>CM019167.2:103086891-103738438 GCA_009739505.2 Apolygus lucorum | reverse complement strand
AGTTAGAATATATTTCCACGAGCAACCAAATTGCCGACTGTCTGACAAAAGCTCTACCTTCACCGAAATTCAAAGAATTTCGCTCAGAACTTAATGTTTGCCTAGTAGAATGATACTAAACTGTAAATTAATGGAAAATTGCTAATAATATCATATAAATAAAAAAATAAAATAAAATAAATAAATAAATTCCTATCATAAATTTGGTAAATTGTGTGATTTATGAATCATGAGGTTATTCTGACAACTTTATTTTTGTTAAAATACATGTGCCTGAAGAGTGAAAGTTGAAAAACAGTGACTTGTGATTAAATTATATAAATTTATTGAAATAAGTTAAAACATGAAATTTTGAAATGAACCATGTATTTCTATTTAAATGTTTACTGTTCACATTATGAAATGTCTTTGTTGTTTTTCTGGCATTTGCTGAATTGAGGTGGGGTGTTAGTGCCAATTCCACAATTAGCTTTAATTGCTCTTCCTAGATCTCATGTACCTACTTGTCTTTTCATCCCCCACCCAATTGTGTGCCTCACTCTCTCTCATGTTCTTGTCGTCCTCAGTTCTATCGCGCTTTACTTTGAATAAAATCCTTTTTGTGAACCAGTGTTTCATTTCAATAATAAACAGGCGTCCTTATGCGATCGATCTGGGGTGAAGTTGGACAACACTCAACAGAAAAAAAAAATAACCACACAGTAATCCGTTTTGGACCATTCTGAATCCAAATCCGCGAAAAAAACCATAGGTGTATGTCTGTGTGTGTGTGTGTGTGTGTATGTGTGTGTGTGTGTGTGTGTGTGTGTGTGTGTGTGTGTGTGTGTGTAACAAAATCTTGTGTACTCTGCACAGGCCTTAGTTCTCAACCGATTTTCACGGTTCTTTTCTTGTTCGTCGCGGAAAACTATCTAGTTGTGCACTACGTCGCCGGAATTTCGAATTTTGCCTTTTAAGGGGGGGAAAGGGGGGGTTAATGCTCGAAAAACGTGCGTTTTTGTGCATAATCTTGTGTACTCTGCACAGGCCTTAGTTCTCAAACGATTTTCGTGGTTCTTTTTTCGTTTGACGCGGAATACTATCTAGTTGTGCACTACGGCGCCGGAATTTTGGATTTTGCTTTTTAAGAGGGGGAAAGGGGGGGTTAATGCTTAAAAAACGTGCGTTTGTGTGCATAATCTTGTAAACTCTACCCAGGCCTCAATTTCCAACCGATTTGCGTGTTTCTTTTTTTGTTTGACTCAAATAACCTCCGAGTTGTACATGATTTTACCAGAGTACCAAAATTCGCAAGGAGAGGGGGTAAGTGGGGGGGATAATATTCACAAAATATCCGATTTTTCAATATTTCGGTTCCTTTACTGCTTACTAATTGTACCCAAGCTTTGAAATTGAGGGAAAATTCTCATTATACCTCCGGATTTTCATGAATTATTCTCTGTACCACCATGGAACTAATAGTGGTGCCACCATGGTGCCAGGACATGATGCCATAAACCGCTTATTTCGTGTTTTTTTTTTTTTTTTTTGTGTTTCACCCTGAATACGGATGTGAACTTCGACGGACTGCCTAACAAAACTAACAGATGAAAGTTCAATGTTACGACGTATTTCCGCTTTGGTGCCAGACTGGCACCATTGTTGGCGTTGGGGTGGTGTGGGGGGGGGGGTGAACTCTAATTCGCATGTTGGGTATCGTAGATCACGGATTTTAAAATTCTCTTCAGATTCGAGGCTCCCATGCCGCTAGAAATGTTAAGGTGGATAATGATGGGGGGGGGGGGGGGTCAGTATTTCTTGCCTAAAGTAATAAATAAATTACATCGAGTGAAACAGTTTTATCACTTAACAACTGGTTTAACTGATCTAATGCTTATCCAATGGGACGTCCCCTGGAATGCATGCATTACTAAACAATATGTTTATTCTTTGCATAACAACCTGCTTACTTCAAAGTGATGTTAACCGTCACAATACATAGATTGTTTCCCGTAAGCAGGGCATTTTCTGGCTCCATGTGCCGTTCGACAGTTTCCATAACAGTATTTTGAGAGTTGGAATGCTGAGTTTGCAGAATTGGCACATTGTTTATTCGAATTATGCTTCTTATATTTGTGTCGGATGGTCTCTTTTTCATTATTTGGGCCGAGTCCGCCTGCGACAGCCTATACTTCCATCTTCCTGGATTCGTGCATCTTGCAGATCATGGTAGTTTCTGCTATAGTCAGATTCACCCTTTTCTAGTAGTCGGTTCGGTAGGGTTTCTTCCGTGATTTGGAGATGATGTGGTCGCGAATCATATTGTCTCTATCCACTAAGTCACAAATATCTGCTGCCGGTTTCAGTTACGTGGTATATTTGATCACAGGCTGGCCCTTTAGCAAGGAACCACCAAAGAATTTGAAACGCTCATGAAGCTCGTTTCTTTTTGGCGAGAAAAGTTCACTAAAAGTTCTTCTAAAAGCTTCTTTTATTGCTTTCAGTCCGTTTTATGTCTCGATTCCTCGCGGTTCCAACTGATTCAACAGTATTGCGATCGTCACTTCGTTTTTTTCGGCGTTCTTCTTTGACGCTAAAAGGAAGATCCCGAATGCCTGCATCCAATCGGTCCACTCTTTTTTGATCATCAGCTTCAACATTTAGGAGCTGGGGCTGTTTTGCCTCGTTCTTCTCCATCAGATTTGCTAGCACGATTCACGTGGGTGACGGCGTCGCGTTCTAAGCAAGCTTGAGTCAGGGGAGTCGTACAATGTCACGACTATATCTTGGTTTTAACTGCAAATATATCCATGAAAAACGAGTAGGATCTGTAACCCGTCTGTACCCTCTATTTTTGGCATTTAACTAGGTAACAGCGATTTTTATGTGTCATTCACACTTTTGACACCATGTTATGAAAGGGAGTAATTTATAAGACCATGTGCTATAAATGACTGGTTTTTTATTCAGCGAGACCCACCCCCGTCAGGCGCATGACGTCACAAGAATGCGTCATCACAACAAAGTCTGCAATAATAATGAAGATTGACTTGTTCCTTCCTTTTATAACTCACCTGATGGCGTCAGAAACCTTCTAAGGACCTGCGGTGGTGTGGGAGGAGGGGGTTCGGCCCTCTTTGGCTCACAGGGATCTTAACATCATACATATCTCAAATCGATGAAAAACGCATGGACTATTCATTATGTAGGTAATTAATGATCCTCATTAGCAAACGGTTGGGCCTACAGATCTGGGTGGTTTCATTCGATTCTAAAAATTCTTGAAAACATTACACTCATCAAAAAACAACACTAACTTGTAAATCAAAAGTTTTGGAATAGGGCGTTTTGAAAATGTTTTTCTCGACTTTTTAACCCTTAGAAGTGTGTCTCCAAATGGTAGTACTGAAATACCTACTTCACTAAAATCTTTCACCGAATTTGGGATAAGTGCCGCGTACGGCGGACTGACGGAACATTTTTTTAACCAATTTTCGGGTTCTGCATATCTTGAAGCGTAAACCATTAAATTTTGAAAGAGGTTACTTTTTTCCTTCCTCGTTCATTATTGAACACCGAAGTAATTTGTGCGAAACTGTCAAATACTGAGACACAGTAGATAAAGACTGCACTAAACCTGAAGAGGGCTATGTTCATTCCCTTGACAATGACAATAACCATGCTGCTATTAACTAATGGTTCTAGAGATATTGAAAACTGTAAGAAGACGAAAACTAATAGTGAAGTGTCTGATAATATGGATAACTGCGATTTTAATTAGGATTCTATCGAGGATTTATTGAGAATTCGATTTTAACTCGTAAATTATTATATTATTGAGGGGTTAACTATTTCATTTTTTTTTTGCTTTGCTCCCTTTTCAGATCTAAAAAGATCTCCATGAAACAGGAATTTACAGTACTTTACGTAATTTTTACGTACTCCATCCATTACGTATATTAGACGATTCTGGAAGTTCATCTAACTAGACTCATCATCATCAAGTCAATCTTCTAAATAGGGTGCAATCGTCATCAAGATTGCTCGTGCATGTTCAATTTGTCTTTGTCCTCAGAAGGGAGGATAAAGAACCATTAATACTGAGTTAATTATTTGGTTTACAAGGTGTTTCAAGGTTTCGTATTTTACTACCGGCTTACACTACGAACTGGAGCAAGCAGAAATAAGGATATGGAGACTTGAAGATCGCAAGAGGTTTGTTTCCCTGAAAGAGGTTTTTGGGGATAGTCGACCACCTTACTCGAGAAACGGTCGTATTCAGGTAGTGGAAGACCCAAATCACGGCCTCCCACCCTCTGCCTACTTCTTTTCATTTCGCCTCAATTTTCTCATACAGGAGTCTTTTCAGGTGTCGAGACATTTTTGAGAATGCTTTAGAAAAGTTTTATGAGAAGGGTCTTCGCCCCGGGAGAGGTTGCAACAAAGGTAGGGCGGAGCTGTCACAGGCTTTCTTGCCCGATTCCCTAGTGATCCGGGAATCAGTGTCTCACAACTAACAACAGTCGGACCATAGAAAGATGGTTCACAGAAGTGTTATTGTGCTCAAAATTATTATAAAACAAATCATTAAACTTTTTTTCTTCATTTCTGGTTTATCAATTTCAGTGATGAACCTTTGTAATTGAGCAAGAAAAAAACAAATTTTACCACCCCCACCCACAACTCAATCATAAATATTTGATGAATAAAATCCGAAAATCTAATAAAGATCCGTTCATTCGCCATACCATTGATGGTTGGAAAATAGAGAATGACTAAAGCCCTAACTCCAAAACTTGCTGTATAAAGATATCGTTTTTAAAAATATAAATAGATTTGCACTTTACGAATCGAATGAGACCCTCAGACCACTTTAACCTTTAACTTTAACACCAACCGTTCGTTCCGTATAAGGATTTGAGTTTTGGGGGAAAATGTGAGTCGCAAATGAATGTGCTCTTTCCTTAGTTACCATGGACTGAATTTTATTAAAATTGGTACATATATGGGATCCAGTTCGACACCTTAGCGCCCAAAGGGCCAAACTGCTTTCGGAACTACTTACTATTCTAAAACGCAAGCGATTGTAGCGATGCCAGTGTATGTGAAGTCAACTAGGTTTTTTTTTGTAATTGGTCCGAAAATCTATGTAAGATTGAATTCCAAACCGTTTTTGAATCATGGCCCTTCGGACTTCTGACATTGATACCGATTTCAGTTTGGCCCTTTGGGCGCTCTGGTGTGGATTTGGAGTCTAGTTGTTTCCCGAAGCTTTTGGTTATTGTCAGTCACTTCTCAGGGGTAGAAACGCTGCAATTTATTACCCAAATGTTTATTTTTTCTGTACAGATCACCCGCCCGGGAAAAAACGGCTTTTCCATTATTAGTACCTATCATCCACATTATTGCGCATGTGCCATGCCCCCTTGACAGACGTTTTTAAAGATGATGCTTGTTGCTAAGTAGGTATCTCCGTGGAGTATAGCAGTAGGTACATCCAGATATCAGTTTGTGTTCTCTTCTGCGGCGAAAAACCTTAATTTTAACAATTGCGAGGCTTGACAAGATAATAAGAATACCTCATAAAGTGATAGTTCATTTATTGATATAATATTTTCAAGTACGTCTATTAGTGATATAATATTTTCAAGTAGGTACGTTACCCATGCAAAAAGAACCCAGGAAATAATTTGTGTGGTAATAAAAAGGGAAAAATAATGAGCTCAGCGAAAACATACTTGATGTAGTAGGATGTTGGCCATAATAATCCAGTCAAGATTCACATTGTCACACTCATATCCTCCATCATACGATAGCAGTGACATTCTACCCAATAGATTTGGTGCACTTATCTCCACTCGTATTCATGTTTTGTATTGCACGATCATGGGATTAGTACTTAAAAACCACAGCGTATCCAGATAGGTAGGTAGGTACGCATTGAAGTCGCCGCCCTGCCCATAGGATAGAGGGTAGACACAAACAACTACCTCCCTTATTCGATGATCTGGTTAGCAATACAAGAGAGCTCCCCAAACTATCGGGTACTTCTCTGCTCCCATATGAGTATGATAGTCAGTGTGAACCTTCCTAGGAATGGTTGTGACGAGTAGTTTGAGACTTTATTATTATATGAGTATGTTTAAAATATTGTTGGACATATTGTAATATATCTTCGGAAGCGTCGTTACCTAATTAACGTTAAAACCTCCCACAATCTTAAACGAACAGATATTTACGACATTATTTACGTACATTCATACTTGTTGTGGAAGCAAGTTTGTAGTTAGGGAGGTATGTATATGTGCGAAAAAGAATAATATGTTGGTAAGTAGAAGATCTAGAAGATGTTTGTGACTACAGATGGGCAGGGCGGCGACTCCAATGCGTACCTACCTACCTATCTGGATACACTGTGGTTTTTAAGTAGGTACTACTCCCATGATCTGGTGAGTATTACAACATGCGTCGATCGTGCAATACAAAACATGAATACGAGTGGAGATAAGTGCACCAAAACTATTGGGTAGAATGTCACTGCTATCGTATGATGGAGGATATGAGTGTGACAATGTGAATCTTGACTGGATTATTATGTCCAACATCCTACTACATCAAGTATGTTTTCGCTGAGCTCATTATTTTTCCCTTTTTAGTGTTACGGACTTAATTTTTGAGGTCGGTCCATTTTTTTGTTGAAAAGGTTTTTATTTTATTATTTTTCCATTTTATATTATTTTTTATTTTTCACTTTTTAGTGGTCCTCAACATAAATCTGAAAATAATTTACCCGCAGTTTTTCGATCAGTTTTCGTAATGTAGGTCTATTTCCATACTATGAATCATTTCAGTAAGGTGAACCAGAAGCCGTAGGGTGGACCACATTCAGTAATTCGGATCAGTTTCCATATGTATAGATGAGTTTCCGTTTTAGGATCAGTTTCAGGAGGTATTTGGTTCACTTTCCTACTTACCAATCTACTCTCTTATCCCTTAACTGTTCGACTTTGTTCATAATTGCTAGGTACTTGTTAGTTCTGACAACACAATTCAACAACTCATCCTCAATCATGATATGATTGACGAGGGAGCTATGTGCTACATCCACTTGGTAGAATACCCTCTCATCACCTAACTGTACTACATATCTCATATTTGGTACGGCACTATTCAGTTCAGATGATCTCCTATACCATTACCTACCCAACTATATTATGATTGACGAGGGAGCTATGTGCTACATCCACTTGGTAGAATACCCTCTCATCACCTAACTGTACTACATATCTCATATTTGGTACGGCACTATTCAGTTCAGATGATCTCCTATACCATTACCTACCCAACTATATTATGATTGACGAGGGAGCTATGTGCTACATCCACTTGGTAGAATACCCTCTCATCACCTAACTGTACTACATATCTCATATTTGGTACGGCACTATTCAGTTCAGATGATCTCCTATACCATTACCTACCCAACTATATTATGATTGACGAGGGAGCTATGTGCTACATCCACTTGGTAGAATACCCTCTCATCACCTAACTGAACTATATCTCTCTGTATCTAACTATACTATATCTTTGGTAGGGCAGTATGCAGTTCTGACGATCTCCTTTACTATTACCTACCCAATCATATTATTAGTGATGAGGGAGCTATGAGCTACACCAACTTGGTAGAATAACTAACTTTTTTTTTTTTTATAACAGTACTATATTTTCCTTCATATTTGGTAGGAAAACTTACATACTTGAGCATTCATAAACACGTTTGATACGGCTCATGCAGGTTCTGAGCTAATAACCCACCATAATTTCCCCCTTTCTCATCCCCGCAGCACCTTTTAGTCATCGGATTCCCCCTAATATAGCATATCATTTTAAAGCTTACAATCAGACCTTCAATTTGACTATACAAAATTAGTCCGTCATCGGCTCAGTCGGGAGGCACAGAGCAAGAAGAGTGAATGCGGACCAATATTCACGAAAACGGGAACCACGTTTTTCAACTTCTTTCACAAATTTTCGATACTTTTAAAAAAAGCAAAGCAAAATGAAATCTGTTTGAAACGGGACCACCACGGATACTGGTAGAACAAATTTCAAAAAGAACCAGACAGATTGGTGCCAGAATAAAAAAATGCAAGGTGTTCAGACATACAAAAAAAAAAAAAAAAAACGTCGTCCCACGACAACCCGAATTGAGTACCTCCTCTTTCGCGGTCAGAAAGGAATAACGAGTAGCCCAAGCATCTGAATACGGATTCTTCTTTGGCAACAAGAAAGGTTGACCCGAGGTCTAAAACTCTTGGTAGTAGTTTTGGGTTCTGCTGGCGAACGGACAGCGTAGGCGCTGGTTGGTAGGTGGGGCTATTGAGCATCACCAAGGTATTGAGAGCTACCAAACTACCCTGTTCATTGTATTTCTTAATCCTAATAGGGCGTTTGATTCAATGAACCGATTTCGATTCTGTTGAGAACGAATTTCGAACCGATTTCGATTCTGTTGTAGGTCTCAGATACCTACCTAATATTTCAAAAAATGTTCAACTTTGATATGGACGTACGGCAAATTTTGGTTTATTATTTTCAATAATGAACCTTTGGAATCGACCAAGAAAAACAATGTTCAGCCCCCCCCCCCCCCCTCAAAATTAGTTGGTTAACGTTCAAGGTACATAGTATCCAAAAATCGAATAAAAATTTTTCCGACCGTCCACCGTACGCCGTTCGCAGCAATTTCCTTAGTTCCAAAGGACCGATTTTGATGAAATTTGGTATATGGCCTTCATTTGGGATCTAGTTGTGCCCCGAAGCTTTTGGTTGATGTCAGTCAATTACAAGGGGTGAAAAAAGCTCGAAAACTCCCAAAATAGTAGTAATAGGTATAGTTTTTTCACCAATTTTAAATAGTATTGAATTTTTAGACTTTAGAGACCACGCGAAGCTCTGTAGGACAATCTGTTCGCTCACTACGAGAACTTAGGGGTTGGACTTACTATAAATCAGAAACACAATTGTGAATCGCAAAAGAGGCCTAACCTCCGTTCAAATTTTAGCTGACCAAAATGCGATCGATGGTTGGTGATTTTTTTTTTCCTTCATATTGGATGGTTGGTGATTTTGTAGACGAGTGATCTTTATAGAAAAATAATAAACCATTGTGTAATAATTTGCAGCGGTTTTCTCTTTGGTCGATTCTAAAGGTTTATTATTGAAAATAATAAACCAAAAGGACGCAAAATTGAGTACAACTCGAAGAAACGAACAATGATCGCATTTTGGTCAGCTAAAATTTGAACGGAGATTAGGCCTCTTTCGTGATTCACTCTCGTCTTTCTGATTCATCAAAAATCCTGCAGAACTTTCATTCGATTCTAAAAATGCAACACTATTGATGAAAAGACAATATCTTTATATCAAAATTTTTTGAGCTGAGGCGTCTTCAAAATTTCAGCCCTTATTTTTCAACCCTTAGAAGTGACCAAAAGCTTCGGGGCCCAACTAGACCCCATTGGAGCCCATATACCAAAGTTCATCAAAATCGGTCCATGGGAACTAAGGGAAATGCTGCGTACGTCATACTGCGGACGGACGGAAACATTTTTATTCGATTTTTGGATTCTACGTATCTTGAAACGTATAATCCACCAAAAATTTTGAGGTGGGGTTAAATGTTTTTTTCTCGGTCGATTCCAAAGGTTCATTATTGAAAATAATAAACCGATAAACAGTTTTTATTGTAGTATAAGTATAAAGAAATGATGTTCCAAAGTGAGTGTGATGGAAACGCTGGGGAAATGATACTCCTTGAAAATGAGGTTCAATGGAAACGTGGTGTAAATCATTCTACTTGGTGAGGGGGTGCTATGGAAACGATGAGTAAAAATTAATGAGTGTTATTTACGTCGTCCTACTTACCTTATTGGAAACCAGAAAAAATGGTACGTATAGGGTTCAACGTTCTTATCTCCTGTGGGTGGTACCTGGTGTGAAGCAGGCTGACGCTCATGGCCAATCGTTGGGGACATCCCAAGGATAGCATAACTGGAGGGGCAGAGCCCCCCCCCTCCCTCCCTTCCTGCTCACCACAACCTTTCTTAGACGACAGTCGGAGTAAATATTACTCCGTTATTTATTTATTTTTAAGTATTTAACGTATTTAAAGTTATAACCTATTGAAAATAATTAACTGAAAATTGAGTTTTAGTGGATGAAATTAGGTTACCATGAGCGCATGCGTACGTGCTGTACGATACCTTCAGAGTATAATTAGTAAGTAAGAGTATATTAGTATAATTATAAGTATATTAGAACGAATATTGTTTTCCAAATGAAACCGAGCGAGAATAGTACATTTTGGGTGGCGTATCTGCTGCAGAACTATCATGTGCAAAAACGATTTCTCCGCAAATTTGCCCGTTCGAAGTAAAGCTCGATTACCATTCAAGGCATCTTGGTTATAATCAAGAATCGTATGGGGGAAGCGCCTTCTCAGAACTAATGTCTGACAGATGAGATTTTTTATTTTTATGAGGAGCATTGTGCGTTAAACGTGATGTCGAATTTCGGATATTTACTACAACAATATCAACTAGACGAAGGCACAATAAATATAGATCGGTGACCAGCATTTTATGAGAGTAAAAACTGACGTCGCACGGGAGGGGATCTACCTGCATTCCTCCCCTTTAGAGCTCTCTGCCTATTATTGCCTCCCTCTGGCCATTCACCCTCTGGACAACAGGGAAGGTGAAGGCTTTGGTACCGTTCTTCTATGGTACAGCAGGTAGGAATGTGGCGGTTTCCCCTGCAAACTTCACGAGTTCGATTCGAATGAGTTAGGGAAGATTGAAGTAACTGGCAGCGTACTACACGTAGTAGTAGCGTAGTACACCGCAAAGACAATCAATAAAATACAGGAAATAATACGTTGGAAATACTTTCTCAAAAACGCTGCAAATTATTACACAATGGTTTATTATTTTTCTATATAGATCACTCGTCTGCAAAGCCACCAACCATCCAACATGGAGAAAAACATCGATCGTATTTCGGTCAGCTTTAATTTGAACGGAGATTAGGCCTCTTTTGCGATTCACACTCGTGTTTCTGATTTATCGTACGTCCAAACTTTAAATTCTCGTAGTGAGCGAACGGTTTGTCCTACAGAGCTCCGGGTGATCTCAAAAAATTCTAAAAAATCTATAGAATCTCAAATTGAAGAAAAAATACCTTTATATAAAAATTTTTTGAGTTAGGGCGTTTTCAAAATTTCAAAATTGATTTTGGAACCCTTAGAAGTGTCCTACATCAACCAAAATCTTCGGGGCACAACTAGACCCAAAATGGAGCCTACATACCAAATTTCATCAAAATCAGTCAATGCTAAGTGGGGAAAGTGCCGCGTACAGAGTGCGGCGGACGGACGACCAAATTTTGGTTTATTATTTTCAATAATGAACCTTTGGAATCGACCAAGAAAAAAAAAAATTTAACACCCCCTCAAAATTTGATGGTTTACGTTTCAAGGTACGTATAATCCAAAAATCGAATAAAAATTTGGCCGTCCGTCCGCCGTACGCGGCACTTTTGCCACTTAGCATTGACCGATTTGGATGAAATTTTGTATGTAGGCTCCATTTGGGGTCTAGTTGTGCCCCGAAGCTTTTGGTTGATGTGGGTCACTTCTAAAGGTTCCAAAATAAATTTTGAAATTTTGAAAACGTCCGTATTGTTGGTTTATTATTTTCAATAATGAACCTTTGGAATCGACCAAGAAAAAAAAAATTTTAACACCCCCTCAAAATTTGATGGTTTACGTTTCAAGGTACGTAGAATCCAAAAATCGAATAAAAATTTGGCCGTCCGTCCGCCGTACGCGGCACTTTTGCCACTTAGCATTGACCGATTTTGATGAAATTTGGTATGTAGGCTCCATTTGGGGTCTAGTTGTGCCCCGAAGCTTTTGGTTGATGTAGGTCACTCCTAAGGGTTCCAAAATCAATTTTGAAATTTTGAAAACGCCCTAACTCAAAAAATTTCGATATAAAGGTATTGTTTTTCCTTCAAATTAAGATTCTATAGAATTTTTAGAATTTTTTGAGACCACGCGGAGCTCTGTAGGACAAACCGTTCGCTCCCTACGAAAATTTAAGGGTTTATATTGAAATATATATATATATAAATCCAAACACGAGTGTGAATCGCAAAAGAGGCCTAATCTCCGCTCAAATTAGAGCTGACCAAAATGCGATCAATGGTTGGTGATTTTGATTTTTTTTTTGAGTTTTTTTTTTATTTTTTTTTTTTTTTGATTTTTTAATTTTTCTCTTCATATTGGATGGTTGGTGATTTTGTAGACGAGTGATCTATATAAAAATAATAAACCGTTGTGTAATAATTTGCAGCGTTTTTTCCTTCGATTTAAGATTCTATAGAAGTTTAAAAATTTTTTGAGACCACGGAGCTCTGTAGGACAAACCGTTCGCTCCCTACGAAAATTTAAGGGTTTATATTGAAATATATATATATAAATCAAAACATGAGTGTGAATCGCAAAAGAGGCCTAATCTCCGTTCAAATTAGAGCTGCCTAAAATGCGATCGATGGTTGGTGATTTTGATTTTTTTTGTTGAATTTTTTATTTTTTTTTTATTTTTTATTTTTATTTTTTATTTTGTGATTCATATTGGATGGTAGGTGATTTTGTAGACGAGTGATCTATATAGAAAAATAATAAACCATTGTGTAATAATTTTCAGCGTTTTATTCGATTTTTGGATTCTACGAACCTTGAAACGTAAACCATCAAACTTTGAGGGGGTGTTAAAATTTTTTTTTCTTGGTCGATTCTAAAGGTTCATTATTGAAAATAATAAACCAAAATGAAGTTTTCCCGGATTTTTCCATGACTGGGCCTGGCACATAGCTCTCTCGTATCCAAATCACGATAGTGATCGGTAGGTCGTCGTCTTCTTCCTTGATTATTTTTGTTTTCGAAGGATTAAACAGATAATTATTTTAGAAACTAATTAAAACATATTGTTTAGTGATAGGTACTTGCATCCCAGAGAACGCCTCTTAGGATGAGGATTAATTCAATTTCAATCAGTAGCTAAGCGATAAAACATACATTTTTTACCTTTCCACAGCACACTACGGTTTCACTCAATGTAATTTAGTTACTACTTTGAGTGAGAAATATTGGACCCCCCCCCTCCTCGCCATACATGGTTTCTGGTATCCTGGCGACGTCACTCATTTGTTCCACTGTGGCTCGAAGACTATTTCGAAGGCTAGGCATGTTCCCTGGATTTCAAAGCTTGGGTTACTCTAGTAAACCTAAATAGGAACCGAAATATTATTTTTAAAATAAAAATCTATATAGGTAGGTATTAAAAATGTATTTTTGAATAAAACTTGTCCATTAGTCCCCTCCCCATGCGAACTTTGATACTCTGGTGACGTGAGGCGCAACTGGAAAGTCGTCTGAGTAGAACAAGAAGAAACAATTCATTGTCAAAAAACCCCAACTTGTTTGGAAAAAATAAAAATTCCACAACGAAAACAAATTATAAAAACGCTGCAAATTATTACTCCAAGGTTTATTATTTTTCTAAAAAGATCACTCGTCTGCACTCGGCTTTGCCATTGTCACCACCAACCAACATGAAGAAAAACGTCAATCGCAATTCGGTCAGCTAAAATTTGAACGGAAATTAGGCCTCTTTTACGATTCACACTCGTGTTTCTGATTTATCGTAAGTACAACCCTCAAGTACTCGCAGGGAGCGAACGGTTTGTCCTGCATAGCTCCTTGTGGCATCTAACAATTGAATACTATCTTAAATTGATGGAAAAAACAATACCTTTATATCAAAGTTTTTTGAGTTAGGGCATTTTCAAAATTTCAACCCTTAGGAGTTACTGACATCAACCAAAAGCTTCGGGGGACAACTAGACCCCAAATGGAGCCCATATACGAAACTTCATCAAAATCGGTCCATGGTAACTAAGGAGTGTGCCGCGTACGGCTTACGAACGGAAAACATTTTATTCGATTTTCGGATTCTACGTACCTTGCAACGTAAACCAACAAATTTTGAGGGGGAGGGGGTAAATTTTTTCCTTCGTCGATTCTAAAGGTTCATTATTGAAAATAATAAACCAAAAGAAACAAGCAAACACAATATATCCATCTAAAACACAAAAACCGTTGGGTGTATCGTATTCCTTCACCCCAAATTACTTTCATAAAGACGCCCGATGATGCCTGTTACTGAGGTACGTCCTAAAAATAATAAAAATAATGTGACCGCCTTTTTAACTAAACAAACGATCTGATCTCAAACAGTTATGGAAAACCACAAAATATATAATAATAATTATTATTTCGAAGTTAGTTTAAACATTTTCCAGTATAATGGAAGGTAGGTGGCCTTAGAAGTCGCCGCTGTGACCATCATTAGACACACAAATAAGACACAGACAAATAAACTAAGTACATTCAACTTCCATACTTACCTACATGCTCTGGATAGTCTCATGCGATGCAGGAAACAAACATAATTTAAATAGTTCGTAGTTACGTATTCCTCTGTGTGCTCACGTGACTGCGCGACAAAATCGGTACCTACCTAGTTTACAATAGGCGCATACATGTTGGTACCTTATAAGCTTCTACGACAATCAAGTTATTCTTAGTTTTTTTGAAAATTCGCTAAAAATCCCACTAGTTTGGTTTATTATTAACCAAAAATCCATTTTGGTTTATTATTTTCAATGATGAACCTTTGGAATCGACCAGGAAAAATATTTTTTTAACACCCCCTCAAAATTTGTTGGTTTACGTTTCAAGGTACGTAGAATCCAAAAATCGAATACAAATTTGGCCTTCCGTCTTAGCATTCCCCACTTAGCATTGATCAATTTTGATGAAATTTGGTATGTAGGCTCCATTTGAGGTTTAGTTGTGTAAATATCGATATTGCATTAATTCACACCAGAATAATTAGAATCTCGAGTTAATTTGTACTGAATTATTGGTTCCTCTTGATCCCAATTACAATAAGTTACTTTTGATATTTCGTAACTCGCGATCAGTTGTATCAAATGTTAAGAGTTGACTGATAATGAGAACATTATTTCAGAAACCCCCATCCATCCCATTTTTTCGATCTCAATATTTTTGAATGACCGTTACCCCCTAGGGTACATAAAATAAAAATTTGAGGATACCAATAAAGAGATTAAATTTCCTTCTTGTCCTGAAAATATAATTTTTCGCCCTAGATTTTGCTGATCAACTTCACGTTTTCCACGCTCAAGTACCGTTTTTTTAAAGAATATTACGCGGATAAAAATTAATTTAAATACACCGTTGAAAAGTTCCTGAATCGCCGAAGAAGAGAGGAATGTTTGAAGATGCGTGAAAATGTCGTTCAAAGATAAAATTAAGTTAAACTTTACAAAATTTTCACTGTGGCTTAATTTTTTAACTCAGCCCTTGTGAAGAATTTTGATTACTTAATGTACAGAAAATAAATTTAATGCTCTTCCCATTGGTATCCTCAAATTTTAATTTACGAGTAATCCGAGGGAGTTTAGCCAATTTTTACAAATTAAGATCGAAAACACAAAAATATTACACAGGGAGGCGCAACTCAAGTCCGCATAACTTCAGGGGTCGATTTTACAACTCATTTGCAACAAGGAATGTCTTAGCAATTTTCTTTTAACCCGTTTTTTTCTTCAATTTTAACATTTTTTCATGATTTTGACCTTACGTTACTAACTAAATTGATTGTTACTCGCTTTATTAACTGTGTAAATTCAAATTTGAGGAAACCGATGGAAAGAGCATTAAATTTGCTATCAGTCAGATGCCTGACCTTCTCTTTGAGTCAAGGTGAAGGTATGAAAAAGCTCTCTGAAAATAAAATTTTACCTTATTTGGGATACCTTGAGTTTTGGTTTATTATTTTCAATAATGAACCTTTGGAATCGACCAAGAAAATTTTTTATTGAGCACCCCCTCAAAATTTGTTAGTTTACGTTTCATGGCACGTAGAATCCAAAAATCGAATAAAAATTTGGCCGTCCGTCCGCCGTACGCGGCACTTTTGCCACTTAGCATTGACCGATTTTGATGTAATTTGGTATGTAGGCTCCATTTGGGGGGACTTTGATGTCACTTCTAAGGAAACATAAATTTCGAAATTTCGAAAACGGCCTAACTCAAAAAATTTTGATATAAAGGTATTATTTTTCCATCGATTTGAGATGGTATAGAATTTTTAGGATTTTTTCAGACCACGCGGAGCCCTGTAGGACAAACCGTTCGCTCCCTACGAGTATGATAAATCAGAAACACGAGTGTGAATCGCAAAAGAGGCCTAATCTCCGTTCAAAATAAAGCTGATCGAAATGCTTTTGATGTTTTTCTTCATGTTGGATGGTTGGTGGCTTTGCAGACGAGTGATCTACATAGAAAAATAATAAACCATTGTGTATAATTTGAAGCGTTTTTCAATCGGAAAGTAAACTATGAGAACCAATATTTTTCAAGAACTGTGAAAACTGCTTCAAAATCTCAGCTTCCCAACGGTCGTCATTTTTATTTTTAAAGTGGGGCTTATCACAGAAACGTGAATTTTTCCAACGGAATCACAAATCTGGCGAACCTCAGAGTGGTTCGACGATGGAAGGGGGAGGCGCAGCAGACAGCGCGGCCTCCCGGAACAGCTCAGATCGCTGATCCTGTTGAAAAACGCTGCAAATTATTACACAATGGTTTATTATTTTTCTATATAGATCACTCGTCTACAAAATCACCAATCATCCAATATGAAAAAAAAAAAAAAAAAATCCAAATCACCAACCATCGATCGCATTTCGGTCAGCTCTAATTTGAACGGAGATTAGGCCTCTTTTGCGATTCACACTCGTGTTTTGATTTATATATATATATTTCAATTTAAACCCTTAAATTTTCGTAGGGAGCGAACGGTTTGTCCTACAGAGCTCCGCGTGGTCTCAAAAAATTCTAAAAATTCTATAGAATCTTAAATTGTAGGATACACAATACCTTTATATCGAAATTTTTTGAGTTAGGGCGTTTTCAAAATTTCAAAATTGATTTTGGAACTCTTAGAAGTGACCTACATGAAACAAAAGCTTCGGGGCACAACTAGACCCCAAATTGAGCCTACATACCAAATTTCATCAAAATCGGTCAATGCTAAGTGGCAAAAGTGCCGCGTACGGCGTACAGCGGACGGACGGCCAAATTTTTATTCGATTTTTGGATTCTACGTACCTTGAAACGTAAACCATCAAATTTTGAGGGGGTGTTAAACATTTTTTTTTCTTGATCGATTCCAAAGGTTCATTATTGAAAATAATAAACCAAAATGATTAGGCCGTTGGAAAGCTGAGAGCATTTTTTACCGTTCTTGCATCTTGAAAAAGCTGCAAATGATTACACAAAGGTTTATTTTTTTGTATAGATCACTCGTCTGCAAAGAATACGGCTTTGCCACTGTTACCACCTACAAACATGAAGAAAAACATAGATCCATTTCGGTCTGCTAACATTTGAACGGAGATTAGGCCTCTTTTGCGATTCACGCTCGTGTTTCTGATTCATCGTAAGTCGCGTAGGGAGCGAACAGTATTTCCTACAGGGCTCCGCGTGGTCTCTAAAACTCAATGCTATCTTAAATTGATGGAAAAACAACACCTTTATATAAACATTTTTCGAGTTGGGGCGTTTTCAAAATTTCAACCCTTAGCAGTGATATTCATGAACCAAAAGTTTCTCGGCACAACTAGACTCCAAATGGAGCCTACATACCAAATTTCATCAAAATCGGTCAATGCTAAGTGAGGCAAGTGCCGCGTACGGCGGACAGAAAATAATAAACCGAAAATTAAGGTTCTCATAGCTTTGGTTCCCATTTCCGATCGAAAAACGCTGCAAATTATTACACAATGGTTTATTATTTTTCTATATTGACACTCGTCTGCAAAGCCACCAACCATCCAACATGAAGAAAAACATCGATTGCATTTCTGTCAGCTAAAATTTGAACGGAGATTAGGCCTCTTTTGCGATTCACACTCGTGTTTCTGATTTATCGTACGTTAAACCTTTAAATTCTCGTAGGGAGCAAAAGGTTTATCCTACAGAGCTCCGCGTGGTCTCAACAAATTCTAAAAATTACATAGAACCTTAAATTGAAGGAAAAACAACACCTTTATATCTAAATTTTTTGAGTTAGGGCGTTATCAAAATTAATTTTTGATCCCTTACAAGTGACCCACATCAAACAAAATCTTCGGGGCACAACTAGACCCCAAATGGAGCCTACACACCAAATTTCATCAAAATCAGTCAATGCTAAGTGAGGCAAGTGCCGCATACGGCGGACGGACGGCTAAATTTTTATTCGATTTTTGGATTCTACGTACCTTGAAACGTAAACTATCAAATTTTGAGGGGGTGTTAAACTTTTTTTTTCTCGGTCAATTCCAAAGGTTCATTATTGAAAACAATAAACCAAAACTCAAGGTTTCTCAAATAAGGTGATATTTACTTTCATTTTATTTTTCATAAATTTAATTTTTTATTTATTTTCTCCTTGTTCATGCCTTAAAACTTGACTCAAAGAACAGGTCAGATAGGAAATTTAATACTCTTTCTAACGGTTTCCTCAAATTTGAATTTACACTTTAAATTAAGAGGGTTACAACCAATTTACTAATGTAAGGTCAAAATCAAGAAAAATCATAAAATTGAAAAAACAAGGGCTTAAAAGATATTTCTCGTTGCAAATTAGCTGTAGAATCGACCGAGGATCCTATAGAAGGTGTCCCAAGTTGAACGCAAAACTTCAGGGGTCGATTCAACAAGTAATTTAATTAATAAAATGTCTCTAAGCAATTTTGTTTTAACCCCTTGTTTTTCTAAGTTTTTTTTTTCAATTTTAAGATTTTTTTCGTGTATTTGACCTTATGTCGCTAACATTACCATAACTACTTTAAGTTACCACGAAAATGTGAAAATTAGGGCACCGTTGGAAAGGGCGTCAAATTTCCCGTTCTTCTACAGCCTAATCCACTCGTAGAGTAAATTTCGTCAAAATTTAATATTTATTCTGTTGGTTGTTAAGGTTTTACTTCCACATTGTTTTCCCGTAACTCAAAACCAAAAAATGCGCAAAGATCTCAGCTTTCCAATGGTATAATGAAAAAAAATACACTAATCGAATTTTGGGGAGAAACGTGATTTTTAGCTCTAATTGGACCAACGTGTCACTAGTGACACAGAAAAATTTTCAGGAACTCGACAGCTGTCCCAAGATATCACCGGAGTAACCATAATTCAATTGCGATTTTAAATGAATGAAACAGAGCGCAATTGTTTGTGGGCTATTATAATTCTCAAAATAGAGTTATGACTTATTTCCAAAGCAGCGATGAAAAATATTTGGCCCTAACATCATTTTTTGACTTATGAAAAACTTGAAAATGGTTAAAAAATACAGCTGTATCCATTAATTTTTAAATCGCAATTTAAATCTGGTGGCACCTTGGGATAGCTGTGGGATTCCCAAAATGTTTTCAGTGACACCTTGATCCAATTAGGGTTAAAAACAAAATGGACGTTTTACGGGAGGACTACTCCGACGCTCCCTCCAAACGCCCTCCTTCCAAACGCTTTTGTGAAAAAACGCTGCAAATTATTACACAATGGTTTATTATTTTTTCTATATAGATCACTCGTCTACGAAATCACCAACCATCCACTATGAAAAAAAAAAAAAAAAAAATCGAAAAAAAATCAAAAAAAAAAAAATCAAAAAAATAGGTATTAAAAAAAAAAAAAAAATCCAAATCACCAACCATCGATCGCATTTCGGTCAGCTCTAATTTGAACGGAGATTAGGCCTCTTTTGCGATTCACACATCAGAAACACGATTTAGCGTACGTCCAAACTTTAAATTCTCGTAGTGAGCGAACGGTTTGTCCTACAGAGCTCCGGGTGGTCTCAAAAAATTTTAAAAATTCTATAGAATCTTAAATCGAAGGAAAAACAATACCTTTATATCAAAATTTTTCGAGTTAGGGCGTTTTCAAAATTTCAAAATTGATTTTGGAACCCTTAGAAGTGACCTACATGAACCAAAATCTTCGGGGCACAACTAGACCCCAAATGGAGCCTACATACCAAATTTCATCAAAATCGGTCAATGCTAAGTGGCAAAAGTGCCGCGTACGGCGGACGGACGGCCAAATTTTTATTCGATTTTTGGATTCTACGTACCTTGAAACGTAGACCATCAAATTTTGAGGGGGTGTTAAAAAAAAATTTTCTTGGTCGATTCCAAAGGTTCATTATTGAAAATAATAAACCAAAATTACGTTTGTCCGAATTAAAACACGAATTTCTCAAATATCAATATTTTTATAAAATATTTTTTAATAATACCATTGAAGAGCTGAGATCTTTGCGCAGTTATTGGTGATGAGTGACGTGTAAAACCATCCGGAAGTAAAACGAAAAAGAAAAAAGAGCAAATCTGGCCAATATGACAGAAATACTTTTACAAGTTGATTTTTCACCCATCAGGCGCCCACAAATAGTTTTCCGTAGCCACTAGAAAGATGGGAAATTTGACGCCCTTTCCAACGGTGCCCTTATTTTCACGGTAAATTCAAGTAGGTAGTTATGGTAATTTTAGTGACTTAAGATCGAAAACACAAAAAAATCTTAAATTAGTAAATCTTGGAGAAATATGGGGATAAAACAACGAGACATTTTCTTACTTAAATTAGTTGTAGAATTGGCTCCTGAAATGTTGCGGCCTTAATGGGACACCCTGTGTAAAAGGTTGGAAATTTGAGACAAATTTTTGTAGCAAATTAGTCGTAGAATCAATCCCTGAAAATAGCGAATCATACGTGAACTCTGAATTCGATATTTATCAACTAGCGTCATATTGACGTAAAATTGGTAAACCAATTAGTACCTAACGCCCTGAATTTCAGAAAATTTGTTTTACATTCAACTATACCATTTAAATGTGAATTTTTTTCATATCATTAGAGTAATTGATTAACTTACAATTTTTAAAACTCATTTCGAGGTTAACTGGTCAAAAAGTGATGCGTTGTTCGCCAGAACAGGGTAAAATGCAGACTGCTCTCTAAGAGATGCCCAAAGTGATGATGGTTTACAACTATCCAGGGTTTAATTGAAGTAATAGCCTTGAATAGGTCAAATCAAACTGAGCTGTACGTAACGATGAATGAAAAACTATGTTAGTCCACCATTGTATCATTTGAGACCAACCATAACAGAACTGTCACCGAATGGACAAAGATTCAATTAACCATCCAATAAGTTCTGTTTAAAAAGTTCTTTGAATTATCACCAGATTAAAACCAAATTTGAATTACGTGAGGAATGAAGAGGTATTAAATAGAATATAAGTCGAAATTAGAAAAATTGGATAGCGATGTATTTTTGAGAGTCGATAACATTACTTGAACCAACTTTCGGCCACATCATTGACAGAATCCACGCCCTACTCGTCACTGGTAAAATATTTTGAAACATCTTATAGGTGCAACGAATGGAATTAAAGACGAATTAAATAAAACATAACAAAACACTGATAAACGGTTCAACAAAACGTGTAGGGGAATTTGTTTTCGATCTTTCAACAATTGAGAACACAAAGATTAACTATAGAGAAGAATTACCTGTAGGATAAGCATTGGATGGAGACGCAGAAGCATTCTTCGGACTACAGGGGGTTCGATATAAATGCGACGACACTTCAGAGATCGATGCTGCAACCGATTTTCAACACCTATAGTCCAATAATTGTTTAAAATGTGTACTCCATTACAAGACCGTATGCCACTAAAAGGGCCAAAACTCCCTTAATTTACTATATAAGCTTAAATATGAGGGTGCAGCTGGAAGAGAGTTAAATTGCCTTTCATTTTGATTCCTAACCCTAATTGGACCATGGTGTTACTAGTGTCACCGAAAACATCTCAAGAACTCCACAGCTGTCCCGAAGTGTCACCGGTGTAACCAAAATTAAATTTCAATTTTAATGAACAGCAGAATTTTTTGTGGGCCATTGGAAGTCTTGAAAAAGAGTTATAACAAAAATTCCCAAGGAAATCGATGAACAAATTTTCAAAATTTTGTCGTAACATCATTTTTTGACTTCTAATAATTTACAAAAAATTGTTCAAAAAATTCAGCTTTGTCTATTAGTGTTTAAAGAGCAATTTAAATCTAGTTCTGGTGGCACTTTGGGACAGCTGTGTAATCCCTAAGGTGTTTTCGGTGACACTAGTGACACCATGGTCCATTTAGGATTAACTCTCCATTCAAGCCACGTCGTGTATTTAATAATAAAGTCACTGAAGTTTATTTGATAATATTTACTCCAAATTTTATGAAAAAATAATATTTAATTTATTTTGCTGTTTCAAAGTCCCATAATTCATATCGAGATATCTAATTTTATTTCTTTGTAATCTGAAGTTTTGGTTTTCTGTTAAGTATGATAGAACTTAAATAGTACAATTTAATTTCATGGCTGGATTTATTTAAAATGCCGTAAAATAATCAAACATAAAAAATAAAAGAAGTCACGTCGAACATGTTTTATTGTAGCCTGAACTCGAATTTTCGACAACTTCCTCCTTCTTTAACAATTTTCAAAAAACCATAAGGTGGGGGTGAGTGCAGGTTCAAATTTTATCCCACTTAAAACGACAAGCAAAATCAATGAATCGATAGAACCTTTTCGTTTTTTATTTATTTTTAGTTAGAACCTTGGTGACGATCCCTGACTACTCCCCAACTACTGAAAGTATCATGGAAATTTATTTGTTTTAAATTTTTTGTTAGATCCCTCACTACTCCCCAACTACTGAAAGTATCATGGAAATTTATTTGTTTTAAACTTTTTGTTAGATCCCTCACTACTCCCCAACTACTGAAAGTATCATGGAAATTTATTTCCTTTAAATTTTTTGTTAGATCCCTCACTACTCCCCAACTACTGAAAGTATCATGGAAATTTATTTGTTTTAAACTTTTCGTTAGATCCCTCACTACTCCCCAACTACTGAAAGTATCATGGAAATTTATTTGTTTTAAACTTTTTGTTAGATCCCTCACTACTCCCCAACTACTGAAAGTATCATGGAAATTTATTTGTTTTAAACTTTTTGTTAGATCCCTCACTACTCCCCAACTACTGAAAGTATCATGGAAATTTATTCGTTTAAAATTTTTTGTTAGATCCCTCTCTACTCCCCAACTACTGAAAGTATCATGGAAATTTATTTGTTTTAAAATTTTTGTTAGATCCCTCACTACTCCCCAACTACTGAAAGTATCATGGAAATTTATTTGTTTTAAACTTTTCGTTAGATCCCTCACTACTCCCCAACTACTGAAAGTATCATGGAAATTTATTTGTTTTAAACTTTTTGTTAGATCCCTCACTACTCCCCAACTACTGAAAGTATCATGGAAATTTATTCGTTTAAAATTTTTTGTTAGATCCCTCACTACTCCCCAACTACTGAAAGTATCATGGAAATTTATTTGTTTTAAAATTTTTGTTAGATCCCTCACTACTCCCCAACTACTGAAAGTATCATGGAAATTTATTTGTTTTAAACTTTTTGTTAGATCCCTCACTACTCCCCAACTACTGAAAGTATCATGGAAATTTATTTGTTTTAAACTTTTCGTTAGATCCCTCACTACTCCCCAACTACTGAAAGTATCATGGAAATTTATTCGTTTAAATTTTTTTGATAGATCCCTCACTACTCCCCAACTACTGAAAGTATCATGGAAATTTATTTCTTTTAAATTTTTTGTTAGATCCCTCACTACTCCCCAACTACTGAAAGTATCATGGAAATTCATTTGTTTTAAGTTTTTTCTCAGATCCCTCACTACTCCCCAACTACTGAAAGTGTAATGGAAATTTATTTGTTTTAAATTTTTTGTTAGATCCCTCACTACTCCCCAACTACTGAGAGTACCATGGAAACATTTTTTATTTATTTTTTGTTAGAACCTTGGTGACGATCCCTCACTACCTCCCAACTACTGAAAGTATAATGGAAATTTATTTGTTTTAAGTTTTTTCTCAGATCCCTCACTACTCCCCAACTACTGGGAGTACCATGGAAATTTTTTTTTTTAAATTTTTTGTTAGAATCTTGGTGACGATTCCTGACTACTCCCCAACTACTGAAAGTACCATGGAAATATTTTTATTACGCCTTATTTCGAGAGGTGTGACAACTTTTCCCCGCCTACTCTAGACGTCAATGTCGTGGAAGTCATTAATTTTTCGGTAGGTGACATGGTAGCAAAACACCATTGAAAAAAGAAGCAGGAAGCGTACAAAATTAAAATTCAAGCTGAAAAAAGAAAACAAGTTTGACGAGACTTGAGAGAAAAGTCTTGAGAATCTTCCAGGGGGATAATAGACGTGTTGAGGCCAACGTTTCGTGCAATTTAGTGTACATTTTCAGGGCAAAAAAAAAACTGGAGTGAAGGCGGTCACGTTAAGGTTCTAAGGTTTTTAGTGATGGGGACCATTTTATATTATTAAAACAGAAGAAGACGCCCTCAATTCTCAATGTGGGGCGAAGGATGGCAGAAGAAGTGGCAAGTAACCAAAAAACTTGAGCTGTCCTTCCCACATTGAGGATTGAGGAAATCTTGGAATGAGATCACCTTCACTCCATTTTTTGCCCTGAATATGTACAATAAATTGTGCGAAACGTTGGCCCGAACACATCTATTATTCCCCATGACCGATTCTCAAGAATCTACAAATTGATTGAGTAAAATACGGTCAAGAACTCCAACTATATTGTTGTAAGAAAAGTTTTGATGCAACAATGAAAGCAAAATTAACACCTTTTTCAACCCAAAGCTGATTTTACCTGGAAAAATAGAAGAAATATGGCCGTTTTTTTGACATGATGTCAAAAACACGAGAAAACATTTAAATGGTAAAAAACGTCGGATTTGTAATGAAGTAAAAATTTAACAAAATTTAGACAAAAGTTGTTGCAAATTAGTTGCAGTATCGACCCCTGAAGTTTCCTCGTTCTTAACCGAACACCCGTACAGAGAGGTCTAGCAGACACGTCGTTTCATCCGAACTCTCCTACGTATGTTTCGGTAAGACGCCATTTACGGTGCAGATTGTGAACTTGAGCAGAAGCTCGTCGGCGACACCAATTCATTCAGGTTATGGTAGTTATAAGATTATGCACCGAACAAAAAAAAAAACAAAACTCGGAGTACTAACGCATTTCTACGAGCGAACTTAAGTCGATAAAATAATATAAAAGGTAGTCCATATTCGGGAAAATTATTGCTAAAATTTGGTTTATGGTAGGTAATAACGGTTAAAATACCACGATAACGGAATTCACGAGCGAATTCGGTTAATTGACTGAGTATTGGGCGATCTAATGGAACAGGTTCAGGTACTCCTGCCTAACTTCGATAGATCATGGTCGTGGATAGACGAAACTATGTAAAGTATAATGTTACATTTAAAACAATGTGAAATTTGGACATGATTGTTTTTTTCTAATAAATGCGGTATTTATGTACATTGGGGGGGGGGGGGGGGCGAACGGGGGGACCTTACAGCAACAAAAACAAAACAAAACGTCAAAATTTGGAAGAAGAAAAAAAAACTTGCAACATTATGAATTGAACCAAAATCGCAGTTGCACAAACAATAGGTACCAATTCAAAAAAAAAAAAAAAAAAAAAAAAATTAAAATTTTTTTTTTTACAATTTTGGTTGAGTAGGGTGAAGTCACCAGCCACAACCAATGCTCAAGAACCACTTCCTGACCTAACTTTTGAGCCTTGAAGTAGTTAAGCGGAATTTTCTTGCTGTTTTTCTGTCACGCAACAACATGCCGACAGTAACAAGGTAAAACCGAGTAAGTTGAAAAAACGAAATTTTTCAGGAGACGTAAAAAACTTCTATTAAGTCATTTAGAAATTTTCAACGTCTCTTGAAAAAAATTCGTTTTTCCAACTTACGCGGCTTCACATGTTACTGTCGATATTTTTTAACGTATCGTTGCTTCCTGGATCTTGTAACCCTCGTTGGACCATGGTGTCACTAGTGTCACCGAATGCATCTTATAAATTCCACACCTGTCCTAAGGTGTCACCAAATTAACTAGATTTAAATCGCAATTCAAAAATTAATGGGCAGAGCCGATTTTTTAAAATCTTTTTTTGTAAGTTATTTGAAGTCACGAAAATGACTTCTGATAATATTAACTATAACAAGAATGAGTTATGACAAATATTTTGAAAATCATTCCATCGAATTCCTTGGAATTTTTTTGCTAGTAATTCTATTTTGAGAATTCCAATATCCCACAAAAATTCTGCTGTCCATTAAATTTAAAAGTTCTATTTAATTTTGGTTACTTTGGTGACATCTTGGGGATTCCTGAGAAGTTTTCGGTGACACTAGGGATACCGTGGTCTAATTAGGGTTAAAATTAGTTGATATCATCTTTAATCATTCATGAAGAGTTTCGACCACTCAGTAACAGACACGGAAGAATCTAATGATCTCCAGTGAAAGGCAGACTAGAAAGAATAATAAAAAGCGCCTAGTCCGAACAATAAAAACGTCTGATAAGTGGGTGTGGCACATAGCCCGGTTGTATAGGTGATTCGATGCATAGCAGTTACTCTCAAGAATACAATATGACGACGACATTTATAGGGGACCATCCAGCTTGTCAACCACACAACCCTCGAGAATCACATTGAAATGGATATCCGGCAGAATGAATTTCATGGGGGACCACCTACACTCCAACCCTCCCAATTCCTAAACATTTCAAAATGGGACAGTAAATTCGTATAGTTTTGCACGGTACAAGGATTTCATGACAGGGAACCAAAATAGTTAGCGAGGTCTAAAACTTGTAACGCGAGAGGAAATTTTGATTTTTTTTTAATGCTTGAAAAGTGGAAATAATGCTTTTGGTACTTCGGTAGATTTAAAAGCAAAACACCGCTAGTATGTTGAAATTCTATGATGGAAAGAGATGGTTGAAAACAAGCTTGTTCTACCAGCAAGCTCAATATGTACAGCCCTATACAACCAGTTCTGCACAGCCATAATAGCTACATTCAGACCCATACAGCTGTACGTAACCATATATACAGCTCTATACAGTCATTCATAGCCACATTCAGACCCATACTGCTATGCAAAACCACATATACAGCCATACACATCCACGTTGAGACCCATACTGCTTCATACAACCCTGCATACAGCCACATTATGCCCTAAACAGCTGTACACAACCATATATACAGCCATACTCATTCGAATTCAGACCAATACAGCAGTATACAACCATATATTCAGCTGTATACAGCCATAAACATCCACATTCAGACCCATAAACTGTTTACAGCCCTACATACAGCCACATTATGCCCGAAACAGCTGTACACAACCGCTAAACAGCCCATACTGCTATACACAACCACATATACATCCACACACAGCCACATATACATCCATTAACATCCACATTCAGACCCATACTGCTACATACAGCCACGATATGCCCTAAACAGCTGTACACAACCATACTCATTCAAATTCAAACCCATACAACCATATATTCAGCTCTATACAGCCAAAAACATCCACATTCAGACCCATACTGCTACATACAGCCACATTATGCCCTAAACAGCTGTACACAACCATATATACAACCATACATACAGCCATACTCATTCAAATTCAAACCTATACAGCTGTATACAACCATATATTCCGCTCTATACAGCCAAAAACATCCACATTCAGACCCATACTGCTACATACAGCCACATTATGCCCTAAACAGCTGTACACAACCATATATACAGCCATACTCATTCAAATTCAGACCCATTCAGTTGTATACAACCATATATTCGGCTCTATACTGCCATACAAATCCACATATATAGTCATTTACACTTCCCTATACAACCATCAGAGCCACATTCACCCCATACTGCTTCACACAAACCTACTAACAGCTCTTTACATTCCCATTCTCATCTACTCCACTCCGATGACACGAGATGCCTATACCCAATTCCTAGACCACAACATCAGTTTTATCCTCCTAAAAGGCTCACTTCGGTTCCCTGTGGCTGCCACTGGTGACCTCACTCTACCCACAAGTTTATCGAATGATTTATCTTTAAATTAACAGGCACCCGAGGTAGAATATCACGAAAATGTGACCGCTTTTTGTTTATAAGCGCCTAAATAGGTATACATTTCCTTAGAATTTTTGTCGCTAAAAAAAAGGAATATTTTTCTTTATCCACGAGAATATATACGCGTTATTTTAAACCTAATAGTCTTGATTTAAGAACATCTTTTCCTCGTAATGTTCCCCACTAGCGTTTTAGCAGTTCATTCACATAAAAATATATTTAGAATCGTGCTAGCACTACTAAATAACAAAGAACTGGGAGAACACATAATTTGAGCGTTAACAAATATTAAAAATAGGGTTTTATCACATGTTTAGAGGGGGTCATCTGATGTGCCAGAGTCCGAGATTGAGGGTGCTCAGCTGAGGGAGCTTCATGATCTTCTCGAGGCCTGCTGTGGTGATGTGAGTGCAGCCGTAGAGGTCGATGCATCTGAGGTGGACGAGGCTCTCGGCGATGGTGAACAGGCCCTTGTCCGTGATCCGGAAGCACTGGCCGATGTTGAGCGTCTCCAGGTCGTGGAGGGTCGTCGCCAGCTTGCAGACGCCCTCGTCGGAGATCTGACAGGCGGACATGGAGAGCGCCTTCAGGTTGAAGAGACCCTGAGAGACGTAGACGAGCGCCTGATCGCCGATTTTATCACAGAACGAGACGTCCAGGGACGATATGCCGGAGCCGCCCTCCGCCAAGTACGCCATCCCTATGTCGGAGATGTTGTCGCAGGACCTCAAATTCAGTTCTTTGAGGCACGGCATTTTCGCGAGGTACTTGAGGCCGCTGTCGGTGATGTTGATGCAGAAGCTCAAATTGATGCTCTTCAGACTGTTGAGGCCGACGGAGACGTGTTTGAGGGCCTCGTCCGAGAGGCGCTGGCAGTCCTGGAGGCCGAGGTACTCCAAGGCGAGGTTCCCGTTGGCCGGCTTCCGCGACTCGCGGTTCAGCCCCGCCAAATGGCTGATCCCTTGGTCGGAAACGTGCCAGCAGGATCGCAAGTTCAGTCTCTTCAAATTTTTCAACCCCCAAGCAACGAGCAGCAACCCCGTGTTGGTGATGTTGCAGCACCCTCCCAGCTCCAACACCTCCAGGTTCTTCAGGTACTGGGCGATCTTTCCTAAGCTATTATCAGTCACTTGCTTGCACAAAGACAAATCCAGCTTCGTCAAATACGGCAAGTCTGTCAGGAATGCGTTCGCTAAAGCTATATCAGTCACGTTGAAACACCCACTGAGGTTGAGCGATTCGAGGTTGGGTATACCCTGTACTACGTCCCTGAGGCCGCGCCAAGTCCACGGGAACGCCTCGCCGAAGTCTAGGGACAACACTTGTACTTTCCGGATCCCCCGTTTGACGAGGCTCGCGTAGAGGGACGGGTTCGCCCTCCGGAGGTGCAGTTTCGCCTCCACTCCTCGCCATACGGACTTGTGGTAGGAAGCGTCTCGCCAGGCGGTGCACACCTGAGCGGCGCGGCCTTTGTCGCGGACTTCCAGGTAACTGAAGATGAGTGCGAGAATCTCAGGGTAGAGGTAGGAGACGTGGGTGGTTGGCGGAGGAGACTGCGGGAGGTTCAGATGCGGCTGATGAAGAACCGTCCCGTAGGGGGTCCGCAGTCGGGACACGGGTAACTCGGTGATCATCGATTGAGTGTCCTCGACGTCCATCCTCGATAGCTTCTACGTCTACTACGACATCACTGCGTTGATCGCTCGCATCCACGTAACTCGCACTGACACCTCACTCATGGACGACACTCGAACACCGACGCAACGGACACACAACTGACGAGGCGAGGGGGAGCCGGAGTCAGCCTTCCCCCCTCCCCGCCTCACCCGCCCCGGCACCAGTCAACCGGTAGGTGGAAGGGATAACCGAGGCTCCGAAGATGCAGTGTTCGGTGGAGGGGAGAAAAAGGGGCTCCCCCCTCCTCACCTCCGCCACGGACCGCGACCCCCCTCACACACTGCTACCACTCGCGCCTCGACAAGTCTACCAACTCAACCTCCGAGTTCGTTCAACCACCCTCCAGTGGGGATGAGAATCGTCTAGAAACTATCGATAGTCACCATCGAATAAACTATCGAAGATAACCACCCGTACTAAACTTTCGATACTTATTGATCAATAATAGATCTTTGTTAGGAAATCCAAGTATTAACCCGCCAAGGACGGACGAATATATCGTCCCTATACTACCGTGCTAAGCCAGAAAGTCGTATCTTGGCTTCACCCAACTTTCGGAAAAACGACCTAATAGGTTTCGTGGTGAAATAACTCTTTCACGGGATTATTTTTCCTCCTTTTACCGCAACTAAAAGTTTTTCTTATAGGAAATTAGTTGCTGAATCGATTCCTGAGGTCAAAATTAAACATTTTTCAGTGTATATTGTCAAAAAACTGTATAACATTTTTCCATTCTTATTTTACTTATATTTAGGTCAGATATACTAAGCCTTGAAGTCGTATCTCGATCTTGAATTCACGTTTGCGCAAGCGCAGTGGCTACTATCAGTCCGAATGTGGTGATTTTCATAGGGGACCATCTAAATACTAATCTGTAAAATCCCTGAAAATTTCATTGAAATCGGATGGAAAATGTAGAAGTTATGGCCGTTACAAGGAAATTCACGTTTGCGCAAGCGCAGTGGCTACTATCAGTCCGAATGTGGTGATTTTCATAGGGGACCATCTAAATACTAATCTGTAAAATCCCTGAAAATTTCATTGAAATCGGATGGAAAATGTAGAAGTTATGGCCGTTACAAGGAAATTCACGTTTGCGCAAGCGCAGTGGCTACTATCAGTCCGAATGTGGTGATTTTCATAGGGGACCATCTAAATACTAATCTGTAAAATCCCTGAAAATTTTATTGAAATCGGATGGAAAATGTCGAAGTTATGGCCGTTACAAAGAAATTCACGTTTGCGCAAGCGCAGTGGCTACTATCAGTCCGAATGTGGCGATTTTCATAGGGGACCGTCTACACACCAACCCGCACAATCCCTGAAAATTTCATAGAAATCGGATAATAACTTCGTATAGTTATGCCCGTTACAAGGATTTCATGACAGACACACAGACAGACAGACAGACAGACACACAGACAGACAGACACGGAACCAAAATTGTTCAGAAAGGTCTGAAACCTAAAACGCGAGTGAAAATTTTGATTTTGGAGAACTGTTTTTTTCATCCTTGAAAAGTGAAAACAAAGCTTCCGCTACCTTGGTAGACTCGGAAGCAATAAGAATGGAAAAATGTTATACAGTTTTTTGACAATATACACTGAAAAATGTTTAATTTTGACCTCAAAAATCGATTCAGCAACTAATTTCCTATAAGAAAAACGTTTAGTTGCGGTAAAAGGAGGAAAAATAATCCCGTGAAAGAGTTATTTCACCACGAAACCTATTTGGTCGTTTTCCCGAAAGCTGGGTGAAGCCAAGATACGACTTTCTGGCTTAGCACGGTAGTATTCGGGTAGGTAATAGTAAAAAGGTTCCTAAAGTCACCACTAAATGCTGAGTTTTCAGAGTCAAAAAGTTGTATCATGCCGAATCAGAATGCAAGAAGTCGTATCGTCGAAATACTAAGGCCGATTCTCGTAACTGTGTCAAGATACGAGTTTTCTTCTTCTGATTCGTTCTGATACGACTAGTTGCTTAGCATAATCAAGTTAACATGACTTAACGCAAAAATCGGGAGGCTTGTTTGAGGCATTTCTAGTGGAGATACGACTCTGAAACTTCGAAAATCGATAGAAATCGACCCCCTAAACCCCCGGGTACCAATAACTCAATTTGGTCAAATTTTCACGTTACGACTTTCTGGCTTAGCACGGCAGTATACCTGGTAAACCATGTAAGTCGAGTTTATCAAATGTTACAGGGGACACTAAAAACTAAATAATTCACTTTTCACTCCACATGCAATAAGTTTTTTCGTTCCATTCCTTGAAACTGGTGGTAACAGTAGTATTTCAAAGAGCCTGAGACTAATTTCATCAAAATTTACTTCAGCGAACGAAAAAATGGACATACATGCTTTTACCAAGCCTTTGACACCCGACTCACATGGTTTTCAATTTGATTTTTATGAAAATATAACCAGCTTGGGTTATTTAATTATTGAGAATATCATTCAATTTTTTAATCCAGGTTTCTAGGTTACACAAAATACCCAAATCGATGCAAAAGGAAAATATATAAATGAAAATTCATAGGCGTTAACTAATAAACAGTCCAACTTTAAGGCTCCTTGAGTCAAAATGACAGTCTTCAGTCTTAAAATTACTAGAGTTGAGCAATAAATTATTATACTACCAATTCCTCAATTACCATTTCTTAAATTACGACCATTACTTACAACCATTATTATTATTATACTTACTCTACCTATCACAACCGTAACTAGGTAGGTATGCATTGAATTTAAGTGTTAGGTACCTAACTAGGTAGTTTTGTTTCATTAAAACAAGGGATGAGTTAGGTATGGGTTAGGGGTTAGGGATATGTTGAGGATGAGCTAGGGATGAGATAGGTTGGAGATGGGCTGGTAATGGGTTGGGTGTGGGTTAGGGGTTGGGATAGGTTGGAGATGGGCTGGTAATGGGTTCGGTATGGGTTAGGGGTTGGGATAGGTTATAGATGGACTAGGGATGGATTGAGGATGGGTTAGGGATGGGTTGGAGATGGGCTGGTAATGGGTTCGGTATGGGTTAGGGATGGGATAGGTTAGAGATGGTCTGGTAATGGGTTGGGTATGGGTTAGGGGTTGGGATAGGTTGGAGATGGGCTGGTAATGGGTTCGGTATGGGTTAGGGGTTGGGATAGGTTATAGATGGACTAGGGATGGATTGAGGATGGGTTAGGGATAGGTTGGAAATGGGTTAGGGATGGGATAGGGGTTAGGGATAGGTTGGAGATGGGCTGGTAATGGGTTCGGTATGGGTTAGGGATGGGATAGGTTAGAGATGGTCTGGTAATGGGTTGGGTATGGGTTAGGGGTTGGGATAGGTCAGGGCTGGGTTGGGGATGGGCTGGTATTGGGTTCGGTATGGGTTAGGGGTTGAGATAGGTCAGAGCTGGGTTGGGGATGGGCTGGTAATGGGTTCGGTATGGGTTAGGGGTTGGGATAGGTCAGGGCTGGGTTGGGGATGAGCTGGGGATGGGTTATAGATGGACTAGGGATGGATTGAGGATGGGTTAGGGATAGGTTGGAGATGGGTTAGGGATGAGATAGGGGTTAGGGATAGGTTGGAGATGGGTTGGTAATGAGTTCGGTATGGGTTAGGGATGGGATAGGTTAGAGATGGTCTGGTAATGGGTTGGGTATGGGTTAGGGGTTGGGATAGGTCAGGGCTGGGTTGGGGATGGGCTGGTATTGGGTTCAGTATGGGTTAGGGGTTGAGATAGGTCAGAGCTGGGTTGGGGATGGGCTGGTAATGGGTTCGGTATGGGTTAGGGGTTGGGATAGGTCAGGGCTGGGTTGGGGATAAGCTGGGGATGGGTTATAGATGGACTAGGGATGGATTGAGGATGGGTTAGGGATAGGTTGGAGATGGGTTAGGGATGGGATAGGGGTTAGGGATAGGTTGGAGAAGAGCTGGTAATGGGTTGGGTATGGGTTAGGGGTTGGGATAGGTTATAGATGGACTAGGGATGGATTGAGGATGGGTTAGGGATAGGTTGGAGATGGGTTAGGGATGGGATAGGGGTTAGGGATAGGTTGGAGAAGGGCTGGTAATGGGTTGGGTATGGGTTAGGGGTTGGGATAGGTCAGGGCTGGGTTGTCGATGGGCTGGTAATGGGTTGGATATGGGTTAGGGGTTGGGATAGGTCAGGCCTAGGTTGGGGATGAGCTGGGGATGGGTTTTAGATGGACTAGGGACGGATTGAGGATGAGTTAGGGATGGGGTAGGGGTTAGGGATAGGTTAGAGATGGTCTTGTGAGCTGATTCCCAACAGCTCACTGTTTCCCATCACAGGCCCCACAGGCCAGTAAGCCCTGATTGCCCTCTGGAGCCAGCAAATTCTATTATTATTATTATTCCTCACTGACCTTATTCAAAAGTGCTCTGAACAACACCAAAAGAGCACAAAAACACCAATCTTCACGAACATGGAAGTAGGAGAGAGCCAAAATCACCAATCTTCACGAACATGGAAGTAGAAGTCGATAACATCCGTCGAAGAATCGGAAGAAGGACAACTTTTCGCCTTGTCAGGTTGGCGCCCCTGATCAAGACAATGAAAAGCTCTAGTCATCACCATAACTAATCAGATCCCGTTAATCCGCCTTGCCAGCAGCCTTTGAAGTTCTCTCCCCCCGTCCGTGAAGCGCTTATCCCCTTGTATCGCGATACGTCAAACAGTGTGGTATCGACCCTCCTGCCTCCCCCCAGAAGCACTTAGAGAAGAAGCTGCCTTCTGGTATCGTCCTGCCTCCCCTGGATTCCGTCGTGTCTCCAGTCCATTCCCAGCTACTCCCCCTGCATCTTCGCCTCTCCGTGAAACCTGGACTCGCTTCGGTACCCCAGCACGTGAGTGAACTAAAGTGTATCTATGCTAGATTGGCCAATACTAGGTAGATAGAGTGAGAAGTGACTCAAAATACTAACAGTAACTAGTCAAGTAAAAGTACTAACACCATTCAAAGCTTGTGTATCGTAGTAGAACTATTAAAACTAACCGTATTGCTTGGTATTGAAGACTGAACTAATTTATTTTGAACTGTATTGCAACTGTATCGCCCTTCTGGCACATCGGATCATTGGATCCGATAGAACTTTCTGCTCATTAAACGTACCGTATCTCATACCTACCTTTTTCCTTCTACACCTGCACCCCTGGTTCTGAGTATCATGAAGTGTATCGAATTAGGTAGTTAGAGTCATTGAACAAAGAGTAACGTAAAATCCTTTTATTTCTTGCAACATATCGATACAGAACGCCCTTCAGGCACAATATAACAAGTAAACTTTCAAGGTATCGTAACTGGAACGCCTTCGCCTGTTCGCCTCACCGCTCGGGAACACCGCTACCAACAGAACCAGTTAAGTACCAATTTTCGTAACTAATCCTAAGTTTCCCGATAGTTTTGTTTTAGGAACGGGGTCGATACCCTTCAGGTGAAACCCCCTTGTAACGTTAGTGAACTCACATACACAGTAAATACCTGTAACAAACACCGTAACAGCTTACAAATTTGGTGGCAGCGGTGGGATCATTCGACCCCCTGCTTCCCCAATACGTGTAACTGCTGCCGTAACCGCTTACAAATTTGGTGGCCCGCGTTGGGATTTTTGCGAGTCGCTATTCCGTAGTTGTATATCGGAACGGTATCGGACCGGTATATCGCTCGGAGTCGCGCAGGTTCGCCCCGCACGAATCCACAAAACCTGTAAGCCGGAGTATCGCTAACACTTGTATTTTGCCAGTAGAGTCCTATCGGGAACGAAAACAGAACCAGGGTGTAGTGGTAGGTATTGTAGCGCATCGATATACTGTGAACCAAAGAAAAGTGACACCCTTGAATACCACATATTAACCTTGTACCACACCCGTATCGTTATACAGAACACCTGTGTCGTCACACAGATACACTTACCACATACCGAAACTTGACTGTAACAACCCCAGAGCTGACCGTGTGTGACTGTGCTGTGTTCACCGTATTGCTTGTAATCAATAGTGACAATGTCGGTATCGGATCCAGATGACATGGAAGAACCCCTACCTTTTAATAATAAGGAGGCGGTCGATACCCTTACTGAAACAATGAAACAGATGAATGTTTTATTGATGAAGTATAACGAAACCACCCGTGAAGAAGACCGGAACGGTATTCCACGATCCCTACTCTTGGAACTGGAACCGTGGGACCCTGATGCCACCGGATCGCTTAGCGTCGGATCGTTTTTCGCGAACTTCGATGCGGTAACCGGCGGATTGACCCAGAAACAGAAACTGAGACTCCTAAGAACCAAAGCTAGGGGTACTGCAAAACAGTTTGTTATTGACAGAGAGGATACCCTCGATTGTGACAATGCGTATGACGTAACCCGAGACGAGATGTTGACATGGTTCCGGCGCGAAAACCCGCAACACGCCGCTGCATTGCAGTGGACGGTCAAGAGGAACTCTTCGGAGACACTCCGCCAGTTCGCGGATCGCATTCGAAGTTTGGCTCGATGCGCCGTATTGGAGGAAGGGAACCACCTAGATCGACATGACCGAAACGAGTGGGTCAAAAGAAAGACTCTCAGTGCGTTCATTAGGGGTGTCGGCAAAAGAATGAGCGCCTTCTTGGTAATGAATCGACCCACTACACTCCGTATCGCCCTAAAGAGCGCCGAGGAACTCGAGGAGACCTTAGCGGAAACTGATGAACCAGAGGAACATTGGGACCTTGCTGCCGTAACTAGCAACCCAAGATGTTATATTTGTGGTGGAACCAACCACTTCGCGGCCAGGTGCCCGCGTAGAGACCAACCCGCATCGAGACGAGAACAAAAGTATGGAGAAGACCGCCGTAACCAATGGGGTCCGGAACTGCCGATTCGGAAGAACGATGACAAACCGGTGCCCCGATACCCCTGTATGTTTTGTGCAGGAATGGATCACTTCCCGGTGGATTGCCCCAAGAGCCCCCAGAGAACCATCTTCTGTAATTTTTGTGGAACTCGGGAACATCTTGAGAATGAGTGTCCAGAAAAGCGGAAACTCCTCCCGGTATCGCAACCCCCTGCGGAACCGAACCATATGAACGAAGTGAACCGTTATCAAGGAACCGAGAATAAGCTGTGTGTAACGTCCGTGGAACGCCCCATGGTGAGAACCCTCAGGATGGAGGTGGGTCTCGGACCCGAGACTAGAAACATGCTTATCGATACCGGAGCTACTATATCGGTGCTCGCCTCTCCTGTAGCAGGAATACCTCTACTACCAACTAAAACTGTAGCATGGGGAGCGGACGGTGCCATCTTGCTCTTTGCGGGGGAACAGTGTCTCGACACCCGTATTGGCAAGTATCGGTTCAAACATACGTATCTCGTGTTTGCCAGAAAGGGGGCCGATCTCGACTTACTCGGACTAGACGTATTGCGGCGGGTTCCGATCACCTCAACAACAGGACCGGACATGGGTTGGAAGAGGAACGCCGACATGACCGATGAAGACATGGAGAATGTGTGTCGTGACTTAAGACGAGTGGGGGTAGTGCTGCAGCCCGTGAGGAGGGAGGATACCATGTCGCAGTACCAAAATCAAAATGATGGTACGGATACGACCCTCCCCAGCACCTCTCGGGCGGTAGCGGCGGCCCTTGCGGAACGAGTCGACGACGTAAGGACCAACGAACTAGAAAAGGAACAGGTGGTATCGCTCGGGGTATCGCCCGGGGTATCGCCTGGGGTATCGCCCGGGGTATCGCCCGGGGTATTGCTCGGGGTATCGCCCGGGGTATCGCTCGGGGTATCGCCCGGGGTATCACTCGGGGTAGCGCCCGGGGTATCGCCCGGGGTATCGCCTGGGGTATCGCTTGGGGTATTGCCCGGGGTATCGTCCGGGGTATCGCCCGGGGTATCGCCGGGGTATCGGCGGGTGAATCGACAACCTACTTTCCACAATGTGACATGACGATTGAGGGGGAATCGCCCAACGTATCGACGGGAGTGTCGGTTGCCCATTTTTTGCTACACTCTCTAACGAAGGATGGCGGATCGGCCGACGTGTCGGCGGGTATCTCGGCGATACAGGACTACAGAACCTCATCAAATGAACCCTCATTGGACCACCTCAGTGACAACCTCAGCCAGAGCGCCCCCGACGTGAACGGAGGAAGGCGAAAAAGGGCTCATGAGGAACTGATCGACCACAAATCTGAAGATGACATCGTAGTTCAGGCGGAATGGTCACCTGAGCTCGTAAGTTCCGACCTAGACGAGTGGGAACGAATACCTACGGACCAGTGGGATGAACCACAACCTGACGTGCACTCTCTAATTCAAACCAAACTCGTCCATTTGGATGAAGCGAATCAAGAACGAGCGATGGGAACCCTCGTCGACTATCAAGATCTTTTTCAACCCCCAACTGGAGAGGGTTGTAGTCTACAGGTTGCCCACGAGATCACAACGACCCAATCAGAGGTGACGAATCAAAAACCTTACCCCATACCACATGCTCTTCGCGGCGTTGTAGAAAAACAATTGAAGGATATGCTAGCGTCGGGAGTGATCAGCACTTCTACTAGTCCCTGGTGTGCCCCCGTGCTGTTGGTGAAGAAAAAGACACCCCCAGGTGAAGAGCAGAAATGGAGGTTCTGCACGGACTTCAGACAGTTGAACCGCATCACCAAAGGCGACGCATACCCAATACCCCGACTACAAGAAACCTTAGCATTGTTAGGAGGATGTAAGTGGTTCACCACGATAGATCTCGTTGCTGGATATCACCAAATACCCGTACACGCAAATGCGAAGGAGAAAACGGCCATCTCTGTGTTAGGTCGACATTTCGAATATGAGAAAATGCCGTTTGGCCTAAAAAATGCACCTGCCACCTTCCAACGGGTAATGAACAACGTGCTGGATGGGATATTAGGAAACAACTGCTTAGTCTATTTGGACGACGTTATTGTGTATTCGGCTACAGTGGAGGAACATCTTCAAAAGCTTCGAGAGGTTTTCGATCGGCTTAGGGATGCTCGACTAAAAATCAACCTATCAAAATGCGAATTTATGAAGGAGGAAGTACGATTTCTAGGACACCGTGTAACTGCCCAAGGCATTTATACAGAACCGGAGAAGATACAAGCCGTCAAGGAATTTCCAGCACCCACAACGAAACTCAAGTTACAGTCCTTCTTAGGGCTAGCTGGATTTTATAGACGTTTTATACCCGATTTTGCCAAGATAGTTATTCCCTTGACGGACTTGCTCAAGAAAAACAACCCTTACGAGTGGATTGAAACGCAACAAGCTGCGTTCGACGAGCTGAAGACCCGCCTAACAGAAGAACCTGTGTTGGCCTATCCAGACTTGAGCAAACCCTTTGTACTAGCAACAGACGCGTCCGGATCAGCATTAGGTGCGGTTCTCTCTCAAGAACACGATGGCGAGGAGAGACCTGTAGCATTTGCTAGCCGCAAGCTGAATTCCGCTGAAACTCGTTACTCTGTAACAGAACGCGAACTGCTTGCAGTGGTTTGGGCCACCAGACATTTTCAAGAATACCTGTTAGGACAGCCGTTCGAGTTGCAGACAGACCATATGGCACTCACGGCTGCCATGAGACTTAAAGACCCTACCTCTCGCATTGGCCGCTGGGTCCTTAGGTTGGCCGAGTATGATTTTGTCCCCAGATACTGGCCGGGATCCCAGATGGCACACGCGGATGGCCTTAGCAGAATGGACGTAGCAGTCTTGACATTAGAATTCCCGCGTGATTTGATGATCTCCGCCCAAAACCTTGATCCTTGGGTGCAGTCTACCGTCATGTTCCAGCAAAACGGAAAAACCAGAATATCAAACGGAGTCTGCGAGATCCAGGTTCGGTTGGACGGAAAAAACGAGTGGGTCCCTCTCATGCCGCTCCCCTTGCGCGATTGGTTGTTGAACCGTTGCCACCGCAACGAGTGGGCCGGACATCCTGGAGCCGAGATGACCGAGAAAATAGTACGCAAGTTAGGATATTGGCCTACTCTGGCCAAAGATGTAAAAGGATATGTGCGGAGCTGTGAAACCTGTCAGCGTCGCAACACTCCAAGTGGACTGCGCAACCCAATACAGAAACCGCTACTTCCAGAACGCCCTGGCCACATCGTGGGAGTTGACTTCGTGGGACCAGTCACGTCCGGAGCCACTCCAAAGTACCTTCTCACCGCTATCGACCACTTCACTAAATACGCTGAAGCTTATGTGGTCAATGATTGCACGGCGGGAACAGTAGCACGTATGTTGGCTACTCGGTATATACCGACTCACGGCGTACCTGAAAGACTGGTCTCGGATAGAGGCACTGCCTTCACAGCCAGATCCACGCGAGAACTGTGTGAACGTTGGGGAATAAGCCAAATTTTCACGACGGCCTATCACCCCGAAGGGAATGGAGTTTGCGAGCGGTTTCACCGCACACTCGCCAACATCCTATCCAAACTGGTGAAGAAGACGACCGCTTGGGAGGCTGTCCTACCCGTTGCCCTTGCAGCGTATAGGTCGACCCCCCACAAAAGTACTGGGTTTACCCCAAATTTCCTAACCTATGGACGTGAATTAAGACTACCCAACGAGTCCTTCCAGAGCCTCACAACCGACGAAGAAGGACTAACCAACCTGAGACGACTGAAAGCGGCGCGAAACGCAGCGACACACTACCTGCATGAAGCATGGAAGAAGAGGAGTCAAGTCATAAAAGAGCGCCTCACTAGTCGATCCTTTAATCCCGGGGATCGCGTGTATTTGCGCGAAATGCAACCCCCCGCCGGAGCCGCTAGAAAACTGTGGAGCCCGTGGTCGGGACCGTGGGTGGTTACTACCAAGTATACCGAAGTGACATACGAGATTCGTGATACGGCAGACATCAAGCGCCAAACCGTGCACATCAATCGACTTAAACCAGCTTTTGTGAATGGCGTCCCTGATGACGCATTTGCCGAATTCAGCGCCCCTTCCTCACCCGATGAACCACCTGTTAAACCTGTCCTTGAACCCCCACTGGAGGAATACTTACTAATGGAAGACGACGGAGGAATCGCAGAACTCATCGATACAATACCTCCCCCTAAAGAGGAAATGACACTGAAAACTGAAGGAGTGGGACAACCCGGTTCCACCAACCCGGGAACCGTCGGAAGTCCAGCTACCCCTCTCGACATTGACACCTTGCCCTCTACCAGCGAGCTATGTGAACGTTCCACCGTTCCCCCAAATGATGCTCCGGAGGAATGGAGCCCCAATCTTGTGGTGCCTGGACCGAGTACCGCCGAACCAGTCGTTGAAGCCATGATGGAAGAGGAAGAACCAATAGAACCTCCTCCCCGCTACACGTTCCAACAACGAGTACCGGTGGACTACAGTCAGCTCCACACTGGAAAACGCTCGACACACTGACAGACTACTAGGGAAGGACAAAAACATATAACACAAAACACATAAAACACATATAACACAAAACACATAACAAAAAATAAAACACACACATGCAAACATAAAACTAGCACACAATTAACATAAAAGGTAAAATGACCATGATCGCGGTTAGGAACCCGTCAGGTTCCTGATACGTTTTAGGACCCTTCATGATCACTGAGTATCAGAAAACCCTTCAGGTTACCTAATATCATAGGACCCTTCAGGTCACCATGGTCAAGCTAAATAAATAAATAAATAAATCCCGAAATTGAGACACGATCTTTTGAGACACGTCGCTTATCAAGCCTGCATGCAAACGGCCACCATATCTCATGAATAAATTGGGGAAAGAATGGTGATGGTATGTGAAGTACAAGGTTGCACTTTTCCGAGGTCGGGAACTATTAGGAGCTTATTGTCTATTGTAGGATGAATCAGGGACAATTAGAGGATCCAGAAGAAAGGGAGTTTCCACCACCCATGGAAGAAAGTGCCGCCTCCATTCGTCAGTTCATCTTCCAGAAGAGACGGGAGTACGCCATCATTCCCCCCACGGTTATGGACACCCCTGAGCCCAAATGTTATCCCGGGCGCACCCTGGCTTCACTGGCCATGTACATCTGTTGGATGCAGGGAGCGGAGTTGTACGAACCTCGTACAGCTGCTGCTGACGCCGCCATCCTTTCTCTTAAACGAGTAGCCCGTTGGATGCCGGTTTACCAGCGAATCGCCCAAGAGAGAGATGTGCTGTTGGAGGAACGCCAGGAGCTTCTGGCCGAGATTCGTCGACTGAAACAGGCATCACTTTGTCGGGAGTCAACCGATGTGGTGCCGGTGGAGAATGCCGTGGAGCCACCCGCGGCGAGGACCCCGTCTCATTCTGCCACTTCTCCAGACCACGAAGATTCGCCATCTCCATCTCCCTCGTTGCAAACCTCCCAGAGCCAACCAGCCCAGGAATGCGCCAAGGAACATTCCCAAACGTCTGCTGCTCCAACCGATCCAGCCGAGGAGACCACTTCACCCCAGGCTTCTACGTCAGAACCCCCGACCACCGTCATTGAAGCAGATCCCCCACCACCGATGGGATCCTCACCGTTCAGTTCCGGACCGGAGTTTTCCACCTGGATGGCCTCACCCCTTCGTTTGCCGCGGTTGAAACTCCGCCGTTGCCGCACCACTCAGGATCCGCAGTCATCGACCCCCCGACCGGACCGGTCGTCGGCAAAAGCAGGGCCGTTGACTTGTCCCGTCTGCCAGAAGCCATGCTCGGCTCTTCACAAGTTCCGATGTGCACCTTGCAAGACCTTCTGGCAGCGGCTTTGGAAGTCCTTCCTGGCGCAGCGAGAGCTTCCCACGTGCCCACCGGACCATCAGGAGCAACGCATCCCCAGAACCTGCCCAGGATGTCGTCGTTACATGTATGAGACAGGTCTGCGACGTGCTTATCCATCGCAGATCCTGCCCATACCCAGTGTTCTCGTTGAGAACCCTGGCTACCAGAGAGGCGGGGAATGTGAGCTGATTCCCAACAGCTCACTGTTTCCCATCACAGGCCCCACAGGCCAGTAAGCCCTGATTGCCCTCTGGAGCCAGCAAATTCTATTATTATTATTATTCCTCACTGACCTTATTCAAAAGTGCTCTGAACAACACCAAAAGAGCACAAAAACACCAATCTTCACGAACATGGAAGTAGGAGAGAGCCAAAATCACCAATCTTCACGAACATGGAAGTAGAAGTCGATAACATCCGTCGAAGAATCGGAAGAAGGACAACTTTTCGCCTTGTCAGGTTGGCGCCCCTGATCAAGACAATGAAAAGCTCTAGTCATCACCATAATTAATCAGATCCCGTTAATCCGCCTTGCCAGCAGCCTTTGAAGTTCTCTCCCCCCGTCCGTGAAGCGCTTATCCCCTTGTATCGCGATACGTCAAACAGTGTGGTATCGACCCTCCTGCCTCCCCCCAGAAGCACTTAGAGAAGAAGCTGCCTTCTGGTATCGTCCTGCCTCCCCTGGATTCCGTCGTGTCTCCAGTCCATTCCCGGCTACTCCCCCTGCATCTTCGCCTCTCCGTGAAACCTGGACTCGCTTCAGTACCCCAGCACGTGAGTGAACTAAAGTGTATCTATGCTAGATTGGCCAATACTAGGTAGATAGAGTGAGAAGTGACTCAAAATACTAACAGTAACTAGTCAAGTAAAAGTACTAACACCATTCAAAGCTTGTGTATCGTAGTAGAACTATTAAAACTAACCGTATTGCTTGGTATTGAAGACTGAACTAATTTATTTTGAACTGTATTGCAACTGTATCGCCCTTCTGGCACATCGGATCATTGGATCCGATAGAACTTTCTGCTCATTAAACGTACCGTATCTCATACCTACCTTTTTCCTTCTACACCTGCACCCCTGGTTCTGAGTATCATGAAGTGTATCGAATTAGGTAATTAGAGTCATTGAACAAAGAGTAACGTAAAATCCTTTTATTTCTTGCAACATATCGATACAGAACGCCCTTCAGGCACAATATAACAAGTAAACTTTCAAGGTATCGTAACTGGAACGCCTTCGCCTGTTCGCCTCACCGCTCGGGAACACCGCTACCAACAGAACCAGTTAAGTACCAATTTTCGTAACTAATCCTAAGTTTCCCGATAGTTTTGTTTTAGGAACGGGGTCGATACCCTTCAGGTGAAACCCCCTTGTAACGTTAGTGAACTCACATACACAGTAAATACCTGTAACAAACACCGTAACAGCTTACAAATTTGGTGGCAGCGGTGGGATCATTCGGCCCCCTGCATCCCCAATACGTGTAACTGCTGCCGTAACCGCTTACAGTCTGGTAATGGGTTGGGTATGGGTTAGGGGTTGGGATAGGTTATAGATGGACTAGGGATGGATTGAGGATGGGTTAGGGATAGGTTGGAGATGGGTTAGGGATGGGATAGGGGTTAGGGATAGGTTGGTGATGGTCTGGTAATCGGTTGGGTATGGGTTAGGGGTTGGTATAGGTCAGGGCTGGGTTGGGGATGAGCTGGGGATGGGTTATAGATGGACTAGGGACGGATTGAGGATGGGTTAGGGATGGGATAGGGGTTAGGGATAGATTAGAGATGGGCTAGGGACGGGTTAGGGGTTGGGATAGGTCAGGGCTGGGTTGGGGATGGGTAATGGATGGGATAAGGATGAGTTAGGGACGGGTTGGGTTAGGGGTTATAGATAGGTCGGGGCTGGGTAGGGTATGAGCTGAGGATGGACTAGGTATAAGTTAGGTATGGGTTATGGATTGGTTGGGTGTGGGTTAGGGGTTGGGGACAGGACAGGGCTGGGTTGGAGATGAGCTGTGGATGGGTTGGATATGGGTTAGGGATGGGTAAGGGGTTAGGGATTGGTCAGAGATGGATTTCCTTAATTATTATCTCATTATTATCTATTGTATCAATAATTTTACAGAGTTTCCTGTAAAACATAAGCAGACCAATAGCACACTACTGATCTCTTTTTGTTTTCTCTCACATCAGCATTACAGGTCAAACAGCTAACAAATCAATCATTTCATCTAAAATTATTCTCCTAAATAATGTAAAAATAATTGAGAAACAATGCGGAATAAGACGTAGATAGATCATGATCTTAAGGATGGCCACAGTATGGATAATCACGTGTGTGCAGACCACAAGGAGTGGAATTTATTGCTGAAATTGAGACTTATAAAAAGGTTTCTACTTATGATCACTTTCTCCGAACTCCATTTATGAATTTTGTAAACTTTTACATGAAAAAAAAGAAAAAACTGAGTATCTTTGATGGAAACTTGCCACCAGCGTGAGCTGCTCACTCTTATGAAGGCATACACAGGACTTACATGGTTTTCCGGCGAAAAAATAGGTAGGTAGCCGACTTACACGTTTTTTCTAAGCCTTCTGAGTAAAAAACTATTCTTCTGATTGGAAAACGGCTTCACTAAATTGATCAAGCGACCCTAATTTACCTAAATAGCTAAAAACCTTATTTTTTAAATTTTTAGGTTTAAAAAAACCGACTTACATGGTATCCCAGGTATATGAACGGTATATCGTTTTTGATGGAATTTATTTTGTGTTTTCTCATCATTGGGTCATTGAAGTATCGCAAAAGAATAATTACAAAATGCTACCCCCACCCCAGTCACCAGAAGAAGAAGACACGCTCGTCTCTACCAGGAGCAATTTTAAACTCTGCGAAAATGCGGAAGGGAAAATTGACATATTTAGTTCTTCACACAAATAAATAACACTAGAACACTGAACCAAAACTCAAAAAAAAATTATTGAAAACAGAACAATCGAAATAATAATATTAGTACCTACAGACGAGAATAGCTGAGATCCAATTATTACTATAAAATTATTTTCTCATGAAAAAAAGTTCGGACTAACCAAGACTCGAAATGATACTCGAATAATCAACTCCATAAGAAAATTTTGAGGTTTCTTCCTAACAATAACATTATGTTATTAACATACTGCTGGCTATCGAAACTCCTGTCTCGGCTTACTTAGGGCGGAATTCAAAGTCATTCCTCAACGTAGAGGAACTCAAGAGGCGATGAGGAACCGTCGCATGCTCTGAGCTATTCCTAAGGGCTAGGGACCTAGTGGTAGGGACGGCACGATACTCCAAAGTATCGATACTCCTTTCGATACGATATTTCTCAGGAAGTATCGATACCCGATATCTTTTCAATACCGATATTATTAGATATCGATACTTCGATAATATCGGCTCAAAGTATCGATGCTATCGATACGTCAAATTAACCCACAAATGACTTCGCAAACCAAATAACTCAATTAACCAAAAATTATAAATATTATAATTATAAGCATATTATTAAAGTCAATAATTTAAAATTTAGTTTAAGTCAGTGGTAATTTAAAATGTTGTAGTCAATAATTTAAATGTTTAAATAATTTAAATGATAAGTTTAAATAATTTAAATGTTTAAGTCAATAATTCAAAATTTAATAACAATCAATGATCGTTTAAGGGGGTTCATGAGTTGGTACTAATCTAATACTTTTGCATGTACCTGTTTCTCTCGATATATTCATGATATCTTCATACTTTCTTTTAAAATTCTTCATCTACTTTTCATATAACCACTGAGCGAGTTACAACTCTGTTGCGAAAATATTATTTTACCTAGAGACAATATTGCAAAACGGTTTTTTTCATATTAAATATGAAAAAAACCGTTTTGCAATATTTTTTAATGTGTTGCAATATTTTTTAACAAAAATTTTTTGTGTTTATGATTTTTTAATTCAAGCCATGATTCTGTTGGGAGTTTTTCGTCCAAACTTATTCAGTGACTGTAATAAACACCTCTCGACAGTATTGAAAAAAAAAAAAAAAAAATCAAGTTGCCAGCTCTATTGGTTGCCGAGAAATCTGAGTACCTAAGTCACCTAAGGTACCTAAGTCACGAAAAACAGGGGTTTTCCGGTTTGGAGAAAAACCGCAATTTGTGAATGGTTGCCGTTTTTCGAGGTATTTGATCCATAGTTCGTAGTTATTTCATGTTGAAGAAATTGCAAATGAGGTCTGATTATTCCTTAGGTATCTATGATTCTTATCAGTCACAGTTTTTACAGGTTAGGTAAGGTTCATATCACTTACTGATACGTATAAATACATTTTGTGCTTGGTTTTCGCCTTCTTCCATTCTCCGGTTGTTTTTGTTTGCCGTATATTCCCTGTTTTGTTTGTTTGGAACATTGTCTCAAACACAACTTGTAAGTATAATACATATTGTTATATTTACTTTATTGTAACTAATAAATAAATAAATAATGTTACTTTTGAATGGTTATAAACTATTTTTATTTATTATTCTTTAGTCTTGTGCTACGCTATTTTTTGTAGTTTTTGGTGGCAACCTGCGCAGGGGACATGGAGTAAAACATAGTAGGTATCTATTAGAAGTTATGAACGTCGAAAGAACGGTACCTAGTTAGTTACAGAAATTTAGAAACTATGAACAGTGCAGCTCCTGGAGCGGGAAACAGCTATCCCCGGAAACAGTGTTTGACTCCTCAATCTTTAAAAATTCATATCTCTGTTTTCCACTGATCAAATTAAATATTTTTATACACAAAACTGTCTGGCAAAACTTGCAGAATTACATAAAAATAAAAATGAAAAAGTCGAAAAATTTTTGATTTTGACTCATGAACCCCCTTAATTTTATATTTATTCCAATTTTTAATCCCAAGAATTTTCCGTTCAATGAAATGATTTTTTCATCCACTAAAAATGGAAAGGATCAAGTAATAAATCAATTAGGTACATTACAAATTAATAATATTTATTATCGATTCGTAAAAAAAAATTTGGCGTGGAGTGAACTTTTACTTGAATTAAAAAAAAGTAAATCAAAAAAAATTTTTGTAAACCGGAAAGTAAAACAATGATCACAAGAAACTCGAACTACTCAAGAAACCCAGAGAAATGAAAACAGCCAAAAAATGCGAGGTTACAGAAGAAGCGTGATATTAGAAGCGATATATCGTTTCGATTGACACTATTCTGAGTAGGTATTATTCTGTGGCAGATATCATGGTATTTTTTTCTAAGTAGGTACTTAATATTTGATATTTTTTCACCAGTCGGCTTTGGCAAATGTATCGATAATATCGTCAAGAAAGTATCGATACCTCCGATATTTTAGGCAAAAGTATCGATACAAATATCGGTATCGATACCAAAAACGCTGCAAATTATTACACAATGGTTTATTATTTTTCTATACAGATCACTCGTCTACAAAGCCACCAACCATCCAACATGAAGAAAAACATCGATCGTATTTCGGTCAGCTATAATTTGAACGGAGATTAGGCCTCTTTTGCGATTCACACTCGTGTTTCTGATTTATCGTACGTCCAAAACTTAAATTCTCGTAGTGAGCGAACGGTTTGTCCTACAGAGCTCCGGGTGGTCTCAAAAAATTCTATAGAATCTTAAATTGAAGGAAAAACAATACCTTCATATCAAAATTTTTTGAGTTAGGGCGTTTTCAAAATTGATTTTGGATCCCTTAGAAGTGACCTACAACTGACAACTAGACCCCAAATGGAGCCCACAAACCAAATTACATCAAAAACGGTCAATGCTAAGTGGGGAATGTGCCGCGTACGGCTGACGGTCGGCCAAAATTTTATTCGATTTTTGGATTCTACGTACATCGAAACGTAAATCAACAAATTTTGAGGGGGGTTAAACAATTTTTTTTCTTGGTCGATTCCAAAGGTTCAATGTTGAAAATAATAAACCAAAATGACTCGATTGAAATGACCTATACAAATTACAACAGATTCGGCCTCTTTTGCGATTCACACTCGTGTTTCTGATTTATCGTACGTCCAACCGTTTGTCCTACAGAGCTCCGGATGGTCTCAAAAAATTCTAAAAATTCTATAGAATCCTAAATTGAAGGAAAAACAAAACCTTTATAACAAAATTCTTTGAGTTAGGGCGTTTTCAAAATTTCAAAATTGATTTTGGAACCCTTAGAACTAACTTACATCAACCAAAATCTTCGGGGCACAACTAGACCCCAAATGGAGCCTACATACCAAATTTCATCAAAATCGGCCAATGCTAAGTGGCAAAAGTGCCGCGTACGGCGGACGGACGGCCAAATTTTTATTCGTTTTTTGGATTCTACGTGCCTTGAAAACGTAAACCATCAAATTTTGAGAGGGTGTTAAAATTTTTTTTTTCTTGGTCGATTCCAAAGGTTCATTATTGAAAATAATAAACCAAAAGTATCGATACTCCGATATATCGGTGGTATCGTGCCGTCTCTACATAGTGTAATTAGTGAAGATTCGATGTACCTTTGGATGCGATATTTAACATCGAAATAATTAATTTTTTGAGACCACCCGGAGCTCTGTAGGACAAACCGTTCGCTCCCTACGAGAATTTAAGGTTTGGACGTACGATAAATCAGAAACACGAGTGTGAATCGGAAAAGAAGATTTTCTCGCCGTCGTTTCCTGGTTGTGTCACTTTCTCAATTTCTCATCAATTTTCAACCGATTTGTGTGTTTCTTTTTCCCTGCAAATTTCATTGAAATCGGGGGGAAATTGTATTAGTCAAGGCTGTTACAAGGTTTTTACGTCTGCGCAAGGAGAGAGGCTGCTGTCATTTTGGAGAACATGTTTTTCATAGGAGACCATCTAGACGTAAAATCGCACGATTTCATCGAAATCGGGTGAAAATTGTAGAAGTTATGGCTGTTACAAGGTTTTCACGTCTGCGCATGGGGAGAGGCTGCTATAATTGCCATAATTATCATAGAGGACCATCTACACTCCAATCTGAACTATCCGTGGAAATTTATTCTAACTCGAATGATAAAAAAAAGAAAAAAATATATATAGAGAGAGAGAGAGTAAAGTGGTAACATACCAAACTCATTTCTCCTGAACTTTCAGGAGACACCAAAAACCGATTTCGGACTCTTCTTAACAAATAATGACACATCCGTGTGGTTCCCGTCTACAAGAAAGATACGGTCAAACTTCTGGGATCGATTCTTCAAGTAATAAAATTTTCAACGAAAAGTGCCTCGTAGAAATTTTTTTAAATACTCCGTTTTCAAGTTACTTCACTTTTAAAGATTTTTTTCGTATGTTAAACCTTGTCCCACTGAAATGACTATAAAGTAAAGTAAAGTAAAGTAAAGTAAGCAACCATTTCAGGTTGAATTTTCGTCTGACTGCCATTCTTGGCGTCGCGGACGTCATCAGCTGTCTCCCTAAGGGGAGATCAGAATTTGTTCTGATGATTTCGCTCATGGCTTCCCAAAACATCACCGCCGGTTGGGTTGGAACGAGAGATTGCCGATCGTCTAATAGAAGAAAACTTTCTGCTGGCGACCAGACTCGAACTCGCATCCCCGCTAGACGGTTCTTATCCTATCACCGCAGTCGGGTACACTGTCCACTAGACCACCGACGCCCACCTGAAATGACTATAGCTCCCTTATTTCCCATGCAAATTCAAATCTGATTACACCATTGAAAAGTGCATTTTAATTTCCCATCAGGTGAGCTACAACACAGATTTTTGACCTCGCATCTAGTTCGATTTGTTCTAGTCCAAACTTGAAACTAGTCCAAAGAAAATACATCCTTAAAATCTCAGCTTTCCAACGGGTCAATCAAAAAGTGGTTTACAATGGAACTTAGGGGAGGAATTTGTGTTTGAACGCGGAAAAACGTGAGTTTTTTTCAACGAAATTGACGTTTTGACGAGAAGATTCGGAGTTAGATGGCTATACACGGTTGGAAAGCTGAGATTTTGAGGATGATTTTGCTGAAAACCGCATTGATTTTCCTCTACAGGAAATGGGTGAAAATCTCTTAAGACATTCGTCAAAAAACCCAAAAATTGCTAAGTCTTAAGTTCGGACTAGAAAAAAATCTAACTAGATGCAAGGTTAAACATGTGAGTTGCAGCTCATCTGATGGGAAATTCAATGCTCTTTTCAACGGTGTAATTAGATTTGAATTTGCATGAAAAATAAGGAAGCTATAGTCATTTTAGTGAGACAAGGATACATACGAAAAGTCTTGAAAAGTTAACCTTCATCCGCTCGCGTGGGCGGCAAACTGCCGCCCGCGATGAATTTTGCGCGGCAAAACATAACTGGCACGCAAGAGAGCGGGAAAGTGCAGTTGTATTCTCTAGTTGGACTTTCCTCTGCAAGATGTCGTTAACCTTTTCCTTCTGCGTTACGTTGGTGGCTGTCAATACACGTTCAAAGTTTGAGTGACTAAGTTCGGCGGCTAACTGCCGCCCCGCGATCGGCAGTGCAACATTTTTTTGAACGTCCACGGTGAAATGTAAGTATATTTTTTTACTTCATTCAGACTCGTTATGAGTAGCTTTGTATGTTTCGGAAGAAATGCCGATAAAAACCTGAGTTTCATTTATCATTTGTGATGTTTGCTTTGGTACCTACTCGTGATTCGCTTTTTTCGTAAGTACGTTATTTTTCTAGTTTTCTACCAGGTACCTACATACCTACCATTTTTATCCTTAGGTATTATTTCGTAATTTTGCATGGTTTCTTCTAAAGATTTGATATCTTCTGCTATGAAGGACAATTTGATTTATCGAAGAAATGTGATACTTTAGTCACTAGGCAGTAAGCTGAAGAAAAATATTTAGACGTTATTTCTTTTTTACCAAAGTTTATAATAAAATTTTTTGCATGGTTCCTTCTAATAATGTGATTATATATCTTCTGCTATGAAGAACAATTTGATTTATTGAACAGAGTGTGATAGTTTAGTCACTAGGCAGGAAGCCCAGAAAGAATATTATGACGTTTTTTTTTTTTTTAATTTTTGTTTACCAAAGTTTATAATTATTTTCAATAAAAGTTTTTCATTCTAAATAATGTGTATGAACTCACTTACAAGATGACCAACCCAAATCCTTGTCGTTATCGAGTTGAAGTACCAAAAAATCCATTGAAATAAGGAAAAATGTGACGGGCGGCTATCAGCCGCCCCGCGATCGCTAGTGTGACTCAGGGGGGCGCGAGCGGATGAAGGTTAAATAACTTGAAAACGAAGCACCTAAATAAAAAACGCAGCAAATTATTACACAATGGTTTATTATTTTTCTATATAGATCACTCGTCTACAAAATCACCAACCATCCAATATGAAGAGAAGAAAAAAAAAAAAAAAAAATCAAAATCACCAACCATCGATCGCATTTCGGTCAGCTCTAATTTGAACGGAGATTAGGCCTCTTTTGCGATTCACACTCGTGTTTTGATTTATATATATATATATTTCAATATAAACCCTTCAATTTTCGTAGGGAGCGAACGGTTTGTCCTACTGAGCTCCGCGTGGTCTCAAAAAATTCTAAAAATTCTATAGAATCTTACATTGAAGAAAAAACAATACCTTTATATCGAAATTTTTTGAGTTAGGGCGTTTTCAAAATTTCAAAATTGATTTTGGAACCCTTAGAAGTGACCTACATTAACCAAAAGCTTCGGGGCACAACTAGACCCCGAATGGAGCCTACATACCAAATTTCATCAAGATCGGTCAATGCTAAGTGGCAAAAGTGCCGCGTACGGCGTACGGCGGACGGACGGCCAAATTTTTATTCGATTTTTGAATTCTACGTACCTTGAAACGTAAACCATCAAATTTTGAGGGGGTGTTAAAATTTTTTTTTTCTTGGTCGATTCCAAAGGTTCATTATTGAAAATAATAAACCAAAATAAAATAGAAAAATTCTACGAGGCACTTTTTCTTGCGAATTACTTGTAGAAACGACCCCTGAAGTTTGGCCGTATCTTTCTCAGACACTCTGTATACAAACAACATAAATTTGGTGAGTTAGGCTTCGATGTGTGAAGTTCCAGTTGGTAGGCGATGTTGCGTGGAGTCACACAATGGGATGTGCGCATGGGTCGGAACCAAAACTGTTTATTGTTATTTTTCTAGACCTCATTCTGAGAATTTTGACATCAACCTTCTAGTGTGAGAAGACCTTTTTCTATGATATTTCAAAGTTTCGAATGTTCATGACGTCCCGCGTGACGTCATAAACATTCGAAACTTTGAAAAACGCTGCAAATTATTACACAATAGTTTATTATTTTTCTATACAGATCACTCGTCTGCAAAGCCACCAACCATCCAACATGAAGAAAAACATCGATCGCATTTCGGTCAGCTAAAATTTGAACGGAGATTAGGCCTCGTTTGTGATTCACGCTCGTGTTTCTGATTTATCGTACGTCCAAACTTTAAATTCTCGTAGGGAGCGAACGGTTTGTCCTACAGAGCTCCGCGTGGTATCAAAAAATTCTAAAAATTCTATAGAATCTTAAATTGAAGGAAAAACAATACCTTTATATCTGAATTTTTTTAGTTAGGGCGTTTTCAAAATTTCAAAATTCGTTTTGGAACCCTTAGAAGTGATCTATATCCACCAAAATCTCCGGGGCACAACTAGACCCTACATGGAGCCTACATACCGAATTTCATCAAAATCGGTCAATGCTAATTTTTATTCGGTTTTCGGATTCTACGTACCTTGAAATGTAAACATAAAAATTTTGAGGGGGTGTTAAAAAATTTTTTTTCTTGGTCGATTCCAATGGTTCATTATTGAAAATAATAAACCAAAATTTGGCCGTCCGTCCGCCGTACGCGGTACTGTCCCCACTTAGCATTGACCGATTTTGATGAAATTTGGTAAGTAGGCACCATTTGGGGTCTAGTTGTGCCCCGAAGATTTTTGTTGATGTAGGTATCTTCTAAGGGTTTAAAAATTAATTTTGAAATTTTGAAAACGCCCTAACTCAAAAGATTCTGATATAAAGGTATTGTTTTTCCATCAATTTAAGATCGTATAGAATTTTCAGAATATTTCGAGACCATTTCGATATTTTGTTTGTCCTTGTAGGACGAACCGTTCGCTCCTATGAGAATTTAAGGGTTGGACGTACGATAAATCAGAAACACGAGTGTGAATCGCAAAAGAGGCCTAATCTCCGTTCAAATTTTAGCTGACCGAAATGCGATCGATGTTTTTCTTCATGTTGGATGGTTGGTGGCTTTGCAGACGAGTGATCTATATAGAAAAATAATGAACCATTGTGTAATAATTTGCAGCGTTTTTTGCTTCCGAACGTGGCGGCAGCATTGTTTTCACTTTTCAAGGTTGAAAAAAAATGTTCTCCAAAATAAAAGTTTCCATTCATGTTTTAAGTTTTAGGCGTTCCTTGACAATTTTGATTCCGTGTCTGTCGTTCTGTCTGTGTGTTGTCATGAAATCCTTGTAGGGGGCGAAACTATTTGAAGTTATTGTCCGATTTCGTATACATTTTCAGGGATTGTGCGGGTTGGCGTGTAGTTGGTCCCCTATGAGGGTGGTGCGTGGTACTAAGAGATTGATATTTTAAAATTAGCAACAGTGGATCGGATATTCAATATAACCGGGTTATGGATGGGAGGAAGCTATGTGCCTCACTCTTGTCAGACTTTTTTTCTTTTGTTCGATTCCGAACGTTCATTAATGAAAGTTAAAAAAAAATTTGTTCTCTTCATTGTACCTGTTTTCGTACTCACTACAACTACCATTAGAGCTCTGAACAAGGCTGAGCAGGGCTGGCGGTCTCGCATCCCTTGGTGAGCCGGCTACAACTACTGGTCTTCGATTCGCTGCACTCCCGCCTTCTACAAATTTTTTCTCGAACTACCGTCTTACGCGGTTCTCTTACAGACAGCGCTGCCACCTTTGATTGTTCCCGCCAGTATCGAGCTCTGAGTGAAGTGGTAGGAACGGAAAACAGTCCAACTTAATCCACTCTAAGTTTTCGAGTGCACATTTTCACTTATGGGTGGTAAAAGAGCCCTCCAAAATGAAAAATTTATCACTCGCATTTTCTGACCTATTTGAACAATTCTGGTTTGAGGTCAATGGACGGGTAAATTGATGAAAAACAATACCTATATAAAATTTTTTTGAGTAAGGGCGTTTTCAAAGTTTCAAAATTCATTTTCCTACCCTTAGAAGATACCTACATCAACCAAAATCTTCGGGGCACAACTAGACCCCAAATGGTGCCTACATACCAAATTTCATCAAAATCGGTCAATGCTAAGTGGGGAATTTTTTTTTCTTGGTCGATTCCTTAATGGCTCAAATATTACCAAAAATCTCAAAATTCATAACGAGTGCATAAGTTCGTCGGCTATAAACAGGATTGTTTCACCTTTTCATGCGGAAATGTGTTCTCACATAGCATAGAAGGGCTCTAAACCCGCTAAAACGTTGAAAAATGGCTAAAAAATCAAAAGTTGTTTGTAATAACGTTTTAAAGAAATTCGCTCTAGAGGTCGTGCTGCACGACTTGCTGACGTCTTGCTATTGCGACTGGTTTTCATCACAATATTTTTTCTCATTGATTCATTTTGGTTGACAAACATATTGTTTAGTATTGCATGCATTCCAGGCGACGTCCCATTGGATAAGCATTAGGTCAATTAATACCAGTTGGTAAGCAATAAAACTGTTTCACTCGATGTAATTTATTTATTACTTTAGGCAAGAAATAGCGGTCTCCCCCCACCCTTGTCCACCATGAAATTTCTAGCGGCATGCGAGCCTCGAATCTGAAGAGCATTTTAAAATCCATGATCTACGATGCCCAACATGGAATTTTACGTTGTCTTATGAGCAGAGGCTACTATTGATCCGGCGATGATGATTTTCATAGGGGACCATCTGCACGTCAATCTGCACAACCCCTAAAAATTTCATCGAAATCGGATAATTACTTCGTATAGTTTTGCTCGTTACAAGCATTTCATGACAGACATACAGATCGACAGACACGGAGATAGAATAGTTCAGAAAGACCTAAAACGAGAGTGGAAACTTTGATTTCAGAGAACATTTTTTTTTAGCCTTGAAAAGCGAAAACAATGCTTCCTCTACCTCGGAAGCAATAAACCTTCGTGTAATAATTTGCCGTGTTTTCATTCAATTTTTGGATTCTTCGTATATCAAACATCACATTTGAATTGTCGAAAATGATAAATCCAAACAGTGTTGGCTGGTTCCTGCTGAATTAAAAAAAACCTTCTTTCCGTGGACGGTGAATTTTCGATCAAATATTAGTTCATTGGATTATTCAGTTGTCTATCTTACCTGTACTAACATACTTGGACCACATTAAAGGGATTGAAAAAAACAATCGAAGTTACGTATAAAATATATTATGTACAATACATTTTTGTTTGCGTTCCATGAACATTTTACAACAGATGCCAAGGTCTAAACGGAGTGAAACATAAGATAAGTTACATTTTACAAATCCAAACTCATAGGTACTCATAATTTTGTCAATTTCGCATGCTAACCTTTTAAGGTGTCTCAAAGAGCTACGCATATTTATCAAATAATGGGCCCTTGCTCAATTCAACTTGATTTGTTTTGTTATGATCCTGAACTACAGAACTGAACGGTAGATCGAACGATTATTTGGTCCTCTGTAAAATATGTAAGAAACAATTTTATTTTACACCAGCAAACAATTTGATGTATCAATAAATGAGATTAATTGAGTCTGTCGGATGACTATTGTTGTTGTTGTCATACATCGATGGTCAATGGCAAACCAAGTTGACTTGGAGTTCTCGGTTTCAAAAAATCATCTATCGTAGAAGCTCAGTGAAGCTATTACTGTAACAAATCATATTCCGTGCGATTTATTAGGAAAAATGCAGCAGAATGATTAGTTAAAAGTTCTAAAATTGTTACCGTCGAGAAAATTCAATCAACCATTTTAATGATACATGAGATGAAACAGTTTGATTTTGTATTAGATATAACCACTGAAGACTATTATTCAAATCTTCTCAAATCTACATATCAAATAAGTAAAAATTACGTAGTACATAAAAAGTTGAAATAAATAAAAAATTACAGAATTTCTTTGGTTGAGTTTGCACAATGTTTGTGAGTAATAGTTAATTCAGGGAATAATCGTGACTCGTAAATATGTATGTTTTGAATGAATGTGTAGTTGTTAGATGGTACCTGAACCTCAAAGGATTTGAACTGCGTGATAGGACCCAAAGCAAATTTTTAAAGTCATTCCGAACCTCCACATCTAAAGATTGTAGAATTTGTCATGAAGTGAACTACAGAAAAATCATACTAGTTGTCAAAAATTGATATTCCATATTGGAACATCTACAAAGATTTCGAGTAGAAATGGTTTTTCATTCACATCGTAAAAATAGAAAATTTGAACAATCATCCTCTATTCCAAGCTGATAACGACAAAATACAAAATTTTTGCGATATCCAACAATTTTAGGATACAAATATTGAAAAGAAATTGATGCAGAAATGCTTAATTTAATACAAAAATTGAACTTTTTCCAATTGAAAATAAATAAATAAATAAATTGTTTGAATAATTCATTTGAATAACATTGTCAATGTGATGTGGATTGGGGTCCACCTTTGAATATATGTCCCTTTGTGTACACATATATTTGAGTATAGGTTGTATATCACATACTTGAAATATGAATTACAATACGTGGAAAGTGTTAGACAGTACTCCTTATTTATATGGTGATGACGATGAGGTGGTTGTTGAGTTTCAGTCAGGTTAAAATGTGTAAGGAAAAGCACAATTGGCTTACCGTATGATTGCCAGCAATTCAAGTATTTATTATGAACGAAAATGCCAACCAGAGAGTCCGACTAAGAGCTGGAATTCATGGCTCTGACATAGGAGGAATGAGGGGAAGGCCCTAACCACAATGGGGACTGGCCTCCCTCTCCTGGCCCTCGTTATAAAAGGCCAAAAACAGGCCCAATTTCGACATTCTAGTTTACCGACCGAAAGTAGAACTATTTCTCTACTTGGGCTTACTCTGTGGCATTCCCTAAATCACAAAACTTAGTTTTTTATACTTCTTCCTAAAAGTCTTGCTTTCTCTTCCTTTGGGACAATTTGACTTAATTTGACTGAATATCTCATTCTCACGAGTGTATTCTCGAGTTGAAACGAGAAAGGATGACATCTAAGTGTTTTTCTCCATCAAGCCATGTGTCTGTCCTTATCATGCTCTGATAGTGGCCTTCTCCCCTAAATTTATAATGGAGACGCCACGTGACAGTCCCTACTAAATTGAGGGGATACAATGACATAACTAAATTCATGCAATAACTCGAAGTGTTTAATCGGAGTAGTGTCAATTTGTCTTCGTTAGAATCTCACAAATTATTGGAGTCAGAGTCAGAACAACACATTTTTGAGCTTATTCGAATAATTGGCATTCACTGGATTAAAAGAAGGTTTTATAGTCTGAATTCCGATGAAAGATTATGATTGGTAGCTGGTGATTACATTGCACAGGTGGTTTTCTTCAAACGACAAAATGCACCAATTTACACTCAATCAACTAGAGTACACGGATAATGTATTTGTGTGTTTGGTTTTCAAGATGCAACCATGTAAGAAATAGATTCTTCAATGTTGCATCTGAGATACTGTGGGCTGGGGACAACTGCAACATTAGTTCGCCTCACTAAGCCTCCATTTAGTCCCTCGGTAGTTCGTTTTGTTTAGTGACTCTTGCTGCTGATAGCGATTGTCAGATTTCCATAAAGAAATTTATAACGCATTCCATTTGTTTCATGCGTAGATCAGTGACGCTCTTGCGATCGCATCTCTAAATAGAAAAAACCAATACCTCATTAATACACACGTAAATGTTAGCGATCGTAACGGATGATAATAGAGCATTTATAACAGAGCATCATAAATTAGAATTTTCAGGATTTACAGACATCAATGATCGTATTCACTAAGTAAAACTCCTACTCATGGATGTGATGAGGAAAGAACCAAAATATTGACCCAGAGAGTCATGGAGATACGAATGACACCACAGTAAGGTATTGGGTGCCTTCAACTAAGAGTATCCTTATGGCCAGTCCGCTGAACAAAACTAAACAACCTAAATCGCTTTTGAACATAGAATGGCTTCCATTCAATTCAAACTTCATTTTGGAAACCAAAACCACGAGTGCTTTAGCCGTTTACTTAACTTTTATGATCTGAAAAAGCGTAAATTGGTGCAATAGGTCTCTGTGAGGAAACCACACCCTGAGAAATCTCCTACCCACCTATGTAGGCAAAATATCATCCATAAATATCAAGACTATGAGGAAATCTTGTAATCCACTAAAAAGATACCACTTAAACATACATTGAGTGGGTAGATATTACCCAAAAGTATCAATAGATTCGATCAGATCTAAAACTTCGTGTTTTTTTTGGAATAACTCTTGAAATTGACTGTAGAAAGAATCGAAAGGTTAGGAAAACAATGCTTTAACCTGACTGAAATTCAACAATCATTCCCACCTTCATATTTAGGGTTGTTACTTCAAAGAGGTTCACAGAAAAATTCTCCTCCTTCACCAAACTATCGGGATATTTCATCTTCACCAAGCCCTGTTGCTGCATCCTCAATATCCTCACGTAACTTTCCCGTGAGATCACCCAAGTTAAGGCCAGTCACCCCGGGAGTTTCTGGATTGGTGACCGCTCGAGGGCGGTACCCAGGTCTTGATAATTTTTCGGGTTGGGTCGTTAAAAAACCCAGTTCCACTTAAGCGGGTGAGACAATAAGTAGCCGTGGGCGAAATCATCAGAACCAATTCTGATCTTCCCTTGGAAGAAGATGGTTTCTTACTTTACTTACTTGATTTTGCTTTCCTCCCGTAAGGACCTACACATTACAACAGTGCTTGTCGGGATCACTTCAGAAAATATGAGTTTTAAAATAGGCCCTGGAGAAGCTAATAACATTGTTTACAAACTTGACGGGTAGGAGGATTGCTTCTTAGTTCATTATGATAGCGGAAACCTTGTTTCATTGCCAGAAGGACAAATATATATGTATATATACAAACATATATATACAAATACATTCTTTTGAATTTTATGTTTTACACCAACCTGAAAAAATCTGATTCTGTGCCTGATTGACTGTGTGTTTGTCTTACGATTTGCAGATCTTTGTAAGAAGTTACTGTTCGATTTCTATTACATTTTCTGGTTTTGTGCAGGTTAGAGTGCAAATGGACCCCAACGGATTCAATATAACAACCATGGTACCGATAGTTTTCATTCGAATTCGGTGAAATTTTCAGGAATTATGAGGTTTAAACTCTGGATGGTTCCTAACGAATTTCATCGTCAGCTGATCGTCGAATTAGGAGGGTTGTCGTGGATAAATGACATTTTTATTATCCACGCCGGAAACCACTTTTTTTGAGTTTTCAGAATAAAAAACAGCCTGCCAAGTGGGTGTGGGATGTAGTTTTCTCGTAATCTCATCAATGTCTAAGTACCTTTATCTACCGTCATAAGAGACCACCTACACGTCAACCAGCACAATCCTTGAAAATGTCTTCGAATTCGGGTAGAAAATGTTGGAGTTATGACAGTTACAAGGTTTTTACGTTTGCGCATGCGCAGAGGCTACTATTGATCCGAGGGCCATGATTTCCATAGGAGACCATCTACACGGCTTGAAAACATTTTTAGTTAATATTAAATACATTTTTTTAGTTAAAATTGTTTAATTAAAGTTTTTAGTTAAAATTAATAAATTTTAGTTAAAAAGTTTGAACATTTTTCTTGAAAAGTGAAAACAATGCCTTCGCTAGCTTGGTAGACTCGGAAGCAAAAACTCAAAAAACGTTCAAAGTTCGTTCTTAGGTCGTTTTGTCGTATTTATAACTTTTACTTAGTAATAATTCAAAACCGTTCCACCAGTCAATGAGTTTTACAGACGTACCTATCTCCTCGTTCTTAAAGTCCTTTTTTGTATTTCGGTATAATATAGAGATATTTCAATGTTTTTTGGTACCTATTTTGGGATGCAAAACATCTTGAGTTTTTTTCGTAGATTCAACAAACACCCATCATGGAAAATCTAGCCTTGCAGTGTAGTTCCGCACATGTACCACGTGGGGCAACATACAACATTACAACCACGATGAACTGAGATTTATCCACATATGTCCAAGGTACGAGAGAATTCGTTTTATAAATCTTGTTGTAAAAATTGGCTCTTCCGAGGAGTCTAATTTAATCGGGAGAAATTCAGTTTATAATGGCTTCCATTCCAAATGAATTATAATGTAAAAATAAAAAACACTTAATTGAAGGAATAAAACGAATAACCTCGAACCAAATAAAAATCATTAAATAATTTTACACTTTTCACTAGCTGGTATCTTGTGATTACCTAACGCATAATTTATCAGGTTGGTATGGTACTAAATTCACATTAGTACTTACCGAAAACTCAATTTGTAAAACAGTAACTGATATGACTTATAACCAAGTTATCTTATCATTAAATACTCATATCGATTGAATTTTCCAGCTTGTTCTTAACAAAATAAGTAGTCACTAAGATTTGGGTCATACTATAGGGAAATTGACGGTACATTATGGATCCAAGGTTATTTTTCATATACTACTTGTACATGGTTCATTTTGTCTTCATATTTAGCAAGATACAGTCACGTCTGCTGAGCTTTTTTCACAATGACTGAATAAAATACATTTTTTGGGTCTACCTTGTGAGTGGGGCTGATAATACTTCTTTGATGGTTTTCCTCTGATCCTGAATGTTTGTCACGGCAGACAGACTAGCGGTGCGGGGCCACACACAACTTTCCGCACCCGAAAAGATGGCGATTTATTCTAATAACGACCCTCAAAGTATTTTCCATTTCTATTCATGTTGGTTATTAGGTGTGATGGATTTCTGATCGAACAGTAATTCAAGTTAATTTCAGTAAATAATGTGTGTCATAAAAGAAACAAATGATAACACAACGGTTTATTTATTTTATTATTATTATTTTTTTAAAGATCACCCATCTTCACTGAAAGCGGAAGAAAGATTCCAAAAAGATAATTGATCAACTAATTTAATCAATAAAAAATAATTAAAAACGATAAAACTAACCCAAACTTTTAATTTATTAAGAATACTAAACTTGAAAATAACAAAAAACTAAACTAAACTTTTAGGTAAATTGTTTTTGATTTATTTTTTTTAAAAATTCGTCTTTTGTTTAGTATTATTTTTTGATTAATTCAATTTCTCAATTGGTCAATACTATCGTGCGAGATGAACCTCAAATGAAACTCGACAGAAAGTGCCTGCTTATCTACAATGAGATCATTATTCAAGAGTTAAGGGTTCCATCATAACAAAATTTGGTTCTTGGTTACTAAGAAAGGTTAACTGAGAGTGATACAAACACTGAAAAAACTGATCCTCCTCATACTAATACTGCATCTTAGCTCGAACGAACTGTTGGTCTTACCGAGGTCTGGATGGTCTCATTCGTTTTAAAAAATTGAATACTATTTTTAATTGATGGTATAACGGTAGACACCTTTATATTGAACGTTTTTAAGCTACTCCATAGAAAATTTCAACCCTTATTTCTACCCCTCGATTCGTCTAAAGTAACCAAAAGTTTCGGGACACAACTTGACTCCAATTCGAGCCTACAAACCAAATTTTATTACTTTAGGTCAATGTTAAGAAACCAAAGTTTGCGTACGGAGTTTGAACGAAATATTTTCAATGGCATTTTTGTTTTCTACTTGAATCGTAACATATCATATTTTAAGATTGGGCTTAAATATTTTTTTTGTTCGAATCCAAGGGTTCATTACTGAAAATAATACCCAAAAGTTCTTCCTCCTGTGTTTTTAAAATGATAGTACCTCTCTCAATACAACTACAGAAACTGTAATTTAATTTGGGGCTTCCGCCCACATAAAAATATTTAAACAAATCGTCAAGCAACGATTATATAATCGTCCTTTCCTGATCACTGAACACTAGCTTATGTGAAATACTGTTTGTTTTGAGCCCCGTTGGAAATAGCAAAATCAAACCTCAGTTCTTTTTACCTGGCAAACAATAGTTCTCGTCAAGTATGCGTTGAAATTCCATAACTTTTCTGACTGAGTTAAATAATTGTTTGAATTGGTAGATTTCATTTCTTTCCTTCACAAGAAAATTATAAAATTATTGAAAAAGTGTAAAACTGTTATGACAAATAAATCGATAGGACATGTCAACCGTATTCAACTAAATTTTCGTAGATTTGAGGGTACAAGGCTTTTTAATCTGCACACGATCCTACCATTCTCAAAACAGCTTGAACTCTTCTGGTCTGCAGCGTTTCCCACAAAATCTCCACTATATGGCGATTCCAAGTCCAACTTGAATTTCATGTTTACAACAAAATGGATTGAATTTCTTGATTTGTATGTGATTGTATTGGTTTTAGCCTTTTCTTAACGAGAGAGGTATATTGCGGTGCACTTTTGGTATAGACCATTATATTATTGAGGTGCACTGAATCTTAAGAACTTTAGAGGCATGTCTATTGTGATTTCATTTTAGGAACAATGCAGGATTCATTCTATTCGGTTTACCATGTTCAACATGTAGTACTACCAATGTGATATTGGGTGAAAGTGATTTGCAGGCTGGCTAAACAGGTAGAATCCCTTTGAAATGTAATACGTTAAAATGTTTAAAACTTGCTAAGCAGCAGAATTTTGCCCATAGCTTACAAAAAATGTTGGATTCCCACAGTTTTCCTATTAAAGTGATCATTTGGGACCGGTACTACCGTAATAACCTATCAAAAACATTCATGCACTGCTGCTGATCACTTTCACTCAAAATCACATTGATAGTATGTTGCACATGGCAATCCATATAAGAATGAATCCTGCATTGTTCCTTAAAAATGAACTTACTATACAAATGACCCTGGAGTTCTAAAAATGGACACGAAATTGCACTAAAATAAAAAAGCAATGAACTAAGGACTCGCCACTTCTATGCACCTCCCCTCAAAATACGTCTCTCATTTTGATACGAGCATTAGAATTCACGCGGATACGGCGCAAATAGTTGGATCGTGTATATAGGGTGAATTGCATCACTAGTATATTATAGTGTGGAATTACTCGTATATTTTACGTGCGTAAGCAGATTCTATAGATTCAGAAGTACTGAAATACCTCCTCTTAGTACATGATTACATCAGTGTATGTATAATCATTATGTACTTCGATTTATCAATAAAAAATACAAAGAAATTACGTGAAAGTCAAAGGTTGCCGTTTACGCTTTTTGTCAGTCCATTTTTTCTGTAAATGATCCAATGGCTCTAATATAATCCGTTGACAAGAACATGGAACGTATTATTTATTAACCCTTACGCAGCAATAATCATTTCCATGGTAAGGTGAACAATGTAGAATGGGATACATAGGCGAAGGAGTTTCTAGGCTGTGATAACTTGGCTCAAGTCGCCTCTAAATCTGTTTCAATCCTAATCGCATCATTGAACCGAATAGAAGAGGCTTGATAACTGCTAGATGAGAACTAGATATGTATTTACTAAGGTGATTAATTAAATAATTTACCTGAAACCAACCTAGAGCGACCCAAAACTCTTGTTGCGTGAGGGTTAACATGGCATTTCCCAGTCAATTTCGATTTTCAACGAGTTCAACAGCAATTTCAAAATGAAGATTGCTCGAGAAAAATTCAATTTGGTCGAAAAAAACTACCAACTTTTGGTTCGAAAATCTGAGTTTGGTTGGGAAATGCAATAGCAAACAGTTTGATAATAGAAACACTTATGAGAGATAGGGATACGACAAAAATGATAAGGATGCCTAAATAAAGAGGTGAAAAACATTCCAGAGCAACTTCAGGTGAGCTGCAACGTGGAAATATCTTCCAATAAAGCAAGTGGTACACAGAAACATTAGGTACTGTACACTGAGATGGGACAAACTGCGCAAGGTTACACTCATTTTGGAAAGGACGCATGATAATGACATGACATTTCTGTACAATAATTCATGTTGTTCATACAAAATAACTAAGAATTGCATAAATAATGCGGGGATTTTAGAGTTAGATCTTTGATCGATATAATTATAGTTTGGTTCTTCTTGTGTAGTACCGTAAATTAAGTACTGATAAACATTATGTATGGTACACGAGATACACGTTTCTCCATCACTCAAGTATTTTCTTAGTGCTGAAACATGAAAAGCGATGTACTTTGAAAAGTCTTTCTCATTGTCTCTCATCTCATGCCCAGCCATTTCGCATTTGTACATTTTTGGTAATTTCAACATGTGTTATAAATTATTCTTGACCCAATTGTGTTTCGACTCAATCTTCAGTGCAACTCAGTATTGATAAAAATAACTTTATTAGCTGCAATGGTTTTTTGGTTGATCGTTCCACACATTATGTACTATCGACGATGATGCCAAAATGCCAATTAATTTCCAATCAATGATGCCAATCAATTCGACAATTGCAAATGAATTTTTATGCTCAACCGGTTCTCTCCATGCAGAAGTCTATTAACCAAATGAAAAACTCGAAAAATTGACATTGATACCAGGCTTGTAGAGTCAGATGCCATGATAACCGGTATGACTGAATAGAAGAAGAATCAACTAGCCTCTATCGAAAGTAAGCCAATCACTACATCAACAGGCAATAATTCACAAAATTTGTCTACTTCTTCTACTGATTCCACGACGGTGCCCCTGAAGGTGGGCAAGAAAATGCGGAATCCATAATTTGATAATATAGTTAGTTGTGTGGCCCAAACACTCGAAGATACTTTGAATGTCACCTTGCGAATTGGGACTCCAATCACGGTCCTACAAGTGGAAGCCATGGAGAAACGAGACAATGGTTGGAACTGCGAAGCATGGCATTCTCGTAAAACTTGGATGAAATGGTATACGATCATTCCTTCAGGTAGTTAGTTTCTGGTCAAAGGTATGTTTGTGAAGCGTTGAACCTGCTATTCGTGGCCAATTCACTCATGTTTTTTGGGTTGTCCTCAAATTGAAATCTCCCAATCGCCATTGCCATCGTAGGGTTTTGCTTTGAACAACTCCTGTTAACTCCCTGAAAGTATTTGGAGTGGGTCTTGTCTGGAATTCTGCTTGGAAACTCGTCCAATCTTCTTGCATAACCTGTCGGGGTTCTCCAAGGAAGGTTTTCCACTCAACTTGCAGTTGTTCCAATAAATCAGCACGTTCGTTCTCCCAGTTATGTTGTTGTGCATGAGAGGTGAAGGTATACCAAAGGTTTGAACGAATTCATCATTGGGTTCATTGCGTTCGTCAGATCCCATTCTTCCCCACAGGTCATTCTCCCTTTCATCGTCCACCCCCTGTCTATTCTGGAGAGTAGAGCGGGTATTAACCAATATTAAAATTTTGAGAATTGATTGTAGAAAGTAAACAACTTTGTGCCTACGACCACAAAGATTGAATGTAATGATACTCGGAGAGGTGAGTGAATCTCTGCTTAATCAAGATCGGAACCAACAAACAAGAACAAAGAAGGATTCTACAAACTGCGCCTTCTCTTACTGCTGCCTCACCACGATTGGTCATCCAGCGGAAAAAATAAAAGAGGTATTGATGACGCTCCTGTAAAAAAGTATGTCGATAAGAGCTGACTCAGTTGTCCATGAAGTTTTGAACCATGGAATTCTAGTTAACTGTTAATTTTTCCATCGCCAGATGTCGATCTATAGCAGTGTCTCAGCCCAAGACCATAAAAAATATTCTTCAAAAACATTTATGGTCACTTTGAGACATCTGATTGGATCAAATTGTTTTCAAATGACCAACCCGACTTTTGGTTTGTCTAAATTATCACTGACTCTTTGAGAAGGAGTTGCGGGTCTCTGCTTTCGAGGGATACCGTTTGGTTACATACTGTTGCTGAGCCGAAGGGCTCCACCAGCCATTTTTGCCCAGCCATTATTGAAGGCTTCATAACGGGGTGTCCTGTTTGAAATGTCCCGCTAATGGATTTTAGAATGAGCAGCGCTTCAAATTCGGCAGTCTTCTCGCTCGCAACTAATAATTTATTCAGTATATAGCCCGATCAGGTCAAATTCCAGTAGCTTTCTCGACCTGGTGAGCAAAGCTGTGAATGGCCACAAATATCAGATTTACTTGGCCGGTGATTTTAATGAATTGTGTTGATTGTTTCCGTCTCCTACGCAAATAACGGTAGCATCCTTACGAGAATAGGACAATGTGTCCATTAACACTCGGAATGCTGTCTGTTGATGATAACAGGTTGTCTGGTGGTACCTGTACATCTTTTCAAGCTGTGGTCTCCACGTACATGAGTGTCTCCATAACTTCTCTTGCTTCGTCCTTGGAACCAGTCGACTGGTCGTCTATTGACAACCGTGAGCAAATTCCCACTTCTCTAAAACCAAAGACTTCCTCCCCACCTCGCTCTAGCACTCTGAAACCCATGCTTAGTTCTAAGAACCAAAGTATACCTATACGACCAAAGACTCAAATCAAGATGGGCTTCTATTTCGATGGCATTGTTATCGATCGTGAACGTACATTAGGACGAGTGATTGACCCGTTTTCTCAGTGAAAGATAATATGATTATAAAATAAATCACAACAAATTACCATTTATAGGATGAAAATTAGGACAATATTAATAATTATAAATTTTTGGGAATTTTCCTACGAATCATATCACAGTGAAAGTGAACCCTTCATTTTATCAGGTTGCGGTGATTTTCTAATATTTATGTTTCAAGTAGGACAAACCCAATGTCCAATATATTTGTAGAATTTCCCGTCAAACATGTTTAGAATAGCTCGATTCAAGATATAACCGTCGAAGAATCAGGTCTCTAAAAATGCCGTATAGCAGGAACTCTACAAAAAATAGACTGATTGACCGTGTGACTATTCTGCATTTTCGACTAAACGAGGTCGTCCTTCATGTCATAATCACTTTTGGTCCACCATCTTTCGTTCAAAATGTAAGAATGAGGTGTGCGTAAGTTTCAAAATGCATCCTCTGTTAGTTGAGATGTTTTGAATTGTGAACATCGCGCGACGAAGATGTTTGTAATCTCGAAATGATGGTTTGAAATTTTGGCGTTGAAGTTCCCACGTCATCACAGAAGTGAAACTCTGAATTCCCTCGGAAGGCGCCTGGATTTGCCACATTGGTAGGCTTTCACCTATCAGAGAGTCACATTAATATGATAGAATGACTTTCCCATCTCATTTTCTAGTGTTTCAGTTTATTCAAGCCGTAAAAAATAAGGAAAAAATAAGCGATTTCATTCCAATAAAAATTGTAAAACAATCATTCGCATTCCCAGTTTAAATAATCTAACCATGCTCTAATTTCGTATTTTCTATTACGAGTCCATTCATCCCTGGTATGTTCATGATCTTGACATTTAATCCACCGAGCCCAATCGGTATGAACAACAACGAATATAAGTTCATGGTATTGTTGGACACAGATCCTATTTATGACAATGGAAAGAGGGTGATTGACTGAGTTAGTCCTTACGTAGGTGAGCTTTACGCTGCCGATGAAAATGAACCAATCAAGAACACGGGTTTATTTTCGAATTCGTACTTATAAGCACAATAACTGTAGGTAACTAGGTACATATAAAATACAGTTCTCATCAAATGAGTCACATTGCATGTTTCACGTTAGAACACGAATTATCGTCCTAAAAACTATCGAGAGGACGGCGAAATTCAAAAAATCTACAAGATGATAACAACACGCTACAACATAAAAAACAGGAATGTATAAGAAAAGTTGCTGCGGTTTAGCATCATGATCGATGAAATGGATGATGGGGAGGGGATTGGGAAGGATACAGGACAGTAACCTGAAACATACAGGATTTCTAAGAGAGAGAACGAAATAAAATATCACAGTGATACACCAATCATTACACTAATGTTGTTGAATTATACATTAGTGAGCAAAACAGTTATCTTTAAAAAAAAGTTTTCGAGAGGATTCCTCTCTTTTTGAACACCAAATGACATACAGTTTAGGGTTTACATGTTTGATACGATGAGAAAAAGTATTTGGGTTAAGAATGTTGCCAGACGTGCTTTTTCCCGTTGGCTCGATCCAGTTTGCATTGCTGCCGGGTTTTCCTCTGCGAACAATTATAGCGGCAAACATTAATAATGATTACAATGAAAAACGATGCAATTTATTACATAAATGATTACATTATTATTGAAATTTTACAAATTATTACATAAATTATTACATTATTATTACAAATTATTACATTATAATAAAAAAAGATGCAAATTATTACATAACGGTTAATAATTTTTTGTAAACATGACCCGGGTGGGTGTGAGGAGGGGGGTTGGGGACCCTCAGTCGAGAATCTCCTAGGCAGGTCACGTGTAATCTCGAATAATTTCATAACTAATTCTCATTTAACCATGGTTCATCGTTCAGAGCTCTGGATGGTCCCATTCGTTTCCAAAACTTGAACACTATCCCAAAATAATCAATAAACGTCTGTAATTATGTATTCAATAATTAAATAATTAAATATCCTCATAGGAAGCGAACGGTTGATTCCACAGAGCTCGGGGTAGTGTCATCACTAGGAAATTTGATTACTGGTTGCTAAGGACGCAAAAATGAGTACAAATCGAAAAACGCTGCAAATTATTACACAATGGTTTATTATTTTTCTATATAGATCACTCGTCTACAAAATCACCAACCATCCAACATGAAGAGAGAAAAAAAAAAAAAAAAAAATCAAAATCACCAACCATCGATCGCATTTCGGTCAGCTCTAATTTGAACGGAGATTAGGCCTCTTTCTCTTTTGCGATTCACACTCGTGTTTTGATTTATATATATATATATATATATTTCAATATAAACCCTTAAATTTTTGTAGGGAGCGAACGGTTTGTCCTACAGAGCTCCGAGTGGTCTCAAAAAATTCTAAAAATTCTATAGAATCTTAAATTGAAGGAAAAACAATACCTTTATTTCAATATTTTTTGAGTTAGGGCGTTTTCAAAATTTCAAAATTGATTTTGGAACCCTTAGAAGTGACCTACATCAACCAAAAGCTTCGGGGCACAACAAGACCCCAAATGGAGCCTACATACCAAATTTCATCAAAATCGGTCAATGCTAAGTGGCAAAAGTGCCGCGTACGGCGGACGGACGGCCAAATTTTGGTTCATTATTTTCAATAATGAACCTTGGGAATCGACCAAGAAAAAAAAAAAATTTTATCACCCCCTCAAAATTTGATGGTTTACGTTTCAAGGTACGTAGAATCCAAAAATCGAATACAAATTTGGCCGTCCGTCCGCCGTCCGCCGTACGCGGCACTTTTGCCACTTAGCATTGACCGATTTTGATGAAATTTGGTATGTAGGCTCCATTTGGGGTCTAGTTGTTCCCCGAAGCTTTTGGTTGATGTAGGTCACTTCTAAGGGTTCCAAAACCAATTTTGAAATTTTGAAAACGCCCTAACTCAAAAAATTTTGATATAAAGGTATTGTTTTTCCTTCAATTTAAGATTCTATAGAATTTTTAGAATTTTTTGAGACCACACGGAGCTCTGTAGGACTAACCGTTCGCTCCCTACGAAAATTTAAGGGTTTATATTGAAATATATATATATATATAAATCAAAACACGAGTGTGAATCGCAAAAGAGGTCTAATCTCCGTTCAAATTAGAGCTGACCAAAATGCGATCGATGGTTGGTGATTTCGATTTTTTTTTTGATTTTTTTTCTTTTTGATTTTTTTTTCTGCTCTTCATATTGGATGGTTGGTGATTCTGTAGACGAGTGATCTATATAGAAAAATAATAAACCATTGTGTAATAATTTGCAGCGTTTTATTCGATTTTTGGATTCTACGTACCTTGAAACGTAAACCATCAAATTTTGAGGGGGTGTTAACATTTTTTTTTCTTGGTCGATTCCAAAGGTTCATTATTGAAAATAATAAACCAAAACAAACCACGCTCGCATTTTGGTCAGCGAAAATTTGAACGAAGTTTAGGCCTCTTTTGCGATTCACACTCGTGTTTCTGATTTATCGCCCAACCTATAAGTTCTCATAGGGAGCGAACAGTTAGTCCTTAACAGGTCTGGGTGGTCTCATCCGACTATGAAAGTTCAATAATATTTTAAACTGATGAAAAAACAACATCTTTATATTGAAATTTTTTGAGCTAGGGCGGGTTGAAAATGTCAGCCCTTATTTTACAACCCTTGTAAGTGATTGATGTCAACCAATTTCATCAAAAGCGTTTCTTGGTAATTAAGGAATATGGCGCGTGCTGCGGACTGCGAAATTTTTATTCGGTTTTTGGATTCTACGTACCTTGAAACGTTAACCAACAAATTATGAGGGATGTTAACAATTTTTTCCCCTGGTAGATCTCAAAGGTTCATTTTTTAATATAATAAACCAATAATACATCGATTTAGAGCACTGGGCTACGGGGGAGGGGGGGGGGAGGTAACCTCGATTTCTTGAGTCAATTGTATCAAATGTACAAGTTTTATAGGTCACTGCACCCGAAAATAACTGCTGATTTTCTGTTGAAATTTGATGAAACTTAGGATTTATATGGATGAGACTCCAGATGATTCCTTAAAAATCTCATCTTCATGTGACCGTCAAATTTAGAGGGTAGCCATAGGTGCTTGTGGGTTTTCAGACATTTTGTAATACTTTGCCACATCCACTCGGATCATTTTTTGAATTTGTTGTTTATATCGTTTCACAATTCATTTTTTTTTAATTTAGTTATTTACTATTTTTTTAAAATATTTTTTTAAGCAATAACCAATTTTAAACAAGCTAGATCATTATTTTTTCTTAAATATCAAGTAACGCCTCGCTTGCTCTTCTAAGTGATGTTTTATACATCACAACAACTCCATAGGGTTGTAATGGAATTACTCACAATTCGGGATTGTCTACTTTAAGGAGTAACGAATACTACACTTCATCGAAATGTGTGTCGATGTGTAGCTTACGATTGCGCACTGAACGCATTGTCCCTTATAATCCATTCTTTTGCGAAGGGCATACTTATATGGTACAAACATACCAAATATAGTGATAATCTGACGATCCGTTTACCTCAAAATCGGTTCCAAACACGATCATTATAAGAACAAATTTCGAGGCAAGGCGGTAGTAAAATTGAATTATAACATCAGGGTACCCCAGTGAAGAGAAGAATGAGCAGGAATGAACAATTCCCGTCAAATGTCCCTTTCATTACGGCATATTGTGGAAAACCAAATGAGGTAAAGATTGGTTGAGCCGTGTGGTGGTAATGAGTTGCTAACTGACAATCAGGCAAAGGAATGGATATGTTCATTCAACTCTTACTAGTATAAATATTTATATAATCATTTCAATATAAATTCAACGCTGAGTCGTAATATATTTGTTCATAGATTGCCAGGGGGTTGACGATATTACGAAAAGAAACTGCAGAAAGGAGGGGCTGCACAAAACTATCAAAGGTGGAGTGGAAAATAACCATAACTGCCAAAGGATATGACTGTATTCAGTCCTGCGAGACTACTTATCACACCCAACAATCCCAATACGTCTAAACCACTTTGACGACCAAGTCCAGTGAATAATTCACCCACTTGGATGGGCGAGCGAAGCGAGTAGACGTGCTAGTTGTCATATGATTTTCCATAAAATTTGTATAGCTTGTAAACCCCGTAGAAACATTGCTGGAAAATCACACTTGAAACATGATTTTAGATATTTTAGAAAACCTCTCAAAAAAAAGAGTCGTACAAACCAACCAACGGAAACGGAGATTATTTGCTGATTCAGCACCCATAGAAAAAAAGTCTGCCAAGTGGGTGAGGCACTTAGCTTCCTCGTATCCATAACCCGATTATACAGATGATCCGATGCAAAGAAGTTAATCTCAAAACATCCCTTGCACTTCCCTCATAGGGGACTCTACACGTCAACCCTCACAATCCCTGAAAATGTCATCGAAATCGGATGATAATTGTAGAAGTTATGGCTGTGGCAAGGATTTCGTGACATACACAAAGACAAACAGACGTGGAACCAAAATCGTTCAGAGACGCATGAAACGTAAAACGTCTACGTTCGTAGACTCGGAAGCGATAGGGAAGGAGAAGTCATGTGACATCCCATAGAAAAACGCTGCAAATTATTACACAATGGTTTATTATTTTTTATTTTTCTATGTAGATCACTCGTCTGTAAAGCCACCAACCATCCAACATGAAGGAAAACATTGATCGCATTTTGGTCAGCTAAAATTTGAACGGAGATTAGGCCTCTTTAGCGATTCACACTCGTGTTTCTGATTTACCTTACGTCCAAATATTAAATCTTGTAGCGAGCGAATGGTTTGTCCTACAGAGCTCCGGGTGGTCTCAAAAAATTCTAAAAATTCTATAGAATCATAAATTGAAGGCAAAACAATACCTTTATATCACAATTTTTTGAGTTAGGACGTTTTCAAAATTTCAAAATTGATTTTGGAATCCTTAGACGTAACCTACATCAAATAAAATCTTCGGGGCACAACTAGACCCCAATTGGAGCCTACATACCAAATTTCATCAAAATCGGTCAATGCTAAGTGTCGCGTACGGCGTACGGCGGACGGCCAAATTTTTATTCGATTTTTGGATTCTACGTACCTTGAAACGTAAACCATCAAATTTTGAGGGGGTGTTAAAATTTTTTTTTTCTTGGTCGATTCCAAAGGTTTATCATTGAAAATAATAAACCAAAATACCCGACTCGAAAACCTATCCCATTCCTCTCTACACGAACCATCTCCCTCTTTCAACACTTCGCAGGCTTCTTGATACTTTCCTTACCTTTCTGTAATTTTTGCGGTGATTTACATAACCTCTCTTAATTACTTCTCCATCGTCATCACTTCAGTAGCTACTAGGAAATCGAGTCAAATTTTTACCGCTATGAAATTCATACAGTTTATTATCGGTTCTCAAAAAGTTCGATTACAGTCAGTTTATTACGTCCTAACAGGAGGCTTTTACATATACATATTTCTGTAGCTACTATCTAGGAACTTATTTGGGATAATTTCATCAAAGTACCCCAAATTCGATACAATTGATACTGTTTTTCTTACCAAATCATGAATCGTCGATAATACAAACGGACTTCACCGTTGAAGTGAACGATGAAAGACCTGCAATGCAACGGGTATGTTAAACCCGCACGTTCGATGTGTCGTGAAGGAGAGGTATATGATACAGTCACTGAACTATCCCCAGCTCAGCTGCTTTATGGTGCTGAACTACTGACCTTGATAATTATTTCACTGATAGACCCTGAAGAGGGTTCTATGTTCCACCATTTCTTCTTATTTTCCATACAATTTTTAATTTGTGAAGTTGGTACCTATTTATGATCGATAAGGGTCAAATTTCTTCAGAAATTCGGTTGTAACGATGTTAAATGATAACATCGAAGATACCTAATACTTAATTATTTGAAACATTCTTAATAATGCACAAATTTTTACAGTTTAGTAGTTGGTTGAATAATGAGGAGTGCATTGTGATCATACATTGATGTTCGTCCAGACGACTCCAGGATTCTGAAAAGTTCTTAGTTGTGTAAAAATGCAGTGATATTGCGAAAAAAAAGAGTTTCTAGAGGGTGGGTAAACTAGTCAAAAAGGGCCAACCAGATGGAAAAACTGGCCGGGAGAAATGTTCTGGGCCAGTTTGCCCCTTATCCTCATTTCACCAGGTAGGTATTTGTAGAACCAATGGGGGAAACTGGTTCAAAACATCAATTAGGACAGTTTCCCCCCTTGTGGTCCCTTTCGGACCGTTCGCGCCAGGTAGGAAACTGGCCCAATCCGAGTAGCCATTTTTTTAAACTAGTTTAAGGATAAAATCTCACATGCTTGAGGTTTAACCCCCCCCCCCCCCCATCAAATAATACTCATAGGTTACGATTAGGTTGAAATACCTTTCGCACACTCATCTTGATTCATAGGTAACAAAACCAAAATTACAATTACTAAGTACTAGATGTTACTCCTAAAGTACCGGTGTGTACCCCAAACGACCATAAGAGGGGGGGGGGGGTATTTAATATTCAGAATCATTGGCTATTCAAAGAGAATTCTCAATCTCACTTGGGGAACCTAGGATAGTTGTGAATAATTTCATATTAACCGAATAACGGACTGTGAAATATGGATTGACATTCAAGATTGTAGTTAGTTGTTTCTGGCATTCGGATCGGATTCTGCACTATCAATACCCCCTCCCACCATAACGAAACCCCAGTAGCTACGAAGTCACCGTAGCTTAGAGTTCAACTCAATTTAAAAAAAAGTTATTCTTCGATAAAGTGTCTGCACAATGAATTATCCAAAAATAACTGAAGTACAGACAAAAATTGGATAAATATTGGATTATATTGAACACTGAATAACAAGCAAATGATATTGGCTTCCGGTACTTGAATTTTGAAAAACTAGCGGTTTATTGAGATTAAAAGGGTAAGTTGTTCCCCGGACGATAGTCTCATATTGAACGACAGACTGGAATAGACTATAATATCCAAGGCGTAGTATGGAAATTCCTGTAGAGAACGGACGTTAATAAAAGAGCTTGGTGTTTTTTAAGCCTCTCATGAAGAGAGTTATTATGATTTTTCCTTGATAAAATGGTATCAATTCGAATGCCCAGGTATTTAAATGTATTAACTTTTGGTTTATTATTTTCAATAACCAAGAAATTTTTTTTTAACCTCCTCCAAAATTTGTTGGTTTACGTTTCAAGGATCGAATAAAAACGATGCAAATTATTACACAATGGTTTATTATTTTTATTTTTCTATACAGATCACTCGTCTGCAAAGCCACCAACCATCCAACATGAAGAAAAACATCGATCGCATTTCGGACAGCTTTAATTTGAACGGAGGTTAGGCCTCTTTTGCGATTCACACCGGTGTTTCTGATTTATGTTACGTCCAAACTTTAAATTCTCGTAGTGAGCGAACGGCTTGTCCTACAGAGCTCCAGGTGGCCTCGAAAAATTCTAAAATTCTATAGAACCTTAAATTGAAGGAAAAACAATACCTTTATATCAAAATTTTTTGAGTTAGGGCGTTTTCAAATATCAAAATTCATTTTTGAACCCTTAGAAGTGACCTACATCAACCAAAATCTTCGGGGCACAACTAGACCCCAAATGGAGCCTACATACCAAATTTCATCAAAATCGGTCAATGCTAAGTGGGGAATGTGCCGTGTACGGCGGACGGACGGCCAAATTTTTATTCGATTTTTGGATTCTACGTACCTTGAAACGTAAATCAACAAATTTTGAGGGGGTTTAAACAATTTTCTTTTCTCGGTCGATTCCAAAGGTTCAATGTTGAAAATAATAAACCAAAATGACTCGATTGAAATGACCTAATGAACAAATGTTTAATATGAGGGTAGCGTTGCATCATGAGCAGGTAAATGAGCGAATCTTATAGTGAATTTGTCTACTGTGCAGAATGACTGTACGACTAAATTTTATAAAGTCAATTCATGACGAAATTCAATGGTGAAGAGGGGCAGGGGTGTTTTCAGCATGACCATAATATGGTAATGGTTTATGGTAATATGGGCTTCATATTATGAACTGCTCTCTGAGGTGAGGGTATTTCGTACAGTATTAGCTACCAGCTATTATGTACGTGAATTTACGAGTAGTGGATACCCCGAGCAGCACGACTATAGGAGAGAACTTTAAGAAATGAAGGTTTGGAGGCAACTCTCCCATCCTCCAATTCATGGGGAACCATTCTCTGTCATAGGAGTCCATCACACCGCTTCCGCTGATCGCTCAGTAATTAATTTCTACGACATATCCAAGTTCCTATGAACTTCCCAGCGGTGGTGGCACACTTGGTTTTGTTCCGAGTCTATACCAATGTTGCGGAAATATCGTTTCCACTTTTCAAAAATAAATAAAAGGTCCTCCTGAATCAAAATTTTTACCATCAGACAATTCCAATGTTTAGGGTAACTTCTGACCTTGAAGTCCTACTTTTAAAAATTGGATTTAATAGTAAAAATAAGAAATTTAACGCACTTTTCAACGGTGTATTCAGGTTTTGATTTCCTCAAAATAGAGGGAGTTATGACCATTTTGTATAAAATTGTCTTGTCTTCGAAAGTTGGGCATATTCCGAGCATTCACATCCTACCAAGGAATTTTAGAGTAGGTTTCTTAGAACCATACAGCTCACCGTTAAGAATGTGTACAAAAGCACTGGCGGGGTAAGCATTGCCAGCGACGCACGAGTAGTTGCCAGAGTGGTCCCGAGTGGCCTTGATGATCCTGAGAGAGCTCTTCTTATTAGCCAAATCGAAAGTGATGTTGAGACCACGGTTCTTGTCGTAGTTGACCATTCGCTCGTTGTGATACCAAAACACGAACTCAGGCGGCTCTGGACTCTCCTGGATCTCGCACAGCAGTTCTACGGACGAACCCAGCTTGACGAATTTTTCTGGCGGGCCTAGGATCTCGGCACGTGCTTCTGAAAATCGCAAGATAAATCAATTTTAGTTTGAGGTAATCGCGACTGACATGATAGATGAAGAAAGGCATACTGTTAATCACTGCGGAAGAAAGTGAGTAAGGAACAGGACTAAACAAACAATTGAAAATAATTCTATTGTCGGGAATGGGCTCTGAGTTGGAATGGAAAACGGTTTTCCCATAATTAGTAATTATCAACAATACCACGAAAGCTTTTTCAATCAATTTTTTGACAGAAAGTACTTATCAGCAATAACATCCGTTGTGAGGTCCTTCATAAGATGATTCTTGTTGCTGAGAAAGCGCAACTAAGTGACGTCAAATTCTACAGAAAGAGGTCGCAATTGGCCTATTTTCATCAGTGATCATTCGTTCGCGATTCGCGTTCGTGTTTTTGATTTATTGCTTCCGAGTCTACCAAGTTGAAATATCTGAAATACCAGATAGATTATCAACCATGTAAAACGTCAATCGGTCTATGTGGTTTCACTTCCAATCCCACCAACCATGTTAAGCTTGCAGATAGTTCTAAAGGCATCAATTGGCATTCCAAACGAGTGTTCTCCCACATCCATACTAATGGTTCCAACAGCACATTCATGAAACGATTGCAATATTGCTTGATCGAAAGCTGTTTGAGTCGTTTGATTGATAATCCGATTTTCACGACGCTCTTGTTTGTCATTACAGAATTTCACGGACGAGTTATTGCTCAGGGAAGAGAGGCAACATAGACGGCGTTATCATTATCTGGGCTGATATTCTACATTTTGGTGTTTTAGTGAGCGAGGAATCAGATTGTGGAGTTGACCTCATTAGTCGACGAAGCGGCGAATTCGTCGCTAACTTCGTTAAAATTCCGACATTCATGTCAAGGCGAAAGGGACTGCTGGGGCACGAACCTCCCATCGAAATCCGCCCATTTTGCATTCCCAATAACACTTTACTATATCTCCCTCGATATTTATGTACTGACAGGACTATGCTGCTCGTCTCCAAGTGGAGAGGTTAGGTGGGACCGTTTTTATGTTAGTGGAACTTCCTTTATCCTAATTATCTGGCGATACAAGAATAACGAACAAGCGCAATAGTCTGAAAATTATTCAGAAGATATGGCAGCTTGATTACATTTGATAATTGGTAAGAGGAGGATATCAGCGTGACAAAATGCAAAGTTCTTCCACCAAATTCAGGTTTGGTTTTGACTGTTTACCGAGGGTTAGAGCATTCTCTGGTGTCGCAACTGAGCATTCTTCTGGTGTATGAACTAACCCATTTATTTGTAATCTTTTTTACGTTTTCATTTTTTTACGTTTGTAGCGTGAATACATTTTTACACACCCATAAACGTGCTACACATGAATTGCTTCCGAGTCTACGAAGGTAGACTTCTCCAAAATCAAAATTTCCACTCGATTTCTGCGTTTCAGACCTTCCTGAACGAATTTGGTTCCTTGTCTGTGTTCTGTGTGTGTGTCTGTCTGTCATGAATTCCTTGCCACAGCCATAAGTTCCACATTTTTCATCCGATTTCGATGACATTTTCAGGGATTGTGAGGGTTGGTGTGTAGATTGTCCCCTATGAAAATCATCACCCCTAGACTGATAGTAGCCGCTGCGCATGCGCAAACGTACTGAAAACGTACTTGCCACAGCCATAACTTCAAAATTATTCATCCGATTTACATCAGCCGACAAGATTTCTAGGCGGGGCGGGAAAACTAGTATAAGTCAAAAAACCTAATTTTACAGGGGAGGCCATTTTCGTGGTGGGCCTGAATATGGTTCTGTTTGTACTCTTCTTACCTGCTTGTTGTTCCAGATACCCCTGGTTTTTTACTTTTAAATTACTATTTGATAGTTGAACCAAAGATGCATTTAGTGCATTTTCCAATAACTTTTTTTTTTCGCTGTAATTTTTGACTTATACTGTTTCGACCTTTAAGGAAAATTGACTTATGTTTCTAAAACCACTCATCATCGTACCTAAATTACTGAAATTTCACTTGAATTCGAAGATAAAATTCAATTCAAACACAGAATTGATTATTCTTTACCATGTATATAGACAGTAAGAAACAAGACAGTAGCTAGGATTGTAATAAAGTTCCATACATCAAACTTTTCTTGATTATTCACAGTATTTGTTTAGAAGCAGACAGGGATTTGATCTATAAAAATTGTATAAAAACAGGCCCGAGCAATTTATTCAAAACATATGTTTACAGAACACGAGTGAAAATGATAGTATTATTATTACCTATTGTGAGTAATGGAAAGTAACAATACTTAATTAATGTTTGGTAGGTATTGACAAAAAAACTTTAACAACCTTGGTAATTACCTACTCATTGAGTTCATCAGAAGATAGGGTGTTTCCATCTAATAGTGTGGTATTACTAATATTCCATCTAATAGTACGATAGAGTAACATATCATCAACATTATACTGAAAAATTGTGGGTGGGAATTTCGATTAAACATAGTAATGGATGTAAGAAGTTGGTGTGCCACCTGTTCTGATGCCGCAACACACGTTTTCTCGCACAAATCATCTATGGCTGGGTACTTACGACTGAGCTACATGCACGAGATTCTGGGATATGTTTCTTATATAATTGGTGGATACTATACTGAAATTTGGTTGATTCCGGATCAGTAGGAGAAAAGTTATGAACGCCCGATTTTGGGTGATAGCTGATTTCAGTGGAAATTTCGAACACTTTCGCACTTTACAAAAAATGGTCATCTTCAAATTCCTCCAAACTCTGGTGGATGTTAGAGTAACATATCCTTAACATTATACTAAAAAATGGTGGGTGGAAATTTCGATACAAAAAAGTAATTTACTTAACAGTATATTCAACTCTGCTTACTGTTGTACCTACCTATTACCTATCTTGTCGAAAGCACGAATTAATACCGTTGTAACTGGTTGTCTATAGTTCTACAGGCTTCATTCATGTCAGACCTTTAAGAATATTTCAGTGGAGATCCGTTTTGTGATGGATTCGAGAAGTTGGGCGAATAAGAAGTTCTGTTGTAAGGGAATGATGTGGCCGCGCTGCTCGGAAAGTGTTGCGGGTTAGTCTAGGCGCGCCTTAAATCTATGGCTGGGCGTCTATGGCCCATTTAACACAGGTTTAGGTACCACTTACTGTTTAATACGAATTTTGACAAAACGTCAAAACAGAAACACGAACAATAAACTACAGAAAAGGGCAAAGTACAATAGAAAACAGTGTTGCCCTAATAATTCAAGTCAGGGCTTCCAACCAAATGTTTGTGGTCATACTAGTATAACCTGACATATACTATTTTGAACGGTAAACTAAAGAGTAACCTGGTGGTATTCATAGTATAAGTTGACCTATACTCTTAGTACCATAACGTCTTATGGCTTAATTTGACTTATACTGTTGGTAACCCTGCGTTTTTCTGGCTACAACACTGATTTTGATCTAAACTACTTTTACCAGCAAGTGGGAAAGACCTTTAAGAATGTATAAATGACTTAACTCATTTTGATCATTTTTTGACTTATACTAGTTTTCCCCCCCTGCCTAGATTTATACTTTGACTCTGAGTTTCATAAGCTTATGTGCACTAAAATTAATACAGTCGCATACCAAAATGTTCAGCAGGATCTGCATTTTTTTAGTACTCATATTTCAAAATCAATTTTTGGATCGATTTTTCGCACCTCTTAAGCTTATTTTGGTCGATTCATGAACGTGCTGGTCTGTTCCATCCCAAAATAAAGTTCATTCCCTATCCCTAGTAAAATTTCTCTTACCTTCGAACTGATACTCATCACCTAGAATACCTACGAATGCACTATAGAAACACTACGTTTACCACTCTAACAAATATTTTCATATCTCTCCGTTGTTTATATTTGTGACTCCCTGGGGGGTGATAAAAGTACCTATTTATGAAAATTATATTTTATTTGCCAGAATGACATATTCAATCAGTTAATTCAGTTGGTAGTTTACCCGATAAGTATTTGTTATTTTACTCCCTCGTCTGGACTATTTTAAATGCACTAGTATTCTGGTGGGTTCATTTCCAATTGGTTTATAATCTTCAATAATTAACCTTCGGAGTCGAGCAACAACAAAAAAGTATAACCCCCTTCAAAATTTGACGGCTTAAGGTACGTAGAATTCAAAAATCGAATTGAACATTTCCTGTTCTAGTTTTTATATCGGCTGCGGTTTGATTTTGGTTATTGTCAGTCACTTCTAAGGGGTGAGAAGTGGGGAAAACATTTTCAAAACGGCCTACCTCGAAAACTTGGGATATATAGGTATTGCTTCTTCATTAATTTAAAATAGCGACGATTTTTGAGAATTTTTTGACACCACCCAGAGCTTTATGGGTTTATCCGTTTACCTAATGAAGATAATTAATTACGTAATCAGTTAAGATTAATTTTTTCATCAATTTAAGATAGTGTTCAATTTCTAGAAACGAATGAAACAACCCAGACGATAAAACACAGTCAAATGCGCATTTATTGCTGAATTCATCAGTCCCTTGAGGGGTCGGACCCCGCTTTCTCCACCTACGCTTTGTCCTTCGTACCTACTAAACTTTCATATTAGCTAACACGAGTGTGAATCGCACATGAACGTCAGTGAGAGAAATTTCAGCTGAGCAAATGCGATCTTTCGCAAACGGGTGATGTTTAAAGAAAAATAATATACCGTGGTGTAATAAATTGAAGCGTGTTTTGTACCGGCACAAGGTTTCATTTTTTTGAATTATCATTCAATTCGTAAAATACTTAGAGTAAGAGATCATTTAATTGTGCATGAATTCTAGGCTTAATTCATAAGCAGCAGTGAAAAACACAGGAACAGCGGGACTGTGTAATTGAAAAAAATGTCGAAATCTTACTTAGGCGTGTCTTTTTTCATTACTCAAACAAGCATTAATGCAGGTCTATTATAGGTATGATACCAGTCAGGTGAGTGGTGTTTGACAGCTCAGAGAGGGAAATTTTAATTGACTTGTTATTCTTCTCTCTCTCCAGTCCTTTGTATTATTCCAACTACAACATTCGTCAGTCCTGTGTTTACTCCGCGGTACCAACGTAATTTGGGGTCCCTTGCTAATGAACTGGCTTTCGTCTTGATAAACCGTCTGCAATTAGTTTGTCGTTGAAGAAATAGTTTAGCACTAAATACTGAATGTTAGTGTTGCATCGACAATGTGGTAGATCCTCCGTGTGTATATTTTGCTCACGTGTTAGTCAAATTTCCTGCATTAAGATCGACTGTCGCTTAGCCAATCAAAATCTAGCACCGTTCTAGGATGGACGCAATTTCATTTAGTGCGATTGACGGATTCTACGTCTCTTGAAACGTAAAACAGAAAATGTAGGTTAACGTTTGTGTCTTGCTTGATAAACCGAATTCCTCTTCTGATTTCAGCACCTCGTGATTCACAGTGAAATCATCCCAATATTCATCACTTGTGATAATAGGATACTTCAACAAAATTGTGCAACGTGAAATTAAATTTAAATTTGTCAATCCTATGTCCGATGACATCCTTAAACAATAATAAGGGGTTTGAGATTCGTAAATAAAGTTTTCGCATGTGCTCTTAGTAGTGGACTCCAGCTAGAGCTGTTACTGCTTTCTTTTCGATGATATGAGCCTCAACAAGAACAACTTCACTTTCAGTTGATTTTTCATTTGATACAAGCTTATAAAAACTTTCAAAAGATAATAATAGAGCCCGATTGCTCGACGGGAAGCTAAATAATGACCCAAAACTCCCTTTTAATTTACTCATAACCTTGTTGATTTTGATAATTTGGTACTTGGCGCCACATAACAAATAGTTACAATCCTTACAATTTCTTATTCTCTTCCTGGTTTTGTTGAAGTGGTCGTAGCAAGTACTAAGTCTTCGGTAGAATCCGAATATTGTCAAATCTCACTTCAAACGTAGAGTGAAATAGGAGCCTGCCGTTTCGCCCTCGTACAATCTGGGACCGTTGTTTAGTTGCTAAGTGACCCGGGTTTAGTCGCTACCACACTGAGTCTTGAAATGACCAGATTTTAAATTGACGTATTCTCTCGACTGAGAACTCGGATACACCATTAAACTCTTCAAACCCACTCCCGGGAGTAAAATGTTGTAGAAACGCTAAATCTCACATGTCAGTCCCGAGTTGGAAAATGTGGTGGATCCAACAATGCGGATTTTTATCTCCATAATTAGCCAGCCTTATTAGCTGGATAAACAAGCATCTCTGCTTGGGACGGCTGTATTCCATTTCGCTCTAAATTATGGTACTTGGGAAAGATATTATGTGTGTATAGCTTTTAGTATTGCTCCAATAATGAGTCCTTCTTGAAGTGAGATCTACCAACTTCAAAATAAAGTGCTAGGTCTGAAATAAAATGTCAGCTCGAAAAACCTCTGATGTATGTTCTTTGCTCCAAACAATTTTACTTCACATTATAAGGTACAAATGTTTAATAAACAAGGTGTATTGTAGGCTGCAATATTACAATACTTTAGGTATGATTACAAAAAAATAAAGCATGCCATAAAACATATACATTTTTTAATGAATGGCTGATAATTAAGTTAACGAATGAAATTCTCTTGTGGGCTCCAACTGGAGTTTAAAAAAGAAAACAAAAACTAGTGGGTTTGAAGTTTTCATAATCCCTGGCTCGAAAACAGTATTTGTTATGACTCGGACTCCTGACTGTAGTCTCCTAATAAATAAACGTTTACTATCTGAATTGGCTTTTCTTGAGGTCCAACTCTGGTGAGATTATGGAAGGAATAATCGAAGGAAGATCCCTGACCAGCACGTAGAACCATTAACGACTTTGGGTGAGGTTGTGTACCTATGTGGTGGTCAGGAGAGAGCAACTGGCACATAGAAGCGATAATGCTCTGATGTGGTAATGAATGTTTGCGACAAAATGTAGTAAGGTTCGAAGTGATTACGTCAGACTGTGAGGCTAAACTGGATACAGTTGCCTCTCGAGTTTCGGTATTTATAACGGAGGATAGGTGGGAGATGACTGGAGGTACAGGTAAGTACTCCCTCCAGCTCAACCCTCCCACATGACTAGAGCTGCCACTCATTCTTGCATTATTGGTGAAAACTATTTGTCCTAGGAGGAAGTCGTAACAGTATTGTTTTGTCATATATTTTTTTCATTTTCGAGTGTATGTATTGGAATGGCTATATTGAATAATAAATACATACATATAAGGTACATATACATTATAAGGACGTCTCACAGTAAGACATGGGCATCCTTATGCGATTAATCTGGTGAGAAGGAGAAAACCCTCAACGAAGAAAAAACCACATTGTTTAGTAATGCATGCATTCCAGGAGCCGTCCCATTGGATAACCATTAGGTCAATTAATACCAGTTGGTAAGCGAAAAAACTTTTTCACTCGATGTAATTTATTAAGTATTTTAGACAATAAATAGTGACCACCACATAGGTACAAAAAAAACACACACAAAAAAAAAAAAAAAAAAAAAAAAAAACACGAAATAAGCGGTTAATGGTGTCCTGGCACCATGGTGGCACCACTATTAGTTCCATGGTGGCGCAGAGAATAATTCATGAAAATCTGGAGGTTTGATGAGAATTTTTTCTCAATTTCAAAGCTTGGATATAATTAGTATATTGGATATCATAATATAAGTAAGCTATAGAAAGGAACCGAAATATTGGAAAATCGGATATTTTGTGAATATTACCCCCCCCCCCACTCACCCCCTCCCCTTGCGAATTTTGATACTCTGGTGAAATAATGAGCAATTTGGAAGATTTCTGAGTCTAACAAAAAAAGAAACTTGCAAATTGGTTGGGAATTGAGGCCTGGGCAGAGTTTGCAAGATTATGCCCGCATACGCTCGTTTTTTGAGCATCAACCCCCCCTTTCCCCCCTTAAAAGGAAAAATTCGAAATTCTGGCGACGTAGTGCACAACTAGATAGTTTTCCGCGACGAACAAAAAAAGAACGACAAAAATCGGTTGAGAACTAAGGCCTGTGCAAACGACACAAGATTTTGTTACACACAAACACACGGACATTCACCTATGGTTTTTTCCGCGGATATGGAATCAGAATGGTCTAAAACGGATTACTGTGTAGTTATTATTTTTTTTCTGTTGAGTGTTGTCCAACTTTACCCCAGATCGATCGCATAAGGACGCCAAAGTCTTACTGTGGGACGTCCTAAAAACTAACCATGGATTAATCCGTTTTAAACCATTTGAATCCAAATCCACGAATAAAACATAGGCGAATGTCTGTGTTTGTTTGTATGTTAATGTAAGAGCATGTATGTATGTGACGAAACCTTGTTAGCTCAGCATAGGCCTTCAACCTATTTGCGTGGTTCTTTTTTCTCGAAGTAGAAATCTATCTAGTTGTGAACTAAGTCGTTAAATTTTTGAATTTTGCCTTTGAAGAGGAGGGTTAATGCTTAAAAACGTGCATTTTTTATAGTTCGTCGCAGAAAACTATCTAGTTGTGCACTGATATCAAAATTTCATGTTTCGGGCTCTCATAATGCTAAAAATGATCAGGTACATCCTCAAAGTACAAACTAAATTTCATTGGATGAAATTATTTTGAGCATTATAAAGGTATATAAGAATGCATGTTTTATTGGTTACTGGTTGAAATTGAACTAATCCTTATCCAATGAGACCTGAAATGAAGCATTACTAAACAATTCTTTGAAATGTACGGAAAACAATTATGAAGAATAGCTTTAAACCGACAGTGTTAGTGAAAATAAACTGGGGTTGTCAAACGCGCGGACCACCCTGTACACAAACTATCAAAATCGTTTTGTAATAATTTGCACCTTTGTTTGATCAGGTGGGTAGTTTTGTACCTGTCGAGCAGGCGAGCATTTTCAACGTGGAAAAACGCGTTCTCTCTTTACAGCCGGAGGGTAGCACTGTGACTATCGCTCCCAAGCTTTGCCAGAAAAATTATACTAGGAACATCGACGCTTGGCAGGGAAAAGGGTCGATAGGCCGAAATACAAATGTCGGAAAATCACAATTTCTTTGGCAACGTTTCCAAATGATCTCAGCAATCTAAGCGAGAGTTTTCAAATTACGTTATTCTCCTGAATAAGTAGGTATCCGTTGGTTTTAGTTTGATCCCATAATTTGAAATTATCCCCAATAATATTAAAAAACAAGTTGCTATGGTGGCGAGTTGGTCCTGCAATCAGTCAGTCTGATGCACATCAGGTGCCATTTTCTCATGAGTTTTTTCCAAATATCTGATTTATTTCTATGTTATTCAACCTAATCCTTCTTCAACTTGTAGAGGAACGAAAAACGAAAAAAAAGTATTTACATATCTTAATTATGCCCTTTTTCCTGCCGAGCGTTGATATAACGATGCTAATTTCTCGTAGAGATCTACCTTATATAAGGTAGATAGTAAATAGTTTTTTACTCTCGTCAAACTATTATTCTAGAGGTGCAATATGTCCACATAATGAATGTTTTGTTCTATCATGTAGGTGTGACTAGGATCGAGAGTTGTATAGGAACGTTGCCTGGAGTTAACTCAACCAGCCAAAAGACTTCAGTCACACATTCATATTACGGCCGAAACTTTTCAAACCCCAAAGTTGAGTTCATATGAGGATGAGTGGATTGTATCCCCTGTGGGAAACGTCGCACGTAGGGCTCACAGAGGGTAGGCAAGAAAACATAATACGCGTATATATAAGATATTTGCCAGCAAGAACTGGAGTTCAAAAAAAGAGATTAGGAGAAGTTGCTCCGCTGCGGTGGAAAATGAAAGCAGTGGAAAGTGGAAAAAGTTTCTGATTTATCAGCGGTGGGTATCAGAGTTAAGTTCGAAGAGGTAACTGGCATAATAAAGGGACGCAATAACAATGATAATAATCTTGGCCTATAAAATGTAATGTTAAAATGCCGGAAGGGAGGGAGTCAAACTGCTCTCCCGAGATCTGAAGGGTCGTCGAGGTGCAGAAGAGAAGTCACCAGCGATGGATATTAAACGTTGAATATTTTATTAGCGTTCTTGTGTTTTAATAAAATTAAACGATGGCAATGTACAATGCTTTCAACATTCACTCGCGGAGATCAAACGCCATCGAAATGAAGTAGAGTTGGTTAAAGGAAATGAACGATTGGAATTATTGACTTTGTACTACGTCCAAGCCATAAATGGGGAAACTGACATTCATCGGCGAATTCCCCATTACTTGGTAGGCACTTAAAATGTAATATCAGCCTTCAATTATTATCGAGTACTCGACTTACTGGTTATGACGGATTCTCCGCGTCACGGATTTGCAGACGACTGATCAATATAAAATAAATAAACTATTGTGTAATAATTTGCAGCGTTTTTTTTTTTACAGTGATACCTGTTCTGGTGTGTGTGTGTGTGTGTGACAAAATCTTGTGTCGTCTGCACAGGCCTTAGTCCTCAACCGATTTTCCTGGTTCTTTATTTGTTCGATGCGGAAATTTATCTAATTGTGCACTACGTCGCAGGAATTTCGAATTTTGCCTTTTAAGGCGGAGAAAGTCAATCAAAATTTGCAAGGGGAGGGGGCGAGTAGGGGATAATTTTCACAAAATATCCGATTTTTCAATATTTCGGTTCCTTTACTTCTTACTAATTGTACCCAAGCTTTAAAATTGAGGAAAAATTCTCATTATACCTCCGGATTTTCATGAATTATTCTCAGTGCCACCATGGAACTTATAGTAGTGCCACCATGGTGCCAGGGCACCATAAACCGCATATTTCGTGGGTTTTTTTTTCGTGTTTCACCTTGAACACGGAAATGAACCTTGACGAACTGCCTACTAAAACTAATAGATGAAAGTTCAATGTTACGACGTATTTCCGTTTTCATGCCAGACTGGCACCATTGGTGGTGGTGGTGGTGGTGTTGGGGGGGGGGGGGTTGATATCGAAATCGCTTGTTGGTTATCGTAGATCATGGATTTTAAAATGCTTTTCAGAGTCGAGGCTCCCATGCCGCTAGAAATTTTATGGTAGATAATGGTGGGGGGTGTCACTATTTCTTGCCTAAAGTAATAAATAAATTACATCGAGTGAAACAGTTTTATCGTTTTCCAACTGGTTAAACTGATCTAAAGCTTATCCAATGGGACGTCTCCTGGAATGCATACATTACTAAACAATCTGTTTTTTAATGCAGTGGTGAGATGAATAAGAATGTAGTTTTTATCGATTGCTAGTTGATATTTAACTGATTCTTATCCCACGAGGCATCCCCTGGGACGCATGCATTACCTACTAATCAATAGCTGGTAGGTTTTTCTCTTCCATTTGCTAGTTTCAGAATTTCAATGTGTATTCATTTTTGAGAATCGAGACGTAGACGTAGGTTTCGATTTGTTGGTTACGAAGTTTCATGTTTTCAATTCTCTATTCTCTTGCCATTCTGTAACGGGTGGGTAGTTCTTTGAACCAAAACGCTCACCACCATGTAGGTAGGATTGATGCCTTCTTCCACGCCCGCAACTGCAGTTTCAACTAATGTTTTACCTCTCGATAGAGAGGTAATCAACCGTTGTTTTCGACGTTTGTGATAATCAACAGTGGTACAACCCTCCCCTTCATATATCAAAAATATAGATAGGTAAATGGTCAAGAGATCACTCTGTACGTACACTTCTGTCGTGTTAGAAAAGTTTTTCAGCAGTATAAAACCATGTTTATGGAAACTATTTGTGTCGTTGAACTGTGTTTCGTCAGTGACACTCCTGCGTTGTTCTAAAAGCCCTGGAATGGTCGGCAACTCTCACATATTCTCGTATTTGTACAACTCCAACAGGTTGAATCTCTCTTCCAGTACCTACCTAACTTTTTTCTAAATAACTTTCCCTCTCCAACTTCCTTCAACTAATTTGTACTTGAGCTAACTTTCCTTGTTCCTTAGCTTAGCTCCTGTTAAAGAGCACATGTTCACGGAGTACAGTCTGTCAGTCTCCTCAAGGATACATTCAGCGACTCTAACTTCATTCCATGAATCCCTAGTTTGAACACGGATTACGCTGTCCAATAAAATTGTGTCCGTTTTGCATTCCCCGATCAAAATTTGAGGTCCGTATTTTAGGACGTTCCTCAGTTGTAAGAGATGCATTTGAGGTATAGATCTGAATTGGATTAGGGCGATACTAAACTAGGGGGAAATAAAAAACCACTTTTAGCATGCTAAAACGCTGCAAATTATTACACAAAGGTTTATTATTTTTCTATATAGATCACTCGTCTGCAAAGAACACGGCTTTGCCATTGTCACCACCAACCAACTTGAAGAAAAACATCGATCGCATTTCGGTCAGCTAAAATTTGAACGGAGATTAGGCCTCTTTTGCGATTCACACTCGTTTTCAGATTCATAGTACGTCCAACCCTTACATTCTGGTAGGGAGTGAACAGTTTGTCCTACAGGGCTATAATATAGCTATAATATATTATATTCAAGGTGGAAGGGAATGAGGGAGTTAGAATGAGAACTGTCTACACCTTGTACCAACTATTCATATTGGATTTAATCTTCTCTTTGGATATAATTTACAGGAATATCTCGATGAACGACTACACGTTTGACAATGCGCTACTCTACGATTCAGGAACCTTACACCATTTGTCGGTAGATGGTAGAATTAGTTAAACTCTCTAGAGGGGGCTACCCTCTCTCTAGCTATTTCCCTAGTCCATTTGACTAATCAAGATTTTCACCACTCAACTCTGTCCTGATAGACTGTTAGCATCCCAAGCAGTATTTCTCTCTGTTTCTCCAATTCTCTATTTTGGATTCTTTCTAAAATCCCTCGAGGTCTCAGTTTTCCTTTTTTCAGTTCGATTTTCTATTTTTCAATGTTTTCATCCAATCCAGTGGATTCAGGTTCGTTATTTTCATTCTTTCGTTTTTTCCATTTTTTTATTGCCTCAAGCAGTAGGAGTTTTCATTTTTCGTCTTTCATTTTGTTTTATTATTTTCAATAATGAACCTTTGGAATCGACCAAGAAATTTTTTTTTTTAACACCCCCTCAAAATTTGATGGTTTACGTTTCAAGGTACGTAAAATCCAAAAATCGAATAAAAATTTGGCCATCCGTCCGCCGTACGCCGTACGCGGCACTTTTCCCACTTAGCATTGACCGATTTTTGATGAAATTTGGTATGTAGGCTCCATTTGGGGTCTAGTTGTGCCCCGAAGATTTTGGTTGATGTAGTTCACTTCTAAGGATTGAAAAATGAATTTTGAAATTTTGAAAACGCCCTAACTCAAAAAATTTTGATATAAAGGTATTGTTTTTGCTCCTTTTTCTTTTCCTCACTACGAGAATTTAAAGTTTGGACGTACGATACATCAGAAACACGAGTATGAATCGCAAAAGAGGCCTAATCTCCGTTCAAATTATAGCTGACCGAAATACTAACGATGTTTTCCTTCATGTTGGATGGTTGGTGGCTTTGCAGACGAGTGATCTATACAGAAAAAAAATTAACCATTGTGTAATAATTTGCAGCGTTTTTTTTCCTCATTTTTAGGACGTCCCACAGTAAGACTTGGGCGTCCTTATGCGATCGATCTGGGGTGAAGTTGGACAACACTCAACAGAAAAAAAAATAACCACACAGTAATCCGTTTTAGACCATTCAGAATCCAAATCCGCGAAAAAAACCATAGGTGTATGTCTGTGTGTGTGTGTGTGTGTAACAAAATCTTGTGTACTCTGCCCAGGCCTTAGATCTCAACCGATTTTCCTGGTTCTTCTTTTGTTCGTCGCGGAAAACTATCTAGTTGTGCACTACGTCGCCGGAATTTCAAATTTTGCCTTTTAAGGGGAGGAAAGGGGGGGTTAATGCTCGAAAAACGTGCGTTTTTGGGCATAATCTTGTGTACTCTGCCCAGGCCTTAGTTCTCAAACGATTTTCGTGGTTCTTTTTTCGTTTGACGCAGAATACTTTCTAGTTGTGCACTACGTCGCCGGAATTTCGGATTTTGCTTTTTGAGGGGAGGAAAGGGGGGGGTTAATGCTTAAAAAACGTGCGTTTGCGTGCATAATCTTGTAAACTCTGCCCAGGCCTCAATTTCCAACCGATTTGCGTGTTTCTTTTTTTGTTTGACTCAAATAACTTCCGAGTTGTAGATGATTTTACCAGATTACCAAAATTCGCAAGGGGAGGGGGTGAGTGGGGGGATAATATTCACAAAATATCCGATTTTTCAATATTTCGGTTCCTTTACACTTTACTAATTGTACCCAAGTTTTGAAATTGAGGAAAAATTCTCATTATACCCCCGGATTTTCATGAATTATTCTCTGTACCACCATGGAACTAATTGTGGTGCCGCCATGGTGCCAGGACATGGTGCCATGATGCCATAAACCGCTTATTTCGTGTTTTTTTTTTGTGTTTCACCTTGAATATGGATGTGAACTTCGACGGACTGCCTACCAAAACTAACAGATGAAAGTTCAATGTTATTGACGTATTTCCGCTTTGGTGCCAGACTGGCACCATTGTTGGCGTTTGGGAGGTGGGGGGGGGGGGGGGGTGAACTCGAATTCGCACGTTGGGAATCGTAGATCATGGATTTTAAAATGCTTTTCAGATTCGAGGCTCCCATGCCGCTAGAAATGTTAAGGTGGATAATGGTGGGGGGGTGTCACTATTTCTTGCCTAAAGTAATAAATAAATTACATCGAGTGAAACAGTTTTATCACTTAACAACTCGTTAAACTGATCTAAAGCTTATCCAATGGGACGTCCCCTGGAATGCATGCATTACTAAACAATATGTTTGTTGAGTATATTCCGTTTTCCCTTATTTGGTTTTTATTCTTTATTTCCTGTTTCCTTTTTGCCCTATTTAGGACGTCCCACAGTAAGACTTGGGCGTCCTTATGCCATCGATCTGGGGTGAAGGAGGACAACACTCAACAGAAAAAAAAAAATAACCACACAGTAATCCGTTTTAGACCATTCTGAATCCAAATCCGCGAAAAAAACCATAGGTGAATGTCTGTGTGTGTGTGTGAGTGTGTGTATGTGTAGGTGCGTATAGGTGTAGGTGTGTGTGTATGTTTAGGTGTATGTGTGTGTGTAACAAAATCTTGTGTCGTCCGCACAGGCCTTAGTCCTCAACCGATTTTCCTGGTTCTTTTTTTGTTCGGCGCGGAAAACTATCTAGTTGTGCACTACGGCGCCGGAATTTCGTTTTTTGCTTTATAAGGGTGGAAAGGGGGGGTTAATGCTTTAAAAACGTGCGTTTGCGGGGGTACTCTTGTAAAATCTGCCCTGGCCTCAATTTCCAACCGATTTGCGTGTTTCTTTTTTTGTTTGACTCAAATAACTTCCGAATTGTACATGATTTTACCAGAGTACCGAAATTCGTACGGGGAGGGGATGAGTGGGGGGATAATATTCATAAAATATCCGATTATTCAATATTTCGGTTCCTTTACTGCTTACTAATTGTACCCAACCTTTGAAATTGAGGAAAAATTTTCATTACACCCCCGGATTTTCCGACGTATTTCCGCTTTGGTGCCAGACTGGAACCATTGGAGGGGGGGGGGGGGGGTGAACTCGAATTCGCATGTTGGGTATCGTAGATCATGGATTTTAAAATGCTCTTCTGATTCAGGCTCCGATGCCGCTAGAAATGTTATGGTGGATATTGGTGCGGGGGGGGGGGGGGCACTATTTCTTGCCTAAAGTAATAAATAAATTACATCGAGTAAAACAGTTTTATCGCTTAACAATTGGTTAAACTGATCTAATGCTTATCCAATGGGACGTCCCCTAGAATGCATGCATTACTTAACAATATGTTTCATTTGGGCTGTATTTTGGAAGTTTTTCCCCAGATAACTGGGTTGGTAGCAGAGATTTTGCTTAGTACGATTTATTTCTTTCATTTTCTCCTTTTTCGAAAGTCTTGAGTCGTTATAGATCTTAATTTGTTTCGCTTTAGTACGGGATTGGTCAAGAACGCATTTTTGAGGCTGTAGCATTGTTGAAGGTTTTTGATACCTTTTGTCTTCCACTATGGTCTGTCTTCTGTACATTTGTTATGTTATTGGTGAACAGTAATTTTGGCAGTAAGATGGCAATAAATACTGATTGGACTGGAGCCGTTATGTCCCCGCTGGTACCCCTCAGTATTAAGTTGTTCATTTTCAATGCCATATCAATATCTAATGCTATGCGTCGGAGGTTTGGGGGTTTCCACAGTTTGAGGCTGTAGAGAAAGTTCTGAAATTCTTTGTGATTAAACTTTCATATCTACTTACCTCAGTTTACACCGGATTATATCGTTATGTTAGAAACTAATTTAGATCCCATGTTTTGCCATACACTGCGTCTTCATTTCAGCTACGTACGTAAGGTCCTGAAGATGAATTGCAATAGGCTACCGGAAAAGGAGTTACAGGAGGTAGTCACTGCTCGAGTTTTCTTGGTAAAGAGTGGTGCAAGCTTTTTCAAGTACGTTGGTGAGGGGTTGTGGGTGGATGCGAGAGATTTGGGTGATATCTTGAGTGGTCTAGGTAAACATATTGTTTAGTAATGCATGCATTCCAGGGGACGTCCCATTGGATAAGCATTGGGTCAATTATTACCAGTTGGTAAGCGAAAAAACTGTTCACCCGATGTAATTTGTTGGGTATTACAGGCAAGGAGTAGAGGTCTTCCCCCCTCACCCTTATCCACCATATCATTTCTAGCGGCGTAGGAGCCTCGAATTTGAGAGCATTTTAAAAACCATGATCTACGATACCCAACATGCGAATTCGAGTTCACCCCCCCCCCCGCCAATGGTGCCAGTCTGGCACCAAAGCGGTAATACTTCGTATTGTTGAACTTTCATCTATTTGTTTTGGTAGGCAGTCCGTTGAAGTTCAATTCCGTATTCAAGGTGAAACACAAAAAAAAACTTTTAAAACCCCTTGAAATATGCAGTTTATGGTGCCCTGGCACCATGGTGGCACCACTATTAGTGGTGGGACAGAGAATAATTCATGAAAATCCGGAGGTATAATGAGAATTTTTCCTCAATTTCAAAGCTTAGATACAATTAGTAAGCTATAAAGGAACCGAAATATTGAAAAATGGGATATTTTGTGAATACTATCCCCCACTCTCCCCCTCCTCTTGCGAATTTTGATACTCTGGTGAAATAGTGTGCAATATGGAAGATTCATCGAACGAACAAAAGATAGAAGATTCATCGAGTCGAACAAAAGAAACACTCAAAACGGTTGGAAATTGAGGCCTGGGCAAATTTTTACAGGATTATGCCCGCAAACGCACGTTTTTTGAGAATTAACCCCCCCTTTTCCCCTTTTAAAGGCAAAATTCGAAATTCCGGCGACGTAGTGCACAACCAGATAGTTTTCTGCGTCGAACAAAAAAAGAACCACGAAAATCGGTTGAGAACTAAGGCCTGGGCAGACGACACACACACACAGACATTCACGTATGGTTTTTTTCTGCGGATTCGGATTCAGAATGGTCTAAAACGGATTACTGTGTGATTATTTTACTTCCTCACTACCGAAGGTAGGGAAGCTTTGTATTCGTGAAAGAAGTGAAAAAAAATGTCCTCCAAAATCAAAATTTCCACTTGCTTTTTGCGTTTTAGGGCTTCCCGAACAATTTTGGTTCCGTGTCTGTCTGTCTATCTGTCTGTCTGTCTGTCGGTCTGTCGGTCTGTCTGTGGTCAATCCTTGTCCCGGGCAAAACTATACTAACCTGTGGTCCGATTTTGATGAAATTTTCAGGGATTGTGCGGGTTAGGTCCTAGACGGTCCCCTATCAATTTCAGCACCTTCGGACTGATAGGAGCGAGTGCGCATGCGCAAACGTGAATTTCCTGGATCCTCGGTTTCTCGGTTTCTAATGAACCGATTTTGCTCAAATTTGGAGGTTAGTTAGGGACTAACTTCTAAGAGACACCCTATAAGTTTCAATCAAATTGGTCAAGCAATAGCCGCTGCGCATGCGCGAACTTTAAATTTATTGTTACAACCAAAACTTCGCAACTATTCAACCAATTTCGATGAAATTTTCAGGGATTGTGTGGGTTAGGTCCTAGACGGTGGTTTTATACCTACACTCTTTCGTTCTTTTATTTCAGTGGTTTATATACCACAACTATTTACAACACTATTATAAACATTAATACCTGCAACCCTATCCCTTATATTAACGCCAATATTTTGGTATTCAATAACTCTTTGAATCATAATTTTTTCGCCAACTGATTCTATACGTCCATGTTACAATGAGTGAGGAAGCTATACTGCCCACCCAACTTGGCAGACGTTTTTTTTTCTCTTGAGTGTTGTCCTCCTCCACTCCAGATCGATCGCATAAGGACGCCCAAGTCTTACTGTGGGACGTCCTAAAAATGTGTCAAAGTACGAGCGCAATTTATTTTTGAACCGTGTCAATTACTCTGACAGTTTTCACCTCTATCGACATCTCCAAACAGTGGTATGTGCAGATATGACTGGCCAGAGAGGTTCTAATCTGGATTGGGGTCTTTGCGGTGGGTTCTTAGTTTTAATGGTGAATCCTTTGAGCAACAGAAGGTGGCCATTATGTTCGATGTGTAATTTGAGAGAGATGGAGGATTTGTAGGTACCAATTTTTAGGACTCCGTCCAATACTTGGTGATATCAGGAGAATTGTTTACGCAAAGAGTAATCTTTAAAGTTTAATATTTCAGAGTTTATTTATGATTATTGCAGACTTAAGTTTATTTATTAATTTATGATTAATGTAATTGGTATTTTTTTCTTTTCTCTTCTATTTCTCACTTCTATGCTTATCATTGTGGTCAATCAATGTACGGCAAACTTAAAGCAGACGTTTCATATAACTCTATAAGCTCTTACGTTTATAAAAAGTGTATGTAATTCTTTTTTTTCAATAAACATTTTCTTCTTCTTCTTCTTCATTACCTACTATTTTACTCTACCTAATATGAACATATTATATAGTCTAACACAATGAAAAATATTTTTAGGAAATGACTTCAAATTATGATTACCAACTTGAGATATTATCCCATTTTCACAAATTTCGCTAGTTTGAGATAGGAAAAATGGGTATACTTATATGTCAAAGAGGAGTCGTAATGTATTCAGCTATTCTACGTCGAATTTCGAACCTACTTTTGTCCATAACGATTCCCATTTTCTTTCACTGAAATTGATGCAATTTAAGCAACGATACGTTTTATTTCACCGAGCCGGCTCTTTGATTTTTCCGTTTTGAATTCACCGTGACCTCTTCAATGCCTTTGAAGACTGGGCAAATATTTATACGGTAGACTAGGGGAATTACGACAAACAAGCGCCCCCCACGTTGGCGACATAAAATACGCAATATTGAGTTTACAAGAAAAAAAAACGAAAAAAAAAAAAAATAAATAAAAAAAACCGCGGAGTTGTGCTTTTATGTCTTTTAGAGTAAATCTTTTTCGAAATCCTCGAGTTTCACTAGTTGGAGTCGAGTTTGTATTGATGAGAAGGCCTTTAAGTTTATAAAGCGAAGAGGAATGGAAAACAGAAAGGGTGAGATGGAGAAGCACCAGTTTTGCACACTCCGATTGAACTTAGTGGTAAGTCATTTACTTACCATTCAACTTAGCTTCTTCCAACTCTGCCCCAAAAAAGCGAGAGAAGGGAAGGGAGTGGGCTCCTCAAATATTTCCATCGGTTGAAAACCGATCAAAACCTTCCAATGTACAGAATAGCCTTTGTTTGGCAACCCCTGTGTCTCATTTAATCCTTTTTTCATTTGCTTTATTATCCGACACCCCCTTCCACGTTACCCAGATATTTAGCTTTGTTGTGTGGCCGTTTTTCTCTCGATCCACTCGATATTGAACACCCTTCAACATTACCAATCGGTTCGTTTAACGCATGTAAAAGCCAGTCTAGCGTGAGATGAAGTGAGAGTTCGAGCGTAGTCGGATTATTTTTGACTATTTATCCCGAAATAAATTAATAATGTACGGACTAAAAGTCTGAGGTCAGTGGCTTCAGGGAATTACATATACATTGCATTTAATTTAAATTAATACGAAATGAGGCGTCGTTTTCAATTGTAAGTATCGAACTTACAGTCAAAATTGTGTGGATTGGTATCTAGATGGTCCCCTATGAGTTTCGACTAGGATCAAGACAACCACTGCACATCCGCAAAAGTAAAATCCTCCTAGTTTCATCTTCTATTCACTGTAGAATGATCGTTCTCTAACATTTTGTATCACAAACCATTTTGTAAGACAATCAGCAAGCCCACAATTGCAGCTTATACCAAAGTACCAGAAAGAAGCTGCAAAGATGAGACGGATGTTTTTTTTATGATGCTGTTTTTTTGCGGGATTTTGTTGTTCTCGTGGGATCAACAAAAAAAGTCTGCCAAGCGAGTGTGACACATAGTTTTCTAGTACTCATAACCCGATGGTATAAATCATCCGATTCATATTAGCCAATATAAAAACATCAATCTTCAAGAAACATCAATTTCCCAAATAGGGAACCATCTATACGCAAACTCGCACAATTCCCGAAAATGTCATCGAATTCGGATGGAAAATGTAGGAGTTGTGGCTGTTAAAAGGAGTTAACGTTTGCGAATGCCCGGATATTACTATGAATCCGGAGGCGATGATTTCCACAAGGGACCATCTTTATCCCAACCTGCACAACCCCTGAAAGTATCATTGAATTCAAGTGAAAATTGTAGGAGCTTCAAGGTTTTTACTTTTGCGCATGCGCGGAGGCTGCTATCTATTCGGGTGCAATGATTTCATTGAGAGCTATTTTCACATCAACCTGCACAAGACCTGAGAATTTCATCGAGTTTTAGAAGGTTTCAAAACGGATTTCAGTGAAAGAATTCAAAAAAGTCCACACTAAAATTGTTTAGTCTATTGCAATAACTGCTTTATTTTTCTTGAATATCCGTTCGAAATCTTAACCCATATTTGGCCAATGTTGCGTATACGCAACGTTATCTTTGAGGATTTCTCGTCTCTTACTTCATAAATAAATTACCGTAATGTAATTACAGTAATGGATGCTATAAATGCTATAAGACATTTCATAAATAAATTACCGTAATGTAAATTACAGTAATGGATGCTATAAATGCTATAAGACCCCAAACAACGTCAGTCGAGGCAACTTGAAACTATTTGAACAAGGTGGTAGTACGCAATTAGTCACCCTAAATCGTCGGAGACGCAGTTTAATTGGGAGAGCGCATCGAAAGTGTCTGAGTAATGTAAACTTTCCTGCGACCCTTCAATCACAAGCGAGGTATCGGAAACTTGTAATGAGAAACTGAACAGGTTGTATGTTCACGATTCAGTCAATCTTGAAGCACTGAGTGCGGATGAGTATCGCAATATAAGACGATGTTGAGTCTATTCCCATCATTCTTTGATGAAATCATCAATTGTATACAGATTTTCCTGTTTAGGACATCCTAATACTCCGTCTAATCTATATACATAAAACGCCAACCGTACGTACGTACGTACGTACGTATGCACGGAGGGGTCGTGGGAGTGGGGAGAGTGGGCGGAATCGGAGACGGGAGGAGTTGGGAGCGGGAAGAGTTGGGTGGAGGAGAGAGTCGGAGTAGTTGGTGGCGGGAGGTGTCGGAGTTGGGGGCGGGAGGTGTCGGAGTTTGGGGCGGGAGGAGTCGGAGTTGAGGGCGGGAGAAGTCGAGAGTTGGAGTAGTTGGGGACGGGATGAGTCGGAGGATTTTGGGGCGGGAGGAGTTGGGTGGAGGAGAGAGTCGGAGTAGTTGGGGGTGAGAGGAGTCGGAGGAGTTGGGGGCGGGAGGAGAAAGTAGGAGTAGTTGGGGGCGGGATGAGTCGGAGGAGTTGGGTGGAGGAGAGAGTCGGAGTAGTTGGGGGCGGTAGGAGTCGGAGTTGGGGGCGGGAGAAGTCGGAGTTGGGGGCGGGAGGAGTTTGAGTTGGGGGCGGGAGGAGTCGGAGGAATCGTTTTTGCCTACTTTTAGTGGGCTTTTCAGCTAGTGATTGAATAATACCTGTATACTGGATGATATTCGATCGATAATCAACTGAAGAACAATGAAATGAAATTTAAATGAAAAATTTTAACCAATTTTCATAGCCATTTTCAACACATGATTTTCTTTATTTTTAATGACACATTGTTATATACGAGTACAGGTACAATATTTTTACATTTAGGATGATTATATTCACTAAACATGTCCAAATTAGGTTAAGATTTTTCAGTTTGTTTTCAGGGTGACTGGTCCAATAGAGGATATCATATGAATAAGTGAATATATTAAATAATATATTGTTTAATAAAACCATCTCTGGTTCCAACGATTCACTTGCGATGTAATGAACGCAGCTATCCATTACAGAAAAAGGTATTTCGGAATAAAAAAGCGAATAACTCAAATAATAATTTTGTTTAATCGATGATTTCAGTTCGAGCTGGGCAACTCCTATAATTGAAAAGCGACGTTAAATTAATTTACGAACCTAATTACGTAAAGTGGTTTAGAGTTTTGGAACATCTCCAAGAGAGAGTGCGGAGAAACATTCGTGAAGGAAGCCCCAAGCGATTCTTGACTACCTCAAGTCGATGACGACCCACATGTGCTCTCTCTTTCTCTCTCTCTCTTCCGCTCTTTCTCTTTTGCGGCTCTTGCCGAATGTGGTTCTCTCTAGCTCCCTTGAGCACGACGTGTCATATCAGTGCCAAATACTTTACAGCCGGCCTCTGTAACTCCACTCATTAAGACAACCTCGTTTCCATTCCCTTCTAAATGAGTTTATACCAGGAAGATATGTTGAAAAGAAATTTATTCCTTAACGTGTATTCAGAGATAATTAATTTGGCACGTAACTTCAACGGAAAGTTTTCCACTTGTAGCTTACAAAGTGATTATATCACAGCACAAATAAGACTTTCAAAAATAAAGTATCTTCTTATACACTCATTTATGTATACTTATGTAAAGCGAAGATATATAATACATTCCAAAGCGAATATAGAGTATCTCAAATGTTTACGTCTTTCGATTTTATAGGAAACCATTCACTGCTCCAGCAGGTAATATACATGTCTTGATGATCAGAACAGTAAAATCACAAATAAAAACAGTCCTGGGGTGTTGATTTTCATTGGGGACCGTTTCACGCCAATCCACACAATTCTCAAAAAAGGTCACCAAATTTGAATAGAAAAGGCGAAATTTATGGTTCACATGGTTTTTGCGTTTGCGCCTACGCAGAGATTATTATGTATCTGAGAACAATGATTTTCATAGGGGACCATTCAATCGCCAACTCTCACAATTCATCAAAATTGCATTAAATAGTAAATACGAATGGGAATTGTAGAAGAGATATGGCAGTTACAATGGTCAAGCAATTCGAAGGCGATGATTTTCGTAGGAGACCATCTACAACCCAAACCGCATAATCCCTGGAAATTTCATCGAAATCAGATGGGAAATGTAGAACTTATGGCTGTTACAAGGAAATACACGTTTACGCATGCGCAATAGCTACTATCAGTCCGGGGGTGATAATTTTCATAGGAAACCATCCACCGCACAATTATCGAAAAATCCTTCGAAATCGGACAACTTTGTATTTTTGCTCGTTACAAGGATTTTATGACAGACACACAGACAGACAGACCCGAAACAAATATTGTTCAGGAAGGTCCAAAACGTAAAACACCAGTGGAAATTGACTTCGGAGAACATGTTTTTTCACAACTTAATATATTAGGTACAATATTGCTCAATATACATATATAACCTGATATAAACAACAGATACATAATATGTATATGCGAAGGAATGTAAGAATTTTCTTTGAACCCTTTCGCTCGCTTGGATCATGAGCATAATATAGGGATTGTAGAGATAGGGCAGGGCGTGGGCGAGTGGGCAGAATAACGTTAAATGACCTTAGTATTGGAGAAGTCAGACGACTATCTTCATGTTCAAGTGCTCTCATTGCTCTACTCGAGTCTAGATACATCTTCAGGTCACAAACCAACAAAGCCGAGGTAAAATTTGGCCCTCTAGGGAATAATCGAAAGCTATAGGACTCTATCAACGTGAAGTTATAGTCTGAAACTTTTTTTGAGGAGGAGTTTTTAAATATGTACTTATAAACTCATTGGAGAAGCTCGTTGTTACCAAAATAAACTAAAATACGAACTGTGGGGACATCCAAGTGACCTTATTTATTTTTTAAAGTAGGTTAAATATATCCTTCGGGCCTATAAAGCGTCATTCTCTTCAGTAAAGGTCTTTGAGGAGGATAACTTAATTTCTCGATCTAGTGACAGAATGGCAAGGCAGAGGCAGGCTTAAGCCCAAGCTGCCTTACCGAGAGTCATCCACAAATTCCACAACAGGTATTCAAAGGACACAGGACGCCGACTAATTAAGTCCCTTTTGTTCTCAAAGGTGCTGCTTCACGGGACTGAACTCTATTCGTGCTTTTTCGTGCGTTACCTACAGTTTCACCTCCTTTCTTGGTCCTCCAATACCTACACCTCTTCGTAATGATTTATAGGTTGTCGACAAAAGCGGAAAGTGGGTTTCACCACAAATCCCGTCAGATTTACGCTGCAGCAAACCTATTTATTGCAGTGAACTGTTGAGGTCTTAGGGAATTAACCTTCCGAGAAATAATTACCAACCTGATGATCGATTGATTCGCTCTACTCCGGTCACTCAGTCCGACTAACCAACGGGATTTCTCTTAGTTTAGATTACCCACCGGGAACTGTGCATTGAGAGGTTGAAGATACTCCTACACAATCAATTAGAGAGGGCACCTACTTAAGTAGGTTCTTAATTGACAGTAGAACCTTCCACATCCGACCTCGGTGTCCGTCTCCACTGAACATAATCGACCCTTCTCCTCTTCATTATAATATAATTCTCTCAGAAGCACGGGAGCTTTCGAATGAAATGTAGGAGTATGTTATATCATGGTCGTCAGTGAACAAGAACCATGCATTGTTTATATAAAATATTTGAATAGAAATTTAAGATTAGAAATACAAGTTTTCACTTTCAGGTAAAACACAAGAATTAACTTTTATTCAACACATGAAGTTGTGACGGGAGACGAAGTTGAGTTTGGAAACAATAAATTTGGATTAAAAATTTTAACATGCCCCCTCAAACTCAGCTTTCTCCAGTCCAGCTTGTCTTCGGCAATCTTCGTATTTTTGCTTTGGTAGTGGCTTGGTTAGGAAGTCAGCAGGCATTTCTTGGGTGCTCATATATGATATTTTGGTAATTCCGTCGTCAGTGGTTTGCTTGATGAACTGTTGTCTAATAATCTATATGTTTTGTCCGAGAGTGGTATGTCGGATTTCGCACAAGTTGCTGAGCTCCCTGGTTATCGTTGAAAATGTCTATTGGGAGATTGAATGGGACTCCCAATCCAACTATAAAGTTTTTCAGATATATAGCTTCCTTAGCTGCTTCAGACAATCCAAGATATTCTGCTTCGGTGCTTGACAAAGCTACTGTCCGTTGTTTCTTCACCACCCAAGTTACCGAAGTACCGACAAGGTTGAACATGTACCCGCTGAATGATCGTCGATCCTCAGGACATTTCCCCAGTCGGAGTCGACGTACTCTACTAGCGGAGTATCGCATTTTCTGGACGTGAGACTAACGTCTTTCGTCCCTTTCAAGTAACGCAGTACTTGTTTCGCCGCTTTCCACGTTTGTTCGTTGTATCAAGTATTAAATTGGCTCAGAAAATTAACAGCAAAAGCAATACCAGGTCTTGTTCCTGTAGCCAAATACATCAATGAACCTATTAGCGAGCGAAATGGAAATTTCTTGTCTTCTTCTGTTCCCCCAATAATTTTACAATTTACTTCTAGTGGAGTCGAATCAGGGTGACAATCTTCCGTTTTAAATTTCTTTAGAACCTCGGATGAATATTTTTTCTGGCTCATTTTCAAAATTCCATTGTTTTTGTCATATTCAAAAGTTATTCCCAAACAGTATTAAAGTAATTAAAGTACAGTATTAAAGTAAAATTAGTAAATTTGGCCCAAACCTTTCATCCGGAAACATTTTCCCAAATTCTTCTTCAAAATGTCTAGTTTTTGTTTATTATTTGACATTAAAACTAAATCATCTACATACACGGATAAGAAAACAGGATCATTACCTTTTTCCAAAATGTATATGCATGGGTCAGCAGAAGTCGTCTCCATACCGAATTCTCTCAATTTTTTGTCCAACTTCAAATACCATTGACGACCAGATTGCTTGAGTCCATATAGTGATTTGTTCAATCTGCATACATTTTTTCCGTCTTTGTAGTCCTTCAACATTTTCTGCGCTTTTCCCTTGATTTCCCCTCTTTCTTTTTGTGTTGTCATTCAATATTTCTTCAAGACATTCCGGGGCTTCCATGTAAATCATCTCATCCAAGTCACCGTTCAAGTATGCAGTTTCAACGTCCATTTGAACGATTTCCATGCTATGTTGAACAGCTAGAGCCATCAGAATCCTTAGAGATCCCAATCTCACAACAGGAGAATACGTCTCGTGAAAGTCGATGCCATACTGTTGTGTGTATCCTTTGGCTACTAATCTTGCCTTTCGTCTTTCTAACTCTCCATTTGCCTTGAATATGTTGCACAAAATCAGTCTGCAGCCAACAACATTTTGACTGTTCGAGTTCTTCTTCAAGGTCCAGGTATTATTGTGTAGCAATGAGGTAAACTCTTTCCTGATAGCAGCTTTCCACTCTTCGGATTGTGGGCTATCAAGAGCATCTCGAACCTTGATTTCAGTTACATATGCATTTTCTTGTTGTTCTTCTACTATTTCTTGTTCCATATTTTTCTGAAGATTTTTATCCGTGACAACATTGTAGATTTTTCGAGGTCGCCCTCTCTTTACTGTTCTCAAAATTGGGGGTCTGCCTCTTCCACGTTTTGTTTCAGTCTCAGAAACATTTTCTGTCTCTAACTCCTTTTCTGAACTTGTCGAATAATAGTCATCTTCATCTACGTTTTCATTTGTCATCGTTTCAGTGTTCTCTTCAACTTCTTCATTTCTGGCTAAATTTTCATTTGTTATTTGTGGTTTGTCAATTTCCAGGTATTCGACAGTTTCTTCTTCAAATAATTTAAATTCTTCTGTTATTGGATTTTCTTCGCATTCTAATTCATTTACGAATTTCACATCTATTGATAAGTATGTTTTTCGTTCTGATGGACACCATACTCTGTATGCTTTGGAATTCATATCGTATCCATCGAATATATATTCAGTTGAGGGTGGTTCCAGCTTCCCTCTCGTCGGTTTATTCAAAACAAACACCTTGCTTCCGAATGTTCGAAAGTATGCAGCAGTTGGAGTTCTCCCACACCATTCTTTGTATGGAATTTTACCACCAATACCTGCTGAGGGACATTGATTTCTGATGTATACAGCCGTTGAAACAACCTCAGCCCAAAATAAATGAGGTAGTCCACTTTCCAACAGGAAACATCTCACAGAATTTAGAATCGTTCTGTGCATCCTTTCTGCCAATCCCTTTTGTTGTGGAGTGTAAGGCACTGACAATATACGTCTGATTCCACAAGACTTCAGGAATCCATTGAATTCTCCATCTATAAATTCACGTCCATTATCAGACTGTGAATATTTTATTTTTGTGCCTTTCTGATTTTCTACAAAATGTTTGTATCCTTTGAATGCAGTCAGAGCTTCACTTTTAGATTTCAAAAATCGCACCAGCGTGTCGCATCATCAATAAAAGTGATGTAGTATCGACAACCACCATTAGATTCAACTCTTGCAGGTCCCCACAAGTCGGAGTGAACTACTTCTAATGGTTCATATTTTGTTTCTCGTTTTGAAAATGGTGTTTGAGTCAATTTACCTTGCAAACATACAGTACAAGGTGATAGTTTGCCCTTGATTGATTGCCCTAATAAAATGGGTAGTCTTTGTTTCAAGAAGAACAAATTAGTCATTTCCAAATGGCGTTTTATTAGGTAGAAATGAAGTTTTAAGTCGAGTTCAGGAAATGAGAAACAAAGGCCTTTACTCAGAACTCAGTGATATTTCAGAAGATAGTGCTCCCGATGAAATTAGTTCAGTCAATTCCCGCTCAACCTTATCTATCAGAACTAGAGGCAACCGCGAGGATTTCACCAGGGAGAAATGAAGCTGACTGTCTGGGGAGTGTCATTAAAGGGGGGTTGATGACGACCCGTGAGGTGTCGGCTTCTCCTATCTCTGACAACAAGCACTTGATGCTGCCGTTATAGTGGAGTTGAAACCTCTTCAAATTACCATACGAAATTCTTCGGTGAAGTCGGTCATTTGTAGAGAGCTCGCCACCATCGCTCCGTCATGGTGGCGTGGTGGGCGGAATGAGTCGTGAACGAGAGAGCAGTAACCCTTAATCAATCAAATTTTATTAGTAAATACGGAATTGAAGCCCAGATCGTCCAAATCTCGCGCCGATTATCAAAGTCGTGTGCAAATTTGAAAATCGTTCGAAATTGTTTTCGCATTTTTCCTAATGGGCGCTTCGGATTATGATCAGATTGATTCAGGATGTCGAGCAACTTCATTTTCGTTTATTATTTCCAAGTTAAATTACTGTAAAGGCCCTTAAAAAGGTAAATTATTTGTGCTTCGAAAGTTTTGATTATTTTCAGTCATTTCTAAGGGGTGAAAAGTGGGGGAAAACGTTTTCAAAACGCCCTAGCTTGAAAACTTTCGATCTACAAATTTATTTTTTCATCAATTTAAAATAGCGATCTTAAGAATTTGTTGACACCACCCAAAGCTATGGGGACCAAACTATCGCTTAATGAGGATAATTGATAACCGAAATAATAAATGTTTCATGGCTCATCAATTTTGAGATTGGGTTCAATTTTTAAAAGCAAAAAAAAAAAAGCATAGAAACTACAAAGAAACTCGAAGAAACATCAAGAATCTCTCTCTCTCTCTCATCTTTGTTTTTTTTTTATGAAACTACAAAGTCGATCAAGAATGATTTTATTAAATACACTTTTATAGTGAAATTAATCAGGAAATGTGGGCTCTGCGAATACAGCCCCTCAACCTAAAGAGACCAGAACCGAACCCCCCCCCCCCCTGCCACTCCACCTACCTCCTTTAGAAGGCAGTAGAAAATTGGTTCTCTCGGAAGATTAGTTTACTCTGAGGGATAGACGTGGTGAGCCAGAAACACGAGTGTGAATCGGTGTTAGGCTTCCCTAACAACTAAGAATCGAATCCCGCAAAGACCCCACAACTTTGGAATAACGATATTTAGCAGTTAGGAAGTTTCTGACAAAATGATCTTGATTATCAACCATGCGCGATAATATCGTTGGTAGTAGTCTAATGGAAAATCCATGATCTTTGCCGACAGGTGATCTATACAGAAAAATTATAAACCGTTGTGTAATAATTTGTAGTGTTTTATCTTCTTATACATTTTTTTATCCTCCTATCTCCTATTCCAGGTTTTGACGATTGAACCCTGTAGGTAAATCTCAAATCATTTTAGAAGTTTCTTCTCCAATCGGTGACATCGGTCAGTTACCAAAGTGCGGGGAGACCACAGTGGATTGTTGAGACCTGTGGATAATTTTTTTTTACTTTGAATTTGGTAAAATTTCCTGACGATTGCTTTTTTTCCACCACAACTTGATAAACATTTCCTCGATGAAAAACAAAAGTCAAAGCGAAATGTGGAGAGACTAAAAAACGCTTAAAATAACTATAAAACAAGATTTTGTCACTCTCTTTAATAACATTTCTGTGTTGATCACTGTGTTTTGGGACTCTTGGGGCCATATTCAACCTGAAGCTCATTCAGAACTGTCTGGATTACCATAAAAATGTATGGCTAAGTTTCCTGGATTACTATAAGGCTTTCGACAGAACCCAGCACACCGCTATGGTTAGCTTGCTCAAACGAATCGGAGTAGATGGGAAGGACATAAGGGTAATTTAGAATTTGTATTGGAACCAGAAGGTAGCAGTGAAGCTTCCTGATGGATCAATGACTGAGACCTTTGATGTCAAGAGGGGTGTCAGGCAGATTTGTGTCTTGTCCTCACTCCTCTTCACATTTACATGGAACAAGCACTTTCCCCTCTCCTTAAAGGAGACTTTGAAGGGCGTGTTGATCCAATGAAAGTAGGAGATATTCTCTTGGAGCGTCTCCAGAATTTCAAGTATTTCGGAGCGCTGGTCAATGAAAATTGGAATCCGGAAGTCGAGATTTGATCCCGGATAGAGCAAGTCAGATCAGTTCTTGTCCGAATGACATACGGTATCGGTCAAATGCTCGGTATTGCTTTCGGAGCTGAGACCTAGACGCTGAATGCTGCTTCAATCTACCACCTTGAGGCTTTTGAGTTGTAGTGCCTACTCAGGATGTTTCGGATTCCGTGGGTAAAGCTCGTACGGAATACGGAGGTTTTGAGGAGAGTAGATCTTCAGGATCGGGAACTCCTCAGGAACGTGAAAAATCTAAAATTAGGTCTCCTGAGTCGCACCTTGTGGGAGGATCCCTATACACTCTAGCGTTTGGTCCTGGAAGGGAAAATAGAAGGTAGGCGGGGAATTAGCAGGAAACAGATGTCCTGGCTTCCCAACATAAGAAGATGGACGAATAAACGATTTTGCTGCTTGCAAGAGTGAAGCCTTCGAAAGTACTGTTTCCGTTTATTACTACTAGTGGAGGTGTGGTCACCCGTGGATGTTCAACGTCTTTCTGAGTAGCCGTTTCTGAGTATTTTACCCGAAGATACTCACATAGCGATCGATTCTTCTGCTGATCGTTGAACGGCGATATGGCCTTGCTTGTTACTGAGATTCAATATCGGATTCACTGTTGTGTTTCCTCTTATATGTTCGATCTTCCCTTCAAGCTGCCCTGGGAAACGATTGACTGGTTGCTGGTAAAGTGCTCTGTGTAGCCTCATTCGATCGTAACAACTGTTATTCCAGATTGATTAAACCTATGATTGAAAATATTTTAACCTGAGAATCCAATGAGCCAAAAAGTCAATAATAACTTAATGCCATACTTACTTTGGAGTTCGCTCTTTTACTCATGGTGCATGACTTTTGCTTCCGAGTCTACCAAGGTAGCGGAAGCTTTGTTTTCACTTTTCAAGGTTGAAAAAAAAAAAAAAAATGTTCACCAAAATCAAAATTTCCACTCGCGTTTCACGTTTCAGACCTTTTTGAACAATTCTGGTTACGTGTCTGTGTGTCATGAAATCTTTGCCACAACCATAACTTCTACAATATTCTCACCCGGTTTCGTTGAAATTTTCAGGGATTGTGCGGTTTGGCATGTAAATAGTCCCCTATAAAAATTATCACCCCCGGACTGATAGTGGCTGCTGCACATGTGCAAACGTGAAATCCTTGCCACATCCCTAACTTCTACATTTCCCATCTGATTTCGTTGACATTCTCAGGAATTATGCGAGTTGGGGTGGAGATGGTCCCCGATGAAAATCGTGGCCCCTAGTTTAAAAGTATTTTGTGCGCATGCGCAAACGTGAAATCCTTGTTACAGCCATAATTTCTACATTTTCCAACAATATTCAGAGATAGTACGGGTTGACGTGTCCCCTATCAGAGTACTGCAAGCTACTCAGAGATTGATGTTTTGTGATAATCTAGAACCTATGCATCGGATCATCTATACAATCGGGTTATGGAGGTTATGGATACGAGTTAGCTGTGTGCCACACCTACTTGCTTTGCATTATTATACTTGGAATTATGACTAGGTACATATAAAGTCCGAGTCCGAAAGCTTCAAATACCAGACTTTCATAGGTTATTGAGAAGCCGAAAAAACGACTGGATTCGAGTCCTTCCTGGTGTGAAAGCCGAGTGGGTACTTCACAAGCCAGAATAGGGTGAAAGCTGAGACTGATGATGCAGCGGGCAAGATAACAGCGAGAACGTCGGAGCTGAGCCCAACCCTCCTGAGTCGTTTTTCCTTAGCTTAGCCCCGATTCCTCTGAATGATGTTAAAAATCGTCTGTTTATGCAAACCACCTAGCTGTGGGGTCGGTTCAACTCTTTTCACAATATCCGGAATAGTCGGGTCTACACCTTCCAATATAACATACTAAGCACATAGTTCAACACACTACCCATTCGAGTTACCTGCAGGTGACCTTAACTCAAAGAAGTGCACAAAAAAAGAATGATTCTACTATATAGAAGGATATTACCCTCTATATAGTATATGGCCTCTGTGGTGTGAGAAAAATGAATTCCCTTTGCAATCTACAATAATTAAACACAGAGCAGTGGAACATAATAGTAGGTAATATCACAACTTTCACGCATTTTCTGATGTACTAACAAGTGGGTGTGGCACATAGGTTCCTCGAATCCATAACCGATTGTATAGATGATCCGATTCATAGTGGTTGATCTCAAAACATCAATCTCTAAATACCTTTCACTACCCTCATAGGGGACTCTACACGTCAACCGGCACAATCTCTGAATATTGTTGGAAAATGTAGAAGTTATGGCTGTAACAAGGAAATATTCTTTTACGCTACTATCAATATAATGATAGTGGCTATTATCAGTCTGGGGGCAATGATTTTCATAGGGGACCATCTACTCGCCAACTCGCATAATCCCCGAAAATGTCATCGCAATTGGGTGAGAAATGTAGAAGTTATGGCAGTGGCAAGTATTTTACGTTTGCGCATGCGCAGCGGCTACTATCAGTCCGGGGGTGATGATTTTCATAGGAGACCATCTAGACGCCAACCCGCGAAAACTTCATCGAAATCGGATTAGAATTGTAGAAGTTATGGCTGTGGCAAGGATTTCAGGACAGACACAGAACCTGAATTGTTCAGGAAGATCTGATACGTAAAACGAGAGTGAAAATTTTGATTTTGGAGAACTTTCTTTTTTCAACCCTGAAAAGTGAAAACAAAGCTTCCGCTACTAGACTTGGTAGACTCGGAAGCAAAAAACCAGCAAGGTGGGTATGCAATTTTGATTCGTCCAACTTCATACAACTTGCCAAAAATTAGTCTAACCTCATCAATTCAACTTGAAAGAACTTTTGTGATAAAAGCTACACTACACTACACACTTTTATGTTTCCTATTCGAGCAACATGAGAAAATTATCGAATTTCCAAAGAAAAATTTCAACAGATTTTTTAATTAGAATTAATTCCATTCTTCCAACATTAAGTACATTTTGCCACGTGTGCCAATTTTTTCGCTACTTCAATGTGAGTGGCACATAGGTACCTACATTCTACCTACGTATGGAAAGTGTCAAATCCCAGAAAAAGTTTTAATAATGTTCCAAAACAAATTTAATTGACACAAAAATTTCAAAAATTTTCGTATTTAAAAATTGAAGCAATTGGATAACTTCATTTTCTTCGAAAATTCGGTAAAAAAGAGATTTTTTGTTTACATTTGTAAAACGTCAAAAAGTTAGAAATAAAACTTGAAATAATATGGAAATGTATTTTTCGGGGAGAGGACCAGAGATGTCGGTGCACCTCTGAAATTACCGCCGCTGAAAGAAAAGGGTCCTTGGCTGGAGGGCGCTTGGGCAGTCAAGATTGTACTTACCTTCGTGGTGTTTAAGTAAAAATGCTCTGTTATTTTGCGGCGAGGCTGTTCCGTTTTGTTCATCTTGCTCTGAATCGCAATACAAATAATATTGTTTCTGAAAGAGATGTGACTGGAATGAGGTGTAACGTGATGCTGACGCTCTAAACCGCCTCATTAAATGGATCCATACATTCCAGCAGTAAGCGGTCCAAGCGGGAGCCCAATCGCAACGGATTTGCTCCTCTGCCCGAGGGCATTACCGCATCTCGTTAATAAATGCCAACCTAACGTGGCTCATAACTGAGCTAGACAACAATACGTTATTTATTTGAATGTTAGGTTGATACAAGGGTTTGACAATTGTAATACAGTAAAGTTGTTTGTTACGCATTTTGAAAGGTACTACGTTGTCTACAAAATTAATTTTTTGTGACTCACGGCAGATTTCTTGTCTTCGACCTGTGGTCCACACTCTATAGGACCGAGTTTATACTCTACTAGTAGTGCTCTCATCAAAAATGGAACCCATCAGCTAGTGGAACAAAACTTTTGTTAGTGAGTTTATAGAACCGTATAAATCATTTCCAGAACACTGGTTCGTGAAAAGTAAAGAGTACAGTTTAACTTCAAAAAGTTGGAATTCATTTTTATGTTACTTGGAATGTTGCTGATGGTTTACTGCGATATTATACACAGCAATTGCTGAGATTTTCATTTGACATAATGTACTTTCGGGATCGAGCAAGAGACAGAATTTTTAACCTCTCTCATTATTTGATGTTTACGTTTCTAGGTACGTAGAATCCGAAACACGAATAAAAATTTTTCGTCTATCTGCAGTCTGCCACTTACCTACTACCACAAAGCTTTTGGTTATTGTGACTCAATTCTAAGGGGAGAAAAATAGGGGTTGAAATCTTTGAAACGTCGTAGTTTGAAAACGTTTAATATAAAAGCCGGGACAGCGGAGTGGCTACGGTCGTTGGGGCGTCGCTGTTTGGCGGAGACTTTGGGCCGACTTTTGCGGGGGTCCTTAGTTCCCAACCCAGGGCGGTGAAGCAATGGGAAGCCATGGGAGAAATCATCAGAACAAATTCTGACAGTCTATGACGTCCGCGATGCCAGGAATGTCAGTCGGACGGAAATCCAACCTGAAATGGTACTATAAAAGCGTTGTTTTTTCATCAATTTTGGTTGACATTTTTAGAATCAAATAAGTTTACTCACAGCCCTGTAGGATCAACTGTTCTCTTCCTATTAGGACTTGGAGGATCAAAGAATAATAAATCAGAAACGCGAGTGTTAATCCCGAATCAGGCGAAATTTCCGTTCAAATTTCTGCTCATCAAATGCGAAGTTTTTTTTCTACGACTAGTTTCACTCAGTGGTGTACCTTTAGCAACCAATAGCAAATTTCGTGATAAAGCAACAAATAAATCTCGGATAACGATTATCTTTCTGGTTGGTACTTTCCGTCAAAATAAACCTTGCGCGATTATATATGGTTGGAAGGTATTATTAATGTGAAAATCCTGTTCTTTGCAGATTACTGGATCAATAAAGTCAGTTGTAATAATTATGATTACAGGTATGGAAACCTATTAGCGTTGACTAACTGAACTAAGTGTATACAATGATAAGGAACAGGTAGGCACGAAAAGTGAATTATCTGAATTCTTGTTCTTTGCAGCTTCATCGTCATTTTCATGTTTCTATGACACCGTGGCTATTGTCAAAACTAAGCAGCACGTACGAACAGTACATGAAGAGTGTGGACACGAGATATCCGCTCAGCCTCGCATGTGCGACATCACACTATTTTGTGCTTAGCTCTATTGGTGGGTGTGCTGCTAGGGAATGGCAATCGTTAGGCAACGTGTTGTTAACATCCTCGGCAACAAGCTGCCTGCTGGTATTTCAATCGAAATTTCCCCGTCTAAAATTGTAAGAGTTGAGAGGAAAACTAGATTCTAAAGGTACACCTGTCCTACGGCATTTTCTCGCTCGCAGTGTGATCCGTTTTTCTCCTCGAGAAACAGGTGGAGCTTTTTCCAGTGGAAGTGCAAATGGGGATTATTTGAACGTCGCCGTAGCATAGCTGGTTGTAAATAAAGAAGCGCGTTTTTCATGCGTCGATACACTTTAATTAATTTCTCATGGAATCCGGAAACAGTTTTATCTTTCTTCACTTTCGGTCTCTCTCAACACCTGCAGGTTCCCAACATTTGGAATTTGGAGAGCGATTCAACAGCAAAAGCGTCAACAAACAACAACAAAACTTTAGAACTTTTTTGTTAGCTACTCACCTTCCGGGAAGAAGTACAGATTTGTAACCTCAACGTTATCAGTGTAAAATGTCATTAACTAGGTACCTACTCCAGCGTCTGCCAAAAACAGAAATTGCTTTTCTTATGCAATTAGATGTAGGTATCTGTTCGTTTCATTGGGCAGATAATAAGAGCCCAGGGGGAAAACTCTGTCATTGACATTTTGGGTTGAATCAGGTTCAAAGTAGTTCCTAAAAGATGTCGAGGAGTAGAATTCAACGATGCACTCTGTTTTGGGGAAAAACCTCATCATCTTACTGAAAACGCTGCAAATTATTACAAAGGTTTATTATTATTACATCTATACATATTATATCTACATCTTCTATATATCACTCGTCTGCAAAGAACTCGGCTTTGACATTGTCACCACCTACCTACCATAGGTACTACCTACCTACCACGTACCTACAGCGATCGCATTTTGGTCAGGTAAAATTTGAACGGCGAATAGGCCTCTTTTGCGATGCACACTGGTGTTTCTGATTTATCGTAAGTTCAACCCTCAAGTTCTTGTAGAGAGCGAACGGTTTGTCCTACAGAGCTCCACGTGGTCTCTAAAAATTCTGGAAACTCAATACTATCTTAAATTGATGGAAAACCAACACCTTCATATCAAAATGTTTTGAGCTAGAGCGGTTTCAAAACGTCAACGCTTATTTTTCAACCCTTAGAAGACACCGACATCAACCAGAAGCTTCGGGGCACAACAAGACCCCAATAGAAGCCCATATACCAAATTTCATCAAAATTTGTCCCATGGGAACTGTGGAAAGTACCACGTACGGCGTACGGCGGACGGACGGCCAAATTTTTAGTCGATTTTTGGATTCTACGTACTTACCTTGAAACGTAAACCAACCAATTTTGATGGGGTGGTAAACAAATTTCCTTGGTCGATTCCAAAGGTTTATTATTGAAAATAGTAAACCAAAACGAGGTTGATATTTATGAACAAAACTATACTTTTATGTCAAACGTTTTCGAGCCAGGGCGTTATGAAAATTTTAATTTCATTTTTATTTTTCAGGCCATATACATGACTGACAATAACCAAAATCTTCGTGCAAGAACTAGACCAAATAAAGCCGTTATATCAAATTTCATCAACCCAGATCAATGGTAACCATGATAAGTAATGATTTTAAATTGGTCGTATATGATTCTATGTACCTTGGAACGTAAACCATCAAGTTTTGTGGGGAGGAGAAGTGGGGGACGTTGAAAAATGTTCTTGTTTTAATATTTTCAATAATGAACTTTTGGAATCGATCAAGAGATTTGTTTTACCCCCCTCCCCCCTTCCCCTCAAAATTTGTTGGGTTACGTCTCAAAGTATGTAGAATCCAAAACTCGAACAAAAATTTGGCCATCCGTCCGCCGTACGCGACACTTTCCTTAGTTCCCATGAACCGATTTTGATGAAATTTGGTATAAGGGCTCCATTCAGGGTCTAGTTGTGCCTTGAAGATTTTGGTTGATGTAGGTCACTTGTAAGGGGTGAAAAATAAGGATTGAAATTTCCAAGTCTCCCTGGCTCAAAAATTTCGATTCTAAGGCATTATTTTTCCTTCAATTTAAAGTAGTAATGAATTTTTAGAATCAAATGAAACCAACCAGAGCTCCGTAGGACCAACCGTTTGCTCCGTATCAGAATTTACAGGTTGGTCTCACGATAAATCAGGAACACGAGTGTGAATTACAATATAGGCCTAATCTCCGTTGAAATTTTAGCAAACCAAAATGCGATCGCTGTTCGCTTTTTCGAGTTATGTTCAGTTTTGCGTCCTTGGAAAGCAGTATTCAAATTTCCCAATGAAGGCACCCGGAACTCTTCGCATTGAGTGTGAAGCATTTAGTTCTTCTAACTAAACTTGATTGCGAAGGTAAAATTGTGGAAATGATGCAGGCAAGTGATCTATTAAAAAAAAACAACAAAAAAAAAAAAAAAAACGCTGCATATTATTGAACAAAGGTTTATAATTTTTCTATATAGATCCCTAGTCTGCAAAGAAAACGGCTTTGCCATTGTTACCATCAACCAACTTGAAGAAAAACATCGATCGCACTTCGGTAAGCTAACATTTGAACGGAGATTAGGCCTCTAATGCGATTCACACTCGTGTTTCTGATTTATCGTTAGTCCAACCCTTAAATTCGCGTAGGGAACGAACGGTTTGTCCTATAGGGCTCCGCGTGGTCTCAAAAAATTCCAAAAATTCTATACTATCCTAAATTGAAGGAAAAACAATACCTTTATATCAAAATTATTTGAGTTAGGGCGTTTTTCAAAATTTCAAACCTTATTTTTCAACCCTTAGAAGTGACCTACATCAACCAAAATCTTCAGGGCACAACTAGACCCCAAATGGAGCCCACATACCAAATTTCATCAAAATCGGTCAATGCTAAAGGGTAAAGTGCCGAGTACGGCGTACGGCGGACGGACGGCCAAATTTTCATTCGATTTCGGTTTATTATTTTCAATAATGAAGCTTTGGAATCGACCAAGAGAAAAAAATTTTAAAACCCCCTCAAAATTTGATGGTTTACGTTTCAAGGTACGTAGAATCCAAAAATCGAATACAAATTTGGACGTCCGTCCGCCGTCCGCCGTACTCGGCACTTTTGTCACTTAGCATTGACCGATTTTGATGAAACTTGGTATGTAGGCTCCATTTGGGGTCTAGTTGTGCCCCGAAGATTTTGGTTGATGTAGGTTACGTCTAAGGGTTCCAAAATGAATTTTGAAAACGCCCTAACTCAAAAAAATTCGATGTAAAGGTATTGTTTTTCCTTCAATTTAAGATTCTATAGAATTTTAAAAATTTTTTGAGACCACCCGAAGCTCTGTAGGACAAACCGTTCGCTCGCTACGAGAATTTAAGTTTTGGACGTACGATTAATCAGAAACACGAGTGTGAATCGCATTAGAGGCCTAATCTCCGTTCAAATGTTAGCTTACCGAAGTGCGATCGATGTTTTTCTTCATGTTGGAAATTACGAATATAAGTAGTAGTTATCATTGAGATTGTTACCGATCTTGTCACACAGTTCTACACTATCTTTCACAACATATTCTCGTGAAGTTTACAACATACCACCACTAAGTAGAGGAAAAACAACCAATTAATAAATCAAGTATGTTCGTGATCTGTATTGCCGTGACGTCACATGTACTCGTAGTACTGACCAGAGCATATGAGTTTGGAAGTAGAATACACTTGCGAATGCGTATTTACCAACCAACCCATCTGAAATTGTTACTTATTATTTTATCTTCCTTTATGACCGGGAATCGAAAGAAAGGTGGTACAGAGGTTTGCTCGGCCAGAGAAGATGCCTGTGATCGGTATCAGTCGCTGGATTGAACGACTGTCATGTGTCCGAACAATGATGACCGGAATTAAATTGTCAATCCTTCTTGCTGCTTTACATTAGCAATGCATGTTGACTCAATCATCCGATTTCCATTGGTTCTTTCACACACGTACATCACATGGAAGGATACCTCTGCGGTTTGGTAGAAATTTGTTGAAAAGGTCTGACCCCACAAACCCACGTGGACTTTCTTGAAACATTTTCTTTTTTGAGGCACATTTACGGAAGTTTATTGTAGTTTGTAGTATCATTTTCAATAGTTTTGAATCATCTAGGACACTGGGAATGTGAATCAGTTCGTTTCAGCGAATTTTAAAGAAAAATTAGGCTTTTGCAATGAACTTAAATTTTGACTCCTAACATCTTCAAAAACACACGTGCATACAGTATGTTGATATGGTATACTGATAATTAAAAGAAAAACTTGGCCCTTCGGGTCTCACCTTACTGCCTAGAGCATTTTGCTAAAATTCAAGAAACATGGAACATGATGCTTCAGCCGCGCTTTTCGGTGGAGAAGTGGAGCAACGGATGAAGAATCCGGCGTGTCACTTTTCAGGTAGTTAATCCAAGGCTAAAGCTGGTTCCATGATAAAACAATATACCTTTGTTGAACAATCTACTACGTGTGAGTACTTTAGTTCGGGGTGACGAAAAGAGTATCATTTTTAACCGAGGGATTGTAAAATCGTAATGATTTGTGTTATATGCCTCTCCCACAAGGCTGACTACTCTCTCATATAGTTAATATTTCGATTTCTCTAAAAAGTTGGATTATTCGAGGATTTTAGACCAACTTTTTGAATAACACCCGTTTTATTTATAATAGGACTACAATTATTTGAATTTTCCTGGTACGTAATACGTCGTCTCATATTTTATTAGTTGAAAATGATATAAGTTGAAGTTAAAAATTAAATAAGTTAATTATTATTATAGTTGATGCTTGACAAACATAACTAGGTACGTAAATTTCTTAATTAGTTCTCACTAATTTTCTGGGTAGTTTCATCCTGTTATTTGCTAAGTCGAAAGTCATAATGCTTTTTCAAACTATATGCCCTCTATATTAGTATTCAAGGATGCTTCTGGAACAGCAAATCTTTTTCGGATCTAGCGCGCAAGAAAAGGGTGGAAAATGGCACATCAGAGCAGGTCTATTACACAGCTGTTACACGATCCCCCTTTTCCCCTATATACACCTGCCCAAGTGTTAGAGCTCACCGTATTGCACTTTATTGAACATTTAAACTATTAATAATAGGTATAATGAATTCCGAATGTTGTTCCTATCGCAACTCGGCTCTAACACCCTCAGCCCAAGTTGGCCAATAAACGAGGCCAAATGAGCGGACTCGAATGCCCTCCAGTGGATTCTAACCTCTGCTCCCTCTTCGACCCCTGACTTCTCATCCCCCCTCGTCTACTAAAGTTAAATTGCCACAATACCTCCTAGATATATAATTCTCAACTACAATGAACTGATCACCCAAACTCCTGTCGAGTACGAGAAACTTTTCCTGTCCAATGAACTGGTGTGGGGCGCGTAGAAAGAAAACGAGGTTGAGTTTTTTTTTGTATAGCGACGACCCTGCCAGTATTGGGGCCCCGAGACCTATGAACTTTCCCAACTTGCACTAGTAAAGATATCAGTGGGACCTAATCAGAGGGCATCTCGAGCTATCAGCGGAGAAATAGGATCCGCCACTCACCCTCCGAGTTTTTCAACTCTCGGGAAATTGACTTCCTAGAAGTTCAAAACTGTTTTATCCGTCTAAATAGTTGATTTTATGGACGAGGAGTCGGAGGCAGCGTATTCTTTCTCGCTGTTTGGTTTGGTGGACATCTTTCAAAAGGGAGCGCGGGACAGCAAGGGAAGTGTCTCAATGCAGCTCAAATTGATGCGTTTCACTTCTTAAATGATTATGAAAACTCATCCACGTAACTGAAGTTTACTATTCTTACTATGTTGTACATTAATAATGAACTGATAATATGTGTTTAAAACTAAAGGAAAATGTTGTTTTGAATGTAAAGAAGTAAGTGTGGATGCTAAGGAGCATTGTTATGCTGGGAAATTATAGAGCAGATAATTGTAGTGAATCTAGTCCTTGGAAAGATGGAGTATGGGGATATCTCAACCCGTCAAATTACTTCACCTCAAGGTACCTATCATCATCGAGAGAGATTGACAGGAAGAAGAAATCGATCAGGTAGTAGGGGGACCATTGGTGATACTTGAAGGGTGTGGATGTAACCCTTCAACAAGATGGCTTGCAAGTGCAAGCTGAAATGTACCCTTCATCGACCACGAGGGAGCGAGAAACTTAGTCACCAATAATAGTATCAGTCATAAGGGCAAAAATCCATTCATGCAGCAGGAGTTGATGAGCGAATTTTCAAAAACACCTATAAAACTATGGTTATATCCCAAGATATTATCAAATTTGTTCCGTACTGTTTTGCGTTCGAGTAAAATCTTGGAAATCACTGACAACTTTCGAACTGCCTTTCAACCTACGCTTCCCATGATTTTTGTGATAAGTTAAACATCAAAATTAAGTCAGAATTACAATCAATTTTATCCTTCTTTTTAATTGATGTGAAATACGATAAAACATGAAAAATTGCGGATTTTTACATAGTAGGAAAATATTTTGCTAAATATAAGGAAATATCCCAAACCAAAATTCAGAAGCAGCTTACGACCAGAGAAAAAAAAGCTAAACAAAAACAACTATAATATCCTAATTAATTGTGTTCTAAATTTAAACTTATTCACAACACAATATTACTGTGAACCTAACCAATGAATCAAATGCGAATTTGATTTATTCATCAAATCAATCAAGAATTAATTCTCCATGTTTCCCTTATAGTAAAGCTTTTCATGTTGAATTAAGATTGCGGGGGGAGGGGATGGGGTTTGAGAGGATCCAATTCTGACTTCATATTCACGTTTTAATCTCAAACCAGAAACAGTGGTATGGAGGTCGATTGGGGAGTGATAATGTAAGTTCCATCCATACCCATAAATCCGGGAAACCCAACGGTGGATCAATTTTTGGATTCGGCTCCCCCAAAACCGCCATGAATGGAGTTTTAACGGAGAACAATGTCATTGACTAGAACTTTTAAAATTTCGAAATGGTTTATTTTTGCTTCTGATTTGTCGGAGATGGTTGAAGTTAACCTTCTAATATCCAACCTTTGCAAGTTGTGTGGTGGACTGTCTTACCCCCTCCCCCCTCCAATTTAAAACCATTGCAGGAATTTTTAAACAGCCATTGATGTAGATCGACCCAACAAACGGACTACGTCAACTGATCGGGATTGGGGTCAAGTGGAAAAAACAACACCTTCTTCGCCGAGCTTTCGGTAAATATACTACCTTCTTCAAAAGTCGAAGGATGTTTTATTTAGTGACAGCACCAAACGACGACATAAAAAGAAAAGGTGGAGACGCCACCATAATTCTATAAGATAAAATTTATGATAAAATGAAAAAAATGAATGAAAAACATCGATTTTTTTGGTACAGAACAATAATAATGGCAAAACAACGATTAGCAGCTTATAGAGAATAATAATAATTCTCTATTCTATAGAATCATTATAAATTATTCTATAGAGAATAATAATTATTCTCTATAAGCAGCCAATCGTTGAGTAAAGTTCAAAAGTGAGATTGGTCCGTATTTTTTGAGGAAAACGGCAACACAATTATTGTGCCTGAAACCCGTTATGTTGAGACGATAAACATGTTCCTGAGACCTGAGTTACGAAGACTACGACTTGATCTCACTTTTAGGAGACATGCCTTGGCCTCTGAGGTCACCTGATTTGACCTGTGACTTTTTTCTCTGACGTTTCCTCAAATCTCGTGTGTACGAAAACAAACCGAGAAAGTTAGGCGCGCTGAAGGATGCGATTCGAGCAGTCCACACGATCGGCATACCCTTATTGGAGCACTTTCACCACGACTTTTTGAACATACTTGCAACATGTTGCGAGCAAGACGGTCACCACATGAAAGATGTTACTTTTAAAGTTTTATTTATTAAGTGGCACATTACTAGCTGTGAGAATATGAAATAATGAATTTTGTATGTTGAAAAACAAATGTGTAGAAGTAATTTAAAAACCGTCAGCTTCCAGTGGACCACCCTCTAAATCAATATCAACGAATTACAAGCATGAGGAACTCAACAAACGACTTAACTTCTGTCGTCAGACTGGTATATTGGCGAATTACTAACTTGCAACAGTATCTTTTGTCTGGGTCGTATTAGTTACAAAAAAGTATTAGAAGGAGTCATGTTGCAGGGACTTGTGTTATAAGGTGCTCCTAGCACACAGCACCGTCCGACAGAAGAGATTTGTGCACATTTCCCCTCACCTTCTTCCCGCAACTTTACGACCATAAAACTTTGAAACGACCTCGACGCTCCAAGTTGTCAACGGCTTTCCGCTCAAGTTGGATTCGCGAAGCAGAATGGGATTCCGAAGTCTCGAAACCTCAGTGATGGGAAGCCCTGTGGTGATCCACCCTAGGATTTGCCCTGCTTGAAATATGCGAGCTTTTCGGCGAGCCGTCCCCGTCCCGCCTCCTAACACTACTTCAGGTCTATCACTGTTTGCGACCCTCATTTTTCGTCCAAACGCCTCTTCCAAGATCTTATACTCCTAGTTCGGGATCAATCCTTTTCCCGCAGGGATTTTGTTACACAAAACCTCACGTTTACAACCAAAAATGGCAACGAATAGTATGTTCTTGTGTCAATACGAGAGCACAGTTTTGGTTCAACCGCAGCGGTATTAGAATACGTATGAATCTAAGCTTAGCATATTTCTTTGGAAAGTTCAGGTACACTGAGGAGCATCTGGATAATAATATATACTTGAGGGTAACACTCCCAGAGGGCATCTCCGTGAAACTCTTAGTGAATAAACACAAACTAGTTTGGGTGGTTCCTTACTTCTGCGAAAGTCGGTCTTTTCCACTAATCTGCATTCTCTCTTGCATGCGAACAACTTGAAAGGTGCCATACGAATTTCGTTGTGATAGGATTATTGGTAGGTAGCCGCTGCGCAAGCGCAAGAGCTAATTCCTTGTAACAAGCATGAAATTCCCAGTGCGTTAAGATAGTCTGATGATCTATAATATCGATTTATGGATACGAAGGAGCTAAGTGCCACACTCACTCAGTGAAACTTGGTGTTTCTACAGCTGCTATGGTAAGGAATTTATGTATGTACATTAGGGTGTCCCTTATATGGTCTTTTAAAGAAAATCTTAAAAAACTGGAAGTCTTACCCCTTCATATTGTTCCATATTATTGCACATCGTACATTTTTAATTATATTTTCAATTTTTCGTTCAAAACCCCTGCGAAAATTGATTAAATCAATGAAGTTTTTATGACTTTCAAATGGGTCATGCTTCTAAGGAAATATCTCAGATACAAATGGTTACATTCTAGCATACCATCAGTATCCACAAAAATTCAGTCGATTCGAGTTCCCTCAGGTTCACTGTCTAGTGGACAATAACTGGTGGGTACCTAGGTATCTAACATAAAAAATGAAAGAATATCACCCTATCCTTGATTTTGAACTAATGAATGAAATGATTTTGCTTAATGGAATATCAGTTATGTAAATTCATGTTTCATTCAATATTTACTTTGAGTTCAGATCCTAAGGTACTAGTTATAAACATATTGTTTAGTAATCGATGCCTTCCAAAGGACGTCCTATTAGATAAGCATTAGGTCAATTTAAACCAGTTGGTGAGCGATAAAACTGTTTCACTTGATGTAATTTATATAGTATTTTAGGGAAGAAATAGTGATCTCTCCCTCTCCCTCCCCTCACCATTATCCAACTCAAGAAGTTTGTCCTTCGCTCTTCCTGATGCAAATGTGTGCATGAGTGAGGCCATCGTTGTAAGAATGACATTCGCGGGACGTACATTTTTGGTTTATTATTTTCAATAATGAACCTTTGGAATCGGACAAGAAAAAAAAGTTTATCCCCCCCCCCCTCAAAATTTGTTGGTTTACGTTTCAAGATACGTAGAATCCAAAAATCGAATAAAAATTTGGCCGTCCTTCCGCCGTCCGCCGTACGCGGCACTTTCCCCACTTAGGATTGACCGATTTTGATGGAATTTGGTATGTAGGCTCCATTTGGGGTCTAGTTGTGTCCCGTAGATTTTATTTGATGTAGGTCACTTCTAAGGGTTCAAAAATAAATTTTGAAATTTTGAAAACGCCCTAACTCAAAAAATTTTGATATAAAGGTATTGTATTTCCATCAATTAAGATAGTATAGAATTTTTTGAGACCACGCGGAGCCCTGTAGGACAAACGGTTCGTTCCCTACGCGAATTTAAGGGTTGGACGTACGATAAATCAGAAACACGAGTGTGAATCGCAAAAGAGGCCTAATTTCCGTTCAAATTTTAGCTGGCCGAAATACGATCGATGTTTTTCTTCATGTTGGATGGTTGGTGGCTTTGCAGACGACTGATCTATATAGAAAAAAATAAACTATTGTGCAATAATTTGCAGCGTTTTTAAATGTTGAAGGTCGTAGAAATTCTTGAGGGAAGATGTTCTTAGAATGCCATGATGATTCTTGAAACTCTTCATCAAATTGAAGTTTGAAATGGATTTTAGCATAATCGCCGGATAATAGTATAACATCAACTCTACTTTCTTTAGAAGATTGCAGTACCTATGAAAAAAGGAAAGTGTTCCATCGAGTCAAATCAGTGAAACCTATAATATGATTTAAAATTGGAGTTGTACAAAAATTCGTGGGAAGTAGCATCTTAAAATGCAGAAATGGCGGGGGAACTTACATTTCTCGTGTCGGCCTCCATGGTTGCCACTGTGAACTGACGATCTTATGCCATATTATCTTAACCTATCTTCACGTCATGTTGGCGCGAACGACTATTGCAGCGAAACGAGCGGCCAGGTCGCAAAACTTCACCAATCGTTTCCATGAAGATTCTCCTCCAAAACCTCTCAAAACCTCCAAAATGGGACTTATGTCATGTTGCAGCTTTAGCGTCGATATATAATTTCGTTAAACTCTATGTGATAATCTTACCAAGATGTATACAAATAAATATTGAATACATAAATATAGAAGCGAAGTTAATGAAGGAGAACTTCAACGTTAGATTCCAATTTCACATGAAAAGTCAGAAATCCAAATCGTGTGATCTCCAAGTTATCTTCCAACTCATTTTAATGAAGGGTAAGACCGTTGGGACAAATAGATAATTAGTCAACAAGTTTCTGTGAGAAGAAATAATGAATAAATTAGAGGTTGTCAGTTATCACTGCCACGCTTTCCACGCTATCGTACATTTCACTCACCTTTCGACCTCTCCGTCCGCCCCTCCCACACTCCTCCAGCAAACCCAAAAGTTTCTCAATAACAAGTTGACGATGTGATGGTGGAGTAAGCAGTTTAATTGTATACCTTCTCAAGGGATCCACTGTCGTTTATTCGATCAACTACTCTATTCCATCTCTGAGGGCCTTTCCGGTCCCGGAATGATTCGAGTCTGCCAACAATTCCTCTTCTAATAACGATATAACAATCTGAACAGGGAACTCTGGGTATAATTTTGATTATAGTTCCTGTCAATTTGACCGCATTCGGGAATCGTGGTGATTTATTTATTCAATTCATGAAGACGTTGACCTTAACAGAATTTCTGACTTTGAGAAGGCTATGCAAGTTTTACAGTCCAAGGATGGTCTCTAGAAATATAAATTGTGAGAAGTGTAATCGCGGAGAGGTTAAAAGCACTTTATCGTACATGGAAAATGTTATTCAATCGAAATGGAAGTCACCTGTTTCCCATCATCTCAGAAAAAGTCTACACCACTGTCTTCTAAGGACGAATTGCAGAAAAAAACTGCAAAACTTATAAATAATCACCTTCCTGCTGCAGCTTGGGAAATAATTACCCAATGCCACTGTCGTGAGAAAATGTTTATAGCAACATTACTATTTCAGCATCATGGCACCTCCAAAACTGCTTTTCGATATCCATGATCAGCGATATATAGTTTCATCGTCCAATTCTAATGAAGGAAGACTGTAACACGAGTGTTCGACGGAGCCGTGGATATAGAAAGGGGTAAATCTGTGAGTCTGACGTTGTTTGAGGTAGATCATAGGAGCGTGGGGGAGATAAAATAAAACACTCCATCAAACGAGAACAATATTTAGATACTCTTACCGTTGCTAGACTATCATAATGTCGGCTTATAGGCCATAATACCTCACATAAGCCCCATCCAGGCGACCTCATCCCTCAACCTATTTTGTCGCTCCATCTTCTCTTACCATTCTCAAGGTATATGTCACGACAGATTATGACAAGACATGCAACCAAATTACTAACTGCCGTGTAATTTTCGACTAAACGAACTGAACGACTAACGAACTAAACGAAGTAAAGGACTAAACGAACGAAAATGCATATTAGTTCATATACGTGCTCATCAAAAAATTGTGTTTCATTCTCATGTAATAATATTACATTATTAAGCAACTTGTACTTCTCAATTTATTATTGATAACCGCTTTTTAAAACCAAAACCGTTATCGTTATCTACATTCTACTGTGAATGATGTCATATAACGTTACCATAAATTATCAGGGTAACTGTACCAAAGATATCTACTTTATCTGGTATCACCATGGTCAATAGTAGTTCGAGAAAATCAAATCGTTTTTAACTCATCATTCGTCCTACACAGAACGCATAGTAACTGACAACTTCCATTTAACTTTCAAGTACCACGGAAAGGAGGAGGTCTCAAGGGTTCGGGAGCTAGCCTGGCCGGTTCCCACGAGTTCCGATGAATTTCACAATAAACGCCCATTAAACTATTTTTTATCGTCTGGGTGGTATCATTCGACTCTACAAATTATCGAACATTTCAAACTAATGAAAAAACAACAGCTGTATATGTATTATAGTAAGTTTTCGAGTCAGGGCGTTTTGAAACAGTTTTCCCCACGTTTCACTCCTTAAAAGTGACTGATAATGACCTAAACCTTCGGTAAAGTGCGGACGGCGTACGGCGGACGGACGGAAAGTTTTCCATTCGATTTTCGAACATACCTTGAAACTTAACGAGGTATCAAGTCTTTAGGAGTGTCAAATTCCAAAGGTTCAAAATAATGAACCAAAATAAAGGAAATCGACAAATCCAAAAATATTGATATATTTTTTGGTGAATAAGGAACAATTTCAATCACAGTGTACAATATGATAAATATTTGATGGCAAATTTCGCACTAACACCATTTATTTCCTTTATTTGTTGACTGAAAATACAAAAACGGGGGAGGATAACCAAGTTGAACGAACTAACTATACTTATTCCATTGCAGACTATTTCTTGGATCATTTTGCGCCTTGACAGTGGTCAAAGGGGGGTGGGGGTGACTTCGTCCATGGTTTTGATGATGGAATGTCCCAGTCGATCAAGGAATAATTATTGTTAACTATTATTCTTTTTAACAATTATTGTTAATGCATAGTGCGTATCCGCCCACAGCGAAATTCCCAGCACTTCAGCCTTGCTTTCAAGCATATGAACTCTCTGGTACACCTTTTCTGAAACTTGACACCATATTCGAGAGAGTTTGAGGACCAGGTGCCTCCATCAAGGGTATTAGCCGTGTCTTACTGGAGACCTATCCTCGCAGGTGTTTCATTGTATTTGGCTACTGAGAATTTCAAACACTCGAACTGAGAGAAAATTACCTTCTAAAAACGATCGTATTTGAAACTGGAACTCCAACTAGTTCTTCAGTCCAGTTATTACCAATGGTGAGGATAGCTCGGAGGTTCGGTTTTGATTTATTACTTTTTTTCTTTCAAGTATCTGGGACCAATGTTTATCTGGATGTCGCTCATTGGTTATTGTGCGCAACTCAAAATTTTCAAAACGCTCAAAAAAAATCTGCCAAGTAGGTGTGGCACATAGCTTCTTCGTACCCATAACCCGATTGTATAGATGATCCGATGCATAGTAGCTAATTTTGAAACATAGATAAATATGAACCTTGCATTAACCTCATAGGGGACCATCTACTCCCTAATTCGTACAATTTCTGAAAATTTCTTCTAAATTGGATGGAAAATCTTGAAGTTATGGCTGTTACAAGAAAATTCACGTTGGCGCAAGTGCAATGGCAGTTACTATCTGTTTCGGGGCGATGATTATCATAGGAGACCAACAACACTCCAATCCGCATAGTCCTTGAACATTTCATCAGAATCGGATGGAAAACGCAGAAGTTATGGCTGTTACGAGGAAATTCACGTTTGCGCAAGCGCAGTGGCTACTATCTGTTTCGGGGCGATGATTTTCTTATCTATATGTCGTTTTGAACAATCCTGAAAAATTGCATCTAATTCGGATGAAAGAAGTAGGTGTTATAGCTGTTACATGGATTTTAGGTTTGCGCATGTGCAGTAGCTACTATCAGTCTGGGAGCAATAATTTTCATTGGGGGGATTCGCTCCAATTTCTGGGGGTCGTGGGTTCGAGTCTCGCCGCTGGCGCTTGCTCATCGCCCCCTCGTCCCAAAACGTGGCGGTGAGGCAATGGCCCAAGCCAAAGCCATGAACCTCCGAGACGCCATGAATTGCAATCGGGCGAAAATCCAATCTGAAAGTTTACTTAACTTACACACAGACACGGAACGAAAACTATCCAGGAACGTCTGAAACGTAAAACGCGAGTGGTAATTTTGATTTCAGAATTTTTTCTTTCAACCTTGAAAAGTGAAAACAAAGCTACCACTACCTTGATAGATTCGGAGGCGAAACTTGTGCCTACCTACTATGTACTGTTGGATGAACATTTTAAAGTTCTAGGTGCACGAAGGAATGATGTGAAGGGTCCAGGGAAAAACCGACTAGGTAACTCTTTTCACAAATCGAGTTTTTTATATTGTTGAACTCACAAAATGATTCTCTTCATTTTAGTAACCAGAAAAAAGAAGAAAAACCGACGTAGTCGGAAGTTATAAGACTTGGAGTTTTCGGTGTACAGGGGAAGAACCGACGAAGTCTTCGCGTCCTGGGGAAGAACCACTGTCACTGTTCCTCGACTGAATCCCGAACAGGGGGATTTTTCATCTTTACTATCAGTCTCATCAGCCAAGTATCGTGACATAATGACCCTTCTCAAATTTTGTGATCCAGCTGCGGTGAAATTTTTCTCAAAACTCTCATCAATCTCTCACTTCCAAAAAAATCCTACATTGTTTGTATATCCTTGAAAAATGAAATTGATACCTAATGAGTGAGAATTGTTTTCTTTTGCTTCAGATGGTAAAACAGTTCAAAAGGCCTTTCAGAAAAAAGAACTACCTCTACTCAAGTTCTTCCGCATTTAAAATTTCATTTTGCCTTGTTTTCTATTTGTATTACCATTACACAATAATCAAACGACGTACGAACAGAAAAAAAAAACATGTTTTTCTCCGTTGGATGAGAATTGACATCGTCGGTTCTTCCCCTTTTTTTGGGGGGGTTTGCACAGTTTTTTAATTCTTCGACCCTTAACTTACCAAGCACCGAAGTATCAGATTTTTCTCAATTGCTTCCGAGTCTTTTTTTCTATTTTGTCTTTGTTGAGACTTTCAATGAGGCAAAAATAATTTTTCAACAATTCTGAGCCCGAATTTGTCAGAATTTTGGAAGTTTGTACTTGAGTGCACACTGGCAAGATAGCTGTTGAAGTTGCGAGATACACCCCTTACTCTTTTTCAATATTTTTCAGTGAAAGAATGGAGAAACGGGCTAAAAAATACCTCTATTTAATGAATACAAATAAATAAATTTTTTATTTGTTGGAGCTGGCAATAAAAACACGAGAAAAACATTATAAGATCAGAACAACAGTAACAATAAGAAAAGTGAGATAGAGAAAAAGTCTGATAATTCGATCAATTTACAACATCAAAAAATTAATATCATTAAGTTCTGGTTGTATGAGCATCTTCTTCATATATGTTCATATTCTTGAATGGTCCCAAAGGACGGGAACGCAGTTAGTAAATAGTAGAATAGCACTCCAGCTTGAAGGGGCTTCCCCATCCGAATCAAAATTGAGACGGGAATTAATGACGAAATTTGTTCAAACCGGCTTCTGAATAATTACTGTGGAAAACAGAATGATACAAATCATTTAAATTTCATAAAACATAGAAAATCGTAATTTTTATTCAGTGGAGCACATGTTTTCGGACTGTAGTAACTTTTTACCTGAACCTACCAATGTGCACCTGAGTACACACAAGTTATAGAGATATAAACGATATAATATATTGTGTTTTGGCTGGTTCGTGTTTTGGCTGGTTTATATCTCTTAAATACTGTGTATATCTCTTATATTATAAGAGATATACACAATATATAAGAGATATAAACTAGCCAAAACACGAAGATGAGCTGACAATGTAATTTTAGTCTTACAAAATTACTAGGTAACAGAATTAAATCATTTTAGTTGCTCAGAAATCCGTAAATAAATCGTTATTTCGAAAATAAACTTACCTGGCGAGACATGGAGGCGTTGTTGATGTTGGAGTGCAGCCTTTCGAGTTCAGACGCCGATAACACAACATAACCAGCCACTGATTAACATGAACGGCTGAGCAATCTCTTCCCGATGAGTGAGGGAACACGTAGATGGATCAAGAAGTTGATATGAGTCATATCCTTATATTTTAGAGCCTCTCAAAATGGGTGTGCACTTGAGTGCACATTGGTAAGTTAAGGGGCACAATAGGTAGTATAATAATAGCGTTAAAATTTTATGGAACACTTCAATAGATGTTTTAGTGCATAATAGGACATTTTTCTTTTTTTATTTGCGTCTATCCAAACACAATCGAGTTTCAAACGTTCAAAATGAGTTTTCTCAGTTTCAAGAAAAGTTTACTTAGTCGGTTTTTCCCATGGACCCTGATGGTATGAGTATTGAAACTTCGTTCTGAATGTATAAGTATTGCTTTGTTGTCATTGCTTCAACCAGCTGTCGTACAAAGGGGAAAAATAAAATTAATCATGATGTATACTTAACTAAAAATTACTTTTGAAGTACAAAATACAAAAAGTGAATTCCCCAAACAGCGAAGAAGAAGTATCTACTAACTTGGAAATCTCCTTTCTTCCATATAACCCGCCAGGAAGAGATTTGTTAGTGGTGACCTTACAACAAACGGGGTGAGGTAGGAAAAGTGTTTTTCCCTCCAGCTAGAAATGAACTTTGGATCATTTGTCACTCTGTCCCCTACCACCGACGCAATAAGAAAGAGATATTGTATTGAATACATTTATAAATCTTTCATGGGAGGCTTTACCCTCATACTTTCTCGAGTCATCATACCTTCCAGATAGGTCGAATGATAAGTACCTACGGTTTGATGAATATATCTTGGATGTCTTGGATTTCATCAAATATAGATATTTACGATTTGACTTCACCCTGAATGATTTATGTCCCATCCATCAACCAGTGAACATTGTTTGTGCTTACCTATTTTCGACCAGTTAAATTCTTTCAACTTCACTTTCTATCCAAACACATCAAACTATTGGCACTTAACTTCAAAATCAAACTCATATTTTTCCGTATTTCTCTACAATTTTTCTACCAGTAACATCAATCTCTGCATAATAATAGTAACAGCAATCACTGTTCCTGCTGTTGGCTTAGTCATACTAGTTTCAATGGCCTGGTTGATAATGGGCCCTTCCTCCATGGGTTCATGGATGTAAAGTTATAGTTCTTGAGGCCTTCCTCCATGGCGTATGGATGTAACTTAATATCCATACATTTTTTGTTTCATATTATTATCATTATTGTTTTAATTTGGTAAAAACAATAATTACCAAAATTATTAAGTATTTTTTGTGATATCCACAAATTATTTTTGAGGCTAACAGCCAACTTTATATCTGGTGTGGGTACTATATCTGCCATTTTGAGCCCCTCACCTGTTGGAAAAGGAGTCAGACATTTTTTATGATCAGTTCTACTCAAAGCCTCCTTGAATAATTATCTATCTGCCATCTTTTCTCTTGTATCTCTTTGTTCTGCTTGCCAACCAACTTTATCCATTTGTATCTCTTGTACCAAGTGCCATCCATCATCTAGTTGTTTTAAATTTGCATTCTTTGGATCCAAATTAGTATTTTCAACAAAATTGCCCAGTGTCCAGTGATATTTCTGACATTTCTAAACCTCATGGGAGGTAGCCTGTGTGTGCCTGATATCTGGTCCCTAGAAAACTGTTACTGGTGAATCAAGCCTCCCAGAAACCTCAAAGAGCACTGTTTTCTACCAAGAAGGAATGCTGTTTCTACCAGAAAGTTGGAATTGAAACTTGGGAGTAAGCATCTTGGAGCAGTGGAGTGTTCACCTCACTAAACACCTAACTGGAGTCTTGGGTGGAGTGTTCACCTAACTGGAGTCTTGGGTTACTGGAGTTACCTCTACCTCCTTCTGCCTTTGGGATTGTGGAAGTACTGATACTGAGGATCTCATCTTGGATCTCCAACCTGGCACCTTGAATCTCCAACCTGGCACCTTGGATCTCCCCCATCAGTAGCACTACCTTGGACTGGAGGAACCTGGACTTCATCTTCAAAAGCAGATAAGCCTAGGTTAAGTTCAGCAAATAGGAATTGTGAATTTAAGGCATTTACTTATACCTAGGTGGCCACCTGTAGGATTCAAAGCATTTATTAACACTGAACCACTGCAAAGTATTAATAAACCGAGCATTTATGTTGATGTTTCATCAATCTAACAACTTTGTCTTCTTTGACTCACCTATAAGCACCACACAATACTTTAGGTAGGTAGTTAACCTAGCTAGAGTCAGTTCCCCTAATAGGGGTGGTCCTTCGAGTTTTTTACCTTTTCTTTTCTTTATCATCAATTAACTACCATACAATTAATTATCTCGGACACGAACTGCATCCAAAACAGTAGGTCTGGATAAAACAACATCTTTTTCACTTGTCTCTAGATTTTAAACGGATTCTATATTCACAACAGAAAAAAGTGAAGCTATGCTGTGTGTGTACGGTACCAATCATCCAATAGCCAAATTACCAATTTGATTGATGATTGATTGATTGGCTCACATACAAATCGTATGGGTCTCACTATCTTTTCTGTATTTATGTTGATCAACCGATTTCTCTCAAACTGATTATCGTCATGCTTGGTACGTCTATACAGGGATACGCTCCTTGGAAGGGACTTTTAAGAACATTCAAGTGACATCTAAACGGCCACACCGATTTTGATAATTTTTGCATTGTTGCATTCTTGACGTGCGTTGCTGCAAATGACAGAAGCTTTTGGTTTATTATTTTCAATAATGAACCTTTGGAATCGACCAAGAAAAAAAAAATTTTTAACACCCCCTCAAAATTTGATGGTTTATACGTTTCAAAGTACGTAGAATCCAAAAATCGAATAAAAATTTGGCCGTCCGCCGTACTTTTGCCACTTAGCATTGACCGGTTTTTGATGAAATTTGGTATGTAGGCTCCATTTGGGGTCTAGTTGTGCCCCGAAGATTTTGGTTGAGGTAAGTCACTTCTAAGGGTCCCAAAATCAATTTTGAAATTTTGAAAACGCCCTAACTCGAAAAATTTTGATATAAACGTATTGTTTTTCCTTCAATTTAAGATTCTATAGCATTTTTAGAACTTTTTGAGACCACCCGGAGCTCTGTAGGACAAACCGTTCGCTCACTACGAGAATTTAGAGTTTGGACGTACGATAAATCAGAAACACGAGTGTGAATCGCAAAAGAGGCCTAATCTCCGTTCAAATTAAAGCTGACCGAAATGCGATCGATGTTTTTCTTCATGTTGAATGGTTGGTGGCTTTGCAGACGAGTGATCTATATAGAAAAATAAAAAAATAATAAACCATTGTGTAATAATTTGCAGCGTTTTTGTGAAACGGACTAGTTGAAAATTTCGAGGTAGCTTTCACCATTTCTACACATTCTTTAGGAGGTATACAGGTGCCAAGGAGAAGGCAGTATAAACGCCCAAGGGCTTTGGAGGTATAAACACAGCGAAATGTCTGTATGGAGGGTTACTGTATGGAGGTATAGGTTACTTCAGAACATCGTATGCAATCGTCCGAAACTCCTCAACGGCTCAACGGAGCCCGAAGACAGTATAATATTATTCTCCAAGGGAGAGAAAGAAATCAAATTACCTATATCATCAAAGTTCCAATGGCCTGTAGTATCTTGTGCATATTTTATGAATAATCCATTTGTTAGTATAAAGTGAGTATACGTCAGTTCATTAGAACACAGAATGAATTCGTATATTTTGCAACATAGCAACGACAAGAAGCAATCGGCTGTGTATAATAATAGCTGTAGTATCGTTGGTAACTAATGCACTACATTCCTCACTAAGCCGAAATATTTTAAAACATAATGAAATCATTGAATTTTGAAGGAAGTTTGATCACTCTGCCACTTCTAGAGCATCTTTGTTCTTCAGGAGTCCCTGATGCTTGTTCTTGGGTTTTCTCTTCCTCGTTCGGTATCAAGTTCTCGGGTACTATCAGGTAGGTATTTTTTCTATTTCCATTTCCACCAACTTTTGTTCTCGTTCGGGTATCCTCTTGAAATGTGGAGAGTTTCTTGTGACTTGACGATCATCCGACTGAGCAGTTATCCTAGTTCCTTGGACATCTACAACCACTAATGGATTTGGGTTGAAAGGTGTGGAATATTTGTTGACCCTCTGCTGTTTCACTAGTACCTGATCTCCTGGCCTAAGTTCTGGTTCATAGTTCTTCATTTTTTCTTTGGACCTTTCATCGTTTTGCAAGAGTTGTTCATCTACTTTATCACAGAACAAATTTGATGCGATTTGAGGTAAAAATGAACGAAAGTTAGATCTTAACAACACTTTGGAAGGTTGGATTTGAGTGGAACAATGTGGAGTGTCTCTATATTGGATCAAATACTCCATCAGAGCATGTTCCCAATTCTTGTTTTCTATTATTGCCGCTCGAATGGTTTTGTAACAAAACGTCGTTTTGTGAAAATCTCGGAATTAGTCACAATAAAGTTACGGGTTTATGGCCTGAGGCGAATGGAAGAGTAGAACACTTCATGTTAAACATGAACAACAGTTTTGTTAATTTTTTACATGGAGTGTTCTACTCTTCCATTCGCCTCAGGCCATAAACCCGTAACTTTCTTGTGACTAATTCCGAGATTTTCGCAAAACGACGAAAATTGATGGCTGTTGAAAGGAGGTCCATCTGTCCTGAGTGAAGTAGGAATTCTAAAAAGTGCAAAATGTTTGAATAGGAGGCTCGTCACGATGTTAGAAGTCAAAGATGAAATACGCTCAGCAATTGGATTTTGGCTGTAATCATCTATCAACACCGCAACCTATCTTTCGTTTGGAAAAGGTCCAGCGAAGTCCAATGAGAGAGACTCCCACGGACTGGATGGTGTTGGTGTAGGCTTGATAGGATCACGACTTGTCTTAGAACTGTTAGCAAGGCATGGTATACATGTTGATATAGCTGCATATAGATGCTCATTCATGTTAGGAAACCATACTTTGGTCCTTAGTAACCCCTTGATTTTTGTCATGCCTTGATGTCCCCGGTGCGCTAACGCAATCACTATGGCCTGCAGTTTTTGGGGAATGACTATTCTCAAGCCACTAAGAACGATGTTATCCATTGTGACTGCCAACTCGTTCCTAAGGATCTCAAATTTCTGTACCAGTGGATCCTCCCAATGGTTGGTCCGAATAGCTTGGATGAGTTTATTGAGCTCTTCATCCTCTTGGGAAATGCGGGAAAGAGTTTCACGAGATATAGTCGACGGAAGATTGATCTCCGTAACAAAGTTAATGTAAGAATCCCCACTTTTGAGTTTGTTTCGTAGGGGATGTCTAGACATATAATCAGACGGTTTTTCTTTGCCCGGAATGTGTTCAATAGAAAAATCGTATCCTAGCAATTTGAACATGAGTCTGTCAAAGCGAGGCGAAGATTCTCCGAGAAGTTTGATCAGAAGTGATACCAAGGGCTTGTGGTCAGTATGAATCACAAATTTAGACCCCATTTGCAGATCGTTCCAGTGTTGGACACTCCAAGCGATGGCTAACATTTCTCTTTCTATTTGTGAATATCGTTTTTGAACGGTTGTCTAGCTGATTCTTGTACAAGCCACGATTTTGGGGTTTCCATCTCCAGGTTGAGCCAGAATTGCCCCTAAACCTTCAGGTCCAGCATCGACGTACAAGTGGGCAGTTTTGTTAATGTCGAAGAATTTGTTGTTTACAACAAGGTTTTTACAACAAGGTTGGACATAATATGTCCATAATTTAATTGTGAATTCCTAAAAAATACTGGCAAAAGTGTGATTTTGAACTAACAAGATGTGATTTGCTTGACTCACTAGTATAGAGCGTTTTTCAAGTCCTCACAACTGTTTTAGGAACTAACACCATAGGTGAAACCCAAGTCGTTGGTCAGTTCACTTTTTTAATAATAATATTAATAATGATATTATCATCTTCGAGTAATTGGTTCAGTTCGTTTTCCACTTGTTTTTAGGACGTCCCACAGTAGGTAAGACTTGGGCGTCCTTATCTGATCGATCTGGGGTAAAGTTGGACAACACTCAACCGAAAAAAAACCACACAGTAAACCGTTTTTTAAACATTTCCTTTCTCAACCAATCGGAATTTGTCCCCATGAGAATTAGCACTTTTATCTCAAAATCCTTATCGACAAAATCACAAGACGGCGCTAGTTTACGTAGTCGCACATGATAATCCATCAACTTCTCGCCAGATTCTTGTTTGGCACTACGAAAATTGAAAATTGAGAACAGAATATTGACCTCTGGCAAAAAATGACCATTCAACACTTTTTTCGGATCCTCATACGATGCCCCAACCTCTGGTAAATTTTTAAATATTTCAATAACCTCACTTCCTGCACAATTCAGAAGAACGGCTCGTTTTCTAACATCGTTCGTATCATTTTCAGCTAGTAGGTAAATTTCCAACTCATTGACCCAAGACTTCCATCGTGCAGCAGCGTTATTATCTAAAAGCGGATGAAATTTTCGAGGTTTTGTAGAACCTTCCACTTCAGTGGTTTGTTAGCCAAAAAAAAAGTCAACTACCTACTGCGTCATTAATTACAAAATGATGAAAGTTAGTTAATACTCACAACCCGGCCAGTTGGACCACCGGCCTCCGATTGAGAGCTGTCCGGATTACGCTGACCGCGCCAAAATATGTAGTATCTTGTGCATATTTTATAAATAATCTACTTGTTAGTGTAAAGTGAGTATACGTCAGTTATTAGAACACAGAATGAATTCGTATATTTTGCAACATAGCAACGACAAGAAGCAATCAACTGTATACTATAATAATAGCTGTAGTATCGTTGGTAACTAGCTCACTACATGGCCCTAGTCATAACAACAATATTTTATAGGTTTAAAGGCATCAGCGTTATATTAGTAACATACGAAATTGACCGTTTTCTGGACTTCAATTAGTGAAACAGTAGTGTTTCAGTGTGTTTTTTTGCGTTTATTACTCATCTGTCGCTCGAGAAATGACGTATGTATTCACGGCCTGAATTGCCGTAGACTGTTCACTATGTTGAAACGTATTCGGTTCTCTCCCTCTCACTAACCATTTTAAAGCTTCCTTTTAATTTCTAGACAGTTTAATAAGACCAAGGGGGTGGGCAGTAACGACCCACCTGGTTGTTTATTGACATTTTCCGTAATAGTTATTTTTGATGGGATGTATGGATGTTGGGTGATAGATTCAACAAAAATGTTGAGAATTTTAGAAACTCAAAGACAATTTTTCTATGTGATTGGTTTGAGGCTAATAAATATCTGTGTTCTTTGGTGTATTCCCACACTTATTGAGAATGAGAGGATATAAGACCCTCTGAGAAGCATATCCTCAAAATATCCGTGTTTCAGGGCCGACCCGCGGGGAATATACATGAGATCAGTACAGGTGTGTAGCAGTATCTCGTGTCAGGGTGGCCTGCTAATCTAATGAGACTGACAATTGGGGTTAATGGGGACGCATTAGCCGCAAATATTATGCAAAGGGATGACAAATCGGGCATGTTGAGTCATTAAATGGGACCACTATGGGATATTTACTAAAGCCTAAATCATCATACCACCTGTTTATTTCTTGGGTGAATTTATTTGTAGGAGAATTTACTACCACATACCCAAATTTTGCATATGATGGTAAGTATCAAATTTATTCCTGGCTCAGATTGAAGGTGTAACATGGAAGTATAAGGAATTTGTGGTTAAATGTATTTGAAAACTTTGTTCCATGAGTATACGTTACAGCAGGTGGTTGCATCATGAATAACCAACTAAGTACGATAAAAAACCTTTGGAATAATCAAATTGGAATTTTTGGCAACTAAATTTCAATTTTTGGCAAATCCCTTCCGCTTCGACAACTATTGGACTCCATGCCAAACTTATCAAAAAGAGAAACATGATAAATAGAGCGGATTCAGATAGGTTGGTTAGTAGACATGCACTGTCATCTCCCTGGCCCATATTAAACATCAGCAACATCTTGCTACTCTGGACGTCACTAAGGCCTTTGATACTGTCAGTAACCTCGTCCTGACTGATTGCCTTCGTGGTGTCGGGGCTCCATTTCGATTAATTGAGTATGTGGCCTGTCGGTACCAGGAAGGCGTGACGGTCCTGGAGGCAGGAGGTGAGGTGTCAGGGGATATACGGTGGGGTACGTCAGGGGGATCCCCGGTCGCCAGTTCTCTTCAACCTGGTGTTGGATAAGGCCTTGCGTTAGCTGCCCACAGAACTAGGTTTTGATCTCGCCACTGGGTTGCGAGTAGGTGCTTCGGTCTTTACCGATGATGTTATCTCACTCGCAAAAACCCGCGAGGGCTTGGAGATTGCCCTCAATGCATTTGCTAGCGGCTAGCCAGGAGTGGACTCATGCTCAACCCCGATACAAATGGTCGGTCTCCTTGGTCCCGTCAGGTCAATTTTCTATCGACTTCTATGATACTTCTAGAGATTTAATGGTCTGATCTGAACTCTACACGGTAAGCTATACATGTCAATGCAGTCAGATTATTAATATCCAATGATCCATAGATATAGGTAGATAAAGTTGTCAAGATAAGTGGTGGATAAGTGGTCTACGTCGGTGCGATTTGGCAGACTTCTTTGACTACCAGGAGGCATGGTTTATAAAAGAACGAACATTATGTTACGCTAAGGTTTTACGACAGGTATTGACATTTTATCTGGCTAAACTTACCTCAATGATTATTGTTCGAAGACTATTAGTTACATTTCTCTCTGAAACTATAGCGCGACATTCAGCTTCGAACCAATAGTGCTGTTAATATTTGAAGTAATAATCACGGTTCTGATATTGAAAATTTTTATGTCTAGTTTTTATTGCAAATAACTCTGTTGTTCACTAACTAGCTTCGTGATCAGAATATTAAATTATTCTTGATCAAAATATTAATTATCGGTAATAGAAATTGATTAACTGGGCATCTATATTATCAATTCTCATAATAAGCCCTTTAGCGTGTATGAAATATAATGCGGTGCGTTTGAGAGATTAATCCCTTATTATCCAAATCCACCTCATAATCACTGGAGCGCCGAATGAATACGAATCTGTTTCCCTTCGTAAATCGGTCGACACGTGTTCACTTCGTATCTGGTCCCCGCCCTAACCGCAACACCCACCATTCGTGCCTTGATGGTTTAGATGATGGATTACTCTAATTCTGAATTGTGGATGTCGAGCCTCCCAATTGTCCCTTCTGTCGGTATTAATTACTTATTCACATCTTGACTCTATGATGTCGAATTTTCGAAATGATAGATCCAAATACGTTGGAAACGCTTTGTAAATATTTATGTGTGTGTGTTATTTATGTGTTTTGTGTGTGTTTATAGATTCATAGCAATGAATATAAACAAATCTTTGCACTCATCACTTTTTGCACTCATTATCATTTTTGCACTCCCTAATGGTCCGATAGCTCTAAAACTTTGAAGACTGCTGGAGATTGGCTTTCTAATTTTTCAACATGAATTTCATCGCATTGACAAACCCTTCGCATGCGCCAATCTGAAACCCTTGTAGCATGTTATATATTAGCAAATTATATACCGTATAACTTCTACAATATTCATCAGATTTTGATGAAATTTCCAGGGTATGAGTAGTTTTGATGTTGATGATCCTCAATGGATTCCATCACGATCAAATCATCGGTATAGACACAGTTCTTGCGTGAATATATTAAATTTTAGGCCCGGTTTTCCAAACCGTATTTAGCGATAGCGGCCTAAAAGACGAGAGCCGTCAAAATGGAGCGTTTGTCTAACTATAGTTAAAGAATAGCGGCCCGCTAATTTGCCTTAACTCTAACTACGGCCGACCCTTAAGTTCGACATTTGACGGTTGTTGTGATTGGTCAAAGGTCTTTCATTTGTGCGTCCATAGCAACCAGTAATCAAATTTCCTAATGAAGGCATCCACAACTCCCTATTTCTTTAAAATAAACTCGACTGTGAAGCGAAAATTATGGTAGGTAGGTAGTGATGATGACAAAGCTGTGATTTTTCGTTACTTTCGTACGAATGTGTACTGATATTAAATATTTGGATTTTGTTCCCATTTCAAGAGCTCTGTTGCGAGTGTAAAAACATGTAACTTTTTCATGTTTAATTTTCTCAAGGATCTCAAAGGCTTGCGTATGGTATGGATATTCTGTTCCTATTTGAAAAGTATACATGTGGCAACCCTACCAGTGAATGGCTCCAGCAGCCTCCACAGGATCCCGATCGGGGTGATATTTCATCATTCCATTGCACTGCAATCGGGGGTTAGTTGACATCATTCTTACCCAAGGAAATATACACAACTAGGTAGACACCAGATCAAAGTCATCGTCGTCGTTGCTGTCGAGCTCCTCTTCAAATAACATGTGGCGAAAAACTCGATTTCGTCAGCCTAAATGAGCGAAATTATCCCTTGAGCAGATAAGGAACATATCACATTCATTCCTATTAGAAAATAAAACTTGAAAAAATACACTCGAAACAAAGTTCATGACACTGGAATGGTAGCAAAAATTATTAATACCTACCAGTCCGACATTGTGTGTCATGAAAATCAAGATTCACGCCGGAACGAACGAAAACAAACATCGGCGTGAATGGAGCAACGATAAATATAAGCAACTTTCAGGCAAAACAGGCACTAAATCCGCAATGACTGCTCAAATTGTGTTCTAGGGACAATATTGGAACACTCAAAATGACGAGCGATTAAGCGCCGTGGTTTGCTAACTTAACTCTGACTAGGAAAAGAAACGCTGCAAATTATTACACAATGGTTTATTATTTTTCTTTATCGATCACTCGTCTGCAAAGCAACCAACCATCCAACATGAAGAAAAACATCGATCGCATTTCGGTCAGCTAAAATTTGAACGGAGATAGTGCCTCTTTTGCAATTCACACTCGTGTTTCTGATTTATCGTACGTCCAACCCTTAAATTATCGTAGGGAGCGAACGGTTTGTGTTACAGGGCTCCGCGTGGTCTCAAAAATTCTATACTATCTTAAATTTATGGAAAAACAATACCTTTATATCAAAATTATTTGAGTTGGAGCGTTTTCAATATTTCAAAATTTATTTTTGAACCCTTAGAAGTGACCTACATCAACCAGAATCAGCGAATAATATCCAGATAGGTAGATAGGTACGCATTGAAGTCGCCGCCGTGCCCATCTGTAGACACAAACGTCTTCTAGATTTTCTACTTACCACATATTATTATTTTTCGCGAATATACATACCTCTCATACTACAAACATGCTTTCACACCGAGTATGAACGTAAATATCAGTTTGTTCAAAATTGTGGGAGGTTTTGAACGTTAATTAGGTAACAACGCTTCCGAAGGTATGTAGCTACATTATAATATGTATACCAGTGTAATAAATAGTCTCATATGATAATGAAGTCTCGAAATACTCGTCACAACCATTCATAGGGAGGTTCACACTTACTATCATACTCATATGGCAGCAGAGACGTACTTGGTACCTGATAGTTTGGAGAGCACATTTTAACTCAATGGTACTTACTCTTGTAATGCTTACCAGATCATGGAGTAAGGAAGGTGGTTAGTTCGTGTCTACAGATGAGCACGGCGGCGACCTCAATGCGTACCTACCTACCCATCTGGATACGCTGTGGTTTTCAAGTACTACTCCCATGATCTGCTGAGTATTACAACATGCGTCGATCGTGCAATACAAAACATGAATACGAGTAGAGATGAGTGTTCCAAAACTATTGGGTAGTATGTCACTGCTATCGTATGATGGTGGATATTAGTGTGACAATAAGTGTGAATCACACTACAAATAATTTTTGGTATTCCAACATACCATCTGTTGACTAGATATTTATGTCCAACAACCTACCACATAAGTATGTTTTCGCTGAGATTATTATTTTTCCCTTTTTGGTGTTTACGGACATAATATTTGAGGTCGGTCCATTTTGCTTCCGAGTCTACCAAGGTAGCGGAAGCTTTGTTTTCACTTTTCAAGGACGAAAAAAAAAGTTCTCCAAAATCAAAATTTTCACTCGCGTTTTGCGTTTTAGACCTTTCTGAACAATTTTGGTTCAGTGTCTGTGTGTCTGTGTGTCTGTCTGTCTGTCATGAATTCCTTGTAACGCGCATAACTATACGAAGTTATTGTCCGATTCCAATGAAATTTTCAGGGATTGTGCGGGTTTGTGTGTAGACAGTCCCCTATGAAAATCATCATCCCCGGACTGATAGAAGCGACTGCGCATGCGCAAACGTGAATTCCTTGTAACGGCCAGTACTTCCACATTTTCCATCCGATTTCAATGAAATTTTCAGAAATGTTACAGATTGGTATTTAAATGGTCCCCTATGAAAATCATCACCTTCGGATTGATAGTAGCCACTGCGCATGCGGAAACGTGAATTTCCTTTTAACGGCCATAACTTCCTCTTTTTCTACCCGATTTCGATGAAATTTTCAGGGATTATGCGGATTAGGTTGTAGATGGTCCCCAATAAAGATCACCACCTTCGGACTGATAGTAGCCACTGCGCATGCGCAAACGTGAATTTCCTGGTAACGTCCATAATTTCTACATTTGCTATCCGATTTCAAAGAAATTTTCAGGGATGTTACAGATTAGTATTTAGATGGTCCCCTATGAAAATCACCACCTTCGGATTGATAGTAGCCACTGCGCATGCGGAAACGTGAATTTCCTTTTAACGGCCATAACTTCCACTTTTTCTACCCGATTTCGATGAAATTTTCAGGGATTATGCGGATTAGGTTGTAGATGGTCCCCAATGAAGATCACCACCTTCGGACTGATAGTAGCCACTGCGCATGCGCAAACGTGAATTTCCTGGTAACGTCCATAATTTCTACATTTGCTATCCGATTTCAAAGAAATTTTCAGGGATGTTACAGATTAGTATTTAGATGGTCCCCTATGAAAATCACCACCTTCGGACTGATAGTAGCCACTGCGCATGCGCAAACGTGAATTCCTTGTAACGGCCATAACTTCTACATTTTCTGTACGATTTCAATGAAATTTTCAGGGATGTTACAGATTAACTCGTTTTGATGTTTTGAGATTAACTACTATGCATCGGATCATCTATACAATCGGGTTATGGATACGAGGAAGCTATGTGCCACACCCACTTGGCAGACTTTTTTTGTTAAAAAGGTTTTTATTTTATTATTTTTCCATTTTATATTTGATTCATGCGGTAGACATTTTATTGAAGTACTATTCATGGTACAGTCATCGGAGCTTTCGATTAATAATAAAAAAAGGGAACCAGACCCGCATTCTTTAAGATAAACGGAAGAAAAAGAGTTTGTAACGCTTTTTGAATTCAGGATTCTTCAAAGGAAACGGAAATATGCTTTAAGCACAAGTGAACTTTCAGGAACAAAACTTCTTCGTTTGATCTCGTCTAATTACTGGAAGCGCTGTGAATCAAGAAACGATGAAAGTTCTGTTCTGTCCAAGTGTAAACCTCAGTTGACCCTGCTAATACAGAAGTTCTTTTTTTTTAGCAATAAATTTACGGGATGAATGTATTCCGTCAGCTGTGCCTATTAGTATTTAAGGAATAAGTTAGGTATGTTACATTACACGGATTATTTATTATATAATTTATTAAGAAGCGCAGTGGGGAGTGTAGAATTGTCTAGATGAAGTAGATGAGGGGTGGTTAATTGACCTTTCTAGACTTGTTTACATTTGCTTTTATTCAATCGCGACGTTTCGACCCTGGATCAGGGTCCTAATCATGCTAATCTACAAAAATAATACAGGAAGACATTCAGTAAAGGAGTAGGTGACGAATTGGTGGCTAAAAACGAATCTTAAAAGGTAGTATGATAGTAAATCTTAAGTTACTTACATTTTGTGAGATGGAGTAAACACATCACTTTTTAGAAGAATAATATTAGTTTTAAACTGTGGCTAACAACTTTCTGCCTCAAGCAATGATGGCAGTAGACTGGGGAGTACCAACATTCCAATCTGGGCGGGGGGAGGGAATCGAACTTATGGTGAGGGGAGGGGCTTATCAGGTAGTATCTGAATGTCTTCCTGTATTATTTTTGTAGATTCGCATGATTAGGACCCTGATCCAGGGTCGAAACGTCGCGATTGAATAAGCAAATGAAAACAACAAGTCTAGAAAGATCAATTAACCACCCTGTAATATATAATTTATTTTAGGATTCATAGGTTATTCTAGTGGAATGGATGGATACATTTAGAACCTCTTAATAATTCTCCAGGAAAGAGAAAAAGTCTGCCTACTGGTTGTGACACATAGCTTCTTCGTATCCATAACTCGATTGCATAGATAATCCGATGCATAGTGAATTGATAAAACATGAACTTCAAAATAGAATCCCTGAAATTGTCAATGGATTTGGACGGAAACGGTAGACGTTATTCTTATTACAAGGATTTTGTGTAGGCTACTAACCCTCTGCGGGACATGAAAATCATAGGAGATCATCTGTCTAATCTTCAATCCAGTCTCTAAATATTTTTTGACATTTGGATAAAAACTGTAGAAATTGGTAATGTTACATGGATTTTACATTTGCGCATGCCCAAAGGCTGTACTCTATCAGGGAGTCATGCAATTCATAGGGGAACGTCACAAAGTTACCAACAGAAAACATTTATTTTCATTAAATTTCATTAAAAACGGGCCTTGATTTTGAATAAACTATTCTTGGTTAAATGATGATAAATTGTCGGCTACTGAAAAATATCTCTCCAAAATAACTAATTTGTCAATTCAATATGAATGAAAAGGTATTATTAACTTGAGAGAAACGGCAGAAGCGTTTACTTTTCCCACCAACAACTTTTCCACCCTCGGTTACTACCTAAAATGCTGCAAATTATTACACAAGAGTTTACTATTTTTTATGTAGATCACACATCTTTTACCATTGGTCGATACAAGCAGTAAATAAAATAGAACATACCAATGCTAAAGAAGAAGTTCACAATCTAAGTTTATTTTGGTTGAAAGTACCACCTATCTGCAATAATATTATTATGCAAACAATTTAGGTTTCAGAAATTGGTTGCTAAGGAACTTAAACAGCGTATTATAAAACTTGAAGATACGAAAACATTTTCATTTCATCTGCTAATTTTTGGAAAAGGAGATTTGGCATAATATCATCAGTGAACATCCCTCAAATGAGTTTGTGTAAATAAATTCAATTCTCGATGCACAATCGTGTTTCTGATTGCTTTTTTGTCCATGATCTGAATTATTTGTCGTCCCTGTAAAGCCATCAAAGGGATCAAACGATGGTCTGTGGTCTGGGTGGTCTTATTCAGTTTTAAAAATCGAAAGTAGTTAATTTCAAAACAATTCCTTACTTTCAGAACTGGGAATGACAGACAATTATGAAAAGCTTGGGGGCTTAACTAGACTCCTTATAAGGCTCATATTTGTACCGGATTTCATCATTTTTGGGACATAGTACGAGGAAACTGCTCGTAAGTGATGAAACTGTTTTGTAAGACGGTTCAGATTCTACGGTTTATGAAGTTTGACATTAAATGCGAAAACTTTGAGATGTTAGAGTTTTCCTTCCTGCATTAAGTCGTTTGTAGCTCGCAATGATCTAGTAATCTAGCTTGGAACCCTCATCTCATCAGCTCACCCCATGAATAGGCCAAATTTGATAAATTTTGGTCGAGGTGTTAGGAAGTTATCGCTTCAGAATAGGTTTCTCTAAATGATGAAACTGATGAAATATCACTCTCGCATAGTGCTGTTGAATAAGTCTGAAGGGATTCAATGGATATAAATTAATAACTCCGATTGAAGGACCTCACCCGAGTGTATGAAAAAAAGAGCGTAGATACACCTAAACCTCTGGTGAACTACCAACTTGCACCGACTCTCGTCCTTCCACAGTTGTAAATGGGTAGCGTGGGAAAGCTGTTCTCTGGCTGAATGCTTGATACAATTAACAGAACACCTGTACCTTCGTACTCAACGGGATTGTTTTCCAGAGAGACTATTCCTCGCGCGCTCTTTCGGTCAAAAAGCTTTGAAAACAATGCAGGGCTTTGTTGCCGAATCTCACTATCTTTCTTTGTGACAAACGCACAAAATTTCGCAGTTTGAATCGTTTTAACATTATTGTTAAGGGAACCCTATTTCGTTCAGTACTCTAAAATTTCGAGTGATAATAGAAATAATGAGCCAAAGGGTGGTATTTGATTCGATGAACCGGTCTTCGTGATGTCACCGGACTGAGGCGATCAGATGATCAGTATTTGAAAGGGCGACCGTCAACTGTAGAGGAAGGTACGTCCGCATTTGTTTTTAAGGTTTCTAATTGTAATGTAATCTATCGAATCATTCAGTGTCTCCTGGTAGGTGTCTCACGGTAATGGTGCTAATAATAAGTAATAGTGATACAAGGCCTCTTTATACAGATTACTTTCGCGTCACTGTACGAACAGATTGTGGCGTCACAAAGTAGCTTGGCGTACCCCTCTTCCATTTTAATCCGATAAAAACAAACTTTTTTTTTGCATTAGTTCAAATTTTATGTATTGTGCTAGTTTCAAACGGCATTACTGTTTCTTCAAGTCGGATCGATCTGAAATTAGTTCCATTCGATTCTGCTTTCAAATAGGTGTAGAAGTGAAGAGTGAATGGATGAAATTATATCTATACACTTGAACATGTGAAACAGTAGGTATTTTTTTAAAGAACCCACTGACCGTATCAATCTTGGATCGGAAGTAGGAGGAGTTTGAATGGAGGAAAGAAGTGGGAGACCAATAAGTGCATTTCCCTCAATTTCCTAGATGAATAAACTGACTCGGTGCTCCCAAACAGTTCATTGGTGCACAGAAAAATAAGTTACAATGTTACACAGAAAACTTTTATCAGAGTAAGTAACATTCAAAAATAATAATTTTTGTTCTACGTACCAACTACTTTCAGTTCGAGTATTATGCTGATCGGTGGATGTTTCGTCACTTGACACTCATATATACCAGCGTCCCGGAGCTGCACCAAACGTATCTGAAGAGACCATTCCTGGAAAACAAGGGTTTTTGTTTATTACCTATACAAGTAATACGAATTTCTGTCTGCAGGTTGGGAACCAAATACTTGAATGGCCCGAACTACACTCATCGCGGTATAGCATACGTGTACACAATATGCTTTACAGAAATGAAAAAAAAATAAAATAAATAAAAACAAATGCGCAAGGCACGAAGGTGTAACTTCCAAACTGCTGGACCGATTTTGATAGATTTTGTAATTTACCTCCTTAGAAAACATTCGAATTACTGGAATATTGCAACACAAATAAAGAACGTTGTCTATTTCCACGAAAATGATGAGTAACAAAGAATCGTTTCTGATGATGACCTAACCGTCGAAATCGATTTTTACGGTTAGGTCATCATCAGTAACAAACAATAACTGAAGGTAAATCACAGAGAGCACAGCTTATATAGTCACTGGTGAAAGGGAGCTCTAATCCCAAAGACCGAAAGAGCACTTGAATCTTCAAAAAAGTTGAAGGGTAAGCTGTTCTCTCTGTGGTGCACCTTCATTTATTGTTTGTTACTGATGATGACCTAACCGTCGAAATCGATTTAACTTTGTAATTCATTATTTCCGTGGAAATATGCATAGTTCTTATAAACTCCGTTTTTAGGACGTCCCACGGTGAGACTTGGGCGTCCTTATGCGATTGATCTGGGGTGAAGGAGGACAACACAAAAATAACCACACACTAATCCGTTTTAGACCATTCTGAATCCAAATCCGCGAAAAATAACCAAAGGTGTGTATTTGTGTGTGTGTGTGACGAAATCTTGTGTCGTCTGTACAGGCCGTAGTTTTCAACCGATTTTCATGGTTTTTCTTTTGTTTGACTCATGAATCCTTCAAATTGCTCGCTATTTCACCAGAATATTAAAATTAGCACGGGGAAGGGGTGAGTGGGGGGATAATATTCACAAAGTATCCGGTTTTTCAATATTTCGGTTCCTTTATAGCTTTCTAATTGCACCCAAGCTTAGAAATTGAGGAAAAATTCTCATTACACCTCCGGATTTTTCTTTTTTTTGTTTCACCTTGATTACGGATGTGTAATTCTTCGGACTACCTACCAAAACTAGTAGATGAAAATTCAACGTTACGACGTTTTTCCGCTTTGTTGCCAGACTGGCACCATTGGAGGGGGGGGGGGGGGGAGGGAGACCACTATTTCTTGCCTGAAATACTAAATAAATTACATCGATTTAAATTGACCTAATGCATGTATTACCCAACAACATGTTTTATTAAAACTGGTTTCCACAATCTTGTCGGGAATGATTTTATTCGGGGTACTGGAATATTGTCTACCCAATCAGAATTAATGATAAGGTATAAGATCTGACATTTTGAGATTAACAAATCGTGAACATTATTATTCATCAATGCAATATCGATAAAGATAAATTGAATGCCAACAAAATAACTGCATACAAATCAACTTGAAGGGAAATATATTCAGTGATAATATTGTTTTGCGTCTGTAATTACATGTTCTGTCGATGACGGTTGATCATTTGATAATTGAGTGGAACTGCATTTTTAACGACTGATAACAAAAGTATTTTGAAAAATAGATTTTTATGTAACTTGGACCGAAGGTAGAAAATTTAAGAAAATGCTGATCATCAAAATGCAATCAAAATACAACTCATCGCTTGTATTTAATTTTCAATCACTGAGGGACCGTGATTACTGAACTAAATGGTTATCGATACCAATTTGAAAATAGTGAACAATGTGTCCGTCCACGCTTTCTTGGCAGGTTATAGCTGATTTAATGAACCGGTTCCCATGAGATCACCGAGTTGAGGCTCGGGAGATTATTTGCATCGGTGACCTCTCGCGGGCGGGATCGCAGGTAGTATAAATTTTGAAGTTGGGCCGTTGGTAAAACACTCTCCCTCAGATGGGGGTGAGGCAAAAAGTAGCCATGAGTGAAACCATCATATCTGATCTTTCCTAGGAAGAAACCTGATGAGGCGACACCTAAAATGGCAGTCGGACAACATTTTTGACCGACTTCAACGCGCCGAAGGCGCGCGAAAGAGGAGGTACTCAATTCGGGCTGCCGTGGGACGACGATTTTTTTTTTTTTTTTTGTATGTCCGAGTCGCTTGCATTTCTTTATTCTGGTACCAATCTGTCTGGTTCTTCTTGAAATTTGTTCTACAAGTATCCGTGGTGGTCCCGTTTCAAACAGATTTCATTTTGCTTTGTTAGAAGTATCGAAAATTTGTGAAAGAAGTTGAAAAACGTGGGTCCCGTTTTCGGGAATATTGGTCCGCATTCACTCTTCTTGCCCTGTGACTTCCGACTGAGTCGATGGAGGACCATTCGTGTAAAGTCAAATTAAAGGTCTGATTGTAAGCTTTAAAATGATATGCTATATGAAGGGGGTTCCGATAACTAAAAGGTGCTGCGGTGATGAGAAATGGGGAAATTATACTGGGTTATTCGCTCAGAACCTGCATGAGCCATATCAAACGTGTCTACGAATGCTCATGTATGTGAGTTTTCCTACCAAATATGAAGGATAATCATAGTACTGTTAGTTAGGTATTCTACCAAGTGGGTGTAGCACATCGCTTCTTCGTCATTCATAAATAGTAGGGTAGGTAATGGTATAGGAGATCGTCAGAACTGAATAGTGCCGTACCAAATATGAGGTATATAGTACAGTAAGGTGATGAGAGGGTTTTCTATCAAGTGGATGTAGCACTTAGCTCCCTCGTCAATCATGTCATGGTTGAGTTGTTGAATTGTGTTGTCAGAACTACCAAGTACCTACGAAATATGAGGGAAGTCGAACAGTTAAGGGATATGAGAGTAGATGGCTAAGAAGGAAAGTGACCCAAATACCTCCTGAAACTGATCCATAAACGGAAACTCATCTACACGTATGGAAACTGATCCGGATTACAAAATGTCGTCCACCCTATGGTTTCTAGTTCACCTTACTAAAATGATGCACAGTATTGAAGTAGATGTACATTGCGAAAACTGATCGAAAAACTGCGGGTAAATTAATTTCTGATTTAAATTGAGGACCACTAAAAAGTGAAAAATAAAAAATAATATAAAATGGAAAAATAATAAAATAAAAACCTTTTTAACAAAAAAATGGACCGACCTCAAAAATGATGTCCGTGAACACCAAAAAGGAAAAAATAATAATCTCAGCGAAATCACACTGATGTATTAGGTTGTTGGATATAAATATCTTGTCAACAGATGGTATGTTTGAATACCAACAATTATTTGTAATGTGATTCACACTCATTGTCACACTCATATCCTCCATCATACGATAGCAGTGACGTACTACCCAATAGTTTTGGAACACTTATCTCTACTCGTATTCATGTTTTGTAATACTCACCAGATCATGTGAGTATTACTTAATAACCACAGTGTATCCAGATAGGTAGGTAGGTACGCATTGAAGTCGCCGCCGTGCCCACCTGTAGACACAAACGTCTCCTAGATGTTCTACTTACCAACATTTTATTCGTTTTCGGAAATATAGGTACATACCTCCCATACCACAGACATGCTTCCACACCGAGTATGAACGTATATATCTTTTTGTCTAAAATTGTGGACGGTTTTGAACGTTAATTAGTTAACAACGATTCCGAAGGTATGTTGCTACAATATAATATATCCACCAATAAAATAAACAGTCTCATGTAATAATACAGTCTCAAATTACTCGTCACAACCATTCCTAGGGAGGTTCACACTTACTATCATACCCAAATGGCAGCAGAGACGTACTAGGTACCTGATAGTTTGGGGAGCACATTCTAACTCAATGGTAGGTACTTACTCTTGTAATGCTAACCAGATCATCGAGTAAGGAAGGTGATTAGTTTGTGTCTACAGATTGGCACGGCGGCGACTTCAATTCGTACCTACCTACCTATCTGGATACACTGTGGTTATTAAGTAATACTCACATGATCTGGTGAGTATTACAAAACATGAATACGAGTAGAGATAAGTGTTCCAAAACTATTGGGTAGTACGTCACTGCTACCGTATGATGGAGGATATGAGTGTGACAATGAGTGTGAATCACATTACAAATAATTGTTGGTATTCAAACATACCATCTGTTGACAAGATATTTATATCCAACAACCTAATACATCAGTGTGATTTCGCTGAGATTATTATTTTTTCCTTTTTGGTGTTCACGGACATCATTTTTGAGGTCGGTCCATTTTTTTGTTAAAAAGGTTTTTATTTTATTATTTTTCCATTTTATAACCTGAGATGGTTGTTTACTTTACTTTACTCTACTTTAGTGAATATTTTCGGGCGACGGCTCCAGTGCTCCCGCCGAGTCCGAAGGGCGAAAGGTGAAGCCGCGTACACAGCAGTTCGAGGCAGCGCACGAGGCAAACGGGCCGAGGCGCGGCAAAAATTCTGCCTCGTACGTTGCTTTTGATTTATTATTTTCAATAATGAACCTTTGGAATCGACCAAGAAAAAACTTTTTTTAACACCCCCTCAAAATTTGTTGGTTTACGTTTCAAGGTACGTAGAATTCAAAAATCGAATAAAAATTTGGCCGTCCGTCCGCCGTATGCTGTACGCGGCACTTTCCCCTCTTAGCATTGACCGATTTTGATGAAATTTGGTATGTAGGCTCCATTTAGTTGATGTAGGTCACTTCTAAGGGTTGAAAAATGAATTTTGAAATTTTAAAAAGGCCCTTACTCAAAAAATTTTGATATAAAGGTATTGTTTTTCCATCAATTTAAGATAGTATTGAATTTTAAAAATTTTTTGAGACCACGCGGAGCCCTGTAGGACAAATCGTTCGCAACCTACGAGAATTTAAGGGTTGGACGTACGATAAATCAGAAACACGAGTGTGAATCGCAAAAGAGGCCTAATCTCCGTTCAAATTATAGCTGACCGAAATGCGATCGATGTTTTTCTTTATGTTGGATAGTTGGTGGCTTTGCAGACGAGTGATCTGTATAGAAAAATAATAAACCATTTTGTAATAATTTGCAGCGTTTTTTGGATCCGAGGCAACGAACGGAGCCACCGCACAAGGCAGCGATCCATTCCGTACTTTCCATTCGGATATGGAGACTGATGACGAAGTGGTTGTGGCTACCCTATGCTTCTCTTTGCGTCGAGAACCTCGAAGACTTTCCATTTTCTTCTTTAGTAAGTCGACGTCCTCTCCCAGTTTCGCTCCAATCTCCCGCCAGGAGTCCTCCTACAGAAGCAGGTTGTGGTAATTTCTGTTTTCCTTGTTCCACAAAACAGGGTGGAACATACTCATGGGGGGCACTCGCATACTGTGGGGTGGGTTTCATACTCTTTAACCAGGGAAATTGATTTCTCATTGTCCCAACTCATCTTTTTCAATAACAAAATACATCGAACGTCCACACCAATACACCAATACAGCGAACGTTCCCCCTTCCAGTGGCGGCTCCTGCCCTGAACTCAGGGGGTGCACGGAGATCAGGAGAAGCTATGGAGAAGGGACAGAATAGATGCTTTTCTCTGCTAAATAGAAATTTCAACGATATGTAAATGGGATTAATCTAGGTAACTTTTTCATCTTAAAATTGCAAACGGTACTAAATACGTAGGTGCAATAGACACGAAACATGTTCTCTAGTGGTTAACAGAAATTCTGAAATACTTAATCATCAAAGGTCTAAACCCAAGAAATGCATCCATCTTATTGCAAAGCTTAAATGTGTAATTGCACGTGACGATTCAAAACATCGTCCAACTCGAAAGAAAAATTAACGATGATTCGAGACAGAATGTACCTATTTTTGTTAACCGTTTTGGTTTTTTTGCATCAGATTTAGACGATATGCACTGTCGAATTGTTGCATTATATTTTGACGACCCAATATACGCAAATCTACCAGATCGTTTTCATGGGACACAGCCAATGCGTTTTTTTTTTGTTTTTTTTTTTTGGCTAAATGGGAGATCACTTATACCGATATCACTCAAGCCTCATTTCGGTTGGTAGAACAAAGTAGGCAAACAAAGCAAAATAATTTGTTAGTCACTTCACACCTACAAAGCCAATCTACCTTCTTATAATAATATTATAAGAAGTCGAATATTATTCGACATTAAAGTTACGGTACGAATCTGCACGATTTTTAAATTTTAACGTCTGCTAGAGTCCAGGTAGAGACGGCAAGGGGCGGCCAGTTTGTGGAATGTTGCACTTATCCACGACCGACAAACACGAATAGTTTACGTTAATGTGATGCACCGAATTATTCATAGTACCTACAACACTCCTAAATAATCGCAATACTTTGAACAAAACAGTGGACCGAAAACGAAAAACGGGAAATGCCCTTATCAGTTGTGTTTGTTTATGATAAGGAAACCGGGAAACCACTCACTCACACACCCCAGGAGCACATCCTCCGGGCTGCTCCTCAAGGTCACATTTCGTGCTCTCTGGTTGGTCAATCTCACGAGCACACCTCCATCTAAACACGTCCCCCTAGTCAAGAACGGCGCATAAAACTGGATTTGCGCGAACCGCCGCTGATTGGTCAGAAAAGAGGGAGCTCCCCGCCACTGTTTTCGCGCGTAGATTCAACTACCTAGATTCAACTCGTAGCACAGAGCCTATGATCGTGTCTTCTGTCAATAGCCAACTTAATCTTCAAATAACTTTGATTTTTTTTCTTTTTTAATTGGCTGGGGGTGCACATGCGCCTATGCTCCTATCAGCAGCCGCCCCTGCCCCCTTCTCCAAATTTTCCTACCCAATCCATCCGAGATGGAAAGAAGCAAATTTTTGTAGTCTTTAGTGTTATATTCATGGTAAATTTGTCAGAAATTCAGGCAGTTTGAGGACTATTGTAGTAGCCATTCTTCAAACATGGGATCCCTCAGGTGAGTTGGAGAACTCGCGCTTCTTTGGACGTCCCACAGTAAGACCTTATGCGATCGATCTGGGGTGAAGGAGGACAACACTCAACAGAAAAAAAATAACCACACACTAATCCGTTTTAGAACATTCTGAATCCAAATCCGCGAGAAAAAAACCATAGGACCATGTCTGTCTGTATGTGTGTGTGTGACAAAATCTTGTGTCGTCTGCACAGGCCTTAGTTCTCAACCGATTTTCCTGGTTCTTTTTTTGTTCGACGCGGAAAACTATTTTGTTGTGCACTGCATCGCCGGAATTTCGAATTTTGCTCCTTAAGGGGGGAAAGGGGGGTTCAATACTTAAAAAACGTGCGTTTGCGGGCATAATCTTGTAAACTCTGCCCTGGATTTTAAAATGCTCTTCAGATTCGAGGCTCCCATGCCGCTAGAAATGTTATGGTGGACAAGGGTGAGGGGGGGGGGATCACTATTTCTTGCCTAAAGTAATAAATAAATTACATCGAGTGAAACAGTTTTATCGCTTAGCAACTGGTTAAACTGATCTAATGCTTATCAAATGGGACGTCCCCTGGAATGCATGCATTACTAAACAATATGTTTTTAGGGGAGCACTCGGGTGAGTCGGGAGCACTGGCGTCCCTATTCTAAGGGAGCACTCAGGTCCTTTTCCAGCCCTTCTAAGATGAGACAATCGAATTATCCCCTTCACTTCGCAATCACGAAAACAGATTGTCCCCTAGCCAACAAGCGCCAGTGCCTGAGAATCGACATGAATCTTTGGCACGTCTACCAATATACATGTATTATTATTATTGTTTCCGGCACCACAGTAGAAGATTATACCTCTACTAGGCATGTGGGAATACGATTCCCTAGTTTAGTGTTGAATATCTAGCTCAAAAACGTAAGCACTAACAATCTCTGTAAATAACCATAATACTGCCGTGCTAGTCAGAAAGTCGTATCTTGGCTTCACCTAACTTTCGGGAAAACGACCTAATAGGTTTCGTGATGAAATAACTCTTTCACGGGATTTATTTTCCTCCTTTTACCACAACTAAAAGTTTTTCTTATAGGAAATTAGTTGCTGAATCGATTTCTGAGGTCAAAATTAAACATTTTTAAGTGTATATTGTCAAAAAACTGTATAACATTTTTCTATTCTTATTTTACTTACATTTAGGTCTGATATACTAAGCCTTGAAGTCGTATCTCGATCTTGAATTCACGTTTGCGCAAGCGCAGTGGCTACTATCAGTCCGAAGGTGGTGATATTCATAGGGGACCATCTAAATACTAATTTGTAACATCCCTGAAAATTTCATTGAAATCGGATGGAAAATGTAGAAGTTATGGCCGTTACAAGGAAATTCAGTTTTGCGCATACGCAGTGGCTACTATCAGTCCGAAGGTGGTGATTTTCATAGGGGACCATCTAAATACTAATCTGTAACATCCCTGAAAATTTCATAGAATTCGGATAAGAAATGTAGAAGTTATGGCCGTTACAAGGAAATTCACGTTTGCGCATACGCAGTGCTACTATCAGTCCGAAGGTGGTGATTTTCATAGGGGACCATCTAAATACTAATCTGTAACATCCCTGAAAATTTCATTGAAATCGGATGGAAAATGAAGAAGTTATGGCCGTTACAAGGAAATTCACGTTTGCGCATACGCAGTGGCTACTATCAGTCCAAAGGTGGTGATTTTCATAGGGGACCATCTAAATACTAATCTGTAACATTCCTGAAAATTTCATTGAATTCGGATGAGAAATGTAGAAGTTATGGCCGTTACAATGAATTCACCGTATTCCGTTACAGTTTTTTTGACAATATACACTAGAAAATGTTTAATTTTGATCTCAATAATCGATTCAGCAACTAATTTCCGGTAAGAAAAACTATTAGTTGCGGTAAAAGGAGGAAAAATAATCCCGTGAAAGAGTTATTTCACCACGAAACCTATTAGGTCGTTTTCCCGAAAGTAGGGTGAAGCCAAGATACGACTTTCTGGCTTAGCAAGGCAGTATTTGGATAGGTAACAGTGAGAAGGTTCCTAAAGTCACCACTAAATGCTGAGTTTTCAGAGGCAAAAAGTCGTATCATGTCGAATCAGAATGCAAGAAGTCGTATCGTCGAAATACTAAGGCCGATTCTCGTAACTGTGTCAAGATACGAGTTTTCTTCTTCTGATTCGCTCTGATACGACTAGTTGCTTAGCATAATCAAGTTAACATGCCTTAACGCAAAAATCGGGAGGCTTGTTTGAGGCATTTCTAGTAGAGATACGACTCTGAAACTTCGAAAATCGATAGAAATCGACCCCATAAACCCCCGGGTACCAATAACTCAATTTGGTCAAATTTTCACTATACGACTTTCTGGCTTAGCACGGCAGAATAGGTAGTCATGATAGTTAATACGCATTCTATACACATTTGTAAAACAAACCTGTACTTGTTTGTAGATTTTCTCGAAGATGATGGAACAAGCCGTCGAAATCTTGGAACGAATCTTTAATCAATTACCTGACCGAACCATCCAACCTGTTTGGTACTCTTCATACTTTATAGCCAATCGGAATGTAGCAACCTTCAGTAATTCAAAATTCATAAACCTCTAGTAATCAGAATACAGGGATCTTCAGTCTATCATAATGCATAACCATTTTGGAAATCAGAATGCAGGAGTCTCCAGTGATTGGAATGCGACAACCTTCCATCAAGAAGAATGCAGGAACCGCAGCCATTCAGAATGCAGGATTCTAAGCCAATGGGAAGGCAAAAACCTTCAGCCAATTAGAATTTAGGAGCATCAAGACGATTGGAATGGAGTAATCCAGTCAATCAGAATCCAGGAGTCTCGAAGATCGGACTGCAGGAGATTGCCAATGCTCGTCAAGAACAAGTTTACGAAACGATCCTCAGCCGACTGTCATATCCAGGTCATAATTTTCTCCGTTTACAGGACTACCCCACATCTACCAACTTTGCATAAACGATTGCGCCTAAGGCAAACTGTACGAATATCCTCCCAGTCATCTCCTTAAGTCAGGTGCGGTTGCTATAGCAACCACTTTACATTCTTGGATTCTGCGGTAGTCGGCTCCAAGCAAATACCTTCTAAAAAGTTGCAAATTATTACACAATGGTTTATTACTTTTTTTATATAGATCACTCGTCTGCAAAGCCACCAACCATCCAACATGAAGAAAAACATCGATCGTATTTCGGTCAGCTATAATTCGAACGGAGATTAGGCCTCTTTTGCGATTCACACTCGTGTTTCTGATTTATCGTACGTTCAACCATTAAATTATCGTAGGGAGCGAACGGTTTGTCCTACAGGACTCCGCGTCATCCCAAAAAAATTCTAAAAATTCTATACTATCCTAAATTGATGGAAAAACAATACCTTTATATCAAAATGTTTAGAGGTAGGGCGTTTTCAAAATTTCATCATCCAAGATCTTCGGGGCACAACTAGACCCCAAATGGAGCCTACATACCAAATTTAATCAAAATCGGTCATTGCTAAGTGGGGAAAGTGCCGCGTACGGCGTACGGCGGCCGGATGGCCAAATTTTTATTCGATTTTCGGATTCTACGTACCTTAAAACGTAAACCAACAAATTTCGAGGGGGTGTTAAAAAAAAATTTCTTGGTCGATTCCAAAGGTTTATTATCGAAAATAGTAAACCGAAATAACCACGAAAACTGCGCGAGTAGAGGCCATTCACCTGTACGTTATTTCCGAAATGTTTTTCGAAATTCACCCTTACGTGATTCACACGTACGTTATTTTCAAAATCTCACCGATTGAAGAAAACGTGTTATTAGAACGGGGCTGCATGACTCAATCATTTAGGTTATTCACGTCCATTATTGCTCCTTCAATTTCTCTCTCGTCTTTCATTCAATTGTTTCTTTCAATTTAACAGTAGAAAACGCTTCCCTCCTTTTTGAATAGAATTTGCCCTCCCTCTCTCCGAAAGATTCAATTATTGTCCCTTGAAAATTCCTCCAACAGGATTATTACCACACCCCAGAGAGAGAAATAATTCTGCGTTGCCTGTCAATTCCCGTTTCTTATGTACTGCAGGGAATGTGATTTTACTTTGATACTCTCATTTCACAATCATGGAAAACGTTCCACCATCCTGACTACACTTTCTGGAAAGGAAAATATGGTTCATATCCACCCCTTTTATCTGAATTATCACGTGCTCTTTACGCTAAAACGAGCAAGGATGGTATATGGTTAATTTCACCTTACTGAGGTTATATTGTTGAGCTACCGTAAGGTGCCAATTACTATTGCTATGAATATGTTATGTATATGTATATTATGTTACATAATTTGCTGGTATATATGTTATGGATATGTTGCTAGAGATGTTATTGGTTCCAAAATGAGAAAATTGTTAACCTAAATGTAACACCTAAAATGAAACAATATCAGTATTCCAAAATCTTATTCTGGTTTGATTTCTTCAGACAAAATTGAATCCAAGGATATAGCTTCAATAATGTCGACATTGTTCCAGAATGCCCATGATAACAAGCAAGTATAAGTTTCTGACACCTCAAGGAGCACATCATTTTTCATGGTATTTAAAGGAAATAACAACCTATCTTAATCGAATTACTATACTCGGCATAATTGTTACATTTTCGAATAAGAATATCCTGGGGGGAAAAAAAATATATTGTAGCTCAACATGCTGCACGATTGGGAATTTTTCCTGACAAAAATCTTCATTAGTAATCAACAATTAAAACAAAGATCTTTTTTATTTTATTTTATTGATACAATTCGATGTCACTCAGTTGAGCTTCCATTGCATAAATTTTACTTCGAAGGCACGAACAATATTCGAATCGTGATATAGTAGAAAGTTCAACACCAATTTGATCGTGAACATAATAATAGTGTGGCGTTGGATGGTACCTACTTTTGTTCGTCTTCAAATCAATTTAACACTGAGCCAATAGTTCTGATAATGGCATCATTGGTCAAAAACGACATTGATCAAATCAGAAACAAGTTAAACGTTGTGTAAAAATTTCGGGGCACTCTAGACTCCAAATTTTGCCCATGCGCCGAATTCCATCAAAATAGGTCCATGGTAACTAAAGAGTGCCGCATACGGAGGACGGACGGAAATTTTTATTCTTTTAAACGAGTTTTGGATTTTGCATTCCATGAAACGTCAACCATCAATTTGAGGTTGTTTGTTCCTCTCCCTCGATTTAGGAGGTTTATTGTTGAAAATAACCCTATTTTCTTCTTTCAAGCATATTGGATAATGCTAACAAAGTTAGGTGAATATCGAGTTAACCGTTAGATAGTAATCGGTTCTGTATGTTAGGGTATTTTTCCGAATTGAGCACGGGAAAAAAATTACTCGTCAGTCGAGCACAACTATTTCAAAATACTCCATTCTATCATCTACGCGTCAACCCGCACATCCCTGCAAATTTCGTCGAATTCGAATCAGAAATGTAGAAGTTATGACTGTGGCAAGGATTTCATGACACACACGGACAAACAGACACATGGACAGACAGACACGGAACCAACATTGTTATGAAAAGTCCAGTGGAAATTTAGATTTTGGAGAACATTATTTTTTTTTAACTTGAAAAGCGAAAACAAAGCTTCCGCTACTTTGGTAGACTCGGAAGAAAAATCATCGTATTAGGCGGTAATCTGTTTAGAACGGACAATATAACAGGCAGATTAAAAGTCAAGGAAAGTTATAAAGCGGATTAGATTATACATAAATATTAGGAGCTTTATTGTTTCCCTTAATTTACTGTTTATAATCAAGAGGCTTCTACTGAAATCTCCCGTGGTACTCGTATAATTCGTCTCGCAGAGGCTAGCTCCCAAGTTTCTAGAGTGAGGCCAAGAGTTTGATGTTCAACTGGAAGAATGGGAAGCGAATATGAACGATGATGGGAAGATGTAGGCCATAGGGTTGGAGCCACGCCACACTAGATAGAACGGACTTGGAGGGTGAGTATTTCCCAAAAATAGACCCAACTGATCAGATGTAAGGGGGGTGATGAGGGTTTTCCTGAGTCGTGGGCTGAATCCAATATCTCTTCTGATTAAGTGATTGGACGATTCGCTATTTGGCAACCTCGACGCTGTGAGCTCTATTCTCTTACCGCTTCCCCCTTCATCCATTCCAGTTCCAAAGCTCTCATACCACCCCGTGTTTGGGACCCCAACCCTCCACGGCCTACCTAAAAACTTCTTCAACCTCTCTCAAGGAGCTCTTTTCCTCGACCAACCTCTCGGGGCTTTTTTTTCTTTATCATTACTTTTTCTTTGTTAGTCGATTCCTTTCTCTCAGATCAGAACATTAAAATGTGGGAAAAGTTTTCTTGGAAGTTCAACACCTTGGGAATATCAGTAAGCTTGATGAATCGCAATGGTTAGTTGATCAAGTTGGTGCCAGGTCCAGTTTAAAACCCTTCATTACTCCTCTTTCATAGTTGATCCTCATGAATTGAGGAAAAAACACGGCTGTGACCTCATTCGACAACTTTCACGTTCCTCAATCTAAATGGTTGAGGAAAGTGTCGTAAAGTACGGATAAGCGATTTTCTGAAGCAATTTATCAAACGAACGATGTCTCTTTTATTTTGTCTTACGTCCGTGAGCCCGTATATCTGTCTCTTCCGGTACACCATTTTTACACACTTTGACTTCCTGATAGCATGTATAATTCGAATGAATGATTCACGAAGCCGTTCCTTGCGCTGAAAATCAACCCGTTAATTAAGTGCAGATTTGTTGAAGATTTATCCAACTTGGGAGATGCCAACATAACTTTCTTTATAAAACGAATTTGTTTAATAAAACGCTGCAAATTATTACACAATGGTTTATCATTTTTCTATATAGATCACTCGTCTACAAAATCACCAACCATCCAATATGAAGGAAAAAAAAAAAATCAAAAAAATTAAAAAAAAAATCAAAAAAAAAAATTCAAAATCACCAACCATCGATCGCATTTCGGTCAGCTCTAATTTGAACGGAGATTAGGCCTCTTTTGCGATTCACACTCGTGTTTTGATTTATATATATATATATATATATATATATATTTCAATATAAACCCTTAAATCCCGAACGGTTTGTCCTACAGAGCTCCGTGTGGTCTCAAAAAATTCTAAAAATTCTATAGAATCTTAAATTGAAGGAAAAACAATACCTACATATCGAAATTTTTTGAGTTAGGGCGTTTTCAAAATTTCAAAATTGATTTTGGAACCCTTAGAAGTGACCTACATCAACCAAAAGCTTCGGGGCACATCTAGACCCCAAATGGAGCCTACATACCAAATTTCATCAAAATCGGTCAATGCTATGTCGCAAAAGTGCCGCGTACGGCGTACGGCGGACGGACGGCCAAATTTTTATTCGATTTTTGGATTCTACGTACCTTGAAACGTAAACCATCAAATTTTGAGGGGGTGTTAAAATTTTTTTTTTCTTGGTCGATTCCAAAGGTTCATTATTGAAAATAATAAACCAAAATGCACAGTTTATTGCCCCAATGCATTGTTTATTGGATCCGTCAAGCGACAAGAGAATTTCTCTGAAAGTAATAATTTGTGAAAGCAGGCGGGCAATAACTGGTGGGTACCTTAGATATAATATATCTAGTAGCATATTATGCTACTGGATGACCGACTCAGGTAACAAGGAAGCCACAATTTCGGGACCTCCAAACTTGGGGATTCCCGGCGCTGTACGGCAAGAGGAATACCGCCTATGCATTTCTTACCTTACGTAGGGGATTTTAATTTTCTTTGTAGAGGTGCGCATCAAAACCTTCTTCATAATTAATCTTTGGGTTTTGTCATATTGTATTGTACTCCCCAGGCGAAAATCACAGTGAGAACACCACAAATATGGTTGGCAGCGAGACCTCTTCCCTCACTCTTTTCCTTATTTAGAAGCCTTCCAGTTCATTTTGTATTTGTTAGCGAACGGTGTAACATGAATTGAAAAATGGTGATTTCGTGTTCAACCTACAACTGTAGGTACTAATCGACAATTGACGGGAAACGGCATCTCATTCCATAGGTGGGTTTAATTTGTAGGGAAAAAATATTTTTACTCACATTCCAATTTTTATGATTGTCATAGGTACTTAGTATTTTCACTTCCCTTAATTTATTGAATTTGTATTGTTATACTTCTCTTTACGTAGTTTTGAAGAATTTTAATATCATAGATATTTACTACTATGTAGTATATAATACATACTACATAGCTATAATATAATCATAGCTGTTTTCAACACAAATTTCATTTCTTTTATACTTATTAAATCTTTTACATCTCTTTTAATTAACGTCATATGCCACCATCATTCCAAACAAATAAGTATAAATTCCACTACAGTTCGTAAGTTCGGCTTGCGAAAAAAGCTTAAAAAAACATATTATTAACAACATTTGGTACAATAAGAAACACCACAGCAATAATTTCATGGCTGGTTTCTCCAATTCATTATTCTCTTATTCATTTTAGCTTTAGTCTTGTTTTTATCAATATAATCATTGTGTTCCACTCCTGTGTAAAATAATAAACTAAAAATCGGCAAACGCCTTTTTTCTTTGATTCTACAAACCTTGAAACGTAAACCACATTCACTCATTATTTAGATCGCCTTTACTGATCGCATTAATTCGAGGAAAATTGCAAAAGTCGTTTATATTGATTTCTCAGCTATGTTCACCAAACGTTTAAGGGGAGTAAGTACATTATTTATGCTTTTAATGGGTTAATCTTGACTTTTATTGCGAGGAGTAAGGTGTATAAGCCCGCCAGCGAAATGGTTTTGCCGTCCAGGCTGGTAGACGGAGTTAGCCAACCGGTAGAATACATATATATGTATATCTATGACTAACAAACCGATGTCTTTACCCTTGGGTTTTCAACGTAAACATGAGCTTCTCTGAATGGTTAGAAGTCGGTTACCTTGAAAATAGGCTTGTTAGAAAGGGGATTATCCTTTCAGTGGCTACCTCTCCGATTTGTATGAAACACTACAAACTGGTGTAATTGTATCCTATAGTTTTAAAAATGTACCCTCTAAAAGTAATAACTTTTAATTAATTTATTTTCATTTCTCATATCCAATTCTTATTCCGAAATTCCAGGACTTGCTGAAATAACTCATCATTCACTCCTCTTTTTCATTAACTCTTGAATGGGATAAAAATCTGCTTTTTAATTGGAGTGACAGTGCATTTTGTACGTTTCTTTCAATTCTGCCGAACTTGATTTTCATCTTTGGGATTAGGAAAATAAGTCCGGATTCAAAATTCTAAGTCGCATTTCACGTTCCATCGGTTATAGGTAGGGTGGCCAATCCTACCTTTCAAACAACCATCAAATGACGGTTTCAAGCCGGTTTGAACCTGACGTACCTACGTCGTTCTAACGATTTCGACGAATTCCGTCTGATTAATTCAAACATTTCCAACATAAATAGAAATATCAAGGAGCATTTAGAAAATGAGTCAGCCTTCCGTTTCACAGATTAGACCTTAGAGGTGGGTGAAAGAAAATTCAGAATAATTCGAAATATGCATTCTTAAAGGAATTATACTCGACTAGTCGAGACAATACCAAATTATTTGTATGATACAACATCGTCACTTTCAAAACAGCATCTCTCACATTCAAAATTTCTCAAAATCAATATACTGATGGTGTTTTAGGACGTTCCTCTCTTAAGACTTACGCGTATGTGATGAAGGAAGATAACACTCAACAGAAAAGAAAATAACCACGTAAATAACCACACTTTTAGACTATTCTGAATCAAAATCCGGCAAAAAACCAAAGGTGTATGTGTGTGTGTTGTAATATGTGGCTTGGAAGATAAATGGGGATGAACCCACAAAAATAACTACAAAATTTGAATTCAAACCAATTTCCTCAATTTGGTAAAAATAAAAAAAAATATATCTTTGTCTCAGGAAGGCCACATTAACAATGGGTCTAAACAAAATTTCTTAACGCACTATTTCTTATAGATAAGTACTTTCTAATAGGTAGGTACCTACTTCCAACGGCCGTGGAACCAATTTATATAGTAAGTATAACTTATTTCTGAGCTTAGCTAAGAGGAAGGTGAGGTCGGGGAAGGTCCTTTTCTGAAGACAACTTCAGTCGGTAACCTGAAGCTGAGTTTACAAAAAAATGGAACGTAAACACTTTGCTTCTTGAGCGCGAAAAATTTGATTTTAAAGGGAATAATAATGCTGCCTACCGGTACGGGATGATCGCGTTTAGATGACTCCGACGTAGGTATTTTCGACGGCGTGGGACTCATGGAAACCAGGTGAACGATAGCAGCCGATGATTCCAAATTTTACGAAGAATTTGATCCAGGAAAACTGAATAACTCTGCCTTCTTCTCGGCGAAAAAACTACAATTTGAACGAGACGGATACGGCATGAAGATACGATAATGTGCTAATGAAAATGGCGATCGACAAATAGGACGAGGAGGTAGAATTCTCCATAGTTGAGAGTAGCTGATGGAGGTAGCAGCACAGGGTTGCTTGCTGAACAGTCGTTGTTATTGGGTGACAGCGAAAACCGCGGTACTTTAAAAATTTTCATGGCACATATTCTCCTCCAGCGGTTGAGGTTGATGGTGAGTATTTTTTTTTTTTTTTTTAATTTTGAGGGGTGCCAAGATCCTGCACGTCTTCCTTGGCTATCCTTGAGATCACAGGTTCCTCGAGGGTTGACTGAAGAAACGTTGAAGGGACCCTCAAACTCAGGTTTGAGTTTGGCTGCCACTCGATCTGCAGCTGACGATAATGAGAAAGTCTTTCAAAGAACTACAAAATCTGAAAATCTATTTTTGATCTATTTCTGATCTGAAAAGTCTAAATCTGAAATACAATTTGAACGAGAGGGATACGGCTTGAAGATACGACTATGTGCTAATGAAAATTGCGATCGACAAATAGGACGAAGATGTAGAATTCTCCATAGTTGAGAGTAGCTGATGGAGGTGGCAGCACCTTATGTTGAACAGTCGTTGTTATTTGTTGACACCGAAAACCGCGATATTTTCAAAATTTTCATGGCACAATGTGGCACAATCTAGTGTACTCTGCCCAAGCCCTAATTTTCAGCCGGTTTTCGTGTTTTTTTTTTTTTTTATCGACACGGAAGTCTGTCTAGTTGAGCACTACGCCGCAGGAATTTTGAATTTTGGCTTTAAGGAGGGGGTAAAGGGGGCCAGTGCTTAAGAAACATGATTTTTCGGGCATAATATTATGTACTCGGACTTAGGAAGCAAATCACCTATTAGTTCGAATTCCAATTGATCACTGAAACTGAAAAGAAGGAAAAGAACCGGACTGGAATTTTAGCGACGACGTTTGACATGAAAACAGGGATTCGTATTGGAGACTGGAATGTTAAGACTTTATATCAGGCTGGAAAGCTGGCACGGCTTGCAAGAGAAGTTGAGCGTCTTTCTGTGGGGATTCTTGGATTCAGTGAGGTGAGATAGTTGGATTTCGGGGAACACCGCACATGAGAGAGGAGGTCTTTGCTACTTTGTCTGCAAAGTAGCAATGCGCACTATCTCCTGAATTGGAGGAAAAATCTTAGGTGTGCGATGCTCTTAAGCGACGACATACTATAAAGGTATAGACTTCGTGACGTGCTCTTAGAAGGGGGTTACATTTTGAAGGGTGGAAATTATAGTTTCTTTTAAGGACGATACGGTGAGAAAGTGGCAGTTATGAATTCTCGGAGGACCATTGGAGCCAACGGATTGAATAAGAGAGGATTAGGCAGAAGGTTACACATGATATGAATGTAGGTCTTCTTCTATTGTTTGAGTGGAAAGACGTCAATATATATATGACAGGACTGTTCCCAGTGACAGCATTTTTGTTCGCAAAGGACACATACACAAGGCTGACATATTTAACTTATTGAATCGACGATGAGAAAGTACTAACTCAAGAACCCAAAAGTTGATCAGGGTTGAAATTATTTCTGCCCATAAATACATACTTACCTTCAAACCCGAACTTTTCATTGCCACCCTCAGATTTGGAAATCGGAAATTGGATCATTAATATAATCACCAGGAAGCATAGTACCATATTTGAATCGTACGAAATCAATAAATTATAAAGGTGATCTGCACCTTGAGACATAAGCTAGAATTATAAGCCCGCCAAAGTAGATTTTTCACAGAAATTCGACTACAGCTGAGAATTGAGCGTGATTGCTTTCAGTTGATTATGTTTTCGATCTCAGCTAACCCCCCTTTAAATGCAGGTAACAATCACTACAGCTCGCCCTGAAAAGAGTTTCCACGTGGAAACTTTCCGATGTCGGGAGATTCTCATTTTCTTGCAACATAAATCACCTTTTATTAACCGTCACAAACAGAATACGGTGGGAAGATAAAGTTGGTAAGCCGCTCATAGAATGGGAACGCCATTCAAATTTAATTTTTCCCACACAAACATAACCGCGGCGACAATTCCGTTGGAGGAACGGGCATCCCTTATTAAACGACCGTTTCTAATTCATAATCCAGAGAAATTCATTTTCGTTGAAAGCTGTTAACGTTTTGAGCGTGGCAGTTCGCATTATATTTCTCGCTAAAAGTATAAATTTTCACGAGGCGGGAGGTCGGGGTTTAGGCGAGTTGCAGCCGGAGATGGACCACTTAATCCCCCCTTCTTGGCCCAGAGCAACATCCACAACATCGCACACCACTGACCGAGCACAGTTCTAAATAACACAAAACTTTTTCGGAGGTAAAAAACTCCACCTCCTCCCCTCTCACTATCAGTGTAACGGATGATGGGAAGTTTTCACAATTACACTAATCACACCCTTCCTTCTACAAACAACGTCTAGGTACCTTTTTTCGCCATTCCAGTTCTCTTTTTATACATCTTGGTTAATTTGTTCGTCCAAGTAGTTTGAACTCGTAGTTGCCCGTTGAACCAAGATGAACGTGAAAACAGGAAGGATTTATTCGTGATAAAAGTGCAAAATAAGTACTTACAGTATGCTGTTTTAGCCAGATAAGTGAAATAAAAAGTATTTCAAGTTGGATGTGCAATATATTATATTGAATTATATATTATAATTGCAATATATTATAAATTATAATGTATTATAAATGATAATATATTGCAATATATGATTGCAATATATTATAATTTATTAAATTCCTTTAAGCTTAATGCCAGAAAGAAGACCACACCTTAGTCCAGTCAATGAGGGTTGGTGACCTAAATAATTAGTTGGGAGTATCTGGGGATGGAAGTCCAAACATTGTTTAGTAATGGACGTATTCCATGGGACGTCTCATTGGGCGAGGAGTGGTTCTTTCAACAAATCACCTCATCCACATAGTGTGAGGTATGTTGCACCAATGAACTTTTTTGAAAATTTCAAATGGAGATTTTTTACCTAAAAAAATCAACGAACAATCATTGATCCCGAACACCGTTTTTCAAAATGGAACCACAGTCGACATCGATTTTTTTCAAAAATACGGAGACGTTCGCTTATTCAGAAAAAATGAATCAACGCTTGGTTTATCAGTTTAATTTGGAAGATCTACCGATTTCAATTCGTAGGTAGGAAGAGGGGCGAACCTCAAGCCATGGATACTGTTCTGAAAATAGATGTGGCTGTTCTGATTGTAAAATTAACGATTATTCTCATGAATGTCGTAATTTTTCTCAGCTCTATGAATGTGAATCGATCCTGTTTCCTTATTGATCATGTTAACTCTTCCCGTTTAGATTACCTTTGATCCAACCCTATTAATTTGTCGTCTGATTTGCAAACGAGAGATTGTGTTACTCGAAACTCGGTATTTGGGGTTGGTTCCATTCTGCCTAATTACGTCAATCCTAAAGTATTTAGAATGGTCCACTAGCGGAGGCCGTGCGTTTGACGGCCGCAATCACGTTCAGGAACCGTAAAACCTTCCATACCTACCTTCTTCATAATATGAAGACTGACATATTATGTCAGTGGACATTTTTAGTTTATTGTATACATTTCTTTGAGACTCCGGAAATTACTGTAATTACTTAAACATCAAATACCTACTTGAGAATAATGTGAAATTATTCTGATTCTGATTATATTTTCCTTTCATATAATTTAATATTGTCGATGTTTAAATGACCAATGCCAAATGAAAAAAAAAAAAACTGATAAAATTCACCCGGGTTGGACATAGTAGTTATGTTCTCCAAGTCAGAAAGAATGCTATACCTCCCAGTTACTGGAATCATCAAGATACAGAGAAATAACGCCAAGTAGCGCCCACCAATCACCTTGGTCACCAATCATTGGTCACCAATCTCTTATCTCAATTGTCTCCCAGGTGTTGAAACAAGAGATAACCGCCAGTATTGCTCAGCTGTTTATTCTTACGCCAACTTATTTGTTACATGCCGACGATTACCACTTGAGAAGACTTGAGAGTTGAAAGTATAATAAATGAAGAAGCCGGATTGTGAATTGCGAAGTCAGTTCACTGACAGAAGTTGGCCGCATTTAAAAAAAAGTTTTCCAACATCAAAATTTCCACTCGCATAACTTTTACATTTTTCATCTGATTTCGATGAAATTTTTAGGGATTGTGCGAGTTGGCGTTTAGATGGTCCCCTATGAACATCATCACCCTCAGACTGGTAGTAGCTGCGCAAGAGCAAACGTGAAATCCTGCCACAGCCATAACTTCTACATTTCTCATCCGAATTCGATGACATTTTCAGGGATTGTTCGGGTTATCATGTGGATGGTATGGAAATCATCACCCACGAACTGATAGAACTATTGCGTATGCGCAAATGTGAATTCCTTAACACAGCCATAAATTCTACAATTTCCAACCGTGTAGAGTCCCCTAAGAGGGTAGTGCAAGGTACTTAGAGATTGATGTTTTGAGATTAACTACTATGCATCGGATTTTCTCTACAATCGGGTTATGGATACGAGGAAGCTATGTGCCACACCCACTTGACAGACTTTTTTGCTTGCCAAGGTAAAATTTATGGATTATTATCACGTTGAGGTGATGTGTAAGTGGTGGGGTACTATTAGGATTACGATCTTTACGTAACCTGTCACGGTATGTTGATGCACTGGGCTTACCGTGGGATACGATGACCCATCAACGAAGCCTGTAACATCATGTTTATACGTCGTTATGGGATTAAATATGCGTCCCTTAGACCTCCAGATGTCCAGACAAAAAAGTTATTTCATCATAATGATCATTAGGACAAATAAATGTTCCCGGCAATGAGCCGAACTGAACCTATTTTTTGTGCCGTATTGAACTTGGGCATATTAGAATGGGTTGGCGTAAAATGCTTAAGAATTATCGAGCAATACCACCGGTCATTTCCCTAAACAAAATCATGAGTTTTGGTATAATATTGCTGTTTTTTTCAAATGACACATTGGGAGGTCGTCCGAGATTATGTAGAAGATGCCTCACTTTTCCACATCTGCCGTGGCAGATCTACTACTCAGATCATGTTGAAATCAATGTGAATTCTTCTAAGGCCCAACCCAAACTTCTATTCAGCTTTGAACGTACGTAGTCGTTGATGTTTGAACGATTTAGACGAAATTCACTGGTGGCCACATACTGAACGTCAACAAATATCTCGATTCTCGTAGCTGTTCCAACACTATTTGAACCTAGACTGAAATTTCTACGAATCAATTAAAAATCTTGGAGTCTCCAATAGGTTTTGTGATGCGGTCCGAGCAATTTACATAGGTATAACAGCGAGATTACGATCGCGGGAGGGGGGGGGGGTACCGGAGAGCTTACATGCGACCGAGGGAGTGAGACAGAGAAGTTCGGCTTCTCAGGGGCTCTTCATGTTGTACTTGGATGATTTACATGAGGCACTGAGAGGGAGTGTGTTGGTGGGCTCGATGAAAATAAACGTTCTAATGTTTGCCGCGACGTTGTTTTGATTGCCGACTCCCCTCCGGAACTCCTAGATATGTTAATTAGACTGGAGTAATATTCGCTGAAGTGGAACCTAAGAGTAAATCTGTCCAAACTAAAGTAGTAATATGTAAATCAAAGGGAGGTCGAACCTGACGGGACGAGCATTGGACGTATGGAGGCCAATCAATGCTGGTGGTACAGACATACACATATTTGGGGATGTAAATGAGTTTAAATTTGTCATAGAAAACGCGAGAAGGTCGATTACCCCTTCAAAATACGCAATTATGAGCGTCTGGAATAAGTTAATTGGGTCGAATGTAGTTTCAATGTCGGTAAAGATGGAAGTTTTTTGGGCTTTTTTGTTGTCAACAACTTGTGTTATAACATATAGTACAGTAGTGGAGCATGTTGTAAATTTCACTTACAAAACCTGTCACGGGGCTCAGGTTTGTGGAGTCAATGATTCGGATGTGGTTTCAATGTCGGTAAAGACGGAAGTTTTTTGGGCTTTTCTGCTGTCGACAACTTGTGTTCTAACATAATATGTTATTATATTATATGTTATTATATTATATGTTATTATGTTACTAACTATATTATAGTACAGTAGTGAGCGACAGCATGATATCAAATAGATATCGACATTAGTCGATGATTCAAATTCGAGCCACACCTACCGGTCAGACTTAGTAGAGGATGAAGAAGTCCGTACAGATAGCGTTGCATCATAAAATAAATGTATCACAGTCGACGTCACCTGCAAACCACAGGAGTTGCTCAAGGATAAAAAAGAACCTTCCACCGGGTCAGGAAACAGAGCGTTTTCATTTAAATTAATTTCCACCGCCTTCAACTCTGATGCCCATTGTTTCAGGACTATTGTTAATTTTCAATTTATTATTCTTTCATGGTTCTTCCAAGCGTTTTGTAACTTTTGTCTGGCTGCGAATATCAATTGTGACAACATCATTGTTCTTGGTGAGTTTAGCTGTGTTTGCTTGAGGAGGTTAATCAACTGTGTGAGGAAGAGTGTTTCCGTTGCTATCACGTTTCAGGGATTGGATTAGAAATATCTATCAATAATAAGAGTAGAATTGAGCTGTTTATTGGGCAAAACAACTCTTCTCCGGGGAGGTGAGTTTTGCAAGAAAAGAACGTTCTTGGTGAACACCTGTTCTTGCATAAATTTTATTCCTTCAGGGTTCTCAGCGGACCTCCCCCAAGGGTTGGTTATAAGTGACCATTCTTCATTGTCCGTCAACCAAAAATGCTCAAACCAGAACAGTATTTTGTAAATAAGCTTCTTTATGGTCTTTCCTTTCTACCTACTCGTAAACACTCCCAGAATGTGCTGGCACAGTCCGTAGTCGACTGATCTTTTCAGTTGATAGCGTGACGACCGGATTCTTAGCGAACTGGACTCTTATACACGAGAACGACAAGGTGAGAAACCTGATTAGGAAAATTGAGATGGGATTCTGGCTGGGGCACAATAAGGTGTTACAACCGGAAGAGTCTCCTCCTTGCAAACATTTATCCATCTGGTGGTTGCCTTATTGGTGGACACAATCCCTTCATCAAGGAAGAAATAATGATGAAATAAGGCTAACATTTAGACGGACTAACTCTCCATAAACTTGATGGACTTATGTCCTTCAAAAAGGAATCCAAAAATGAATAAGACTAAAGAGTTCACGACTAACGCGTCGTTCCAATACTCTTATTTCCGGTACTTTTTAGTCTTATTTATTTTGTCTTCCTTGTAGCAGGGTTCGTGTCTGCCAACAAGAAGGACACTACCGGATGGATGTGTGTTTCACCCTTGAGGAGCCTTGTTCAGTTTTCAACACCATACCACGACCCAACAGAAATCCCATATCAAATCTATTCGACACTAAAGCAGAGCACCCTATTCTTGAAGTACGCAGAAATAAGTACAAGAAGAGCAAATTTTCCTTCCCGTACTTTGAAAAATTTTCCTTCCTTTTATGAATGACGAATTATCCTTCTACCTTCCATTGGTCCAACTGTTCAGAAGTAATGCACATTCCTAAAACAGCTCCTGCATTAACTCTATAAATTCACTTCTCTCAGGCACTACTGAATTAACGAATAACAACTTGTGACTTTGGATTAATATTTCTGTATTCCAATATAGTTAAAAGAAAATTCTCATAGTGTAATATTGTCAAATTGAGATGGATGGGTCAATAGAAGCAGTGAAGTGCCAACTTTGATAGAGACGAAATTCTTCCTGGGAAAATATGAGCTAGTTACGTAATTATCGGGTCATTGTTCAAGGCTCCCATCGGGTTTCAAGAGGAAAAGTTGAAAAGCTATTGAGAAGGCTAAGGAACCAGTGAAATTATTATAAACTCGTAGTGAATGTTGAGTGGAAGGGAAACTTTAGAACAGCATTCTGATATTGATTAGTTGTTCCACTAGTAATAACTTGAGAAAAACGACAATGATTAGATTCTTATCTCACAAGAAAACACATTCAAACCTTAGTTTTAATAAACCCCATTCCAGCAGTTGTTGATATAATATAGAAACGTCTGCCAAGTGGGTGTGGCACATAGCTTCCTCGTACCCATAACCCGATTGTTTTGATGATCCGATGCATAGTAGTTAATCTCAAAACATCAATTTATAGATACCTTGGACAACTCTAATAGGAGACCATCTAAACGTCAAATTGAACAATCTCTTAATATTTCTTCGATATCAGATGGAAAATGTTGACGTTATGACTGTGACTAGGAAATTAACGTTTGCGAATGTGCATAGACCACTATCAGTCCGGGGGCGGGGATTTTCATAGGGGGCCATTCAGACGCCAATTCAACCAATTCCTAAAAATATTATAAAACTCGAATGAATTAAAAATGATGAAGTTTTGGCTGTTACGAGGATTTTACGTTTGCGCTTGCGCAACAGCAACTATCAATCCGGGGGTGATGATTTTTTTAGGGACCATGTGCACACCAACTCTCACAATCCCTGAAAATTTAACCGAAATCGGACTTATAGTTTTGTGAAAAAAGCTAACTAGCAGCTGAAAAAGCTGCATATTATTAAACTAGGGTTATTATTTTCTATACAGATCACACGCCAGCAAAAAACACAGCTTTGCCATTGCCACTACCTACCTACATCACAATGAAGTTTATTTGGAAGAAATAAACGCTTCACACTCATTTTGAATAAATAAGGAGTTGTGGTTGCCTTCATTAGCAAATTTGATTACTGGTTGCTAAGGACGAAAATCTAAGTAGGTACAACTCGAAGAAACAAACAACGATCGCTTTTTGGGTCGGCTAACATTCGAACGGAGGTTAGGCCTCTTATGTGATTCATACTCGTGTTTCTGATTTATTGAGAATCCAACCCTTAAGTTCTTATAGGGAGCGAACGGTTTGTTTTACATAGCTCTGGGTAGTCTCAATCGCTTCTAAAAATGCAATACTATTTTAAATTTTTGAAAAAACAATTCTTTTATATCGACATGTTTTGAGCTAGGGCGTTTTAAAAATTTCAGCATCTATTTTTAACTCTTAGAATTGACTGAAATTAACCAAAAGCTTTGGGGCACAACTAAACCCCAAATGGAGCCCTTATATCATTAACAATTTATATTTGGAAAAAATACTTCACCGCTGCAATTGATGGTATTGTACATAAATAATTACATCACAGTATCGTATCAGCACTTTCAGCACTCAGCAGTCATGTCCATCTGGCTGCTTGTTATCAGGGTCCGAGATCCGACCCCGGACATTGGGGTGAGGGACAAGGTTGAATCACCTTATCCCACAAATGATGGAGGGAGGATTGTGCCTCTTCTGGCTATGCCATCAGTCGACGCTTCTCCTCCCCATGGGTTTCGAGTTCAGCTCCAAGTCCCACGGGGCCCACTTGCTCGAGCCGTGGCACGCCGTCGTGTGGCCGTAGCCCTGAATTTAGACCAGATGAATGATCCTCCTGTTAGGACTCGGGTGGTCATGCACTCCAGGATAAACAGTGGATAACCAGCCCGAATCAGATCCTTGGCTGACTTGCCATGCCATATCCCTCTCCAGGTGATCGTTGCTCCAATCACCTTCAGTTGGTTTCGCTGAATGTTTGCAAGTGCTGCTGCAGCATCTAGTAATGCGTCAACTTCATATTTTTGAATTTTGGAAGCATTGATGTCTGCGAGTGATCTCTGGCCGGAGCCAGAGACCACTGATACATCAATAATGAAGGCTCCTTTTGGTGTTACCACCAAGAGGTCTGGACGATAACCTCGCTGTTCCAGGTTAAAGTGTGGCTCTAGCCATACTGGCCATCCTTTACGGCGAGCGTAGGCTTCCAGTAGGTTGAGGGCAGAATTGTGACGGGCACACCTGGGTCTTACCACGGCTGGGCAAATCTAGAGCACATACGAGGCTGTTTCGGGTGTTTGACATCCCATTCGGCATAGATGGCTGAAGCCGGTACGCCTGCCTCTCCTTCTCCTCACTCCTGTTGGCAGAGAACCAGAATGGACTTTCACCATACCCAACGATCTCCATCCCCATAGTTTTGCTGAAGGGTTCCTGATCCATGCCGTGCTAGCTCTGTTATCGCGTGATTCTACCAGTTCAGCCCCATCTGTAGTTTGATGGAGACGTTGTGCCCTGACAATTCGATGGTCGATTCTTGATGTCCCATTTTGTTGTTGGAGACTCGTCCCTCCTTCAAAGAGTTGTGTGTTTGCCGCCCCTACCCTATTAGCTCTTATGGCTGGTATTTGGCGGAGCAATTCGATGACTCCAAGACCACCATCACCCACGGGTCTATGGATGTATGCATTAGCAGAGTCAAATGGCAGGCGCAACCATTTTCTCACATATCTCCTCACAGATATATCCATCTGTTTTAGAGTTAAGAGCGTGGTACTTCCCAGCACTAATTGGTGAGTTAGTGAGGGTATGCCGTGGTCTCGTAACATTACTAATTTCTGCAGAGGCTTCAGTGGTGCCCTATCAATTTTCTTAAGGATTGCAGTCATTTTCATTGGCATGTTACGACATATACCCTGGGTTTCAAAGGATACTCCCAGGTATATCCATCGAACATTGTGTGGCGCTGCCCTCAGGCACTGGCCATCAACATCAATGGAAGGCCTTTCAGCTGGGACCACGAGTCGACGCCCTCTTGGCATCAAAGGCAGATAGATGGATTTTCTGAGGTTGAGATTTAGCCCCACCGACCTCAAGGCATTATTGAATGCTACAATCTGAGCCACTATCCCAGCTCTAGATGTGGCAATCAGTACAACATCATCCGCAAAAGCCAGGGAAGACCACCGCTGCCCTGCATGGATGTATCCAACCCTATTAGGGAGTGCTAACAGGACGTGATCCATAACTGCATTGAAGAGGGTTGAGGACAGAGGGTCACCCTGTCTAATGCCCCTTGCATTATACATCCATGGGCCTGCCCCAATTCGTGTAGACCCATTTTGGTAGATTGATTCGATATACTGTACCAGCTGTTTGGGCCACTGTCTTCCCCTCATGATGTTCATTATAGCAAAATGAGATACTCTATCAAATGCTTTCTCAACATCAAAAACTGCAATGTGAAGCTCTCTTTTTTTCTATTAGCTTCAACCAACAGTTTATTGAGTGCCAATACATTCAGTGCTAGTCCATCAACGCCTCTGCGGAGACCTTTTTGTTGCTCAACATGAGTAACTGAGGATTCCAAACGCTTTCCAATGATCTTGTGAAATTGGCGTACTACTACTGATGGGACTGTGATTGGGCGGTAGTCTGCCTCTGTTTCTGGCATGTTTTTCTTTGGAATCATAGTAGTTCGAGCTTGTAAGAGGGTAGACGGCATAGACCCCCGGCGCATAATCGTGTTGAAAAACAACTTCCTAAGGCTGTGGGGAACCATCCTCCAAACTTCTGCCAGTAGTCCATCAGGACCACAGGCAGTCTTGGTTGGTTCCGATACCCGGATTTCATCCTCCGTTATTGGCATCCATATATGGTCCATTGGTTGATCAAGGGGATGACGGACTTCTTCGGCTATCCATTCACTTGATGGAGCTGACCACTGCCTTGCCCAGTATTGCCTCAATTGCTGGCCTGTGTGACGCATTTGGGCTCTTCCATTACCAAGGATGTCCTCCGCTATTGCAGCTTTATCAGAATCCCATAACCTCCTAAACCTTGAAAATTTATCTCTCCTCGTTTCTTGTGTGGTATCATTGTTGATTATATGGTCCCTGGGTGGTCGTGAGGTTATACCAATGATATAGGATATCCACAGAAGAAGGTCATTTTGGGGGTCAAGATCCCGGACCACTGCTCTTGCAGCATTTATTAACAATTGGTGGCCTTCATCCTGTTCTGATGCACGCTGGGCTATGGGAATCTCTGCAAGAATAGCTTCATCAAGCTGTTGGTGAGAGATCTCGTAGCTTTCATCTAGTTCTTCTGTTGTTCTTCGGGGTGTTTGTGTAGCATCTAGACGTACATGTTGCAATACATTCTGATAGTGAGGCCTTGCTCGTACCCCTTCTACAGATTTAAGTGTTCTACCAACCATTTTGGAGGCAAGAGCTCTATTCATTTGGGCACCCGGTATGGTACCTTCTAATTCAAGTTCAACAGTTGCCATGATGGTCATTTCTTCTTGTGACCAGTATTTGCATCGTTTTGGGCCAATTTCGTCAAGAGCATACTCCTCAGGATGAGCTGATCTAGTATGTTTTGACAGCCCTATACGTGAACGACAGGTTTTTCCACAGTGGGTACATTGGTGTTCCGGTGCTCTACTGGCCATAATCGGTTATTTGAATTGCTGCCTCTTTCGCCTTGATGTATACTGTACATTGGGAATCACCTGTCACATGCTTCGCTGGTTTTTTAGCTGCCTTACAGGACATGCATTCAATTTCTGAATGTGGTTTGATGCAGGCAGCGACCTTATGTCCTTTCTCACCACAGCGTTTGCAACATTCTTCACCAGGCTGGCATACTGTACAATCTTGCGAGCGATGACCCACTCTGGTGCATCTAAAGCATCTTAGAACTGGTACATATGGCGTTACTGTTCATCTACACCACCCTACATACAGCTTAGGGTCTTTCATGATTGATTTGTAGAGCTCAGTCTCGACCTCTACTTCCCAACTTACAGGACGCCCCTCACCGCGTCTTACTATCCTCTTTGGGTTAAAATTGGCTTTGAATCGATCAAGGTTAACATTGGGGAAATTTTGTTCCCGGACTGCCGCTTGGAGTTGTTCAGCGTTTAATGAAACCTCCCTGATACCCGAGATAATTAGAGTAGGTTTTTTCTTGGGCATTAGCTCCATTTTTAGGCCAGCACCCCCTGCGCCCGTATCTGCCATTATTTTTCTGGCTTCTTGGATGTTAGCTGCCTCGAGTATAACTCGTTTGTTCCTCCCCTTTCTAAGATTGACCAACTGCCATCCCTTAGATTTGGGATCAACCTTATCAGCTAATGCTTTTTCGACATCTTCTGCCGACTCCAATGTAGTGTTGTCGTCAGTTGGCTGAACGACAACAAAGTGTCTAGGCTGTGGCTTTGTCTTTGCAGCTGAGGCATAGGTTCGTGGCTGAGGCTGAGGTGTTTTTGATCTCTGGGTATCAGGTATGCCCCTTGATGCTGCTGAAGTTGATGCTTCAGTGGAGTTCGTCGTTGGTTGTGTTGCATTCAGAGCACCAGTCTGAATTGCAGCTGCAATCTGACGCAGTACTTGCGTCAGATCCTGATTTTGTTTGTCCACCACGTCGCTTCTTGACGCCTCACGGCCCTCCAGGCTCTTAATCTTCAGGTCCATATGTACCATTCTTCTTAGAACAGCCGACACAACCTCCCCTACTGTTTTCAATGCTTCCAGTCCTTTTTCCTGGCCCAATTTCATATCTTTGCACAACTTGAGGAAGCTGGTAGATGCTGCGTCCCACATTTCAAGGAGATCCAGAGCAGCGTCTGAATCGCCTGTGTCAACTGGGGATCTAGTAGTCCCCGCGTACCGTTCCTCTACTCGTGATGGGATGTCATCAGCCATCCCTCCTCGCATCCTGAGTGGAGTGTGGGTCCCCCCTGGGCTGTAAGGGGGCAGAGTCGCGTCTGAAAAACACCCCTCTTCGCAGCCAACGGGCTCTTGGTACACTCTAGGTGCGCTTGGTATCGGCGTTTGAGGCACATTCATGTGACATGATGGTACCCACCTCGATCTCTCCTTAGGTTTCGTAAGGAACCCAGGGTCTGATGGACCACGTTCGTCAGTTTTCATTGTCGTCATTGGAGAATGAACATGGCTTTTCCAGTTGGCCTGGGTCCATACTTTTCTTTCCTCCATTTCTTCTAATCTAACTTTTTGATATTTGTCATTTGGTATCTTTCGACCAATGACATCACAAAATGCATTTGTGACCACTGCAACCGAGCGCTGGTGTTGTTCCTTTGCATCTCGGTTGCGTTCGTCTATGTACTCACGGTACACTTCAGGTGCCACCTGACTATGGTGCGTCATGCGCACGGTACTATTTTCGTCTTGTAGGGTTACCAACTCCCTTATTATCGGCTCACGAGGCTCGTGGGGGTCCCTATCAGGAAAGTAGTCAGATACCCTCTGAGGGTAAATTACACCAGTTAGGGACTCGACGGCATATTTAGTGCCGATCCCTACAGCTCCTACAGCTGAGTGCCAGTTGTTATTGGCAATGGCATCCGCCGAAAATGCCATTATAGCGGCCTGATCCGCTGTACGGATCTCTTGAGCTGTAGTTGCCGTATGGTAGGCAATATCATGCTCCTCGGCAATTCGGTCGTCGTAATCGACTGGTGAGCCATTATTTATGGGTCCATTTGGGCCTAAGTACCTATGCCCGGGAAGATGGAATCCTCTTTTAGCCATTATTTAAGAAAAGTTGATAAATCGAACAAAGAGAGAGAAAAAAAAGTGTTTTTTACCTCTCGATGATATTTTCGAGGGGCCCTCGGCGGGGCCTCGCGAAGACTGCGCAGTCAGCAGAAACCGCGGTGAGTCGAACGCAGGTGAATGACCAACACCTCGTGTACTCCGGACGGCACTTAAATTGCGTAATAACGCCCTTAGAAGGGCACGACCCTTAATTTCATGCCGAAATTATGGTTCCCGGGACAAAACAGATTTGTTGAGTACCACTTTTAGTTAAAACTTAGGGAAAAAACCCGAGGTAATTCGTCAAATTAACACGGAGCGTTGGCATTAGCTGTTGACACCGTGAGAACTAGAACTAGAACTAGAACTAGAACTGAACTGACGAAAGCTTTGGGGCACAACTAAACCCCAAATGGAGCCCTTATATCAAATTTCATCAAAATCAGTTCATGGGAACTGAGGAAAATGGCGTACGGTGGACGGACGGCAAATTTTTATTCGATTTTTGGATCCTTCTTACCTTGAAACGTAAACCAACAAATTTTAAGGGGGATTAAACTTTTTTTACTTGGTCGATTCCAATGGTTCATTATTGAAAATAATAAACCAAAAACGGACCGACCACCAAACTGTTGATGGTACACTTCTAAAACCGTATTCTGCTAGGTTGGTAGGTAGGTATGCATTGAGACAGTAGCTGTGCACAACTGCAGACACGAAAATAAGCAAGCGTACTATTTCTATCTCACAAGTATGCTACTTCTATTTAAAAAGTATCTACTTCCATGCGCACATGATCTGATTAGTATTTCATGCGTCGATAGTGCATTACGAACCAGGAACAAGAGTTTTCATCGAGGTAATTATATTTTAAGATGGATATGAGTGTGACAATAAGTGTGAATCCCTTTAGGAGTGGTTGATTTTTAAACATACCATCTTTTCATTAGATAATCTTCACCCACTACTACGGGTAAGAATGTGAAGTATGTTTGTCTCTGCGTACCTACCAACCTGCCTATTTGAATACGTCGTAATTAATATTTTCTCCTTTTTAGTAGTTTGCCACCAACAGTTTTGTTTAGCTCGTTCTCTGTTAAAAAAAGTTTTTCTCCCATTTTTAGGGGTACTTGATTCATTTTTGAAATTAGTTATCCGCAACTGATTTTTTCGATTAGTTTCCGCAATGTAAATCAATTTCCGTACTGTGGACCAGTTGTCCCGCAGTGGACCAGTTTCTGTACTGTAGATCAGTTAGTACCGTAACTTATATCAGGACTTGTAGTTTTGATCAGTATACAGATAAGTTTCCCAACTGGTCCACTAAGCTCACAATCCCACTAAAAATTTGAATCATGTTGAAAATTACGCTATGTGGCACACAAACACACACACACTTGGTAGACTACACCCTCATCACCTAACTGTTCGATACCTATCCCTGATTTTTGGTAGATTACTTGGTCGTTCTGACGACCTCCTATCAGATTACCTTGGAACCAGAAATCAGAATTGGATAGAAATGAGAAGAGGTTTACTTCACTTTTTACTATTATAATAAAATTTTGCTTTCATCCCAAATATATCATACTAGGTAGTATTTGAGATGACAATTTTCTGTAAAAACCCCTCAAACCCATTTTTAGTTCTTTCCTTAAATTCTCAAAGTTATCCCGAAGGAATTATTCTCCTCAATGAACGAGTTAAAAGCGTTAGCGCCCGTACACATTTGAAGACGATATTTCCCAGAAATATTGAGATGAGCCGTTTTTCCTAATCATGTGAGTAGGTATATATTTAGAAGAACTTACGTATGTATTGAAGGGATGTATGGTAACGTAGCGATCGTCCCCGGCGTAAGTGATCAAACCAACAGTAAGGAGCGTATAGTCACTCGTAGTCCTTCGTATCCAGGATACCTGTAAACAAAAGCATTTCGCCATGACGTGAGACCAAAGAGAAAAGAAAATAGAACAGATTATGGAATAGATTTATGAATGAACGATTGAATGAATGAACGAGGGCTGCGACATTCCAAGTTAGAAGATTTGATTGTCTTCATTTATGTTCGTGAAAGCAAATATGCCATCCGAAACCGAAACTTCATTTCAAGTTTTAGGCCTCTTTGGACAATTGAGAAGATTCCTCGTGACGTAGTAAGTTTCGATATTGCGTTATTTAATTTTCATTCCCTTCCGATCGTCGGATACTTTTTGGAGTGATTTCACTGAGGTTAGAATCATTGCCAGATTCCGCTCGAACTTCGAGAATACCTAGTTTGGAACTGACATTTTACGAATCAAATATGAATTTAATTCAGATTGTATGAATAATTTGCACACGAGCAAACTTGATATTGTTGTTAAAAGCATACCTAATTTCCATCCTGTTTTGAATATATTTTCAGATGATCCCGTATCCGTCTGCCCTCCTCAAATTTGGTGGAGCCACAAGCTCCAGGCCCCTGGTATCATAAAACTCGTACGCGGCGTGCTGGCGTCTTAGTGGGTATTTCAAAACGATTGCAGAGCGTCTATGACCGCATCGTTTTCCCCGCCCAGTTCGGCGTGGCAGTGTAACGTCGCACATCAGTTTTCTATGGTGGCAGCATTGCGCTGGCTCATAACTAATTTGCATGGTGATGATTTGCTAATCAAAATCGATCCTGTTGACTGAGATTTTGGAATTCTTAGCATTATTACATAAATGAAAGCTGAACCCTCAAAAGGCCAGTCGTAGGTGGAAGGGGAGTATGGCTGCTTTGGAGCTAAGTTCGCAAGGACCCACACTGAGAGAACAGGTTTGGATGTGGGAGTACTCAAGTTTTGATAACAGACTTGTAATTGGGGTGTGAGATCCAAAGACATTTAGAACGCACACCCAGAGCTAGCTGTGGGTATGATATCCAAATCCTGGCCTCCATGCGTTTTCGAGAGATTTTTCTTTCCTGCTCCAGCGCTCTTCGGGTTGCCACTAAGATTTTAATTTTATAGTTTGTTAAAACTAACTGCATCGTCTATCTCATCGTTTGTGTAAATTGTTGTGAAACACTGCAATGGACGAGGATACTTGCAACTTTTTGAACCAAGCCAGCCTCGAGGCCTACGTCGAAGTTTTCAAAAGTTAGCGGGTAGTTAACTGTAGTGTTTTTTTACCCTCGTTACCCACAAGTTTTTGAACTAGTTCCAAAGTTTTACCTGTTTTATATCGGTATTCCCCATTAGATGAACAACAACGTTTAGGGATAATTCTGAAATCAGTCACACACACACACACACGGAATCCTTATCATTGAAAAACAACTTCCTCTTCTCCTTCCAAGTGTTGCCGTTGTGCTCTACTACAAATATGCTACTTCTTCTTTGTATAACAAAGTTAAAACAAAATAAATCTTGGAAACTATTTGAATGAAATTATACAAAATATTTATAACTCAATTCAACTAGACATTGAACAACAAACCTAGAGTTACAGATCAGTGCCATTTCCTACATTTTGAATAGTTTGTACTACCTGTAGGTTCATGTGTACATTTTGTAATATTTTGTACATAAATTGCACATTTTTTTTTTTTTTTTAGCTCTGGGCCACTTTGCATGCATTCACAATGAATTTTTATCATAAACTGCAATGTATGTATCTTAAGTATGCATACTATTTTATGTAATGTTAACATCAAGTCTATTGCGAAATATACTTAATGGTATTTGAAAAGCCTCTTTCTTCTTCCTCATTCCTATAATTATAAATTTTACGGATCTACGAGCTACATGCAGTTTTAGTACGACATCCATAATTTGAAATATCAGGCACCATTGATTGAATCTCGTATCTAAAGTTTGTCAGACGAGGAACCATTAACTTTGGATCTCACACCCAGAGGAATCAGTTAACCTCTTACAATCACTCACTCCTCTTTGAAAACCAATGAATGCCACGAATAAGTGTAGCTGAACTGTATGTCTTGGACGTCACATCCTGAGATATGGATTATCTTTGGATATGGAGATATGGATTATCCTGAGATATGGATTATCTTTGGATGTGGCATCCAAATCTTGGTCACTCATGTACGAATACCAAGTGTTTTCTCAGTGCATGTGTTCTGATAAATTTCACAATAAACGCCCCTTTAAATATCGTTGATTGCCTCGGTGGTATCATTCGTTTCTAAAAATTGAACACTATCTTGAATTTATGTTGAATCACAATGGAACATTAATTAATCTGGTAATTTTAATTCATTGGTGGTCATTTTAAATTATTAATAAAGTTTTAAATACATTTAAAGTTGTTGAGTTAGCGTTTTGAAACTGTCAACCTCCTCTTTCCACACCTTACAAGTAACTGACAGTAACCGAAATCTTCAGGGTACAAGTAGACACTAAGCCAGTATACCAAATTTCATAAAAACCGGCCACGAGAACTGGGCAGAGTGCCACGTGCACTCTTTGTATTGACAGAAGGTCGGAAAATGCTTTATTCTTGTTTTCTTTATTAATGTTTTCACTTCAATTTTTCCACTTTAATAACCATAAAATTTTGAGGGGGGAGGAGAGTTCTTATTCGATTCCAAAGGCTTATTATTGAAAATGATAACCCAGCGAAAATTTGATTCAGCACAGCTGTAGTCCATGTTACTCACCTCAATCATATAGACTTTTTGACCCTAGGAAAACTTGATGAAGCGCTCTAAAATTATTTGTGACCTCAATCACTACCTTATGGCCTCACGTTTCAGTACGAGCTCATGTTGTGTTGGTTTGTAATTTTCATTTAAAAAAAAACTTTGCAGTCGACCGCGAGTCAGGGATAGACTCATCTGACCTGAATTAGGATGAATTGGAGTGAGTTGACGCATTCTTGTTTTCAACATTTTTCTTCCTGCAGTGGGTTACAAACTACCATTTCATTTTTACTGAAAGAGTTTCAAGAGGGGTGTCCTTTATCCTACAATTAATACGGTTTTACCGATGAGGCTGTAAATAAATTATGATTCTTATCAGCAAATAATTATTGTCTTACCCTCCTTCAATTTCCTATTTGCGGTGTTTCACAATATTTTGTCATAATTCCGGTTCATTTGAGTTACTGTTACTCAAAATGTATGAAAAAAAGTTATCAACCAGAATTATTTACTATTTTAAATGGCTTTCTAAATAAGACTGAATTTTCATATATTCGGTTTTGTTCCCAAATGAGAGGCAATTCAAGTTTCCCCACGGAAATGCGAGTAAAAGATGAATAGGAACTCCCAGCATATTCAAAATATACCCCGTGAAGATGGAAGGTATGATGGTATGGTCAACATAAAACCGAAAACAAAAATATGGGTACACTCGTGAGAGCACCCAATGAGCGTTAACCCTGACTTTTAACCCTGGTTAAATGAGTTGGGGTGGCGAGAAGAGCATGAACCATGGAGTAGTACAATTTTGAAAACATACCGTGTGCATAAAGTATGTGGATATGGTATGGTATACATAAAATATGGAGAAATTACAATTTACGTCTCTGAGTTTGGGATAACAAGAAGAGTTTTTTCGAGTTGATAAAAAAAAAAAATTCACCAATAGGTTGATTGTATAATTTTAACGATTTGTGCGATGTACCACACTCACAAGGCTCTCTTTCTTTGAAAATTCGTCTTCAACTCCTGCTGCATGAATGTTTTTTGTTTCAGCAATGTTCGAGAACCCTCTGGGGCCAGCAAGCGGATTTTATAAAATAGGAATGTTTGGAAAAACCTATCCGCCCCAAATAAAGAACTTACCTCCGTAATGAAAGCTCACGTAATAATATGTTCGTAAAAAGGAGGGTTTCCCAAAAAAAGAAAAGTACTCCCCTGCCTTTGAGAGTGGGGGATAACTTTTTTTGGTCCATTTACTGCTTGAAGTATCATAGGATAGAAGTTACATGAAACTGAAGATTATATGGTGGTGGTAGTAACAAGGATACAACTACACCTCGACTACTATGCCTACTTATCTTTTGAATATAGCTTCTCTGCCCGGTTGAATGATGGCGGGGGTCAAGGAAGGATGCCGTGTAATCAAGGGAGTGTTTTCAGCCTTCTTTCCCCTCCCTCTTCTCTATCGACTACTATTTTTCTTCTCGGTTCCTCCACTTCCGGCTCGGGAAATAATATTTAAATTGAGCTGCTGGAATTTCCATTCTTTTTTCCAGGAGCCTGTCTCTTACCATCTTCTCTCCTCTTATCACGGAATGGTGTGAGGAAGCCCACTCGTCTCCTTCATCCTGTTTCCATTAGCTGACTTGATGGGCAAGCATCCTTTAACTGCAATGTAGAGAAAGACCGTCTACACTAGTACCGCCGAAACTATTATGAGATCAGAGAGACGAGGGCAAAGCGTCAGCTCCCATTGATTTCTCACGGAGAGGGAATTGAAGAGCTTTCAACAATATTGAAAGATCCCGCCCCGTCCTAGAATATCCTAGAAAGTGAGACCAGCGATGGGAATCTTCTTCATCCAATTATTCTGGCATAAGTTCCACTGAATGGCCTCTTTACATGTACATTTTAATGGTCTAAGATTCTAAAAAAAATGGATTAATTTTCTTGTCCTGGTACGTTCTTTGAATTAGTTTTGAAGTATTTGAGCACCATTTCAGGATTAAATATCGGGTTAAGAGCTCCACTATGATAAAACGCTGGAATTTGTTATTTTAGGTTTATTACTTTTCTGAGAGAGTACCTTCCAGCAAAACATCGTTATCTCAAAGTTGTGGTGGGTAGCCTTCAATACAAAATTCGGTTTCTAGTTGTTAAGGAAGCACAACTTAATAATTTAAAAATAGATTATAATAAATATAAATTATAAATAATAAAGATTATGTTAGAATAAATTAAAAAGATTGTATTTCTCATTCAGTAAACTTGGCGAGTCGAGCGCAAATACGATCAACAAACAGGAACCTTGGGACAAATGGAAAATTTGGGGAGGGGTGGAGGAACCCTCGGTCGGGAGGTTCAGGCAGTCAAGTGTAATTGCAATTAATTTTACAATCAACTCTCATTTAACCATGGTTCCTTGTAACAGATCTCTGGGCGGTCTCAATCTTTTCTATAACTTCAGGATATGGCGGACGGACGGAATAATTTGCATACGGTTTTTGGATTTTATGTACGTACCTTGAAACGTAAAGTATCAATTCGGGAGGGAGGGGGGATTTTTCTTGCTGGATTCTATAGGTTTATTATTGAAAATAATAAACCAAAAGTACTTCCTTGTTTTAGGGTAGGGAAAACCTACCTAAAAGACATTGAAGGGCAGGTGTCCGATGGATGAGTGGGGTGTCGGAGGGTACTTGCACCTCCTCCCACTCTCAACCACCAGGGATATAAATGCTCAAAATTCAGATCCGCCTAGGTTCAGTTCATTATCGCCTCAACGACCAACCTGATCACCCACATTTACACCTGTTTCAGCTCGAGCATTACTTTTCTACTTTCTTACCTTTTGTGAAGTTTAATGGTGGCTTAACGGGCGCCAGATGTTTAATTCTTTCCAATTAATTGCTACTTCATTAATCCAATATCTAATAACGGTCGCTTAGTATGCGCCAGTTAGGTATCAACCTCGCCTGAAGTTGATAACGGTTGATTCTCGACGCCGGCCGACAACCTCTTCCACAATCCCCTCTTCCATCATTATATTGTAGAAAACCGAGAATCAGAGACTTACCTAACAGTTTTAGAAGGATATAAATTGCGAAGATTTCAGTTAGTTCGAATCACAACACTACTATTCTCTGCAACGATTATCTCTCGATTATTTCTTTATGTTCTAAAGGATCTAACAGATGTTCCTCATCACATCTTGTTGTTGGTATCGCAGCCAATCACTAAAATTGTGAGATTGACCAATAATGTAGTTGATTAAATGAGATTGAATGTAGGCATTCCGCAGATAGCTAAACATATTCTTGAACTTTGAATCTACTGATCTTATATTAAAAGATAGATAACTTAGCTATTTAAACATGTATCAAAATTAAGTTTTTATTGATCATATTCGTTCTATGAAAAAGACCATTCCTTTCCCCTCATACTCTATTCTTTCTCTCAAAATTTTTATTGCAGATATATTTTGAATCTCACGATATTTCTATTCCCCATTGGAGGGAAGACATATTTATGTCACATCATCGTACTTTGATGAGTGGGGACGGAAATTCGATAAATAACAAGATTTGATTGGATGGTGATTTTCATTAGATATTTAGAGTTCTTGGTGATATTATTTGCTATCATACGTTCCAAAATTCCCTATAAATTCTATTGCAGTAAGATTGACCGTGATTGGATCATCTATGCATCATGTTGCGGGTATGTGGAACCTATGTGTCGCACTCACTTGGTCAAATGATTATTCACTTATCATCCACCCAAGGCATTACAACAGTGCAAACACTTTTCTCCGTCATGCAACACTATTCTGTCTCACGAGTCACACAAAAACACCAAACACCTCTCTACCACCCTTAGGGGCCCTATTTGTTACCGGAGGTGGTAGCTGAAGGCGAGGAACCTTTCTGAATTATCCAGCCCTTATCATCTCGTTCACAGTCCAATAAACTCCTATATACCAAAACTTCCCGCAAGACTATCGCCAAAGTTTTTCTCGATCCTGTACATATATAAACTCATGAGCGTTCATAGAACAAGTAAGAGTGAAATAATCCAGTGAATGGTTCTATGTAAACAATGGTAATTGATATGCGTACCTTTACTTACCAAATCGGGGTAGCACATAACAGGCGGGAGATGGACAAAAATTATTAGGAAAATAACAATGGAATAAAAAACCGGGCCGTCCTAAAACTATCGATGGCAAACAGTTCCATTTTGGAGTTGCCGCCGTCTATAAATACTCTCAAAAATATTTTTGCACGATCTAGATAAGTGTAGAGCTGAACAATGGGATAAGAGAAGGTGTTATGCCAACAAAAATTGAGTTCCCTCGAATGGGGATCGATCTCCAGACTTTCCGACTAAACTACACAGACCTGAATCGGGCTTCCTACCATTGAGCTAAGGAACGAATGGACACAAATGCGAAGAGGTAGCTGATCACAACACAGGTACCATCAAATTATTCTGTATCACGAAACAATCTGGGAGGTTCGTTACTGCCTCCAAACAGAAGATGTTAGTTTGATTCATCCAAATTTTTTTTAGTGTGACGTATGATGATGACGTATGATATCGAGCTAACACGTGGACCAACGTGAAAATCGATTTTGACGTTGGTAGACTTGACATGATCCAGTTGTTAAGGGGGTATCAGTCGGTAGCCGTTCATTCCTCGTTCCTGGTTAGTATTTCTCTCAAGAACCGGCGCTCAACGTTCAAAAGTTGTACTTAAGTTTGGAATTTTTAAAGGATTTTTGAAATTTATTAGTGCATCTACCCAGCGAATTGAAAAACTAAAAGATTGCCGCTGGAATCTTCAAAATAGAACAATAATTGCCGGCGAAATGTGGGCAATGCTAACTTAATAATCGGTTTTTCCCAAATTTTGCCGGCAATTAATGTTCGATTTTGATGACTCCAGCGGCAATCTTTTAGTTTTTCAATTCCCCAGGTAGATGCTCTATTGAATTTCGAAAATCCTTGGACATTTCAAGCCTAAGAACACTTTAAACGATGAGCGTCGGTTCTTGAAAGAAATACTAACCAGGAACGAGGAATGAACGGCGACCGACTGATACCCCCTTAACAACTGGATCATGTCAAGACTACCAACGTCAGAATCGATTTTCACGTTGGTCCACGTGTTAGCTCAATATCATACGACATCATCATACGTCACACTAAAAATTTTTGGATGAATCAAACTAACATCTTCTGTTTGGAGGCAGTAACGAACCTCCCAGATTGTTTCGTGATACAGAATAATTTGATGGTAGGTACCTGTGTTGTGATCAGCTAACTCTTCGCATTTGTGTCCATTAGTTCCTTAGCTCAATGGTAGGAAGCCCGATTCAGGTCTGTGTAGTTTAGTCGGAAAGTCTGGAGATCGATCCCCATTCGAGAGAACTCAATTTTTAAAAAATAAATAAATAATAATAAATAAAAAATAATAAATTCCAGCGTTTTATCATAGTGGAGCTCTTAACCGGGTATTTAATCCTGAAATGGTGCTCAAATACTTCGAAACTAATTCAAAGAACGTACTAATAAATACGTACGTAATAAATCTATTTTTGGTTTTTTAGAATCTCAGACCATTAAAATGTACATGTAAAGAGGCCATTCAGTGGAACTTATGCCAGAATAATTGGATGAAGAAGGTTCCCGTCGCTGGTCTCACTTTCTAGGACTCCGACGGGGTGGAATCTGTCAATATCGTTGAAAGCTCTTCGATTCTCTCTCCGTGAGAAATCGTTGGGAACTGACCCTTTGCCCACGTCTCTCAGAACGATGAGCGTCGGTTCTTGAGAGAAATACTAACCCGGAACGAGGATCGAATGGCGACCGACTGAGAGATTGAAATTAAAGCACTGTAATGCGTTAAGTTGCTCGCGTCTCACTATATGCTGATGGTGAAAATATCGAAAACTTGTTTTTTTTTTTTTAATCAACATATGGCAATTGATTCAGATAAATTTTTCAATGCTGAATCGAATTTCCTATCTGAAAATAGTACAATACTGCGCACAGATGTTCACTCTGTATAAAGTTCCAAAATAGTACTTTTTTCTATTCAAGCGGCCATATAGGTGAAATATACCAATTTTGATAATGATTGAGCCGTTCAGCTCTAATTTGCTCCAGATGAAAAAACGATAATAATTTTAAAAATGTCCTTGCAACTTGGGGTTGAAATTCATTTTCTTTGTTGGGATCAATCATTGAAGAGGAATATTGTAATACTGCAAAAAATCCCCCCAAAAAATTCAGTCCAGCGGTTCAAAAGTTTAGTGCGATTGTTCTAAAACAGCCTATTGCACAAATAGCAGAGATACTGACTAACTGTATCAAATTTGGTGATTATTGGTTTGGCTGTACACGTTTCCGAATTGACTAACAAAGAGGTTTATCTATTCGTCTAAATAGATAAGCTCGGATAGCTAGTTTCAAATGTCCTAGCACAATCAACTCAGCCTTCTTCAACTGACTGATATTTCCTATTTTAACGTAATTAGTCTCGCAGTATTCCTCAATGTAATGCACCCTGCACTAGAACTAAAACCAAGGTTCTATGTGAACACACACCGCGACATATGATGCGATTAGGATGCTTTTAGGAATATTGGTAAACCTTCCAATATGGTCCCTTTTCCTATCCATTATTTCAAGGGTCCTGTCAATAGAAACTCTATTAAACATGCTCTTGACGTCAAGGCTAATGGGAACCCACCCTACAAGAATCTATAGGCCGCGTGCTCCAACTTAAATTGATTTTAAACATGAAGCGAGTTACTAACATACACTCACACACACACAAACGTACTTGATTAATTTATACGATAATAACTTGTTTCAATTCACCGAACAATACTTTTTTTTTGTAATTTCATTAGGATGGAAACTGTAGAAGTTGTAAGGGTTTATCAGACTGTAACTTCGATTTGCCCGTTACAATAATTTGAGAACACTCAGACAGACAGACAGACACACAAATATATAAATACGGAACCAAAATTGTTCGGAAGGTCTGAAACAAAACATGGGAGTGGAAATTTTGATTCAAAACCAATAAAAAACACTGTGCCCCAGAGCTTTTGGTTATTGTCTGCCATTTTTAAGGGGTTAAAATTCGGAAAAAACATTTTCAAAACGCCCCAGCTCGAAGACGTTTGATATTCAGTTCTTTAGTTGATTTAAAATAGAGACGAATTTTACGAATTGGTTGACACCACCCAGAACTCTGTGGGACCACGTTTGCTTCCTATGAAGATCCAATTAAGGAGGATTGGAGGATTGGATTTGGATTTGGAGGTTCCAATTAATGAATACATTAGTGTCGACATTTTTTCATCAATTTAGGATAGTGTTCAAATTGTGTTTTTAGATAGATTTCCTTTGCATTGTTTGTATAGGAATCAATGTCGGAGGGACATTTCAAAATGTGTCTTGGTTTATCATTTTCAATAATGAACCTTTGGAATCGACCAAGAGAATTTTTTTTACCCCCCCCCCCCCCTTCAAAATTTGTTGGTTTACGTTTCAAGGTACGTAGAATCCAAAAATCGAATAGAAATGGCCGAATGGCCGAATGGTCGAATAGATTGGCCGTCCGTCCGCCGTATCCGAGGATATGCTATCCCGCAATAATGTATAAAGTCCATTCATGCAGCATGAATAATTGAGCGAATTTTCAAAGAAATCTTTCAGTTAGGTATGGTTAAGAAAAGGAACAATGGTGTTGCAATTTCTTTTAAAAATTTTTTTTTTACAAGATTGTTGGTTTTTCGATTTTACCATGAAACCTAAACCAACATATTTTGAGGGGGGTTTAACATTTGGTTTCTTGGTCGACTCCATAGGTTCATTATTGAAAATAATAAACCAAAATATGGCATACTAAACGACTGCGAGTGAGCGAATGAGTTGAGAGTTCCACAAGATTATGAATTCCTCAGACTTCTGATATTTCTAAAATTATTCAAGATTACGTAGGCCTGGCTCGTCAGGAATGAAAGTAGATCATCTTGCGTTGTTTCTTTCAGGAACAACTGAGTCACAGTTGTCACAGAAACTGATCTAGAGCAGGAAAACTGGACAAGCTGGGAATATCCAATGTTTTATTATAATTCCAATAATATCAACTGTATTAAACATAACTTAAACTCTTGGAGATAACTGGATTTTTCATAATCATGAGAATGATTGATGAGCCATCAGATATCAGTGGTGTGTACACAAGGGTTGCATCAAACACATTTTAATTAATGTTATCATCCCTTTCTCTTGTTTTATACCCCTCTAAAAGTCAGTTGGCCATTTTTTCATGTCAAGGGACGCCGGATGACGACTTTCCTTCCTGGTTAGATTTAAATAACCCACAGACTCAACAAAATATCACGTTCTTCACGGAAAATCTTCCATAGTAGAGAACTAATATCAAACAATTTATATTATTTTCACATGCTACCACCACATTGTTGACTATGTACGACATTACAAGATGATGCTGATTATTTTTCAGCAGTTTCAAATAGTACCTGTTGGAAAGTAGACTCACATTCAACACCTACATACAAGACAGCTGGTTTATGTAGAAATCCACGCCAATTTTGTCGAAAGTTGTGGTGACTGTTAAAGATTGTTGGAAGCGGAAAGTTCCGCGTGAAATTGTGACAAAATTTCTAGGGTTATTGAACTTAAAGAATTTCAATAATGGTGAGAGACAATTCGAATTTCGTACTTGAATAATCAAGATTTAGTCCTGTTGGCCTCAAGAAAATTCCGTTAATAATCTTGATTGAATGATTCTGGAAGGAAAAACAGTGCAAAATATTACACAATGGTTTATTGTCTCACTGTATAGATCACCCATTTGCATAGAACGTTGCTTTCCGATTGATACTACATACAAGCAATTGCACCTCTTTCGATTTGTCGGTATTGCATAACAAAATTTAGCTCTCGGTTGCTAAAGCAGAATACCTGAAGCGTAACACAAAATTTAATTCAAAAATACAAACAATGATCGCATTTGATCAGCTGAGATTTGAAAAAACATTTGGCCCATTTTCGTCAGTGGACACTCATTTGCGATTCAGATTCACGTTTATGATTTTCAATACGTCCAACCCTCAAGTCCTTATAGGGAGCGAACGGTTTGTCCTTCAGAGCTCTGGGTGATCTCATTCAATTCTGAAAATTCAATTACATTTCAAGTCAGTGAAAAAAAAAAAAAAAAAAATTGATATCGAGTGTTTTCAAGCTAGGACATTTTGAAGACTAAAACTCCTATTTTCCTTCCTTAGAAGAGACTGACACAAACCAAAAGCTTCGCGGTATAATGAAGCAAATTCATCAAAATTCTTCACAATCGGTCCATGATAACTAAGGAAAGTGACGCGTACGGCGGACGGACGGAAATTTTTTAATTCGATTTTTGGATACTATGTAGGTACCTCGAAACGTAAACCATCAATTTTTTGAGGGGGGAGAGGAGGTGGTTAAAATTTGTTTTTCTTTTGCGATTCACACTCCTGTTTCTGATTTATCGTAAGTCCAACCCTTAAATTCTCGTAAGGAACGAACGGTTTGTCCTACAGAGCTCCGTCCAGTCTCAAAAAATTCCAAAAATTCTATACTATCCTAAATTGATGGGAAAACAATACCTTTATATCAAATTTTTTGAGTTAGGGTGTTTCAGAAATTTCAAACCTTATTTTTCAACCCGTAGAAGTGACCTACGTCAACCAAAATCTTCGGGACACAACTAGACCCCAAATGGAGCCTACATGCCAAATTTCATCAAAATCGGTCAATACTAAGTCGGGAAAGTGCCGCGTACGGCGGACGGATCCAAATTTTTATTCGATTTTTGGATTCTACGTACCTTGAAACGTGAACCAACAAATTTTGAGAGGGTGTTGAAAAAATTTTTTCTTAGTCGATTCCGAATGTTCATTATTGAAAATAACAAACCAAAATTCAGCCTTAAAAAAATTGCGCATTCGACAAATGAACATTTTTGCACCCTAAAAAATTCGAGGATTGGATGGCGAGAAAAAATTATCAAGTATTGCGTGAACCAAATTTGAAATTAGTTTCCTCCTACAGTACCTTGAGCGCGGTACCTACTCCTCAATTGTCTGTCTTTTTTTTTTTTCAACAACTTTTAGTTGTCTAGGTCACACAGAAGATGGTTGTGCACGTTGATCGCCTCTACCCAACCTTAATCGCCTCCACCAATCCCAGGATCTGAGAAGGAGGGGTTCAAAGCTACCTCACTAAGGAAGAGGGTAATGTTGGGTTAAGTTATTACATTGTTATTGTTGCCTTGCTTGACAGACGCATGGACATGAATTATCCTAAAACTTCAATCCTGAATGTGGACTTACCTACATATTGCTCAAAGTAATTCTTACAATAACAAAACAGCCAAGGACAACCAAAGTTCCTCCTAAAACCTCCCTAGATTGATTTATTTCATCCCAATTAATTTTGAACGCATTGCAGTTGTTCGTTTTACTTCCAAAATTAGCTAATTATACCAGTTATAGCTGAGTTGACACTGATAAGTCATGATTTGACTAACAGTAAATATGATGAAAAGCGGCAGCCAATCGATGGACCAAATATTACTGAAATTAGGTACTTTCGCAGTTTGGTATTCGTAGGTAAATACCAAATGTAGTACGGCTTTAAAGACTTATGATTCATTTTGGAGAGGAATTCATCTTTCCATGCTCTCAAATATCAACACCTTCCTTTGGATAATATAGTATCAGCGAAGAATGGTTGATGAGTTTTTAAGTCATTTGGTAAGAGCGCCTTTTTTCATTTTCGCTGTTTAGTAGACTTAGATTCTGTCGTGATATACATATATATAGCGCCAAAGCTGTTCCTCCAAAGTGAGTCCCTTCTTTCACGCTTGCAACTATGTGGGTAGGAAGAGTGGAGTGAGGCAAAAAGAGCAAGACAGCACGAATGGGAAGGGGAGCGGGGTGAGAGAGAGGAGATAATTCCGCTCACCTAAAAGTTTTCACGGTTAGGAAAAACCGAGAACAGAATACTAATAGGATTCATGAATAATTGAAGTGCAAAAACGGTGAGTGAAATGGTCAGCAGGCCTTGGCAAAAACACCTTCCTACCCGTTAAACGGATCGCTTCCCTGCGAATCGGCTCGTGTTCCTGCTGATAATTATCAAAACTAACTTTGAATTCCTGATCATAAGCTCCCCCAAACGTGTTACGGAGTATTTTCAGTTAAAACGACCACTGATTCAATTCAGGAGCTTCAGAATGGAAATACAAGGAAACTTGTTAGAAAAAGAAAAAAACCGTTGGAATTTTTGAGTCTTTAGCAATAAGGGGGGCAACCCAGAAATAAAACCCTCAACCGCCTCTACATCCAATATTCATGATGTTATTCCTTCTATATCGCTTTCCAAGATAAGTTATGGATACCAGTAGTTTCCGTCAGACCGTTGAATTACAGGTAACTGATTCATAGGTACACGTAATGGTATTTTGAGATTAGATATCAATGGGGAATTTGCCTCAATTTTAGATTTTGGAGTTTCAAGTCAAATCCTATAACAGTGCCCTAGAATAACGTTTAACACCGGGAATATCTAAGGAAAAAAATACAGTTGAAGAAAATGCCTAAACAAGTGAATCCTCTGTAAAAAAACACAAAAAAAACAGCGAAAATCGAGGGAAACTGATCACGTCACACCCCGAGGTTCCTCCCGCAAAATGTCGCGAAAACTGACCGGATTCACACTGCGCTCTGGCGAAGCATAAAAGAAGTTTCAAAGAATACCAAAGAGCGACAACTGGCAGAGTTGTAAGCGCCCTTGTGACCACACGAAATGATCCACTCAAATAGGGTAAAAGCACCAATGGCGGACATGTTAAGGAAAATCCTATCATTCTGCATTTTTAATTTTTTTCTCTTCAACTGTGTCCGACTTTTTTTGTGTTCATAAATGTACCTTAGACATTTATGAACGAGTTATCAATGCAAAAAAGCAGTTTTAATCACATTATTGTCCATAAAATGCTATTTTTGAAGTGAATATGAAATGTACCGGTGGCGGACACCCAAATTTTTGATTGTTGAAGTGGCGGACACCTAGTGTGCCAGTGGAGGACAGGTTTCAGAAAGTCAATGTAATTTGAATGAAAGCGTTTGTATTCATTCAAAACTAGTCCGTTTTTGCAATTAGCATCCAATTGAAAGGAAAATTAGCCCTGACTTTGTTCTGAAGGAGGAGGAGAACACTATTGTGAATTGGATCATACCTTGGTCGCGTGCTGGGTTTCCTATCATCAAAACTGGCTTAATGGACCGTGTCCAATGACTTTTGTAAGAACTTAAGAGAGAAACTAATTTCATCATTAACCGCCCAGGCCCATCGTGGTAAAAATCCTTTAGGAGTATAAATCCTGCAGTGTCAACTTAATACTCGTACATCAAGAAATACAGTGACCTGCTGTCCCAAATTAGGAACAGTCCAATCAAGAATATAATGCTACTAGACTCATCTCGAGTCTTTGAGGCTGATGAAACGGCGTTTTTTCTTAACCCAAAAGGTCTGGATGTTTTGACTTCAAAAAGTGACAGAGTAGTTTATCAACAAGATGATTGAGACGAGAGTGTGTCACTGCTTTGGCGACACCTAATCCTGGAGGGCAGTTAACTCCCCCCGCTTGTGGTTTTTAAAGTAGGTAAGTGTGCATTCCCACAGAAATTGCCAAAAGTGCAACAACTGCCAGAGGCATGTGCTATAGTTTGTGGGGGACACCAAACTCCCTCGCTACTTGAGCAGTTGGTCTCCCCCCTTGAACTTCCTGCTTGGATTAGAACATCGCCTCTTCATTATAATTTAATATATTAGGTCTTTTTCCTACATTGGTCTTCTTCTTCATTCTAGGAGATTTCTTGTTGTTCTACCTTAAACAACAAGAGACAAAAACTACCTATCTAACAACAAATGAAACTAGGAAGGCTGGGAAAATGGATAAAATAGTGAACTGGAGAAGGACACTATTAAACTCCAGTGAAGGAAAGGTATACTATAAGCCTATCCTCCTTTGGTTCCACGTTTAACAATAATTGTTAAACGTGGAACAAAAGGAGGATAGGCTTATTACCAATTATTGGTTTTACCAATAGCGGACAGTGTGTCCTACACTAGTACAGGCAGTATTTTGCGTGTACCAGTGGAGGACATGCATAAATTAGGATTCTGTAATATTAAAATCAGGTGAATTATTTGAAATATGCTCGAGTTAAATAGTATTGAAGTTGTAACAATCACAAAAATAGCTTAATATTCACAGTCGTTCTCTTGTCATTTTTCACTAGGAATAAGGATCAAAAGGGCAAAAACGTGGATTGTCGTTATTTTTTTTAAACTGCTACACCAATTTGGCACCAACTTCGTCCTATTCACTTCCATTTAGTTGTAAGTCTTACAGCTTCCATAATAAGAAGGAATAAATGGCAAAACTCAACTCATATTCTTATTATAACATATTATTTTTCAAGTGTCCGGCATTGGTGCAGTGTCCGCCACTGGGGCTTTTACCCTAATGTGATTCAAATAACGAAATAAAATAATATAGGAACTAAATAAGACATATAGCAGTAGCCATTACTTTGTAGTTACAGCTGGGTGAGGGGAGGATTAAGAAGGCTGGTCCTCGTTTTATAGTTTACTCGAGTACTTTCGCCGGGTAGGCATCATCAGGAGCTACAATCGAATTGAAAACCAACTTGTACATCTTAGTAGGTAGTTTAAGTTGCATATTATTGCTATTATAAGTATTCAAGTATAAAAGGTATTTTTCAAGTACATTTTGGTTTTATTAACCTTTATCGTTAGAATATTTTTTAAAAAAAATTTATTTTTTTATTTTTTAAAAACAAAACACATCTATTTAAGCTTAATGTTTAGATAGTCTATATGATGATAGATAATCATGTGGTCAATGTGGTTGGTGCATACCTTAACTGTCTAGTGGATGGGGGTTCACTTTTCTCTTGGTTATACATGGTAATAATCATTCGGCTGAATTTCCATTTGTCATAGGGGCTTGCGAATCTATAATTTGGGAATATGGTATGTATTAATTTGAAGGGTTATTGAGTGGATAACTCTTATTGGGGTAATTGATGAATTGCTACTCACTTGCTGCTTAGGGGTGGGAAATTTGAGATTCTTCTCTTGGTTTGCCTTATTCTTCATTCCAAAATTTTTTGGTATTTTCCTTGTGAATGGAAGGGGGTTATAGGGTAATTATTGATATATTATGTATAGTTATGTATAGTTTAAGGTTATTACTTGAGGTTAAGTTTTTGTTTTGAAGCTCACTTTCTTGCATGTTGTAGATGTGGTCATCCTTATATGGTGCAATTGGGTCACCAGAGCTCCCTGCTTGGGAATTATTCTTTGGCACTATGATTGAAAACCAATGAAGAGGTATTATTTAAAATAGCCAGTGGAAAACTCAACCTTTTCAAACTGGGGAACTTTATGGTTTGCCATGTGGTCTTATCCTCCAAGGCAATTGTTGTTAGTTGCTATGGGTGGCAAGGGTAGTCATAGGTTGTAGGTGTCAGCGTTATTGCTAGGGTTGAATCGTTAGGTGTGCATACTATCGTGAGTTGATGAGTTTGATGGTCCCTATAGTTAATACATTTACTTAATTGTTTTACATTTATATCTATTGCTTATCATACTAATGACTAGTTTGCTTTGACTTATAATGTAGGTTTAAACAGTGGTATAAATTGTTCCCCTAGGTGGTTCAGTTCTTTTTGTCTGTTCATACATTTATTACTAAATTTAATTATATTGATATTTTCCCTTATTTTCCTTTTAATTGTAACAGCTTCTTTGCCTAATGATTTAACATCTTCAAAATTAATTGTATGTTGATTCTCATTACAGTGGTAGTCTAATGCGGTTTTGTCCTTTTTAGTTCTAACATTGTAGTCATGCTGCATACGTATGCAAGGCAGAGGGACAGACAAGTTACTTTGATGCACAACTTGGCATGCAAAGCCATTGTACGCCTGTCAGCATCGTGATCGACTTCTGTGGAACACCATACTTCCTCTAGCACTTCCAAATCTCGTCGCGGTTGATTCTATTGAAGGCCTTCTCAAAGTCGATAAACAGGAGATAATGGCTAGCCTGGAACTCTTTATGTTGCTCGACGATGAGACGCAGAGTGTTTATCTGGTGCAGGATCTGCCCTTGCGGAACCCCGCTTGTTCTTTCCTAAGGCGGGTATCCAACGGCTCCTTCATCCTGTTCAGGATTACTCTTGAGAAAACTTTACTGGGGATTGATAATTATTGATTGATTGACATTATTTTTTCAGCACTGTTAGGTCGGTATTTCGTTTAGTGGCCCTATTCGATCCCACACATTTATTACTATACCAAATTAATGATAAAACAATCACCTTTTATATTTAAAAATAAATACTTTAAAACCGTTTAATATATCAGAATTTCTCCAGGGCACTGATATTAACAAAAAGCTTCAGGGGACAACTAGACCCCACATGGAGCCCTATACCAAATTTCATCAAAATCGGTCTGCTTCAGAAAATTGCACAAGCAAAAAGATTTTGAAATTTTGTAAAAAAAAATTAAAAAATCTGTAAGTAGAGACGTTTTTCTCCATTTGACTACATGAGTATTACTGAAGTGCCTTTATCCCATTGTTTACTTATACTTACCTTGTATTTACAACGAACAATGTTATGAAAGTAGGTACCAGGAGAGGAAATGAATGAGTCGTGGGATTGCATAACGTTGGCTATTCCCACATGCGTCTGGCCCTTCACAAATTGCACGAAAAACGTTTTGTTTCGCTAAATACTGTTTTTTATTGCTCAAAATTGATAAAAATGACACAAAAATGTAATCGAAGTCAAAAAGTGTTTGACGCATGGGGCGAAGTCCGAGATTATGGCGACGCAGTGAACGTGTTAAGCCCAAATAATAAAACAATACACACCTTCTTCACGGGGGGTTTTAGGAGCATGGATTTGTCATTAGAAATGTGTGGAGTATCATTCATATGAAGTAATACTTTCAGGAGAGACTTTCATCACTAATTTGGATTGGCTCATAATATCACATACCACAAATAGTGTAATTTTCATCTCCTTTGAACGTACTGCAACTCCACCCTCTTTCACCCTCCTTCCTACGTATCACGAAATTATCGATCTGGGTGCCTACTAGAAAATTTTTCTACAACCATTCCTGGAGAGATTGTCTGTCAATTGTCTACAAAATGTGTATGCGCCCCCTCCGCTCTCCTTCTCTACCAAATATAGCTGATGTTCCCTTGGTAATCCGTTTAGATTGTGAAAAAGTGTGTGTAAGTGCAACTGAAGAAAAGAAAGAAAGTCCGAGTTTGAGAGGAGTTTAAATGAGGGCGAAGTAGCTACGATGGAAGGAACGCGTGAGGCAATCGTGGCTAACCAAACCTCTCACAGCCCAGTCCGTGATGCCGTAGCTGTCTTCCAAATTCTCCAAATCGCCTCGAGAGACCAACTGGAGCTTCTCAAGGTTTACAATGCCGACGCTCCGCAAGTTGTGACCCTTTGGCGGCTGTGCGAGGTCTGTTGTACAAAGAGAGCACCCCGTTGGGAACCATGATCTGACGCCTTGTCAAATGCCTTGTCTAGTTAGGAATGAAGGAGTCTGTGTCATCAGGTTATAATATTACTTCTAAGTCTACCGAAAGAAGCATTGTTCTAACTTTTGGGAGGTGAAAACTTATGTAGCTAAAATACTTGTGTAGCTTATACTCATACTAAAATACTTATATAGCTGAAATACTTATTTACTCCTTAATCAAATCGGCCTGTTGGGCGTTCCTGAGCATTTCTGTCCACAAATCCTTGTTGGAAATCCATTGCTGTTGAGATATATTTTGTATATATCGACTGTAAAATGTGTTTTCATTAAAGTTTGTGATTTCGATGTGAATTGCCGTAACAACTACATCGTAAATCTGGGCGTAATCGTAGTTCGGTCCTCGGTTTTGACTGTACGTAGCCATGAAAAATTTAGACTCAAATTGAACCTGAATAATTATCAAACTACTCATATTCTACTAGCCGGTCTCATCTGTGCAATTTGTTACTTTGTGTTAGATTGTTTTTATAATCATACTCTAACTGTACCAATTTCTTATAGATAGAAGAGTTTCCTCCAAGAGACTTTGTACGTTTCCATCTTACCTTATTTTCCCTGAAACATTGCTATACTTATGAATATTTACAACTCACATAATTTATTCATTGTGCGCCAAGTATCCGTTACGCATGATCTCTGTTAATTCAGTTTATTCATGGAAACCAAAACGTGGTCAAATATGACACAAGTAACAGAACCGAGTGAGTTCGAAGTCAATAAGAGAAGAAGGAAAGTTACATCTATAATCGGATATTTTGTGGATGCAGGAGTTAATAAAACGAGTTTGAGGTTTTTTTTCTGCTCTCGCTTCAAGTCTTCGCTATAATAAAGAAGATTCGAAAACAAGAGGTACAAGAAATAAGATGAGCTTCGAAATAAGCTCTCTCAGATAACACCGCTCTAATACCGTGTATCTCGTGGTAAAATATATCCCATCTAAAAGTGAAACACACGAGTATTGGTAAAAGAGTATTAGAGGTATCCCCAATATTGATGACGGAACTGGTCGCATTTATTGCTCGATATTGAGTGAAGAAATCTTTATCTTTCGATGAGTTTTTTTCTTCACATTTTTCGAAAGTTAAACACAAGGGAGAGGCAACATAGCAACATAATTAAATGACTTGAAAATGGATGAACAATTGCTTAGAAATAAATTTAAAATGAAAGACCTTCGACTTATGCGAATTCTTCTCACCTATCACAGGGTCAAGCGGGTAAATTGTGAACTGGTAACGTTATTCCCTACGTGGTGATTTAAGGAAGTAAATCGCTTGTAAACCTTTGTAACAAAATGATATATTGTCCTGGTTCCTGCTAATTCTCAGCGGCTGATTTGTGAATTAAATGCAACTCTTAGAGGCTAGTCTGGAATATTGACGTGGTATTTTGAAATAATATAATTGGCATCAGACCATTTTAGTTCCTAGTTACAATTGTAAATTACAATAAATAGTGCAATTGCTATTTAACGGTTAGCTCTCACAATTCAGATCTTAAATTACAATGGTAAATTACGATTTTAGAACAAGTACTTCACAAAAAATTCTTTACTGTCTTATATGATGAATTTTGATGTCGAACTCGTACAGACAGTTGAAGAGCAACAACATCAGTATGAGGGCTGCAACATTGTCGTCGCGCGGGTTGTGGAGGGGGAAAAGTGCCACGAAGTTGCATGAGTTGGGAATATCGATAGGCATACTCCGTGGTATCACCACCCGTGTCCTCCTCGGCTCATATTTGAACGGGTTGTCCTTTTATAAAGGCACTTCCCTTTATCCCTCTTTCCCACTCCCACCTTCCTACTATTCCCTTATCCCTAGGGCCGGTGTCAGTTATGTCCTCGGTGTCCTCCCCAATAATATTTGATTTGTTTATTTATGTTTATTTATGGCGTGCCCCGTCCGTCACAAAAGACAATGTGTCTTTGAGGGGTGATCGAAAAAAATGTAGTGACTATGGTTCTTTGCAGACGAGTGATCTATATAGAAATAATAGACCTTTTTGTAGTAATTGGTAGCGTTTTGATCCTGTTTGTATACTCATTAGGGAACCTGTTAGAGGAACCGATCGTTTACCCTATTTTAGATCGTGTTTATATACCCATAAGGGAACCCGTTAGAATTTTCTTGTTTCATTTAGGTGCTGCCACGTGACGACACATTTCACAACCAAACTTGTTACAATATCGACACTCGGTAATGGCCATGTTTGGGTCTTACGAATGAGAAAATTAGAGTCATGAGCTTCAAGCCATACTTCCTCACACTACACACCAAAACCATTAGCACTAATTCAAAAGCATAGTTCGTGAGTCATGACACGCAATATTTGCGTATCTCTAACACTGTCCTCTCAAAACAATCAGCTCTCCACACAGCTCCAACAGATCAGCCCACCTTTTGAGTGTTGCCAGTAGCGCCCATTATTTCCTCTCCCAGAAGCGAACAACACGCTTGACTTTTGAATGGAAATCACGTCCGCCCTAAAGAATGCCGCGACCCTCAGTCGGCGCTAATTCCTCCACATGCAACACAACCCACGGGAAGGGATATTCGGTTTTCTGAATCAGGTCGGTTGCGGGAATTATTATTACCAGATGAGCGCCCCCTCAATGGGAAGCATTCTACGGGCGGGTTAGAGCCGAATTTAAATGCACCATTTTCCAACGTGTAGGTACAAACCGCGCTTCGAACCAGCCTAGGTTGCGTAACTCCAGAGCCCCATTGTCGAACTGAGGAGTTTTTAAGGAGCAACAATCGCATTATTCGAGAACAAGTAGTGAGAACCATAATGCACTCTAGAAAGTGATCGCAGTTTATTGTTCGTCGGAAACGCACGTCATAACCTACGAACCTTAGTATACTCTAGGTTTTAATTGAATAATTACATAAACGTTGTAATCAGTTCCATTTGATGCTAATTTAAAGGTCTAAAATGTAACTTCCAACTTACTTCGTTTTTGTGCGAATTCTGACTGATTTTCAGACAAATAACTCACAAAAGTTTTGAAGAATTGTTTAACGATGAAGTGTGAAAAAGATTAAAAGTGAAGTAAAAGACCGTTTCATTTTGAATTTTCGTCCGACTGGCGTCGTGAACGTCATCAACTGTCTTCCAAAGGGAAGATCGGCATTTTTTGATGATTTCGCTCATGGCGGTAAATATGGAATGGAGAGGATTTCATTAACGATCCTAACCGGTTCATTAAACCAGCTAACGGACGTTGGACAATAATCAAGCAATCCACCTACTATAATGGATAGATAGATATATAGATATGTTTATTTGGCGCCAATTTGTACACTTTTACAATAAATAAGATAAGTTCATGATACGATGCCATTTGCTCAGATTTCCTACCCGACGTAAGGCTTGGCCAGAGTTGTAGGGTAGGATCTTTGCAAAACCGCTCCATCTCGGTAAATAAGTTGATACCTACTATACATTACAGTAATAAGTAAATTAATAAACAATACATGATTGGACCGAAGAATGGACGCTATTTGATAATCACTAATATATGCTAACTTACTTTAATATTTTCTAACTTTAATGATCTCTAAACTTAAATAATCTCCTATAAATATATGCCGTTTAATATCCACTGGCATCTAAAGCCCCCTTCTGTAGCTAGCCAACATAACACTTGCTTTTTGTATTTGTGTCTAGTGAACTTCTGGGGACTTTTCATGCTACAAACAATTCGCACATCCGGAGTAAGACTGGTATAAGTCAAAAAACCCAACTGATGGGAAATCGCATTTAAAGATTTTCGACTTCTTTGTTGTTCTATAACAGTCATCTGAACGAATTTTTTTAATATCTCAAGGGTCTACGGCACTCATATACTATTTAACTATCATGTGCTATACCAAAATTGCTTCGTTACCTCTTCATTTGCGACCAGCATGCTTAAATTGATCAAATTCCTATGATGTACCACTATTACTCCAAGAAATGGTGGAACATCTCAAAATAAACCAGAGTTGTAATTCTAAAAGTGGAACCAATACATGACTTTTCGGATCAAAAGTGGTACATCTCATATTATACCAACGTTACAACATGCAGACCAAAGAGAAATTCCATTTTGTTTTGGAGAAATACTGGTGCATCTCAAAATAAACCAGTATTGCAATGTAATTGTAATTTAAAACTAGATCAACCACTCTAATTATTGTTGGATCAAAAGCGGTACATCTGATATATACCAGTATTACACATACCTTGAGTTCATCACACTTCGGCGTCTGGCGCATAACTGAAGTGATCCAGTCTTGCTCCGACGCCATGGTAGAAGAATGGCTCAGAACCATACTGGTTTATCTGCTCTCTAGCGGCCAATAACTAAGTTATCGTTAAACCCGTTCTACCCCCGTGTAGAGCTCGACGAGAGCTATCTGGTGGAATATATAACTCAAAACCGCCAATTTCGGACTTATACCAGTCTTACTCCGGATGTGCGAATTTTTCTATGTAACAAAATTTGTTACATAGAAATACATTTAATGTAGAATGAAGATCGGGCTGTGCGTTGTCAGAGTCAGTCTAGGCCCAGGACCTATTACATTCCTTGCGGCGGCATTAGCAATATATTAACGATAATTGCATGGCATCTTTCATTGTAATAGACAATTTTGAGTTGTTGGTTTTGAGAGAAACAAGGAGTGGTTCGAACAGGATTTATCCTGAACATAATAAGATCCATGAAGAGATGAAAGATGATGGGAGATGTGATGTGGTGAAAAGCTTTTCCATTCAAGACTCGTTAGTAGGGCGAAAAACGGATGGAAAGAAAACCTCGGGGAATTATTTCAGAACCTCCTTTTAAAGAATAATTCCACACTCATTTTCCAATTGTTTAATCTTTTACAACTAAAATTACAGTAACACACATGACTTAGGTACTGATTTATACAGTTGTTTTTATATGAGTTAAGTAAGATAGGATCACTAACTAATTTTTTGTCCTGCTACTTGAGATAATGTGGTATAATTGGGAGATATTAAAGTAAAGTAAAAGTGAAATTAAAGTAAACAACCATTTCAGGTTGAATTTCCGCCCGACTGCCATTCCTGGAGACGAATCAGACGTCATCAGCTGTCTACCTAAGGGAAGAACAGAATGGGTTCTGATGATTTCGCTCATGGCTTCCCATTGGCCTCACCGCCATGGGTTGGGACGAGGGGGAACTACGACCGGCTTACCCGAAAATATGCTTCTGAGGTGATCCCCGAACTCATGGCCCCGCAACCGGTTCGAGTCTCGTCTCCAGAGACACATGCCGCAACTCGCTCGGCCACAGCTGAACCCATATAATAATTATATGGGTTATAAAAAAAAATGTCCTTCAATTATCTCCCAATTATTGGGAGATAATTGAAGGACATTTTTTTGAATTATTCGTCGCCAAAGGACCATCTTTGTTGGTTTCAAGTTTCAAGTTAAATATGTTTTTTATTCTCTTTTTCATCCACGTGTTATTTGCTATGGTAAGATTTTTGTTCTCCTGCTTCCTTTTACAATCCTTCTCAACCCGTTGTCGTGGTTCTGAAAATATGGACGAATTTTGATCTTCATCAATGATTATTATTCTTCCCACAATATTCTTTAGTACCGAATTCATCTTGTTGGGGCCTAGAATGAAGTTTGATTGGGACAGGGTGTCCCAGAAGTTATGGTCCACCCTCCGGCATTTCCGTATTTAATTACGTAAAAAAATGGGTCCAACAGCATTTTTCATATTTTTTTGTAAAGAATTCAGGAAAAATACTTTTGCGCGAAAAAATTGCGCGCTAGTGCGCGCAATTGACACTAACTTTGTTTTTTCAAATAGGAACCCCCATTTTTTATTGCAGATTCAGATTCTACGTCAAATTTCATGAGAAATTCATACCCGAACCGACTTTTTTCATTGCGCGCAACTGGTACTTTTCGCGTGCGAAGTGACAAGGGAGCGCAAAAGTGCATTTCTTTAAACCCCAAGTGTGGCACATGTTTTGTCATTATTTTTTGACGCTGAATCACGTGGTGAGGTCCTCTCTTCGATCTCATCGTTATTTTTCCAAATTTGGAAGGAAAAATTGTTTTTGGGCTTCATTTTCCCTCCCCCTTCCACAACACGGGCTGGGGACCAGCTATGGCGGGATTAAAAAAAAATTCCTCACTTCTAAATTTAAAAAAAACGTTTGAAAAGTAGGAAAATGTTGGTTAAGTAGGTACTTACCTACTTTAATGTGAAAAAAATAAAAAAGCTTCTCATCTAACGGTCTTTGACCAGTCGGATGCCGACCCCCAATCCAAGGTGAAGAATGATAAGACATTCATTTTTTATTTATTATTACTTTTTTGAGCTTTTGTAACTTTTAATTTTTTTTAAAAGGTTTTTAGATGAGAAGCTTTTTTATTTTTTTCACATTAAAGTACGTAAGAACCTACTTAACCAACATTTCCAACATTCCAACATTTTCCTACTTTTCAAACATTTTTTTTAAATCTAGAAGTGAGGAATTTATTTTTAATCCCGCCATAGCCCAAAAACATAATTTTTCCTTCTAAATTTGGAAAAATAACGATGAGATCGAAGAAAGGACCCCACCACGTGATTCAGCGTCAAAGAATAATGACATGTGCCACACTTGGGGTTCAAAGAAATGCACTTTTGCGCACCCTGGTCACTTTGCACGCGAAAAGTACCAGTTGCGCGCAATGAAAAAAGTCGGTTCGGGCATGAATTTCTCATGAAATTTGACGTAGAATCTGAATCTGCAATAAAAAATGGGGGTTCCCGTTTTAAAAAAACAAAGTTAGTGTCAATTGCGCGCACTAGCGCGCAATTTTTCTGCGCAAAAGTATTTTTCCTGAATTCTTTACAAAAAAATATGAAAAATGGTGTTGGACCAATTTTTTACGTAATTAAATACGGAAATGCCGGAGGGTGGACCATAACTTCTGGGACACCCGTAGAGCTTTTGAGTAGCCAATCAAACCAGTAAGGAGCACTCCTGAGGACACGGCATCTGACGTAGTGTAATTGTCAAGACAGTACTACTAACTGGCACCAGATTATTAACACTAAAATCCAATAGTTTCGCTATCCCACAAGTCTCCTGCCGTCAACTCCACCCGGAACCAAGCGGTTCCGTGCTTCTCCATTGTTGATCTTCGTGACAACTATTCGCTATTTGCATCTCTTTCAAAGATGTAATTATTAATCGACTCAAAAATTCAGCTATCCCCACTTTCGATCCTACCTCAGGATCCTGCCCAATTTTCATCCCCCTGTTGCCCTATAAATAACGAGCTTACCGCAAGGCTCATATTTCTCCTTTGGCAGGTTCGATGAATCCGATAAAAGCACGGGAAGGTCGTGGGGGCTCCATTATGATTAAGGGTATGGCATGGGCGTTTTACCCCACTAGGCTTGGGTATGGCTTCTGGGCTTCGTGCTCTGCTTCCACCGTCCGCGTGTGAGCTAAATAATGAAAAATCGTTTCAAGTTTTCTCAAGGGTAATGGCTCGTTTCGCACATTCTGGCTCGGTAAGTAACGACATTTACCTCCCATCTTGAGGATTATACATTTATAGGGAGGTAATAACGGCTTTCCCAGGTCCGGAAGAATAACAAAGAGGTAATTGCCAATATAGGATGAAGCTCTGATAACAGGTAAGTTCCACTAGCTTCAGGATGTATCATTTCCACCCATTTTATATGCAATTTTGTCAGATGATAAAACTTGAAGTATGTCCTCAGAAGTTCATCATCTTGATCAATGAAGATCAAGATGACATGGAGTATAAGAACGACATACCTTCAGGGTTCGATTCTGCAACAAAAATTCCGAAAACTTCACTGCAACAAATTTTGCTTCCTCACTACCGAAGGTAGGGAAGCTTTGTATTCGTGAAAGAAGTGAAAAAAAAAAATGTCCTCCAAAATCAAAATTTCCACTTGCTTTTTGCGTTTTAGAACTTCCCGAACATTTTTGGTTTCGTGTCTGTCTGTCTGTCTGTCTGTCGGTCTGTCGGTCTGTCTGTCTGTCGGTCTGTCTGTGGTCAATCCTTGTCCCGGGCAAAACTATACCAACCTGGGGTCCGATTTTGATGAAATTTTCAGGGATAGTGCGGGTTAGGTCCTAGACGGTCCCCTATAAATTTCAGCACCTTCGGACCAATAGGAGCGAGTGCGCATGCGCAAACGTGAATTTCCTGGAACCTCGGTTTCTCGGTTTCTAATGAACCGATTTTGCTCAAATTTGGAGGTTAGTTAGGTACTAACTTCTAAGAGACACCCTATAAGTTTCAATCAAATTGGTCAAGCAATAGCCGCTGCGCATGCGCGAACTTTAAATTTATTGTTACAACCAAAACTCCGCAACTATTCAACCAATTTCGATGAAATTTTCAGGGATTGTGTGGGTTAGGTCCTAGACGGTGGACCGCTAATATTTTGGTATTCAATAACTCTTTGAATCATAATTTTTTCGCCAACTGTTTCTGTACGTCCATGTTACAATGAGTGAGGAAGCTATACTGCCCACCCAACTTGGCAGACGTTTTTTTCTTTCTAATTCAAATCCGATGTTTTTACACTTGAGTTTGTTGGTTTATTATTTTCAATCGACCAAGAACAAATTTGTTCAACCCCCCCTCAAAATTTGTTGGTTTACGTTTCAAGGTACGTAGAATCCGAAAATCGAATAAAAGCTCCAAATTATTACACAAAGGTTTATTATTTTGCTTCCTCACTACCGAAGGTAGGGAAGCTTTGTATTCGTGAAAGAAGTGAAAAAAAAATGTCCTCCAAAATCAAAATTTCCACTTGCTTTTTGCGTTTTAGAGCTTCCCGAACAATTTTGGTTCCGTGTCTGTCTGTCTGTCTGTCGGTCTGTCTGTGGTCAATCCTTGTCCCGGGCAAAACTATACTAACCTGTGGTCCGATTTTGATGAAATTTTCAGGGATTGTGCGGGTTAGGTACTAGACGGTCCCCTATCAATTTCAGCACCTTCGGACCAATAGGAGCGAGTGCGCATGCGTAAACGTGAATTTCCTGGAACCTCGGTTTCTCGGTTTCTAATGAACCGATTTTGCTCAAATTTGGAGGTTAGTTAGGGACTAACTTCTAAGAAACACCCTATAAGTTTCAATCAAATTGGTCAAGCAATAGCCGCTGCGCATGCGCGAACTTTAAATTTATTGTTACAACCAAAACTCCCCAACTATTCAACCAATTTCGATGAAATTTTCAGGGATTGTGTGGTTTAGGTCCTAGACGGTGGACCGCTAAATAAAATTCTACGTTGAAAATACAAAATATTATAAACTATAATACCTTATAAAAATTATAAAAATATTATAAACATTAATACCTGCAACCCTATCCCGCATATTATCGCCAATATTTTGGTATTCAATAACTCTTTGAATCATAATTTTTTCGCCAACTGATTCTATACGTTCATGTTACAATGAGTGAGGAAGCTATACTGCCCACCCAACTTGGCAGAAGTTTTTCTATATAGATCACTCGTCCACAAAGAACACGGCTTTGCCATAGTTACCACCAACCAACATGACGAAAAACAACGATCGCAAAGGTAAGATAAATGAACCAAAATTTGGCCGTCCGTCCGCCGTACGCGGCACTTTCCTTAGTTAGCATTGACCGATTTTGATAAAATTTGGTTTACTGGCTTAATTTTGGGTCTAGTTGTGCCCCGAAGATTTTGGTTGATGTAGGTCACTTCTAAGGGTTCCAAAATCAATTTTGAAATTTTGAAAACGCCCTAACTCAAAAAATTTGAATATAAAGGAATTGTTTTCCCATCAATTAAGGATAGTATAGAATTTTTAGAATTTTTTGAGACCACGCGGAGTTCTGTAGGACAAACCGTTCGCTCCCTACGAGAATTTAAGGGTTGGACTTACGATAAATAAGAAACACGGTGTGAATCGCAAAAGAGGCCTAATCTCTGTTCAAATTTTAGCTGACCGAAATGCGATCGACGTTTTTCTTCATGTTGGATGGTGGTAACAATGGAAAAGCCGTATTCTTTGCAGACGAGTGATCTATATAGAAAAATAATAAACCATTGTGTGGCACAATGGTTTTTCGTGTTTTTGACCTGATGTCACTAAAATAGTCATAATTTCCTTCATCTACAAAATAAACTCAGATATGGCGTTTCTTTTTTGTTCAAAAAACGTTTCACGTCTCGTCAAGTATGTTTTTTTCTAACTCGAAATTCGACTTCTGTCAATTGTCTACTTCAATACAACTTTGAATGGTAATTTGCTGCAACATCACCTACCTACTGAAAAATAGATGAGCTCCATGGTAAAAAATCCACATTTTATCAGTTTTACTCCGGTTTATTTCACTTTCATTTTAAGGCATTTTGAAATAAAATTTTATTATATAATTATTTTAATTATTCAATATAACTAAATAATGATTATTTAATATTTCAATTATTTAAATAGAATTACTTTAATGCATTTTGTTTTTGAATACGGAAAAACGTGAATTTTTCAATCGAAATCTGTGTTCCGGCATGAAACAAGGTGTAGGACGAGGGGGTTACCTACTGGGGGGCACAATCTACTGCACCTCTCCCCCTCCCTTCGTACAAAAACTTCTATTTTCTAGAGACAAAGTTGTTGCAAATCAGTTGCAGAATAGATTCCTGATGTTTCGTCGTTCTTGCACCCAAACCCCTGTATAGGAAACTAGCATGACCGCTATCGTAGCTCGTAAATTATTTGGCTTCCTCAACCGTGTGGTTGGGACTTGTTGGTTGTGGCTTGCATATTCGTCAGGAAAGTGTCCGCGGGTGTCTCAATCGATCACAGTCCGTTCTTCTTTCCGGGTTAGTATTTCCCTAAATTGCAGGGGCAAAAACTTTAGCTAAACTTGAAATTTTCAAGGTTTTTAAAAATTTATTAGTGCATCGGCCTTGGGAATTGAAAAACTGAAAGATCAAAGCCGCTGAAATCATCAAAATCGAACAATAATTACCAGAGAAAACGCTGCAAATTATTACACAATGGTTTATTATTTTTCTATATATATCACTTCGTCTGCAAAACCACCAATCATCCAACATGAAGAAAAACATCGATCGCATTTCGGTCAGCTATAATTTGAACGGAAATTAGGCCTCTTTTGCGATTCAAACTCGTGTTTCTGATTTATTGTACGTCCAACCCTTAAATTCTCGTAGGGAGCAAACGGTTTGTCCTACAGGGCTCCGCGTGGTCTCAAAAAATTCTATACTATCTTAAATTTATGGAAAAAAAGTCTGCCAAGTGGGTGTGGCACATAGCTTCCTCGTATCCATAACCCGATCGTATAGATGCATAGTAGTTAATCTCAAAACACCAATCTCTAAGTACCTTTCACTACCCTAATAGGGGACCATCTACACGCTAATCTGGACAATTCTAGGAAATTCCATCAAGTTCGGATGAAAAATGTTAGTGTTATGGCTGTTACAAGGATTTTACGTTTGCGCATACGCAGCGGCTACTATCAGTGCAGGGGTGATAATCTTCATAGGGGACCATTTAAATACTAATCTGTAATGTCCCTGAAAATTTCATCGACATCGGATGGAAAATGTAGAAGTTATGGCCGTTACAAGGAATTCACGTTCGCGCAGGCGCAGTCGCTCCTATCAGTCCGGGGATGATGATTTTCATAGGGGACCGTCTACATTCAAATCCACACAATCCCTGAGAATTTCATCAAAATCGGACTATAAATTCGTATAGATATGCGCGTTACAAGGAATTCATGACAGACACACAGACAGACAGACACCGAACCAAAATTGTTCAGAAAGGTCTAAAACGCAAAACGCAAGTGATAATTTTAATTCGGGGAACTTTTTTTTTCATCCTTGAAAAGTGAAAACAAAGCTTGGTAGACTCAGAAGCAACAATATCTTCATAAACAATTTTTTTGAGTTAGGGCATTTTTTTTTTTTTTTTTGTTTTGTTTTGTTTAGGGCAACCCTTATTTTTCAACCCTTAGAAGTGACCCACATCAACCAAAATCTTCGGGGCACAACTAGACCCCAAATGGAGCCTACATATCAAATTTCATCAAAATCGGTCAATGCTAAGTGGGGAAAGTGCCGCGTACGGCTTACGGAATTTTTATAATCAAATAATCGAATTTTCATTCATTTTTTGGATTCTACGTACCTAGAAACGTAAACCAACAAATTTTGAGGGGAGTTGAAAAAAATTTTTCTTGGTCGATTCCAAAGCTTCATTATTGAAAATAATAAACCAAAATGTTTTCTAGTTATGTTTTTTTCCTATTTTCTCTGGCAATTAATGTTCAATTTTGATGATCCCTGCGGCAATATTTTAGTTTTTTAATTCTCTATGCCAATGCACTAATAATTTTCTAAAATCCTTGAAAATTTAAAATATAGCTACATTTTTAAAATTTAAGCGTCTGCAATTTAGGGAAATACTAAACCCCGGGCGAGGAACGAACGGCGACCGACTGAAACCTCCTTACCGTTAGGATTTTATTTGGCAGTGACCGATATAATTATTACCTGTACTCTCAAAGTGCTTCACGATCGACTCATCAAATTTGTAGAAGAAGCAAATCTCATACCCAAACATCAGTTGTGGATCTCGTGCACCGGATCACTCATGTTACCTAAGAAGCCAAGGAAGACTGAATAGTTTTTCCAGCTGTCTTCTTGGACGATACCCAGCGTTCGGTAATGTCAGGCACGAAGGACTCAATCATAAGCTCAGTCAAATGGTTCCTGCTCAACTTTGCGTCGGTCGCGCCTTCCCACACGCAAAGTAGGTCGCGCTGCTGTGTTTACACCGCAGTCATTTCCGTTGCGTATTTTACTCAAAATTGAAACATTTGACAATCTTAGAGACAATAAATTGTATCCCGCTTGCTTTAGTTAGTATTTTTATTCGTACAATTGCAAAATATTGGGTATAATATGTAAACTTGAACAAAACGATAAAAGCTCAGTCCAAACACAGTTAGGTACTCAGCGCACGCCTTACTTGACGACGCCTGAAGCCCAACTAAGTATCAACTTTTACGTCCCTCACAAGGTGGCAACTCATATGCAATCTTGGGAGAGGGATCCGAAACAAAAAATACAGAGAAGGTTGGGTGAATTTTAGGAAATTTAGTCAAAGGGCAAGCGTTTTCTTCCGAGTGTGGTGTAAACACGGCGCAAGGTTAATATGCTGATTTGCTCCAACCCTACCTGTGAAACCGATACTTGTGGATGAAACAGGATGAAGCATATACTCGGGAGCAAAGATGATTTATGCTGGAGTTCCACAAGGAAGCTAATTTGGTCCCCTCTTCTACGTCCTACCTATTGATCAACCCAAACACGAGTAGAAGAACTACAATCAACGACATCATTTGCAAATGTTACTGAGGTCCTTGCCAGTGGTGACGACAATCGCAAATCAACTTCAAAACTAAGAAGATGACCAGACAATCAAGCGGAGAATCAAGATGAATGTAGCCAAATCAGTCCATGTTGATCCCACAAACCACCAAATCAAACATATACCATTGTATCTCAACCCTTATTTGCTAGTGATATGCTCGGCAGGCGTAGGTCGTCGTTACCTTCACTGATAACACTGAACTTCCTTCACCCTTTGTGAGTTCCTCTGGAGGGTTTTTATGTTGCAGGCAATTCAATTGTTTTATTTTTAGATAGTCAATTTACTGAAACATTGGGTATTGGAGTCAATTATTGGGTTTAGTGGAATTGGTGTTGTGAAAAAATACTGTGATGTACTAATACATTGACGTGCATTTATCGTTTGTAACTGCCGTAGATTTTATTGAACCACCTTATTTTATTGATGGTATGAGTGGAAAGGAATTAATGTGTAGGTAAGTTGTCCTCAACCAACGTTTTCAAGATCAATAATGTGAGAGTTGCTGATATTGAATTTCATCTCCCCCTCCCCATTCGTTTACACTAACTAACGCAACATTATCGTCCCTGGGTCATCAATAGGTTCACTTAATCAAAATGCAATGTTATATACAGAAAATTTCTGACTTTAAATGCACGTTACGCCGAGAGGCGTAAATTCACACTAGCAAATATGGGCTAATGGCAAATTCATCCTTCATGCTAATGAAGCATAAAGGAAGGCTCTTGTTGTGATTGGACAAAATACACTGTGATTTTTTGATTTTTGGTTTATTTGTGATTAAACATGTAGGTGAGGGGGTTTTCCCTACCTATCAAAAAACGGTATCAAGTGATACGAAAAAAAAATCTGAAATCACTCAGAAAAGGAAAAGTGCTTTCCTTGACGAGGGAAATTGAAAAATCTCACTAAAATGATGGGATGTTCTCCAGATGAAGAGAGATGAAATTCCTTTTGAAGGTAGCCGGTAAAAGGTAGACCGCGAATCTCACAGAGGTTGGCTCATTCGGCACAAACAAGAAACTGAACTCTGTGAGACCAACAACGATCTCTCCAAGCTACCCCACCAGGACTCTCATCCCCGATTGGTGATGTCACGTCCGATCTATTTACCTATCAGGTTTGTTATTCTAATCGGACGTGAGGGGCGAAATATCTGGGTATGAGTCTAGATACGAAACTCCGCTGGAGAGTGCCTGTGGAAAATAAGTGAACGGAACAGGACACCAAAGTCTGACGTATGTATTGGTTGATTAGTAGAGGGTCAAAATGATCAGCCCAGATCAATCAGGTCCTCAAGGCAGTTAGAACATACGGTGCACAACTGTGAGGCTGCACCTCTCAAAGCAATCGTGACATTATACAGAAATTTCAAAACAATTTATTGCGATTGTGCGTTGAAGTCTCAACCATTGATGACGTCCATAACCTTCAAGCGCTCGTGCAGGCGGTCAAATGACCGCCTTTCTTGAATTCCGAAGAGATGCGCTCACCTATGATTTTATGAGAGGATGGGAAGGTCATGTATTCTCTCATTAGACGTCCCTCAATATGTTCCATCCCAGTGGTCAATGATCCGTCTTTACGTTAACGCTCAGTACACAGCCTAAAATCAATTTCATTCAAAAATAAGTAGGTACCCCTCCGGTAAATTATAATTTTTTCTATAAAATTGCGAATAATTTGGCTATCCTGCCTCTCTCTTCTCTCTCTCTGTTATTCTTTCACCCGAAAAACTGATAATCCTCTCCCATTTTTTGTTCAGGGAAAACATTTACAGAGCTCAGGTGCTAGCGGAAATGGACAGTAATAGGAAAGATGGCGGAGGCCCAATTGTTGCACCCATGGGTGCCTGAAAACATTCAGGTGACCGATCACGACAGTGCCTCAGACATTGACTTGGATGACGAAGATTATGGTTATTGATGGTTATTGATTGAAATAAATAATCTTGTGTTCCACCAAACAAAAACAGTTGAACAAATATAATGATTTTCCAAGTGAAGAGTTTATTTTTATGTTAATGGCCATGTTATTTCGAATAAAAAATATTTTTTTCGATGGGTAATATGTTGTTTGAGTTGTATTTTAGTTACTTTGTATTTACAGCAATAAAAAATAGAGAAATCAGCATGATAATCATTGAAAAACGCTGCAAATTATTACACAACGGTTTATTATTTTTATATAGATCACTCGTCTACAAAATCACCAACCATCCAATATGGAGAAAAAAAAAAAAAAAAATCAAAAAAAAAATCAAAAAAAAAAAATCGAAATCACCAACCATTGATTGCATTTTGGTCAGCTCTAATTTGAACGGAGATTAGGCCTCTTTTGCGATTCACACTCGTGTTTGGATTTATATATATATATATTTCAATATAAACCCTTAAATTTTCGTAGGGAGCGAACGGTTTGTCCTACAGAGCTCCGCGTGGTCTCAAAAAATTCTAAAAATTCCATAGAATCCAAAATTGAAGGAAAAACAATACCTTTATATCGAAATTTTTTGAGTTAGGGCGTTTTCAAAATTTCAAAATTGATTTTGGAACCTTTAGGAGTGACCTACATCAACCAAAAGCTTCGGGGCACAACTAGACCCCAAATGGAGCCTACATACCAAATTTCATCAAAATCGGTCAATGCTAAGTGGCAAAAGTGCCGCGTACGGCGTACGGCGTACGGCGTACGGCGTACGGCGGACGGACGGCCAAATTTTTATTCGATTTTTGGATTCTACGTACCTTGAAACGTAAACCATCAAATTTTGAGGGGGTGTTACAATTTTTTTTTTCTTGGTCGATTCCAAAGGTTCATTATTGAAAATAATAAACCAAAAGCATGGGCGGTCAACAGACAGCCGCGCGAGCGCCCGTGTGAGTGATGTTGGCGTGAGCGCATGAAGAATAAGGACCTTAAAATTCCCACAATATATGAAGTCATCAAAAATCAATCAAGAGCTCACCATCAGAGGTTTCAAGATCATATCAACAAGGAGACTGTGAATTAGCTGGAAGTTGATGATCAGCTCAGGCGGCTGGAAAGACGAAAACCTCACTTTCTGAGGCAGTGGGGAGTGGTGTTCCCATGAAGTTGCTCACTGCGTGTTGTGCTATGCGCTCCTGTGAATCTTGCGCGCCAAAATACACTGAATAACCGTTTTTCCAAGGTGGTGTGATATGTGCCACACTCTCGTCTGTCACTCATATTCATTGTCATAGAAATGTTGATGATAAGCTGAATTACTCGGTGCTATTAATATCAATTGAATCAATTAATCCAGAAACCACTTCAGTCACAAAAATTCGAAAATTCATTTTTCAATGGAAACTAGCTCAGGAAGGAGATGTGAGTCTTGAGTGCAAAAACCACGCCAGTCAGGTAAGTAGTTCGACGGACATGAGGCCTCTTTTCTGAACGTTGAGCGCAAAAACAACTTGAGTCAAGTGACTGGCGCGGTTTCTGCGCTCAACGACGTTATCCTCGCACGAGCATGCGCCGTGCGATTTACAGTCTCAACATCAGCTGTTTTTCGGGGTTTCACATTTTTCTTTATAATCACTCTTTATTGGTCTTACTGTTTTGGATTATTATTTTCAATAATGAATCTTTGGAATCGAACAAGAAAAGAATGTTTAACCTCCCCCTCAAAATTTGTCGGTTTACGTTTCAAGGTACGTCGAATCCGAAAATTGAATAAAAATTGTTCCGTCCGTTCGCACTACGTTTCACTTTTCTTAGCAACCATGGACCGATTTGGTTGATAATTTTGGTATATGGCTCCTTTTGGGGTCTAGGAGAAGCTTTTGGTTGATGTCAGTCACTTCTAAGAGTTGAAAAATAAGAGTTGAAATTTTTAAGAGTGCCCTAGCTCGAAAACTCTCGAAATAAAGGTATTATTTTTTCATTAATTCAAGATAGTATTGAATTTGAATTTTTTTAGCGACCACGCGGAGCATTGTAGGATAAACCGTTCGCTCCCTACGAGTACTTAAGGGTTTTCCTTCAATAAAACAATATTACGATTGTGAATCACCAAACAGGTCTAATCTCCGTTCAAGTTTTGCTTACTTAGCAGTGGTTTCTCATATGAAACTCCCATTTCTTCGAATCGAGTGTGAAGATTTTATTTCTTTCAAATTAACTTGATTGTGAAGTACGTAAGAAGGAGGAATGAAATAGCAATGGTTGGTAGGTAGTGACGGTGGCAAAGCTATGTTCTTTGCAGGCGAGTGATCTATACTGAGAAATAATAAACCATTGTGTAACAATTTTCACCGTTTTTTGTTTTTTGTTTATTTTAAATTTCCTTGTTTTAAGATAAAGCAACCGTTATGTACGTACCTACTCCATTTCTGATGTGAATTTGAATAAAGGCATACTTTTAATGTACGATAATATTTTTTTCGAGTCTGAAAACCAGTTGAGGGCCGAAACAGCATAAGTCCAAATTACATTTTAAATTTTTCTTAGCCCAATTAAAACGGAAAGTAGGTAATTTTCTTCATTTCAGCAACATAAATGCATTTAATGACTGATGAAAAAAAAATGTCCAATTTTTAAGATTTTGGAGGAGTTATGAAGTTTTTTCTCTCTCCTGTTAATTTTGAAAATCTTGACTTAAGATGTTTCTGCACTCACCGATTCAATTGAGGAAACTAATATTTGGTAGGGTACTTGGCACTTCTGACGATCTGCTATCAGATCGCGTAAACCAATCATTTTATGGATGACAAGGAGCTATGTGCTACACCAGCATGACCGAGTACTCTCTTATCATCTAATGGTACGAATTTTCTCGTCACAACGACTCAATCGAAAGTTACAGGGGAATTTACGCGGATACGGAACATTCTTCTCAAAATAAGACATTTTCAACTATTTTCTCTTATTTTCGACAATGAAAAATGAAATTCTTCTGAAAACGGACCACTATGAATACTGGTAAAACACATTTCAAAAAGAAGCAGGCAGATTGGTAATATAATAAAGGGATGCAAGGTGTTCAAACATTTCGAAATATAAACCGTCACTGGTAGCGATTGTCGGTGAAATTGAATATCGGTAAACAATATATCTTAGGAGGAAGTTCCGCTATTTCGTATTTCCCCTACGCTTACACTCAAGGCAAAAATTGCTACCAAAATAAAAAAATGAAATGCTGCTGCGATGATTCTTAATTGGCGAATGAATGAACAATTTCCAGGCAATTCTAAGTTTTACGTTGCGGAAGGGAATACAACGTCGAAAAAGATATCGATGGGATTCACAGTGATTAGTTCGTTTCCAGTCCATCCAAGCGAAATCCAATATTTTGTGTCCTGTCGATTGTAATTGCATTTTGAACACTTTTTGAACGGGTTCCGGTGTACACAATTATTTTTATCTAATTCACCTCTCACACCTCTAAATCCATCGAGTTCGTCTTGATTCACGGGGCAGTCATCAATTCATTCGTACGGTGTCTCTTTTGACGAAGTCAAGTGAGTTGCAACGTCTCTCTTGACGATAAAATAATTGTCATGAAGACCTTCAAAACAAAGGTTTTCTCTTAGTTGCCTACCAAATTAATAAATATATTTATATACAAATTGTGTAGATTCCGAGTAAGTTTTCAGCTTATAATGATTCAGTTTTTTTTTTTTGGAAATTCCAATTAGTACTGACTCCAGTTTCCAACATAGCAGGAATCATGAGAAGTCGTGACTGGAACCTTATAGTAGGTTACAGTAAAGTATTATAATAAGTCATGAATTTTGGTAGTTGACATAAAAGATCCTTATGGAAAAGAATTAAATTCCAATTTAATCACAACAATTCTTGTCTGTTGATTATCATTTCTTGTGGTTCACATTAGTACCTATCATCGTATTTCATTATTTTCGTGCTTTATTCTCCTTATTCAATTAATTTTCACAGTATTAAAGTTGATTACAAAGTACCTAAATAATTATTTAGAAACCTCAAAATTATGAACAAAACCATACGAATATTAAAATGGTACCTTAAACAAAAACAATTTCCAAGACCAAATCTCCAAGTACCTACCCAAGTATCCTCCAAATTTGATGAAGATGGAATTTATTCATTTGGTTTAGATCTGCAAGCTATACGAGGTGTCTCACGGGTCCTCCCCCCCCCCCCCACTGCTAAAATCGTCAAGATAGTGGTTACAAAAAAAAATGTTTTGAATCTTCATGATTTTTTCCAAGGATCTCAAATAAGACTACGGTGTGCATTACGCACGTGCGCAATTACGCACACCAACTTCGTTTTTTCGAATGAGACCCCCCATTTTTAGGACGTCCCACAGCAAGACTTGGGCGGCCTTTATGAAATCGATCTGGGGTGAAGTTGGACAACACTCAACAGAAAAAAAAATAACCACACAGTAATCCGTTTTAGACCATTCTGAATCCAAATCCGCGAAAAAAACCATAGGTGTATGTCTGTCTGTGTGTGTGTGTGTAGGTGTATGTGTGTGTGTAACAAAATCTTGTGTACTCTGCACAGGCCTTAGTTCTCAACCGATTTTCCTGGTTCTTTTTTTGTTCGACGCGGAAAACTATCTAGTTGTGCACTACGTCCCGGAATTTTGAATTTTGCCTTTTAAGGGGGGGGAAAGGGGAGGTTAATGCTTGAAAAACGTGCGTTTGCGGGCGTAATCTTGTAAACTCTGCCCTGGCCTCAATTTCCAACCGATTTGCGTGTTTCTTTTTTTGTTTGACTCAAATAACTTCCGAGCTGTACATAATTTCACCAGAGTACCAAAATTCGCAAGGGGAGGGGGCGAGTGGGGGGATAATATTCACAAAATATCCGATTTTTCAATATTTCGGTTCCTTTTCTGCTTACTAATTGTACCCAAGCTTTGAAATTGAGGAAAAATTCTCATTATAGCTCCGGATTTTTATGAATTATTCTCTGTACCACCATGGAACTAATAGTGGTGCCACCATGGTGCCAAGACACCATAAACCTCATATTTCGTGGGTTTTTTTGTGTTGCACCTTGAAAACGGATGTGAACTTCGACGGACCGCCTACTAAAACTAATAGATGAAAGTTCATTGTTACGACGTATTTCCGCTTTGGTGCCAGACCGGCACCATTGGTGGAGGGGGGGGGGGGTTGAACTCGAATTCGCACGTTGGGTATCGTAGATCATGGATTTTAAAATGCTCTTCAGATTCGAGGCTTGTAATACCTAGTTTTCCTAGCGATGGCCGATGGATTATCTTTGAAATGAAAACTGATATTACAAAAGACCTTGCGCTTATGGACTAGTATGTTCTCTAGTGCACTTACCGTGTTTCGGATCAATGGGTAGCAGTTGGTAGCGGAAGGCGTTGATGTTCGTTGACTAGGTGAGTCCCTTTGGAAACACCGAAAAACAATATTCTTCGTCTGAAGTTTACCAGGTAAGTATAATTTGACTCTTTATTGCGTTATTGTGTATAATTTGCTTTGTTGATCAACATTAACTCTTTTCTTTTGTTTCAGGTTCTTCAAGACTCAGGTAAGTGAATTTATGTTCTGCAATCTACGAGTGACTCTACTTTTACTTCGATCAAGGTAAGTTATTCAGGTAAGTATTTTATTAATAGACGTAATTTCTGATCCTATTACGCTCCAGGAAACTGCTCAGGTAAGTATTCAAAAGTCAGAACGCCAGTTCAGGAACACAAGGTAAAAATCTCTATTTAAACGAAAATACTTTGAACAATCCATAAATGGCATAAAAACGACTTAGTCTCAATGACTTTAACTTCAGAATTATCAATGTAAGTAATAAAGATAGGTCCCTGATGGGGTTAACCTATACCTGTCCACGTGGTGGGTTGTTACCAAACACCACGAGATCGAGAACAAGAACACGGTGTTACGAAACACCACGAGATCGATAACATCAACTAAAAGTCCCTTTTGGACATCAAAATACAAGAAAATGTATACCTAGGAGGAACTCCAAAGCAACAATTAATACAAAATGAATTAGTTTACCGGTTTTGACTATTATGAGAGAGAGAGTTCGTGGGGATGGTCCAGGTGGAAATGCGGCGGTCGTCCAGAATCTTCGTGGAGTACTTGGGAGGGCGCAATCGTACACCAATGTATCCAGGCTCGAGGATCTGGTTGCGGGTAATCAAAATGTGACTCTAAATTGACTTCACTGTCATAAAAACTGTCCTTCACTATTCCTGCTGCCTCACAGCTTGCTATCACTTTCTCATACTTGTGGGTGAGTGCTCGATCAAGACACGACTAAGGGCTTCAAGATGGCGTTGCCCTCAGCCGTGTCCCCCCCCACGCGACCTTCCCCTACCTGGCTATTCCTTTGCACAGGCCTGGAGAGTGCTGCCGCCTGGTGGTGGCCGCGGTCCCTCCACTTCCATGCGATCCTCTGTGCATGGAAGGCTTCTCTTCAGGATCAACTTGGGTATGGATTTGGTGGAGCTCTGTGGTGATGGACCACCACAGGCTCCCATGCCGCTCGAAATGTTAAGGTGGATAATGGTGGGGGGGGGGTCAGTATTTCTTGCCTAAAGTAATAAATAAATTACATCGAGTGAAACAGTTTTATCGCTTACCAACTCTTTAAACTGATCTAATGCTTATCTAATGGGACGTCCCCTGGAATGCATGCATTACTAAACAATATGTTTTATTGCAGATTCGAATTTTACGTGAAATTTCACGAAGATTGCACCCCTCAACCGATTTTTTATCGCGCGCAACCCGCTCAGCGCACGGCCAAAAATATGCAACCGCGAGGTTGCGTCAAAATGTGCATGTACAAAGAACCCAAGTGTGACACATGATATTTTAGTATTTTTTTTTTTTACGCTGAGTCACATGGTGATGTTAGTTTCTTAATTTGACTGCATTTTGATCAAATTTTCGACGAAAAATGAACTTTTTTTGAAGGAAAATGGCCTTTATACTCACTACTTGAAGATCTCTTCTGTTAATTTCTGAATGTTTACATGTGAAGAGTCGGTACCAACTACAAAAATCCGATTATCTTGGAAAAAAGTTTTTAAGTAGACAGGATGGTTTTGCTTTTAAAACGCTGCAAATTATTACACAATGGTTTATTATTTTTCTAAATAGATCACTCGTCTGCAAAGCCACCAACCATCCAACATGAAGAAAAACATTATTCTGAAAATGTTGACACCAGCCGCGACCTTCTAGGGTGAGAAGACCTTTTTCTATGATTTTCCAAAGTTTCCCAGGTGGGAGGGGTGCGTGACGTCATACCTAAAAAGTCCATTCATGCAGCATGAATTAATGAGTGAATTTTCAAAGAAATCTTTCAGTTGAAGGTATAGTTAAGAAAAGAAACAATGGTGTTGCAATTTCTTTTCGAAAGTATTTTTTTTACACGATTCATGGTTTTTCGATTTTTAGCATAGCATACCAACATACTGTAAGCACCGGGTATGCTTTGAAGATCATTTAAGGGTTGGACGTACGATAAATCAGAAACACGAGTGTAAATCGCAAAAGAGGCCTAATCTCCGTTCAAATTATAGTTGACCGAAATGCGATCGATGTTTTTCTTCTTGTTGGATGGTTGGTGGCTTTGCAGACGAGTGATCTATATAGAAAAATTATAAACCATTGTGTAATAATTTGCAGCGTTTTGTACTTTTACTCACCTCAAGGATCCATAAACACGGAAAAATAATACGAAGTTGGTATTGAAACCCCCATCATCAGGTTCTAACCTCCCAAAGCCTTGGAAAGTTTGTAGGAACAAAGATGAATCAATTCATGCCAGTGATGGTATAAGATATCCTACATGCGTTATTAAACTAACTGAGTAGTTACCTATTCAAAAAATGTATTCTAGGGATTAAGTATTATTGCACTACACGTATAGTTTAAATATAATGATAATACTACTAATGGGAATGGATTAGTGGAAGTCACAATGGAAGGGTTAACTGGGTATCCATGAGAGAGAGAGGGAGAATGTAGGCCAGCACAAGCTATGCCTTCTCTATCCTTCGAGTATAGAGGGTGTAACACGAGTGGTTCACCATCTTTCTCCCACGTGTTCTACAACTAATTTCCGACAGAAAGTGCCTCCAGTCAGTTTTTGGTATCCCCACTCAAAATGCCTTTTTTTCACTTTGAGATTTTTTTCCGTGTTTTTGATCTTCGCTCAATAAATCTACCATAACTTCCTCAATTCAAGAGTTAGCTCAAATCTAAAAAATCCGCTGGAAAGAGCGTTAAATTTACAACCATTTTGATGCCCGATAATTTTTTTAAAGTGGAGTTGAGATGTGCAGACGAAGTATGAAAAGCAAAACTCGTCAAAGTCTTGAAATCGCTTGTTTTTTCAGTCTCCTGGTAACCATATCAATTCTTGACGCAGAATTGTGAAACATCTCTAAAAAGTGTGCCAAAATCTCAGCTTTCCAACGGTGTAATCAAAACATATTTTACAATCGAATTTAAGGGAGAAATTTCTATTTGAACGCGCAAAAAAGTGCGTTTTTTTCGACCAAATCGACGGTTTAACGGGGAGACTCCAGAGTGCTTGGAGGAGCCGCGGCGGAGCAGACCCTGGAGTCTCCCCGTCGATTTCGTTGAAAAAACGCTGCAAATTATGACACAATGGTTTTTTTCTTATATAGATCACTCGTCTGCAAAGCCACCAACCATCCAACATGAAGAAAAACATTGATCGCATTTCGGTCAGCTTTAATTTGAACGGAGATTAGGCCTCTTTTGCGATTCACACTCGTGTTTCTGATTTATCGTACGCCCAAACATTAAATTCTCGTAGGTAGCGAACGGTTTGTCCTACAGAGCTCCGGGTAGTCTCAAAAAATTCTAAAAATTCTATAGAATCTTAAATTGAAGGAAAAAAATACCTTTATATCAAACATTTTTTATTAGGGCGTTTTCAAAATTTCAAAATTGATTTTGGAACTCTTAGAAGTGACCTACATCAACCAAAAGCTTCGGGGCACAACTAGACCCCAAATGGAGCCTACATACCAAATTTCATCAAAATCGGTCAATGCTAAGTGGCAAAAGTGCCGCGTACGGCGGACGGCGTACGGCGGACGGCGGACGGACGGCCAAATTTGTATTAGATTTTTGGATTCTACGTACCTTGAAACGTAAACCATCAAATTTTGAGGGGGTGTTAAAATTTTTTTTTCTTGGTCGATTCCAAAGGTTCATTATTGAAAATAATAAACCAAAAAGGCCATTTTCTTTTTTAAAAAGTTCATTTTTTGTCGATAATTTGGTCAAAATGCAGTCAAATTAAGAAACTAACATCACCACATGATTTAGCGTAGAAAAACACCAAAGTATCATGTGTCACACTTGGGTACTTTGTGCATGCACATTTTGACGCAACCTCGCGGTTGCGTATTTTTGGCCGTGCGCTGAGCGGGTTGCGCGCGATAAAAAACCGATTGAGGGGTGCAATGTTCATGAAATTTCACGTAAAATTCGAATCTGCAATAGAAAATGGGGGTCTCATTTGAAAAAACGAAGTTGGTGTGCGTGGTCATATATTAGATCCTTGGGAAAAATTATGAATATTAAAAAAAATTACCAATATCTGGACGATTTTAGACGGTGGGGGGGGGGGATAACTCGTGAGACACCCTATAGATTCACGGACACACAGGCCAGCACACTGACATACACTCGTAACCGGAATTGTTCAGGACGGTCAAAAACGTGAGTGGGAATTTTGATTCTTGAAGTCATTGTCGTCATTCCTTAACAATACCTCTGCTTCCTTGGCAGATTCGGAAGCAATAGAAAAACTTGAAAGCATTAACGGAAAAGTGGAAAATGAATGGTTAATTTTGCTTAGACTGTGTCCTTATTTTGTCGTTTTATTCCTGTCCCTGTAAATTTTCCTGGTCAGTAATAATGAATTTTCGAACATAATGAACATAATGAAAATCAAAATTAGTATTGGATTCAGCCATTGTCTTGTTTTGAGTGAAGTTGATCGTCACCAACCTATACGACGCCAACTCCTTGCTGTCTTCTAAACGAGGGTAGAAAACCATGAAATTGTATTATCTATAAGTGTATTCACGACAACACTTATTATATGAAATCTATATGGAGAAATCTTTAATGAGTTTGAAGAAAATTATGATCTCACGGGGTTTCGCCATGGTCTGGATTGTAGAAATTTAATAAAGCTATCAGTAATGTCTTTTTCAAAATTATGTACGAGTTCACAAATATTGAAAATGGGTTTAAAGGTTTAATCGAAGGTGTTTGGCAACAGTGGATGAGAATGAAGGTGAATGCGGGGAGCGGCGCAAAGGGAAGCTAGATTTGTGCTGACATGATGTAATTGAGCATGACTGCAGGAGGCTTGGGGTTAAGAGCTGGTGAACTGTTGCTAGTAATCGAGATGAATGGAAAAATCTATTGAGGAAAAAAAGCTCCTCACATTCGCGGGGTAGGTAGATATAGAAGGTAGATGCAGGGTTTCGGCTCATATAGTGCCGGATGAACGAACATATTGGTTCATGCAATTTTTCACACAGTGCACCTTCTCAACTCGGCGCTGATGAGACGGCTGAAGCTGTATAAGTACGTGAAAGGCGACGAGGAGAAGAAGAAACAGCAATGAAAGAAGGAGCCAGAAAGATTTCAAAAGGGCGGATGAGTGGAGGAGGCTTCAATGAACGGTGAAAAAAAGTGGATAAGAACGATTACGATGGGTTGCCGGTAAAAGAAAGTGAGCCAAATGTCAAATTGGTTTGATTTAGAGAATAAAAGAAAATCGAATGAAAAAGAGAAATATCTTGGGAAGAGATTATACGTGGTGTCTATCTTTACAGTCTTTACTGTAATCGATTCGGATTCTAAGTGGTTTCTAAAGGTATTCGAGTTATTTCATCATCCTTTGGCCGATAGGTGGGAAGATTTTATCACGGTCAATGTGAGAATAAAAACGTCAAAGATTAAGTGACAGTTCGTGGAGAGCAATTTGCTTGAGAAAGGATAATTTTAATTTAATTCCCTCAGAATTCAGTTCTGAACTGTGCTCAATCAATTCAGTTCTGAACTGTGATTAATCACGATGGCTCAAAGTGGAAATTAACAAAAGTGAAAATCACATCCTCAGAGTAGCAGAAACCGTCCGCGATAATACTTAAATAGTTTCAACAACCACAGAAACTTTGACGTTTCCTTTATCTGTGGTTACGCAGCTCTAATATCAAAAAAGATTGCGTCATATCTCAGTTTTTCCATTCCACGATTACCGGCAAAACTGGAAATAATTTCGTTAATTTTCGTTGAGGAAAAATAATTGAATTCCGATCTGATTGAAATGAAAAGAAACGCAAAAAATGTTTACCTCCTGTGCCTTCTAATCATGTAGGTAGGTATTGTACAGGGTGACCAATCAACAATTCTTCAGAAATCAATTTTCCAACTAATTTCCAACAACTTTATTCTCGCATCATTTTTTTTGTACGCCACTTAAAATGCAACTTTTAAGGACGTTCCACTTGGGCATTCATATGCGATTAATTTGGGGCGAAGGAGGACAACACACAAGGGGAAAAAATAATAACCCGCTTTCCGTCCAAATCCGCGAAAAAACAAGAGTGTATTGCACATAGCTTCCTCGGATCCATGAGCCTATTGTATAGAAATTCCGATGCATAAGAGTTTATCTCGAAACATCAATCTTCAAGTACCATGCACTACCGTATTAGGGGACCAATTACACGTCAACTCGGACAATCTCTGAATATTCATTCGAAATTGGATGGAAAATGTAGAAGTTAAGGCTGCTACACGGAATTCACGTTTCCGCATGCGTAGCAACTATTAGTCTGGGGGAGATGATTTTCATCCTATCATTCTCTATCATTTTCATTCTACACACCAATCTGAACAATCCTAGAAAATTTCATCACATTTGGATGACAAATGTACGTGTTATGGCTGTTACAAGGATTTTACGTTTGCGCATGCGCAGAGGCTACTGTCGATTTTAAGGACTTGATTTTCATCAACAATCTAATCCGCATAATCCATGAGAATTTCATCGAAATCGGAATGAAATTTGGAAGTTATGGCTGTTACAAGGAAATCACGTTTGCGCATGCGCAGTCGCTTCTATCAGTCCGGGGATGGTGATTTTCATAGGGGATCGTCTACATACCAACCCGCACAAACCCTGAAAATTTCATCGAAATCGGACAATAACTTCGTATAGTTATGCCGGTTACATTGATTTCATGACAGACACACAGACATACAGACACGGAACCAAAATTATTCAGAAAGGTCTGAAACGTAAAACGCAAGTGGAAATTTCGATTTGGAAAATTTGTTTTTCAACCTTGAAAAGTGAAAACAAAGCTTCCGCTACCTTGGTAGACTCGGAAGCAATAAAAGTCCAACATAACGACGCATACGACGCAAATAGGATCTAGTAATTCATGTAACACGCCTTTCTTTCATCTTAATTATTTTCATTCGTTCACACTACTAATAGTATTATTTAGAATTCCACAAGTTTGATCGTAACAAATCAACAACTATCATAATTATTGTATCCATCTTTCTCGCGCAAAGGTATTTATGCGTTCAGACATGATTTATCCAGTATCTAATGTCCGATACCATTCAAACTTGGTAGTTAAGTTGGATCTGACGTTTGGATGATCCATGTACCCTGAATGAATCAACTAAGATACACATCATAGCCTCCAATTTTTTTTTTTTTGTGTTTTGCGTTTCAGACCTTTCTTAACAATTTTGGTTCCGAGTCTGTGTGTCTGTCATGAAATCCTTGTGACGGGCATAACTATCGAAGTTATTGTCCGATTCCGATGAAATTTTCAGGGGTTGTGCGAATTGGTGTGTAGACCGTCTTCACTGAAAATCATCATCTCCGGATTGTTAGAAGCGACTGCGCATGCGCTAACGTGAATTCATTGTAACATCCATAACTTCTACATTTTCCATCCGATTTCGGTGCAATTTTCAGGGATCATACAAATTAGTTTTTGGATGGCCTCCTATGAAAATCAACACCTTTTGACTGATAGTAGCCAATGCACCTGCGCAAACGTGAATTTCCTTGTAACATCCATAACTTCTGTTAGGAATGAGGCTGCTCCATTGAGCTGTCTCATTTGTTAACTTTTATTATCATATGTTCAATTCGAGTGTGTTACAAATATCAAAAATAAAAAGTTGTAAGACTAAAAAAGTTCAAGCTAACGATCTAAACATTTGATCCTTCGAGCCAAAGAGAGGGAAACTTCGTAAACTGGTGAGTTTGTTCCAATTATTCTTTACAGTTAAGAATCGAAATGGACGACCAAAAACGTAACGTAAGAAAACGTGCCACGGCAAAAGCCACTCTAACTAGAATAGCTTCTTTCATTTCCCTATTTGATCACGCTACTCATAGTCTCGGTGATTTGAAGGTGAGGGAGGAAGCGCTCAAAAAAGCTGCTGAGCAATTTGATCTAGTTCAAACAGATATCGAACTTTTCGTAGAAGAGGATGCCGCAGAGCTGGTTACGCAAATCAAAGAACGCGACGATTTTGAAAACGCTTATTTGCAAACGCTAAGTGACATCGAAAACTTGAAAACCGGGATCGTAGCTTCTACCAGTTCACAGCAACAACCCGCGCAAGCAATAATTCAAACCGCACCAGTAGAACAAAAATCGGTAATAAAATTGCCTACCATAGCATTGCCAACATTTGATGGCAAGTACGATAAATGGATAGATTACCATAGGACCTTCAACGCGTTAATCCATTCGGATAAAAACATAACTAACGTGCAAAAGTTTCATTACCTAAAATCAAGCCTTCATGGTCAAGCAAGCGAATTAATAAGTTTCTTGGAAATTTCCGATCATAATTATGACGTGGCATGGGAAACATTGTGCAACCGTTACCAAAATGACCGGAAAATAATCGACACGCATGTTTACGCGTTGCTACAATTAGAAAAAATCGTGAAATCTGACGCATCGTCACTACAATCATTTCATAACGCGATAACGAAGCATTTGCGCGCGTTAGAATATTTTGAGTTGCCAGTAGATCAGTGGGACGTGTTACTACTGCATATCTTGATTCCTAAACTTGATAGGTACACGCAAAAATTGTGGGAGGAAGAAACCGCTAACCATCGCGAGTATCCTACTATGAAGGAGTTTAAGGATTTTCTTTTGAGCAGATGTAGAATCACGGAAAACATAGAATCTCGAATAGATGTAACTAATCGCGCCAGGAAACCCGAAAAACCATGCTTACTCTCATCACCAAGAAAAACCGGTTGTAGCCTTTGCAAGGGGGATCACTACATCAATCGGTGTCCGCAAGTGCTGAGTGAGGATTTGAGTGGGAGATGGAAGATCGTGAAAGACCTCAGGTTATGTACTAACTGCTTGTCTGAAAACCATATGCAATCTAAGTGTACGAGCTCCATGAAGTGCAATACGTGTGGGAGGGCTCACAATAGTTTGCTGCACAAATTAGATTCTAGTGGTAGTGCATCAGAAGCAAGGTCTAGGACTAACCAATCGTCGATCAGCGCTTCCACTGGTCCTAATTCTTCACTTTGTACAATCACTTGTGAATCTTCCAATTCACAAACCATTTTGGCAACTGCGCTCGTACGCATTCAAAGTCAGAATGGGAAGTGGTATCCATTCCGAGTTGTCCTTGATAGTGGGTCAATGATCAATTTAGTATCTCAAGAACTCGCTAACAAAATAAAAGCTGTCCAAAAGCAATGCCAATTAGTAGTGAAAGGTGTAGGCCATAATGAAACAAGTAGCAATCATTATGTAACTTGCAAAATCAAATCAAGAAATAGGCCATACCAAAAACTTCTAAAGCTTCAAGTTATTCCCGAAGTACTCTCTGAAAAGCTTCCTGAATCAAATTTAGAAGTCAATCTTCAGAATCTTCCAGACGAAATTCGACAAAATTTAGCAGATCCGAAATTCTATCTTCCTTCTAGAATTGATGGCCTCCTCGGAGCTGAAGTATTCTACGAAATTCTCCAACACCTTGAGCAACCCTTTTCGACCTCAAGATTTTTCCTAACAAAACTTGGATATGTTTTGGGGGGGAAGTTGGAAGGGCAAAGTCAGCACAAAGTATGCTTGTTGGAAGGGCAAAGTCAGCACAAAGTATGCTTCCTAACCGCAAATTTAAAATCAATCAAAACCTCCAAACATGAAAATACTATTTGCGAAGAAATATTTCAGTCTACCATCACTAGAGATTCCTCGTCTGGGAAATTCATTGTAAATCTACCCTTCAGAATTCAACCAGAAAATCTAGGACCAAGTTTCAATGTTGCATTGATGCGGTTTCTAAAACTTGAATCAACGTTGGACAAGAATCCTGCTCTCAAATCAAAATATAAGACTTTTATCGACGAATATGAAGAATTGGGACACATGGAGGAAGTACCTAGGGAAGATTTCAACAAGATACCACACTGTTATCTACCTCATCATGCTGTGTTGAGAGATAGTTTAACCACCAAGCTCAGGGTAGTTTTCGACGCTTCTTGTCGCTATTCTAATAATTTATCACTGAATGACCTATTGATGGCTGGTCCAAATCTTCAAAATGATACATTCGACCTTTTAATAAATTTTCGCACATCCAAGTTCGCTATGATTGGTGACATATGTAAAATGTATAGAATGATTCTAGTGAACCCTGAACATCAGGATATGACTAGGATTTTATGGAGAGACAGTTCCACTGAACCTCTGAAGCACTATAAGTTGAAAACTGTAACTTATGGTACTAAAAGCGCTCCATATCTAGCCATTAGGTGCCTTCGTCAAATTTCTGCCGAACCGAAGGACTCCGATCCGCGAATCTCATCAATCATCGCTTCCAACTTCTACATGGATGATGTTCTGTACACATCAGATACCGAAAAAGCACTGGTGGAAATCAGACGAAGACTAACTTCTACTCTCTACAGGTATGGTCTAGATCTAAGAAAATGGTGTTCTAACTCTCCGAAACTGATTGAAGACCTGAAGTCAAGTATTGATGAATCCGAAGTTAGTTCTACGTCATACACTATTGTAGAGCCGTCAGAGCACAATAAAATAAAAGCTTTAGGCATCTCTTGGCACCCTACTTATGACTATCTGCATTTCAAAATCAATGAGACGAATTCACCAGTCAGAATCACAAAGCGAGTCATATTGTCAGACATAGCTAGTCATTTCGATCCTCTTGGGTTACTATCTCCTGTATTGATACTTGGCAAAATCTTCTTACAGCAGCTTTGGCAAGAGAAGTTGGACTGGGATTCGGAACTATCCTCAGAATTGCAAGCCAAGTGGAGGAGCTACCGAGAAGATCTCCCGTTGCTGACTGATGCGCACATCCCCAGAAATGTTGGATCAGGAGACCATCATACGTTCCAGCTACACGGATTTTCTGATGCTTCACTTTCTGCCTATGGTTGTAGTATATACATTACATCACTTAACGAAAATGGTGAGAGGGTTAGCAGACTTTTATGCGGTAAGGCTAGAGTTGTACCACTGAAAAGGATTACTCTACCCTGTCTAGAGTTGATAGCAGCCACCCTACTTGCTCTGTTAGTTGATAAAATTGCTAAAATATTAAAAGTGAACAAATCTCAATGCCATTTCTACACTGATTCTCAAATTGTGTTGGCTTGGATAAGAGGGTTCCCAAATCAATGGAAAATGTTTGTTGCAAATCGAGTTGAGAAAATTCAAACTCATTCTTCCTGTGAACAATGGCAATATGTGCCTTCATCCGAAAATCCTGCAGATATTGCGTCGAGGGGTTTGCCGGCTAAAGAGTTCCTAAACTTTAATTTGTGGTGGGAAGGTCCTGCATGGCTATGCAGTGATAGTTTTCCATTGTACCCTACCTTAAATATAGAAACCGTTCCAGAGCAAAGAAAAATTCGATATTGCCTAACGCTGAAACTTGATTCGAGTGCACTCAGATTAGCTAGCGAATTTTCTTCTTGGGACAGGTTGACGAGAGTAACTGCTTGGATACATCGTTTCTATTCAAATACGAAAAATCGATTGAAAAAACGAAAGCATGAAGAAGCTCTACCGCCTAAGAAACTTGCCAAATTTGATAACCGTAGGGACTATTTGAAAATCCCTGAAATAAGGTATTCAGAGACGTTCTGGTTACTGGAAGTCCAAACAGAGGCTTTTGCCAAAGAGATAACCAGCCTCCGACAAGGCGAAGAAATATCATCTGCCAGCAAATTGAAGTCTCTGTCTCCATTTCTAGAGTCAAATGGACTACTTCGAGTAGGCGGAAGGCTCCAGAAAGCATTGATTCCCTGGAGTCAGAAACATCCTATATTGATCCCTCATGATTCTCATATCTGCACCTTAATTTTCAGATCCTACCATAAAAAGTACCTACATGTTGGACCTCAAGCCTTACTCGCGATAATCAGGACGAAGTACTGGCCAACCAATGGGCGTAACAAAGCAAAGAAGACTGTGCATCAATGCATCACTTGCTTCAAGGCAAAGCCTAAACCTGCAACGTACTTCATGGGTAACTTACCAGAAGACAGAGTCAAACCCAACAGACCTTTCACAGTCACTGGAGTAGATATCACTGGACCGATCTACCTAAGATCATTCGCCAAGAGGCCTTCAACCGCGAAGTTTCCGCCTACCAAACGGATCCATCACAAGAAGGACTGTCTCGAAGCTGTGTCCACTACCGACCCTAGAAGAAGATGAGGCCTTCAACCGCGAAGTTTCAGCCTCGCTTGGATTTGAAATGGACTCTGCAGAGCGCCCATCTCAAAGGGGGGGAAAATGTTAGGAATGAGGCTGCTCCATTGAGCTGTCTCATTTGTTAACTTTTATTATCATATGTTCAATTCGAGTGTGTTACAAATATCAAAAATAAAAAGTTGTAAGACTAAAAAAGTTCAAGCTAACGATCTAAACAACTTCTACATTTTCCATCCGATTTCAAATAAATGTTCATAGATGGGCCGGGTTGACGTGTGGGCGGTCCCCTAGTTAAGCAGTGCAACTATTGATGTTTTGAGATTAACTACTATGCATTGGATCATCTATACAATCGGGTTATGGAAACGAGGAAGCTATGTGCCACACCCACTTGGCAGACTTTTTTCTACTGCATTCATGGATAAATTTAATGAAAAACGCAAATCTAGATTTGATGTTGTTTTTCATAATTTCGGCGATTAAGAGATCAGTATTCTTAGTGATGAAAATTGAGATGCGTTGGATTGCGGGTCTACTGACGTTTGAGAAGAATCTCATTAAGCCGTCGGCTATTCTTCTTATGGTCTTCACAATGGAGCTCAATGAAACTTGAATTATGGTCGACTGGGCTTGAGATACCCTTCGTCGCTTATTACTTCTCGTTGAACGTAAAAGGGTTTCAAATATTAACGGGCAGACAAAAGAGAAAGTAGATTCCCCTGTTCCACCATTCACGGATGGCTTCTACATCTCGCTGCGATTTTATAATAAATTAATTCTTTAATAATGGAAAATCGAATGGAAACTTGTAAAGAAAAATACCGAGTAAGTATTCGTGAACCGTTTACCATGATTCACCGGATATCGTGGTTTCAATTGGATATTAAATTTAATCGGCTGTCAAAATTGTATATACATTATGCGGATCATTGTTATCAGTTTATCTGGAAACAGATTAAGTTAAAATTATACACTTTAGCTGCAAAATCACCGTGAAAGTATTGTTGCAGTCGAACCCCAGAGCATAACATTTAACAAAAATTTCTTATGCCAAATATTTGTTTGTATTTTGGTTGAACTGTGTTTCGATTGTCTCTGAGATAATAACCAAAGTATGTGTATTCAGATCAGCATGCTGCACTCAAATTATTCTGATGTTGTCCGATAGAACTGAACGTTGCTGTCCTTTCAATTCTAATATTCTGTCTAATAATCTTTTTTCAAATATTCAAGATTCTGCTCAGAGGGCAAACGATTGAGGGTTCTAATCTCTCCAGAAACCACTTTTGGTTTATTATTTTCAATAATGAACCTTTGGAATCGACCAAGAAAAAAAAATTTTAACACCCCCTCAAAATTTGATGGTTTACGTTTCAAGGTACGTAGAATCCAAAAATCGAATAAAAATTTGGCCGTCCGTCCGCCGTACGCCGTACGCGGCACTTTTGCCACTTAGCATTGACCGATTTTGATGAAATTTGGTATGTAGGCTCCATTTGGGGTCTAGTTGTGCCCCGAAGCTTTTGGTTGAGGTAGGTCACTTCTAAGGGTTCCAAAATCAATTTTGAAATTTTGAAAACGCCCTAACTCAAAAAATTTTGATATAAAGGTATTGTTTTTCCTTCAATTTAAGATTCTATAGAATTTTTAGAATTTTTTGAGACCACGCGGAGCTCTGTAGGACAAACCGTTCGCTTCCTACGAAAATTTAAGTGTTTATTTTGAAATATATATATATATATATAAATCAAAACACGAGTGTGAATCGCAAAAGAGGCCTAATCTCCGTTCAAATTAGAGCTGATCGAAATGTAATCTATAGTTGGTGATTTTGATTTTTTTTAAATTTTTTCCCCTCCATATTGGATGGTTGGTGATTTTGTAGACGAGTGATCTATATAGAAAAATAATAAACCATTGTGTAATAATTTGCAGCGTTTTTGCGAGTTTCCGATCATTCAATCACCTAGCAAAAATTCCAAGTTTGAGCCAAAATGTTCTATTAATTAAAATCTTTTTAATAAAAAGAAAAAAACGCTGCAAATTATTACACAATGGTTTATTATTTTTTATTTTTCTATATAGATCACTCGTCTGCAAAGCCACCAACCATCCAACATGAAGAAAAACATCGATCGCACTTCGGTCAGCTTTAATTTGAACGGATATTAGGCCTCTTTTACGATTCTCACTCGTGTTTCTGATTTATCGTACGTTCAAACTTCAAATTCTCGTAGTGAGCGAACGGTTTGTCCTACAGAGCTCCGGGTGGTCTCAAAAAATTCTAAAAATTCTATAGAATCTTAAATTGAAGGAAAAACAAAACCTTTATATCCAATTTTTTTGAGTTAGGGCGTTTTCAAAATTTCAAAATTGATTTTGGAACACTTAGAAGTGACCTACCTCAACCAAAATCTTCGGGGCACATCTAGACCCCAATTGGAGCCTACATACCAAATTTCATCAAAATCGGTCGATGATAAGTGGCAAAAAAGTCATTATCTTTTGAACGAATTACTGTATGGTCTTGGGAATGGTTTCAATTCGATTCCGAATACGAAAATACATTGGAAAAATATGTTTTCTGACGTTTAAATTTATTATTTTAGTACTAAATCTTGAATTTTGAAAAAAATAATGTTCCTCAAAGTGGAAAAGCGTGTGAAAAAAACAGAAAAGCGGTTTTATTGGCGATGGGTGTGTGTTATTTTGTTTTTTTTTCTTCGTTCCAGAGGTTATAGGATACGATAAAGATGATTGAATTGAGGTTTCTTCATATATGTATGTAAATATATATATGTAAATATATAAATGTGTAAATATATATTTATATATTCAATTTTGACAAACTTTTGAGTGATAAAAACCTCTGAAAATTGGATAGTAAGCGATCGAATATTGGAACGAATCCAAATTAAACGTTGGCTAAGTCCGAATAAGAGATTTTCAACGATGACATGTTCTCGGTATGTCACTTCAGTACGAACTGACCACATTACTGCGAATGACAATCCGAAGAACCTGGTTTGTTCAAACATAACCTAGTTGACTCTTAGCAGAAATATTTTACGAAAACGTCGCTATTCACATCATTCTGTTTTCCAATAAAAAATATAACAAAAAATGTCTGCTAAATGGATGTGGCACATAGCTTCCCAGTATCCATAACCCGATTGTGTAGATGATCCGACCATTGTGGCCTTAACTTGACTCCGTTACTCTGTGATTGTAGCTAACAGCCCACATAGGGGACATTCTACATGTCAACATCCACAATCCCTGGAAATTTTATCGAATTCGAGAGGAAAATGTAGAAGTTACAGCCTTTAGAAGGGTTTTACTCTGAAGCTGCGGTGACGGCAGAGACGGCGTTCTTAGTGTACCTTCAATCACATTTTAACCCACTACATCTAAATTCGGTGAAATACGGCTATGATATTTTTACAGCTTCTTGATAATGGTCAGATTTTCAAGAAAAAAAATGAGCCGAACCGAAGGAAGGCGAAGCTCGGGTTTTCCACTCCTCTAAAGTTGTATTTCGCTATAAAAACCCAAATTTGGAGCTAATGTTCAAGCTGAAATGTTATGAAAAAATAATTAATATTTTTTAGAGATACTACATATATATATCCAACATTATATAATTTTATTCAAATTTTTTGAAACACGTAGAACGTGTTAGGAAATTTTCAAATTCCACTCTCAAAGTGCTTAAAATCTCGAAATATCAGGTTTGAGCCCCCATTTAGCAGTGAAAACAATTTTTAAACATTGAAGGTCCTTCACACCCTGATTCTACAGGTAATATACTTTGAGCAAACCACATTACATTTCTTTTTTAGTCACTTTGCAAAAATGGAGTTTTTTCCACTCCGGCCCCACTGTGCGCCGGACGGCGGACGGACGGCCAAATTTTTATTCGATTTTTGGATTCTACGTACCTTGAAACGTAAACCATCAAATTTTGAGGGGGTGTTAAAATTTTTTTTTTCTTGGTCGATTCCAAAGGTTCATTATTGAAAATAATAAACCAAAAAGGACAGAGCTCAAAAATGATGTCGGTAAACACCAAAAAGGGAAAAATAATACTCTTAGCGAATTCAGATAGGAAGGTGGGTAGGTAGTTACGTATTGAAGTCGCCGCCGTGCCTTGCTGTATAATCAAACGTACTTCTGTATCTTCTACTTACGTCTTCTTTTCTTCCTAATTACACATAAAATAGCCTCTTTTATGTTCTCGTTCCTGTTTCGGGAGTCGTTTACAATTATACGAAGTCTGAAGTCCATCAGCTGCGATATAACCTGTTGACCCCACATCCACCATTTAATCAGACAATGCGCGGTCAATCAATCCTTGCACAACGATCCGCATTCAATCCAGTTACGTGAGGTTGGACGATAATGATGAGAAGTTTGTTGGTTTTCGATATACCGGGAATGATTGGACAACCTACGTAGTATCCACCATATTCAAATCAATTACAAACCGTGCTATTCTTTATTATTTGAATCAAATGTCATGTATCGAGCGTATGTTTATGAGAAACAAATATGTTCAGAATCATTATCAGATCTAACAAAGAAAGTCTGTCAAGTGGGTGTGGCACATTGCTTCTTCGTATCCATAACCCGATTGTACAGAATCGATCTGATGATACGAAGCTTATCTCAAAACATCAATCTCAAAATACCTTGCACTAGCATAACAGGGGACCGTCTACCCGTCAATCCACACAATCTCTGATGGTTTCACCGAATTAGGGGAGAAAATATTAAAAATACGACTGTTACAAGGAAATTCAAGTTTGAGCATGCTCTCTGGCTACTAGGTATCAATCCGAGGGATATGATTTTCATAAGCGATCATCAACAGCCTATCCGTACAATATCTAATAACTTCATCGAAATCCGATGGTAAATGTGGATTTTATGGCTGTTACAAGGATTTTACGTTTGCGCATGCGCAGAGGCTACTATCAATCTGAGGGCTATGATTTTCAAAGGTGATTAGGTACACGCCAATTTAAACAATGCCTGAGAAATTCATAGAATTCGGAAATACGTCGTAACGTGGAACTTTCATCTATTAGTTTTGGTAGGCAGTCCGTCGAAGTTCACATTCAAGGTGAAACACAGAAACCGAGTGGGTGTGGCACATAGCTTCCTCGTATCCATTACCCGATTGTATAGACAATCCGATGCAAAGTAGTTAATCTCAAAACACCAATCTCTGAGTACCTTTCACTACCCTCATAGGGGACCATCTACACGCTAATCGGGACAATCCTAGAAAATTTCTTCAAATTCGGATGAAAAATGTAAGTGATTATTAAGAATCTAGGAGTTTGAGCACAGTGTCAAAGGTTAAAGAAAGTGATTGGATCAAAAAATTTCTTGCCTTGGCTGGGAGTCGAACTCGGGACTCCTGACTATTGGGGCCTGGTGATGGGATGAATGGATAGGATTTGAGATTCTCACGTCACACATGTGAAATTACGCGGGAAAAGAATTGGGTAATCTACGTTAGCGCATGTAGATATTTTAAGGCCTTGGTTTTCATTGGGGACCATCTACAACCTAATCCACGTAATCCCTGAAAATTCCATTGAAATCGGATGGAAAATGTAGAAGTTATGGCCGCTACAAGGAAATTCACTGTTGCGCATGCGCAGTGGCAACTATCTGTTCGAAGGTGGTGATTTTCATAGGGAAGCATCTTGATACTAATCTGTAACATACCTGAAATTTTCATTGGAATCAAATGGAAAATTTAGAAGTTATGGCCGTTACTAGGAATTCACGTTTGCGCTTGCGCAGTCGCTCCTATCAATCCGGGGATGATGATTTTCTTAAGGAATCGTATACACACCAACCCGCACAATCCCTGAAAATTTGATAGAAATCGAAAAATAACTTCGTATAGTTGTGCTTGTTATGACGATTTCATGACAGACACACAGACAGACAGACAGACACGGCCTGAGACAGGCCTGAGCAGGGTACACAAGATTTTTTCACCCACACACACACACAGACATTCTTCTATGGTTTCTTTCGCGGATTTGGATTCAGAATGGTCTAAAACGGATGAGTGGTTATTTTTTTCTGTTAAGTGTTGTCCCCCCTTCACCCCAGATTAATCGCATAAGGACGCCCAAGTCTTACTGTGGGACGTCCTAAAAATGTAGAATTGCTGTTGCAAGGAAATTCACTCTTGCGCACGCATAGTAGTACTATCAGCCTGAGAGCGATGATTTTCATAGGGGACCATCTACACACCAATTCGCACAATCCCTGAAAATTTCATCGAAAACGGACAGTAACTTCTTCTAGTTATGCCCGTTACAAGGATTTCGTGAAACTCAGACACGAAACCAAAGTTAGAAAGCTTCAAAACGTAAAATGCGAATGACAATTTTGATTTTTGGAGAACAATTTTTTTTTTCAACTTTGGAAAGTGAAAACAATGCTTCCTCTACCTTGGTTGACTTGGAATGGTGTCAGGATACCTATTTATATACCTATTTGCCAATCATGAATATGGAGCAAAGTACTTGGATGCACAGAACGAACACGCGAATCCTTTGCAGATAAAGACCGTATTTAATACCGGTTTTGGGCGGGTCGGTACTCATCATCATCAGTTCAGAGACTATGCCTGGTATCCACACAATAAGTTTCTTGTTTTAGTGAAAAAGTGGGAGTCGTAAAATACCCTCGAAGAACTCCGAAGGGCGATTCAAAACAAAAGATGATGAAAACTAACATCTGGTATCTGCCTCTTTCATGACAATGCTCGCCCTCAAGTCGCTCAGTCTACTACGACACTTCTGACGCAGTTTGTATGACATCTCCTGAGTCACTAGAAGATTCTTCTGTACAGCTCCCACTTCGACCTTCTCAATAAAATGGGGGACAGTTAGCAGGAAAACGCTCGGGAGGTGACGGGGAGGCTAATGGAAGCTGTCCCCAAATGGACCAACAAGGTGGCGGCAGATTTCAATGCAGAGAGTATTTAGAAGTGCACTTGAAGTGCATTAAGGTTTCCAGCGTAGGAGAAGGGATCTCAATTCGGTGTGTCATGGGACGACTATTATATGAATATATATATATATATATATATATATATATTTTTGCGTGTTCGTACAGCTCGCATTTTGTTACTCTGGCACCAGTCTTATTCTTTTTGAAATTCGCACCGGCATCTGCGGTAGTCCCGCATCAAACCAATTTTATTTTGCTCTGTTTAAAGTGTTCGCTAAAAATAGATGAGAAACCCCTGTAACAGTGGTGAGTCGTTGACGAACCATTTGCGTATAATCAAACTAAAGATACGATTGTAAGCTTCCAAACGACATGCTTTATGAGGGAGTTCCGATTACTGGAAGGTGCTGCGGGGGAGAGAAAGGGAGAAATTATGGTGGGATATTCGCCCAGAACCAGCATGAGCCTCATCAAATGGAATATAACGGGTTCATGTATCCTCAAGTACGTTTTCGTACAAAATATGGGACAATTGAACAATTGAACAAGTTCTCTGCCAAGTGGGCGTAGCACATAGCTTCCTCGTCATCCATTACATAGTTGAGTTGACGATCTTATAACTATCAGATTGACATAACTACGAACTATCCTTCTAAATATATTAGGAAAATCGGTACCCGGCCATGTGGGTGTAGCACATAGCCTTTCCTCGCCACCCATAACATGGTTACCACTGGAGGTTGTCAGAACGACCAAGTACTCGTACCTTACCAAATATTTGGAAAATCTGACGAATAGGTGATGAGGAGTTACTCGGCCATGTGGGTGTTGCACATAGCTTCCTCATCACCCATAACATATTTGGGTAGGTAATTTCAATGGAACTCGCTTGAATGATAATGTACCCTACCGTATTTGAGAGATATCGAACAGTTAGTTTTGCCTTTTGGCAAAAATGTATTTTCAATGTATTTTCAATGTATCTTCAGTTACATTGTATTTTCAATGTATCTTCAGTTACATTGTATTTTCAATGTATCTTCAGTTACATTGAAGATACATCTATGCCTGACCTATTTTGGACCATTTATTCAACAAGAACATTCAGAAAAACAACTGATTTTTCAATCGTTTGGCCTTTATTTTCACAATTTAGCTTGACGCAAACTCGTCATGTGAACTAAAGTTCACATTATTTTCAACCCCTTCCGTTATACCTAATAGGTATAACCCAAGTTTTGGAATTTATTATGATAATAACAAATTCTCAAAGTTTTGGAATTTATTATGATAATAACATGCTTCTAAAAATTTAAGAAAAGTTGCAGCTGTTTATTGGGACAGCCTATTGGTTTATTATTTTCAATGATGAACCTTTGGAATCGACCAAGAAAAAAAAAAATTTTTAACACCCCCTCAAAATTTGTTGGTTTACGTTTCAAGGTACGTAGAATCCAAAAATCGAATAAAAATTTTGCCGTCCGTCCGCCGTACGCGGCAATTTTGCCACTTAGCATTGACCGATTTTGATGAAATATGGTATGTAGGTTCCATTTGGGGTCTAGTTGTGCCCCGAAGATTTTGGCTTATGTAGATCACTTCTAAGAGTCAAAAAATGAATTTTGAAATTTTGAAAACGCTCTAACTCAAAAAATTTTGATAGAAAGGTATTGTTTTTTCCATCAATTTAAGAATCTATAGAATTTTTGAGACCACTCGGAGCTTTGTAGGACAAACCATTCGCTCCCTACGAGAATTTGAGGGTTGGACGTACGATAAATCAGAAACACGAGTGTGAATCGCAAAAGAGGACTCTCCGTTCAAATTTTAGCTGACCAAAATGCGATCGATGTTTTTCTTCATGTTGGATGGTTGGTGGCTTTGCTGACGAGTGATCAATATAGGAAAATAATAAACCATTGTGTAATAATTTGCAGCGTTTTTTACAAGCACAGATTTTAGGGTAGTTAGAACCGAATAATAATATTTCTGATATTCATTTGTTTATATGTACAATATCTACGTACGATGTTACATGGTATTTTGATATATTGTATTATGGAATGATTTGATATTTTGTAAGATATTACATGGTATATTTGAAAATCTCACTCTAGAATGGGACTTTTTTCCTTTCATTGGAAGCATTTTTGGTCCATTTATTGCAATGAATAGAGAAAAAGGAAACCGTCAACAATGTGACCGTTTAGCTATCGTCAGCTGAGCTCAACTAACAATGTAATGACCACCCCATTTGGTCAGCTGTTTTCGGCCCCGACGAGGGGGGACCCGCTCACAGTATTACATAGACCGCAATACGATTCACGTGTTATTAATGGGGCAATGTTCCCCCTCACTATTCCGTATTCTGTTGGGAAGCAAAATGTAGGCAAACTCGGCCCATTGCCCAAGCATTACCATTTCCATATAAATGCGTACCCTCCCAGCCTCCTCAATCATTCGCCAATTACTCGCGCGACAATGGGACAGAGGCCAACAGTCGTCCACTACAATTCAATCGGTGTCTCGAAATATATACATTGCTTGTACGTATGTGATGATATTCCTACACCCTTGACATCAAAAACTCGTTATCAATATCAGACTCCACTCACACTGGTCAGCAGTATTGAATCGTTTTTATGCACTTTTGATTTCAGAACAAGTTTCATTCACAACTGGACATCTGTGTGCGGATGAATCTCAGAAACAAGGAAATTTTCATCATTCTTGTCGAAGTGGGATGAAAGCCAAGTATTAAATGCTGGAACCTACTCGAACCAGTACTTGATTTAGAAAACCTCTTCCAAATATAGTATCGAATCATAAGTACCTACTTTTTTATTAAATTCAGAGATACCTATCAAGATTTTATTTAATGATTGTTATCTGTTATCATTGTTATCTAAGTTATGTAATTAACACTGTTTTTTCAAGGCTGTGCTTCCTGATATTTTTACTTGGAATTTCAAGGTGAAATTATGTTTTAGATTCCCCCCATGTTTCCACTTTGCCTGCAATAGTTCCAAATTTCATTTCCCACCAGTTATGGTGGCATCTCTAACTACTGGTTGGTTGATTGACGCTGGTGTGATGTTCACACGGCAACACATCCTTTGATCCCTGAGGAAGGTGATGATATATTCACCGAAAGTTCGGTGAAAGAGGAGTTTATTTCTGAAGACCTTATTCTCAATCAATTGACAAATAAGATTTTATTTGTTTGATAATTTAATACTACTCAAACACCCATTTTATCTTACTAAACTCACAGTTTCACTTTACAACAGTTGTTCAAAACTAAAAATGACCGAATGCTCTAGCTCACTGGTTTCTCACTACTGAGCTCATTTATAGGTTTCTCTGATGAACAGATGAGTGAAGGATTGTGTTCCCTCAAACCTCTTCGTGATTCCACCATTACTATCATCAGTTTACCGTCACTTCACGAACAAAAATGACTCAATGCTTCAGTTCACTGCCTTCTCACTAGAAAGCTCTGTATCTTTTAACGGATTAATGAAAAGTGGCGAAACGTCATGCCTTCAGTCAGCGATTTCGCAAGAACATTTTCTGGAATAACCAGTTACTTTTCCCCAGTACGGAGAGTACTTCCATGAACGAGTTCCGTTCCGTCTCAGTAACATCTTTATTTACCGAGACTTTCAGAAAGCTCCTCTTGAAATGTCTTCGAGGTTAATATTATTCTTTCTTGGAATCTTTCTAGGATCAATGAGTAAGGAGTACATAAATACGGTTTTGATAGCTTTAGTAGAGTTGATCGTCGACAACAACTGATAACTCGTTAATTATATTCTATCTTCTAGTGTAATCACGTTTTATTCAATAAAGAAACTCAAAAATATTAGATTATACTGATGTTTTGGACCTTTTGGTGAGTCTGTCTGTCAGTTGGTCTGTGTGTCTGAGTAGAGGAAAAAGGAGACATCTGGCACAGGGGTCACCCTGCAAGACAGAGAATACTAACCCGCACGACAAGGCCCTTGAACCCTGTCCCCGCATCTGCGATTTCACCTCGCGTAATGACGAAAATTCATAGTGGCAGGTGGGGGAGGGTGAAAATTGAAAAAAAATTTGTGAACGTGATCTGGATTTGAACCTTATATCTTCAGTTCATGAGTCAGATACGTTAACCACTAGACCATGCTGACTGGTTAATGAACGCAATATAAAAGTGGTTGATACAGTTACGCGTAGAACTTTGGATCCTCCCTAATGCACATTTGGGAAATGTAGCAATATATTGGTTTATCAAAAAAAAAAAACCATTGCTCTCATTTCAATGGATATGTACCTAGGTACATATCCATTGAAATGAGAGCAATGGTTTTTTTTTTTTGATAAACCAATATATTGCTACATTTCCCAAATGTGCATTAGGGAGGATCCAAAGTTCTACGCGTAACTGTATCAACCACTTTTATATTGCGTTCATTAACCAGTCAGCATGGTCTAGTGGTTAACGTATCTGACTCATGAACTGAAGATATAAGGTTCAAATCCAGATCACGTTCACAAATTTTTTTCAATTTTCACCCTCCCCCACCTGCCATTATGAATTTTCGTCATTACGCGAGGTGAAATTGCAGATGCGGGGACAGGGTTCAAGGGCCTTGTCGTGCGGGTTAGTATTCTCTGTCTTGCAGGGTGACCCCTGTGCCAGATGTCTCCTTTTTCCTCTACTTGTCTGCGAATCCATTTAACCCTCCAGTGGTAGACCTAATCTCATCTCGCAAAAGGTAGACCCAGGAGCGCGGCGCTCTTTCGGTACTTCCTCCCGAAAAAATCAATATTTATCATATTTTTTAATTTTTTTTGGTCAGAGTGATATACTCAACTCATCTCCTGGTGTATCTAAAAATGTTCAATGAAAATCATATTGGTAAAAAAGTTTTTTTATTGAACTCAGAAATACGTATTGGTAAAAATAGGTTTTGCTCAACTCTGAAATACAAATAACTGAGCAATCAAAATTTAACTAATCAAAGCCGTTTCAGTCAGATGTACGTTCTGCCATATCGTCAGAATCTTCCTCAGACCACTGAAGCCATTTCTTGGGATCAGAAGAGCGCTCAGACTTAAGAGCGATCTGACACATTCACGTTTTAGTGCAAGAAACCGATTCTCACTAACCCTGAGCGGTTTGTGGGACAGAGAGGAGGGTACGGTCCTGCGTAGAGGTGGTTTCTAGGAGGGAACTGTGAATCACAGCCCTCAGGATAGCCACTGTGAACCACAGTATTCGGAAAATGGGCTGAAGGAGCGCCGCGCTCCGGGGTCTACCAGTGAAGGGTTAACAGGTAAAACTTTACAAAATTACTGTCCAAATTCCTGGGAAGGGCTGGTGTGTAAATGGAACCAAGTGAAATGCATTGAATTGTTGAAATGTTTCCCGGATTGATAGTAGTAACTGAACATCGCAAACGTTGTCCTTGTAACAACAATAACTTTTATAATGCCTATCCAAAATTCTAGGATGATGTTTTTGGAGACGGTCCTTCATGAATTTCATTGTAATTGGTAGCCACTGCTCATGCGCCAACGTAGAATCCTTGATCAAAATAACTTCTTCCACGCGATTTCGATGGGATTTTGTGTTTTTTTTTTTTTTCTCTTTTGAAACTCTCGTTAGTGCCATACGTCGTTGTCAAGTGAACATCCAATTCGGAGGGTAGTAAATGGGTTAATTGGCTATTGGAATGTGGAGACTCTCTACTATGTATCAGATCATCAACTCAATCGTGTTATGGATTCAAGGAAGCTGAGGTCGACACCTGGTCGACTTCTTTGACTAATTTTTTTTACTTCCACGTCGTTATCACCCTACCTAGAGATTTTGTTCTAGGTACTCACACAGCCTTGAGAGTGGCACTATTCGATTCAGCGAGAAAAATCACTTGGAAAACAGCCCCACACTTCATTCACCCGCAAGTGATGAAACAGTCACTACTTCATGCTGAACCCACGAATTCGATAAAAATGTCACGCTTTATCTTTCAGAAACACACATTTTTCAAAGAATTAAAGCATTTTAAGAAAATGTGGATACACCGTTGGAAAGATCAGCTTTTGGACCAACTTTTAGGACTACTGCAGAAGGAAAACCCGTGTATTCAGTGGGGCTGGTAAACGTTTGAAAAAACTGAAAATTTTCACTAATTTACAGATTTTTGACTCTGGGCTTATGTTTTTACATTTAACCTTCCGTTAGTGGCACCTCTATTCTTACGCGATTGGTGGCATGTATGTCTCACATACACTATACTTTTTGGGCGTATACCAATAGAGAAAGTCCTTTTTCAACCGTCAGGGTTGTGTAAACAAGACACGTAATTGTTTAGTTAATGTTTTTGTATTTTGAAAAAATGTAAATAAAAAAAATATGTGGTCTCCAAAAACATTTCTCAACTAAATTTTTTTTAAACTTGTTAAGTTACATATTTTTGAAAAATCAGACTTAGGTAAAATAAATTTCAGTCTTATATTAAATTGCAAAGCTGGCAGAGATATATGCTTAGATACTGCAACAAAGCTACGAGTAATTATAAGCTTCGAAACTTTTGACAGCTGACTGAGTAAAATAGGTAAATCACATTTTCAAGAAGGAACTCTCATAAAGTAATTGTAAAAAAAGACAATCCAAACCCCGAATTCGGACTAGAAAAGTAGCCCACCTACGCTTGAAAAAACTGACTAGACAGATACCTTCACCAAATAAATCTTTAAGACTCCAATTTCCAAAAAAATCCCCATCCGCTGGTTTATTACTGACGCAGAAGGGCTCTCCAGGTTGCTGTCCGGCGTAAATTTACACACTGTAAGTGTAGAACACTTGAGCATCAACGAGTGCAAATACTTTCACCCCATAATTGTTGGGTTTACTTGGAATATATCTGTTGAAACTTGAATAAATTGGTGAGTGACAAATACCAATCGAGTTTGTTCCAAGAGAAAAAATACCTTTTGAAAAAATTACAAAAAGGGTGGCATACATGTGACAAATACAAAGTACCGTTATCTCGATTGGGGCTCAAAGGGCAGCGGCTTCAGGGCAATTGAGGGACTCCTCACATTGCCAGAGAAGAATCGGAGAGGAGATGCCCTCCACCCCCACTTGGGTGAAGCTTGACAGGCGACTGAAGAGAGACATGTATGCCTCATATACACGCCACTAACGGAAGGTTAAACCTCTTTACAAAAAATTTAACTTGCATTATTGTGACAAAATTTAATGCTCTTTCCAATGGTATAATCAAATTTGAATTTACTTCATCAATTAACGGAGCTATGACAGTTTGAGTGAACAACGTCGAAAACACGATAATAATCTTTACAGTGAAATATTTTCGAAAACGAAGGCTCTAAAAAAATTGCTATGAGACATTTTTTGCTGGAAATTTGTTGTAGAATCTATCCCTAGCCGATGGTGCGCCCTTAACGTTTACACCCTGTATAGAGTGTATGGAATTGGTTAACAGTTTATGAAACTTGTGAAAAAAAAAATTAAATTGGTTGAACTAGAGGATAATGAGACTGGGACTTGACTCCATATTCAAGGGGAGTAGGGCATGTGTCCCGCGTCCCGTGTTCTGTCTAGTCGGCACTTAGGCCTCGTCCTACGTGGACGACCAAAGAGTGCGATCGAGCGACCCGCGAGTGTGAGCGATCTCAAGGCGCGCGCTCGCCGCTATAGTGTCCACAGTAGGCGTCCACAAAACGCGTCTGAAATCCTTCCTTGCGATGTTATCTTTGCTTCTTCCTGACTTGTAAAATCTTTCTCTACTTGTACATTTTCTGTTTTTCGCAATAGTATGAAGGGCATATTTTATTCGAATAATGCAGCATTGGTTTATTAATTTAAGGCAACTAATTCGTTGAGAAGGACGCTAATTTCGGCAATTTTTCAATGAGGGAACCAAGCGGTGAATTTGAATCGTTCAAACACGAATTTCTCCCTAAATTCGATTGTAAAGGGACCAGTTTTTACAGTAGAGATACTAGTATAGAAAAACAACCCAGAAATGAAGCAAAGCCGATGTAAAACTTGCGGACCTACCCGCATGCTCAGGCAGCTTTTTCACCAAATCAAAAAAAGTTGGGTTCGACATTTGGGAGAGAGAAAATTTAACGCCGTTTCCTTGAAGAACAACTGACCACATTATCTGATATACCCTTTGTATTAAATTCTATTTATTTTGGTCCACAGCGGTTTTCTTCAATTTTGGATTATACCTAGGTCGAATGTCTTGAAACCTATACCAAAACATATAAAATTCAAGATGGGTTACAAATTAAATGTGTCTTTTTATTCAACTCAAAACGGTATATTTATAGAATAAACAATATTAATTAGATTGCAAGTAAGGTAAAACCCCCAATGGCGGACAGGTACCCAATGGCGGACAGGTGCCTCTATTTTATTGAATAATAAGACTTCTATAGTTTCCATGCAGCTCTCGCTCGTTATGAGCCAACTACAGTATATTTCCAACATGTGATCGGAATGCCAGCCGGTAATAAGCCGAACAAAAGCGTCTGGTTACTCGGTGAAGTGAACATGTGATTTTATAGTTCTTGAGGCGACCGAAGTTAGCAGTTTGCTTAAGGAAGATGCCGTCCAGATTAAGGTATGTACACGTTATTTTTCATTACTTTTCTTAACAATGGTGTTCATTGTATTCTTGAACATTTGTAGAATGTGTTTATAGTGAAATTTTTCGAGAAATATCACGTTTTTGTGGAAATAAAAGGGTGTCCGCTATTAGGTTATAGAATTTGCAGTAAACCCCAATCCCGGACACCCCTGTCCGCCTTTGGATCAAACACGACTTTTTTGTTAAGAAGATTTTTTCACGTAAATCAGCTCATTCTGGGCTGCGGAAAAGGGAGGAATTCGTTTCAATAAGTTATATTATGTCAGTCCAAAGTCGGACAGGGGTGTCCGGGACTGGACTTTATGGATGTCCGCCATTGGAGAGAGGTGTCCGGGATTGGATTAGGTTGATGTTCACGATTGGTTCCTTGAAAAAAAACAGCCTGAGAGTGCGTATTTTTGCTCGTATTGGGCAAATTCCTTTACTTAATATGGGTTAACAACTTAATTTTAAATCAGAGTGTGTCATTATTCGCGTGGTCTAATAATATTACTATACGTACTTAGCAGCATCATAATAAGTACATCTTTCAGCATTACGATACCACAATTTTCCCATCGATTAGCAGCATTTTCTAATGTCATTTTCAGAAAGAAAACCAATGCCAAAAAGGATATGAAGTGTCGTACGAAACCCTCACCATCGCCCCCATACACCGAGGAACAGATGAGAGCAGCAGTCCAACAGGTGTTGGAGGGAAAACCTATGGCTGCTGCTGCTCGTGACAACTGTGTCCCTAGAACTTCTCTCCTTTACAAAGCTAAAGGGCTCCGGCCCTTGGAGAAGAAGATGGGCCCCAAAACAATTTTAACGTCACACGAGGAAAAGTTTATTGAAAACTGGGTCCTATCAATATCAAAAGCAGGATTCCCAACCACGAGAGTGGAACTTCTGGATAGCGTACAACGCCTTTTACGCGAAATCCAGAGGGAAAATCCTTTCACACAAAACAGGCCGGGGAAAGAATGGCTTGAGTACTTCCTAAAACGCCATCCATCTGTCACTCTGAGGACTCCACAAAACCTCACAAATTCTAGAGCTTCCATTAAGCAACATCAAATTCTCGAGTGGTCAAGCGCTGTTTACAGCTACCTGGTGGAGAATGATTACGCTCAAATACTCCATCATCCTATACGAGTTTTTAATGCGGATGAGAGTGCGTTCTTCTTGTGCCCTAAGGGTGAGAAGGTCTTGGCTCAAAAAGGGAATAAGACCATTTACCAACATGTAAATAATGATGAGAAGGAGTGCATTACTGTGCTAGTCACAGCAAACGCTGCCGGCCAATTCGCTCCTCCACTGTTGGTGTTTAAATACGAAAGGATTCCTAGCGAAATACTGGATGGAGTAGACCCTTCGTTTGGAATCGGGAAATCGGAGTCAGGTTGGATGACAGGTGCTACTTTTTACGAATTCATCACCAACGTCTTCCACCCTTGGCTAGAAAAAGAATCCATTCAACGTCCAATTATTCTCTTCATAGACGGGCATGTGTCACATATGACTCTCCATACTAGCAACTTTTCCTTCAGTAGTTACTCAGGTAGTTAAATCAGTAGTTACTAAGTGATATTTTACCTATGGGCTTACATACTTACTTACCCATTGTCTTTTTTAGGCAACAGGCGAAGGAAGGTTCCTTCATAATAGCATTGATGAAGAAAAAGAAAATGGTGTGTAAAATTTTAAGATTTGGAAAGGACTGCACAACCGTGCAAACATTTATTCCTGCATCTAGGATAGGAACTGTTTTTAAAGTAACTGGAAATATTGAAATTGCTACTGACCAAATAGTGGATATTTTACCACAGCCATTTTACTTGGGCACTGGTTGTACAAATCAAATTCAATTTCAGAATGCCCCATCACTTTCATAATTTCGTTTAAATTATTTTGGTGTTTCCATTACTTAATCTTTAAGATGAATGTACATTAATAAGTGAGTACAAGTTTTTGAACAGTTCTCAGTTGATTTAATTTAGGTCTGCATCCGTACTTATTCAAGTATACCTAATACATTATGCACTGTGATATGAAATCTAGTAATATTGTGAAAGATGAACTGAAATGTAAGAAATTTTATCAATAAATTATTATTTTTGTTACTAGAATGTGAGTAACTACTTGAAGTACCCATCAACCCCTGTAAAATGCACATTTTCATTGTTTTAGAAGTGAAACTAGTAATAGGAAAGTTATACTTTTGCACCTGTCCGCCATAGGATTTCAAACGTCCGCATTAGGAGGTCACGGATTTTTGGCATGTCCGCCATTGGAGCTTAGACCTCTTATCGAAAATTGTCACTTATTCGATATTTTAATTATGTTTAATAAATTTTCAACAATTAAGGGGGAAAGAGAAATAATTTGTGGACCCAATGACGCCCTCATAAATTGCAAATGGAACAAAATTGATAATATACGGAAGAACGAAGTTGGGATTTAGGCTTAGCGTGTCCGCCATTGGGGGTTTTACCTTAGGTTGCAAAATTTACTTACTATAGATTAGCTCAACTTTTTGGAAAAAATTTTGTATCAAATTCCCACCTTCGTATTTCAAAATAGTATTGTTTTCTTGTACACCAGAAATGTCTTCTTGTACACTACTCTTTCCACAACGTTTCCCTTTTTTGAATTTCGCTGATAAGAAGCTCGCTATAAATAATTGTTAAGTACAGCCATTTCCAGGGAAAACATGAGTGGAACACGGACACAAACGAAACAGTAAACTGGAAAATGGTAACCTCCCGGCAAAGCGACCAGGCGGGCGCGCGACCAGAAACAAACTAGTTTGAAAATCAAACCCGAGCGTGCGACCTCAGCGCGGATCGCGACGTCGGGCGGCTGCACGTTGGACGCTCCGTTCGGTTTACATTGTTTGAAATCAGCTGGTCGCACGCTCACACGCGCGAGTCGCTCGATCGCGCGCTTCGGTCGTCCACGTAGGACATGGCGTTAGGGACAGGACGGGACACCGCCGTTGTCCCGGCATCCCGCGTCCTGCCTGTGGCGTTTCCTGTCCTGTGCCTGCCTAGTGTGCGAAGACCTTGATGGAGCCGATATTCGAAATTTCATCAAAATCGTTTCAAGGGAATTGGGCAAAGTGCTACGTACGGCGGACAGACTTTTTTCATTCGATTCTTCGATTATACGTACCTTGAAGCGTAACAATCACATATTGTGGTGGAGGGTTGAACATTTTCATACCGAGTTTACCAAGGTAGTGGAAGTATTGTTTTCACATTTCAAGGTTAGAAAAAAATGTTCTCATCTTTTTTTTTTGAAAATCTTTTTTTGGAGAAAAATTTTTCCACTCCCATTTCACGTTTTAGGACTACATTTGGTTACGTGTCAGTCTGTCATGAAATCCTACTAATAGACAAAACTATACGAAAGTATAATTCGATTGTGATTAAATTTTCAGGGATTGTGCGGATTGAGATGTTGATCGATCGAATCGATAGTAGCCCCGGCGTATGCAAAAACGTGAAAACAACGTAACACATATGACAGCCATAAATTCCACATTTTCTAATTAAATTCAATACATTTTTAGGAATTGTGCGGATTGGGATCTAGGTGGTTCCGCATGAAAATCATCGCTCCCGGCTGATAGTCCTCCCGGATGTGCCACCGTACGGACCTTATAACAACCATTACTTCTAGCCTTTTCCATCTGACTTTGATGAAATCATCAGAGATTGTGTGGGTTGCCGTGTCGATGGTCCCCTATGAGGGTAGTGCTAGGTACTTAGAGAAAAATCTTTTGAGATTAGCTACTATGCATCGGATCATCCATACAACCGGGTTATGGATACGAGGAAGCTATGTATCCCTTGGCAGAGGTTTTCATTTCTTTCTCGATTCGTGATGTTCATTATTGAAAATAACATACCAAAACTGTCCCTTAGTGTTTGTATAATTTGTTTGATTTTATTGCTGATCACTCAAAGTCGCAATCAGTGGACAAGGGGGAGGAGTATTTTTGTATTTTTGAAATCGCGATTTCGCGGGTACAATTTCCGCTAGAATTAGCGTCCACTGAACGGTCGCCCACAAGCTACATCCAAGCGAAACCAGCAGAATCGACAATTGTACTCACTAACCAGCACCGCCAATAATTCTCTGCCCGTGGAAAAATGTTGTTTCTCAGACCCTGATGGTCTCATCCCGCAGCGGGGATGAATAACTGTGGGTTATGACTGTGACGTGTTAGCTCGGCGGAGCATGAAATCCGCCTTTTCGGGGACCCCCCGACGTGAGCCGTTTAGTTGTGGCGCGGCAGTTTAATTTTGACAGTGCCAGATCTTCATTAATCTGGTGGGTTGTGGACGTAGACTGGCAAAGGGCTGAAGAGTGAGTGCGGGGGTGCGGACGCCGGCAGTTTACGAAGGGGGCAATAAACGGTGCCTCGCCCTGTAGGCCCCGCCACAACAATATCCCCCCACCTTTGATCCGCCGTAAAGCTTATCACTATACTATCCCCGATATCGAAGTCCTTGGCAAATAAGAGATGCTACAACGAGGCAAAACCTGATCCCACTTGTTGATCGAATTCAGTAGGTTGGTCATTGGGAACGAAAAACACGGATTTAAACCGTATCAATATAGATTTTATCAAAACACGCGCTATTCTTGACATTTATCACCTACCTCACAGAAAAGGAAGGTTCAATCTGCTTTGGAACACTCCGGAAAATCGTTTATTCCCAGCGAGAGAAAATATTTGGACTTCTTATTGGCTTATGAAGTAAATGTTGGAACTTTGTGATGAGCGGAAGGAGGAGATCAATATGGCTCGTTTTCGATATTATTAAGGTTTCTGACCGAGTTTATGCTCCTAATAAGAAATTACAACACGTTAGGTTGACTGGAAAACTAGAACTCAACTTATTTATTAGAGATCAATACTCTTTCATAATCATGTCACTAAATCAATCTATTGTAGCTTCATAACAATATAAAATAGTAGAAAAGTAAAGTAAACAACCATCTCAGGTTAAATTATCATCCAGCTGCCATTCCTGGCGTCGCGGATGTCATCAGCTGTCTTCCTAAGGGAAAATCAGAATTGGTTCTGATGATATCACTCATGGCTTCTTGCCTCACCCGCTTAAGTAGAGCGGGGTTCACCAAAACCCCAACCCTGAAAATTGTCAAGCTTCACGATATTGCCCTCGAGCGATCACCAATCCAGATAATCTTCCGTGACCTCACGGAAACATCAATTATCATTGAAACAAAACGATCGATTTGACTTTTGATTTTTTTCACCAACGCATAGTGGATATTTATCGCTAATACTTCACTGTAACCAATACTAGAAATGCGAAGAAAATGCATACATTTTACCAGTAGGAAGCTGTTGGTAGAGATGTTGCACCCATGTAGAAATCGAAACCTACTTTGCCAGCCACAAATTTACTTGGAGTGAAGCCTAGAATTAAGTTGAGAGGTGAGATAAAGAGAAGAAGTAATAGGCGTCAGAAGCGCCAAGTTTTGACGTTACAAAGCGTGAAGTAAAAGGGTTACTAAGTGTGTTAAGGAATCTCATCGAAGGGGCAAATTTCTCTCATTTGCGTTCTCTATCTGACGCTCAACCTATTAGTGACCGTAATTTTTTTTTTTCTAAAATTTCTGATGAAATTTGGCAAGATGCCTCATATTACGTATAGAAGCACTAGAAAAATAATGTTAAAAATTCCGGCGTACGAAAGTTAGTCTAAAGGGGAAAGTAGTCTGGGAAAGTAATACACAGTCACGAACGTTTTAGATACGTTTTCGATTGAAATAAGGCACATGGACGAGGGAGGAGGCTTATTCTTCTTGTATTGCTTATCAAAGAGATGTCAAGTAACTACATCAGGGAGAGTACAAGTAGTTACAAGTAGTTATAGGGGAGTAGTTACAACACTTCCGGCAAATATATTATTACGAATAAGAACCTTTGCTGCAAGCCACTTTCTCTGCAATCTGCACTTCTCCCACGATGATCAGACAACTTTTCATCATCATTAGTCATGTCGAGTAGCTAATTTGCTGCTAATGGTCTGCCACATTGAGCTAATAAGATGAACATGATGACCCGTCTCGATACCGCACTGATATGCGACCCTACAGACACCGATCACCTTAAAATGAGATAGGTTTCCCTCTCACTCATAAGCCTACGTTAATTTCTCTTAGAAGATCAATGGTGGGTATTTTTCTCCTCGACGCTCAGCCTTATTTTAATGCGTTCGTTTTGAGTGGGATGAAAAAAGAGTTTTTCAAGACCCCATCTTCCAGTCGCTGCATACTAATTTCGACCCCGGACGTAATGACGGAGATTCTCGGGCACCCAGAATATTTCCCCTAATTCCCAGAACGTCTTTTAAAAATTGAGTGGAATCGTTACAGACTTCATCTGGAATAAAGTGCATTCTATTGCATGAGTAGAACGGTGCTTGATGGTCGTATATTTACTAAATACCTACACTACAAACCTAACAACGGCTTACGAAATTACTATTGGTTTTGTTGACATATGAAACACAAATATTTGTGAGCAATCGAATTAAGTACCTCATCGTACAGGTCGACTAACTTTGTTGGCCTAATTATTCTTCGAACTGGCGATAATGTTGGGGCAATGACTGTAAAATAGGGGCAATTGAGATATCCCTCCAGCTTCGCCATTCCCAGGCAGAATAAACTTTGGCCATTCTTATTTTGGCTCAATGCTACGTAGATCTGTCTTATCCTACGATAAGTTGCCGTGAAGAACTAGTTTAATCGACATTATTATGGTAATACTCGTGCTCTCAATTGAAGTGGATCAAGCAACTCTTCTTCACAAACAAGTTAGAGGTCACCCAATTCAAAGAGATTCCAAAACACAGTAACTGACCTACGAACCTGGTAAACATCCAACTACTAGCTTACCCCATTGAACTTCAGTTTCCTAGTTTTTCTTTCTATCTACTTTCCTTCCATCAACATCATTCCATATTTATATAAATCCTCCATCACATGTATAATTTAACAAAAATATCGATATCATTCTCATTCGCGGATGCTCTTCGTTCTGTTTGTGTACTAGAATTCCGCTTTTATAAGAAATGTATCACACTAATAGCTGGACCTACTCATAATTCTTGTGGAAACTTCATGGAACCCCCTCTCAGTTCACCTTCCTTCCTCGGCTTCACTCCTAAATGTCGGCCGTTGTTTGCTCCCCTTCAAGCGTTGCTTTATAAATTCGACCGAGGTTGATACAGGAAGAATAATAAATTTCAGTCCACTTACTTTGCCCAGTTCCCATATTTCAAGGACCACACCATTTTTCATTGTGTGCTCTCCAACATAACAGATTTGAGAGAAGAGTTCCCACTTCATGAAGCGTATCTTACTGACCGACCACGTTAAAATTTTGCGGTCTACTGTTCATTACGTTATCACGTAACGTTTGCCATAACCCCTCTCGTAAATATAAAATAATTGTTCAGTCGGTTTTCACAGGTCTCGTCAGAATCTTCTTTACCACTCTTCAGTCCAGGATTTTTTTTCTTCGAAAAACAATTTTGTTCTATTATATTAATATTATGATATGTTGCAATACATTCTATTACATTCTAGTGTGGTACTCAGAAAATCATTTTAAAAATCTTGGCAACAAGTTTTTCCAAAATTGCCTTCAAAGTACAGGTATGTGCATTTTTATAATTTACGTTGGGCAGCCGCATCCTCTGTGGTCAGAGGACATGAATCTGAAGAGACACACAGGACAAGTCGATGTCGTACTATTAGACCGAACAAATGTGTGATATTTAGAACTAACTCAAGAGTCAAAGAACCCAGCCATTTCAAATATTTTGCAAATTTATACTAATCACAAATATAACAAACAAACTAATGAAAAGTTCCGAAAATAAAAAAATCACAAGTAAGAACTTTCATAGAAAGAAAACATTTTTGTAACCCAAACTAAATTGGAAAATTGAAACTGAGTAACTGCATACCTATACCTATAAGAAACATACGAATAAAAAGGAATTGAAATTCCTAAAAATCACCAAATTAAATGTTTTCCTAAGAAGACATAATTTTTCTCAATAAAAACTACAATGAAAAGTTGTGTCTTCAGTTGCTACTGTCAGGATGATCGTTGCTCAATGTGTCTAAACAGATGCAACCGAGAAACGTAACAAATTGGATGGTTGCCCAATATTTCTAGAAAGATGCGCTCGAAAAAAGCTAAACTAAGCTGGTAATATAAACTAGAGATATTCATAGAGTTTTTCACAAGAAAATTGTGAAGTATGATTCATTAGTGATATGGGAGCCAGAGGCTCGAAGTTTCCAAAGTGCTGCTGACGTTCATTGGTGACAGCGAGGGACTCAAATCAACAAAATAATAATATTAGCAGGTGATAACAGTTCGCTTGGATGGCCATCTGTTCAGCAGAATGTCCCGTTTCGACCAGTGTTACTCTAATAAGAGGGAAATATTCCCAGCTTCTTAAAAAACTTCACAAAGTTAGTGATGCCCAGCTTTTTGTACATATTGGGTACTTACAAAATTCTGAAAATTTCTCATCATTCTCCGTTCCTGAGGAATGCAATCAAGTAAATATGTCACCTGTAGAACGTCTGTTATATTATCCTTTGGTCTTCATGATGCGGATCGGCGTGACCCGTAAGCTTCTAAAATCATGCCACAGGGAAGTGCTTACGTTACGATCATTTATGGGCTGTATCAATTACTACCAGACGTTTTCGCCAAACCTCCATGGAAGTTGTGCTGTTCTCTACCAGTTGTTGAAGAAATGAAGTAAATGGAAGTGTTCTGAAGAATATACGAGTAGAAACAAATTTGAGGAATTGAAAGTTTGAAGTTTCACTCGCTCGTGCACATGGTTGTGATTCGCAGTTTCACGGGATTGTAGTTTCACCCATAGGTAATGTTTCCAAAATTCCCGAACTTGGATAAGTTGATTTGGACTATTCGGTTTCACTCATTTCTCGGGTAATGCAGGATCACATCGGATCATTACGAAAAATTTTCCATTGAATATGGTGATCATCAGAATGGAAAAATCCCTATAAAAATCAGCCCAGGTGTTCACAAACACTACAAATACTGAACAGAGTCCTTATTGTACCTATAGTTCAAAAATTGTGACACAGATGAAGAGTAGCAATTTTTTTTTTTACTCCGGATTATTGGTGTGCATTTTTGCATGAAACGGTGTTCAATTGCATGATGTGGTCCCGTGTCGGTATGTCCTTAAAACAGATATAACTATGCAATGTTGCAGTCCGATTCTGACGACATTTTCAGGACTCGTGCGGGTTGAATTGTAGAAACTAATTATGAAAATCATTGTCCCTGGATTGAAGGTTACTTTGGAGCTCGCGCTACCGCAAGATCCATGCCGTACTCCAGTCTGAAATCTATAGTTTTCATCCGATTTCCGTGAAAATTTCCGGGACTGTACTAGTGATAGTCTGAACGGTTCCATAACAGTTTTATTGTGTTCAGATCCCTGGAAAAACATGCGTAAAATGCTTGTCATAAACATAAATTCAACATTTCAATCACGTTTATATGCAAAGAGCAGGTTACCGTGTAGATGTCCCCTATACTCAAATACCAGTGAATAACACCGAATTGTCCGATCACATATCCAAACATAGTAGGTTAATTGGTTGTTATAATTATTTCCTAACGGTTTGTATAGGAATATGTGGATACGAATAAGCTACGTGCCACACCCACTGGGAAAATGGTTTTCTTGAAACGAACGCAAATTATACTATCCGGCCAACCAACCGCCTACTATCCTTCAGCGATGTCCTCAGTCATAGTGTCAGTTACTAAGTCTCATCAGGGGGGTGCGGGTACCCACCAAAAGCTACGAGTAAACAGTTTATTCCGTCATATAGTGTTCAATAGTTGTCTAACTATTGCAAACTGCAATTTATTACAAACAAGTAGTGCAGCATCCAAGCATGCTTCACACAAAACAATAAGACACTGCTCGATATAGGCTCGTTGGTCCAATCCAGCTATGAGACAACCAAACTCGGTAGAAGTGACAATGGAACGCGTAATCTCCGAGTTCCCAGACGACAGTGATTTTAACCAAGCGAGAAAATAAATTAATGTTAGTAAAAGGGCAATTATGAAGAGAAGCCTTCTAGTTGAAGCTATAAATTAAGGCCAACTAATTTACAGGACCAGGTTTTAATTAGATTACGAGCAGAGAAGTTGACAGAGATGAGGGTGGTTGGAGGGCTGTTACCGGGAAGGGTAACGGTGTTGTTTTTGAAAACAGCACCTTCTCACTTACCTTTTCAAAAGATTCCTTGCCAGATTTTTTTGCCAGATTCCGACTATATTTACCTGTTATCTGCGCCTTCAAATAAAATATTAATACACGAATTCGAATTCAATTGATCCAGAATTTTAGTTATTTTGATTGATTTTCAACTTTGAATACAAAGAAAGCGCACAAAGTTGAAGTTGGCTTCTTCCAATAGAATTGGAATACAATTAAAAGTTGTTGATGTTGAATGGTGGGAATATCGATACGTAATCATCATTGCATGCATTTATCCTATACAAGTACACCCGCACTTACGTAAACACATCTCCATTTTCCCAACTTTCCAGGAGAACCAATAAAGTTGCAATTGTTTTCTCCTTTCTGTGATTTATTTATTTATTCTCCTTTGATAGCTTATATGTTTAAGATATAATGTGGGTGAATTTAACTTTATTCTGTTATTGTGATTTATCATCATTGAGTTGTCGAATGTATGGGGTTAGTTCCGCTAATCATGAGAATAAGTGTAATTATTGTAAAAGTACCTTATTAGAAGATCCGTAACCGTCATCAGGCTGTCGACCTAATACTGATTACTGGGGTCAGTCAATCAGTAAGTATGCCCTATGTATAACATCTGGGTGAAGGGGGCACGTGGTAACCGGACCACGTGGTGAAAGGTTGTTTGTGTGTCATGTCGATTTGAAGGGAGAGATTTAGTAAGCCCTCTAGATAATAGGATTACTAAGCGGCAAACAACTAGGTGCTGGTGAACAACTCGATGGAGAAGAATGTGGTATGGAACCACATATGGGTATTAAATTCTAATATAACTCACACCTCAACTTGAAACATATAAATGTGTTTATTTTACATAATTAGGACATTTGCTATCCATTCAAGACAAGAATGAGAAACAACCTTTCACCACATGGTCTGGTTACCACGTGGCCCCTTCCTTTTCTGATCCTTTCACTTCACCTTCACTCAGGCCTCCTGTACTCGACTTACTGGTTACGACGGATCCTCCGATAATCTACTTCAACAATAATTGCATCATTGAAGTGTCCATTTGTATACGAAATTTCAGCTAAGCTGGGGAGAATGTGGTTGAGGAAAGATGAACAAAATGCGAGCAGGGTCAATGAAAGGCGGTAGTCCCAGCCATCATGTGCGGCATCAATGACCTTCGATGTCATTTCAATTAGGGTGCGGTCGAATATTTCAACTTGTCCATCACTGCGGGTCTTGTGAATACGTAGAAGAGACAACAATTACTCCAAAATTTCTGATTCAAAGCAACCTTCAAACGTGTGAAGCCAGTAGTACTCCATATTGAGCAATCACATTACCTACAAGACCCTGAGCAACTGTGTCTGCACACAGGTCTGATACATCAAATGCCTCTGGTCATTTGGCGAATGCACCGATAACCACAACCAGATAGCGGTTTCCACGAGTTGCAGCAGGCAAAGAGTCAATTATGTCCATGCACAACCGCTCATGTGGGGTGCCAGTGGTATAGGACTGCTGAGGGGCTTTTGTCAAAGTTTCTCTCTTGCCTTTGTCACCACAAATTTCACACCTAGTAGCAGCCAGTTTCACATCAAGCGTCGCACTGGTTGAAAACTGTCCTAAATGTCCAAACTCATGAGCCCGAAGAGCCACCTTCCTGTGTCATTTACTGGGTATTAGAATCTGATCCACGACACCTTTTTTCCGTCATTCCATCTGCGCACCAACAATCCATTCTTGATTTTTAGTGAGTAACGAATCGTCCACAGAGATAATATGGTAACCCTTCCAAACGAGACTACATCCTGCCAGGAAAGTCGAGCTGCTGAGTTGGCCCAATGATGAACATTACTCAGGTCAGGGTCTTTCAGCTGATCAGTTACCTATACACTCACTGACCCAATCGTTTCTGTCAACCTAACATCTACTGTTGTCTGTTCCTCCTCTTGCCCGTAACAATACCGACATTTTCAGTCAACACATGGCAGCCAACACACATCGTCAGCGTGTAAATGAAGTTTTCCGGCTTGACGGACAACTTTCAGGTTGTAAAGGGCCTTTATTTCCATCGATCTTGCCAACTTCAACTCAAAAAATTTCACAACCACAGTAGGGACAAATGGTCGGTGTGATAGTGAATAGGCCTATATCAAACCATACGAGCGAAAATGTTTAGCAACGGTAAAAATGCTTAGCAACTTTTTCCTTGTTTCGCAGTAATTTCGTTCAGAATGGGGACAGGCATTTACTGAAGTAGGCTAGACCATCTCTTGTTTATTCTGAACTTGAGACAAAGCATCCCCATAACATGAACGAGAACCGGAGGTTTGAATGGTGAATTTACATCATCAAATGACAGGTTACATTCCGTTAAACAGTAATTATCCTCCTTACCATTTTGCAAAGTTTTGCAGTAGTTACAGAAGGCTGAAAAAATGACTCGAGCTCTTAACAATCTCTTGGTACAGGTCAGTTCAAGGTACAGGCGAGCTCTTTGACACATTTCAAGGAATCAGCTGCAATTCCTTTCTTAGAAATGCTGTTGCGTTGAAACGAGACTAGTCTGTAGAATAGTCGACATTTCTTGGGATTCAAATTTACCCTGGTTCCTTGAAGAAAGGAATCTGTTCACTTCCTCTTCAAACAAGGGTGCATCGAAGAGAACAACATCCAAGTACACCTTGATGCGACCCTCGAAAATCTCTGCAAGGAAAACCTTTCCCATGGACCTCTGAAAGGTTGCTGGAGTATTGCAAAGGCCAACCTTGGATTCGTTGATTGACAGATTATTACTTCATAATTACCTTATACATATAATGATACGTGCGTTTGGAATGTAAATCAATCGATGAGTGGTCATTCCGGTATTCGGACTGGCTGACACTAATTCACCGTTATAGGTGGTTCATCGTTAAAGGCGCTGTGAAAATCAGTCTATGAAGATGATTAACGGAAAATGAAAGTGCAGTGTCGGGGAAAATAATGTGGGAAAGAATCTTCTAGCATTGTTCCCTGATAAAAAATTCAGCGTTGATTAAATTAATTTGGTTATTAACAAAACCTCATTTTATTCTGTTCTAGAAATTGTATTCCTTAGAGTAATGGGGGGGGGGGGGGAGAGAGAGAGAGAGAGAAAAGGTGTTTTTTTCATTATTACCTTCTGTCATCAGTGTTACAGGAGTTCAGGTAATGGTTGTATTCCATTCCTCTTGAAGAATCATGAGAAAGGGTGTCTAGTATACGCAAGTAGGTGCAAATTACAACGGTTTATTTTCCTATATTTATCAGCCGTTTGTAAAGAACTTGGCTTTTCCATTCATATCATGCAAGAACACAAAAAACAAGTAGGTGTGGCACATAGCTTCCTCGCATGCACAACCCGATTATATAGATGAGCCGATGCATAGTAGCCATCTACACGCTAATCTGGACAATCCTAGAAAATTTCATCAAATTTGGATGAATAATGTAAGTGTTATGGCTGTCACAAGGATTTTACGTTTGCGCGTGCGCAGAGGCTACTGTAAATTTTAAGGCCTTGATTTTCATTGGGGGACCATCTACAACTTAATCCGCGTAATCCCTGAAAATGTCATCCAAATCGGGTAGAAAATGTGGAAGTTATGGCTGTTACAAGGAATTCACGTTCACGCATGCGCATCGGCTACTATCAGTCCGGTGGTGTTGATTTCCATAAGGGACCATCCAAACACCAATCTGTAAACACATCTAAACACTGATCTGTAACATCCCTGAAAATTTCGTTGAAATCGGATGGAAAATGTAGATGTTATGACCGTTTTTTTTTTTAAATAAATAATCTCCCCTCAAAGACTAAAGGTCTCTCTGACGGAGGGGGCACGCCATAAAACAAAATAAATAAATAAATCAAATATAATGGGGAGAACGCCCAGGACTCACCCGACGCCGGCCCTAGAGATGAGGGAAGATGAGGAAGGTGGGGGTGGGAGAGAGGGATGACGGGAAGTGCCTCTATAAAACAACCACCAGTTCAAATATGAGCCGAGCAGGACGCGGGTGGTGATAACACGGAGTACGCCCACTGAGATGCCCAACTCACGCAACTCCGTGACACTTTTCCCGCACCACACTCCGCGCCACGACAAGGTCGCAGCCATCACCCTGGTGTTGTTGGGTGCCACTCCTTTTAGCTCTGACACTGCTTGCCGTAAATCATCTCTATCATACTTTCTTATCTTAGCCCGCCAGGTCTGCTCCATGTCCATGCTTCTTGTCCTGGTCACTTGGCATGTGGTATAATCTCTCCCTTTCAACATCCCAGCCGCTGGATGACAAGGCACGTTTGCGCACGCGCAATGGCTACTATCAGTTCGAAGGTGGTGATTCTCATAATAGACCATCTAAATATTAATCTGTAACATCTCTGAAAATGTCATTGAAATCAAATGGAAAAGAATTCACGTTTGCGCATGCGCAGTCACTTCTATCAGTCCGGGAATGATGATTTTTATAGGGGACTGTCTACACACTAACTCGCACAATCCCTTAAAATTTCATAGAAATCAGGCAATAACTTCGTATAGTTATGCCCGTTACGAGGGTTTCTTGACAGACACACAGACAGACAGACACGGAACCAAAATTGTTCAAAAAGGTCTAAAACGCAAAACGCAATTGAAAATTTTGATTTTGGAGAACTTTTTTGTCATCATTGAAAAGTGAAAACGAAGCTTCCGCTACCTTGGTAGACTCGGAAGCAAAAACATTGTTATCCAAAAATTATGAATGCATTCATTTCGATATCTGGTTCTTTCTTACTAACGAATCACAAAAAAGTGACAGACAACTCTTCGAAGAAACAAACAAAATTGCAATTGATCAGCTAAAATCTGAACGGAGATATACTACTTTATTGGAGCACCCGTGAATGTTCACAGGGAGCAAACGGCTGGTTTTACACAGCTCTAAGTGGTATAACTCGATTCTTAATATTCGATACTAGTTCAAGAAGATGAAAAACCAATATCATTATACCAAAATTGTTTGAGCTAGAATGTTTTGCAATCTTTACACCTATTTCATACCTCTCAGTAGAGACTGACGTGAATCAAATGGCACAACTGGACTCCAAGTGGAGAGAATTCCATATAAATCGGTCCAAGGCAACTACAATATGGGTTTCCGATGACAAACGGATTTTTTAAATTCAATTTTTGGATTCTAGGTAGGTGTCTTGAATCTGAAACTACGAATTTTGTGGGGGAGTTATAATAATTTTTTTACTTGTTCAATTCCAAAGGTTAATGACTAGAAATAATAAACCGAAACATGACGTTGGACGACCATGGACCTTCCTCGGTCCGAAAAATGTCGACAACTATGTTCATCCAAGGTAAAACTGGCATCTACAAGATAACAATGATGGAGGGCATATCTCGGGTAATGTTCTGTTGAAGGGAGAGTAGAGAGGGCAAGAATTTTCCACTCGGCCCCTCTCAATCTGTCCCCCAACATCTCCAGCGAGCCATCACCCCAACTTGAATGGCGTGGTTTATTTTGCAGATTCTAACTTAATTATACGAAGGATTAGACGACCACGTCATAGTGTGTATTTTCTAATTTGATCTCATTGCCTCCCCTACCCTTACAGTTCCCAACGAACCTAAATTAATATTCGTCTCCCTAATGAAGTTATAACTCCCAAGTTAAAGATGGAAATGGAGGCCGTTCTTTCGTCTGATACCCCACGACTAATTTACTCTCTGCTAATTCCCAACAGCCATTAATATCAATTATCCGAAATTTTGATTATTGAGGGTGAACCACGGATCAACTTGATTGGATGAACAAAGGAGCTACCTTTTCTTTCAAAAGTCGCTCCCTTGTCGTATCATCAGCAAGTCGTCCTGATGAGTTGAAATTGCCTCCTAAATTGCGACAGAGAGAATTAATGTCCACTCCTAATCATTATTTAACTAGGATTCATGAATCAAATTGTATCCTCAGACTTCCGTACTTCACTCCCATACGATACCAAAGTACGAAAGGTAACCACCAAACAAGTTTTGTTTTATTGAATCGAATTGTTATTAAAACGCTGCAAATTATTACACAATGGCTCATTATTTTTCCATATAGATCACTCATCTGCAAAGCCACCAACCATCCAAAATGAAGAAAAACAACGATCGCATTCCGGTCAGCTATAATTTGAACGGAGATTAGGCCTCTTTTACGATTCACACTCGTGTTTCTGATTCATCGTACGTCTAACCCTTAAATTTTCGTAGGGAGCGAACGGTTTGTCCTACAGAGCTCCGCGTGGTCTCAAAAAAATCTAAAGTTCTATACTATGGATTGATGGGAAAACAATACCTTTATATCAAAATTTTTTGAGTTAGGGCGTTTTCAGAATTTCAAAATTCATTTTTCAATCCTTAGAAGTGAACTACATCAAACAAAATCTTCGGGGCACAACTAGACCCCAAATGGAGCCTTCATACCAAATTTCATCAAAATCGGTCAATGCTAAGTGGGGAAAGTGCCGCGTACGGCGTACGGCAGACGGACGGCCAAGTTTTTATTTGATTTTTGGATTCTACGTATACCTTGAAACGTAAACCAACAAATTTTGAGGGGGTGTTAGAAAAATGTTTTTCTTGGTCGATTCCAAAGGTTCATTATTGAAAATAATAAACCAAAATTATACAATTGGCAGAAATTGTCCTACAGAATGTTTATTATTCCCTTATAAAATCCTCGGACACCTTGATGCACTTTGAACACGAGCTTGAGTGGCTCAGAAGATCTCAACCAAACAGCTTCAGAATTGTCGTTGTGGACTGAGCGACATGAGGGCGGGCATTGTCATGAAGGAGGCGGATACCAGATGTCAATTTTCCGGGTCTTTTGTTTTGAATCGCCCTTCGCAGCTTTTTCGGGGTCTCGGAATATCTGGCACCGTTAGTCGTCTCCTCTTTAGGCAGATAATCGATCAACAAAATGCTTTGCTGGTCCCAGAATATAGTCTGTTGACTACACGGTTTTGAATTTTCTTCGCAGGTAAGGAGGTGGGATGTTCCCAGATTGTTGGGATCTTCTGAGTCACTCACCGTACATCCCCGATTGGCCCCTTTCGACCACCATATTTTCAATAAAATGAAGGTAAAAGTTAACCGGAAAACGAGGAAGTTGATAAAGTTGTCAACAAATGGACCAACGATGTATTCTCATAGTAGTTAAATAGATTTTACTCATTTCTAGGACACTGTACTACACTAGATGCAACATGACCTACCTAGTTTGGTAATTTCACTTCGGTGCATCCTGAAATATTTGAAGGAGAAGTTGGGAACCCCAACGCTCATCGCTACCTCGGAATCATCCTCAAGAATAAACCACTAGATGGATCCCTATTGTTGATTGATTGCCTCACAGGAAACCACTAATCTTGAAGCTATCCAAATAAAAAATATATTCCATCAATCATCATCAACATTGAACTAGTTAATTGTTTTTTTTTTTCACTCTTAGTTCTCATTGTTGTTCAAAAATGCCTACTCGTTTGCGTTAATTCAATTATTATTAGCGGAGTTAATCGAAGTAATGTGAACTGAACTACCAGAAATCAACGTCACCTATACTTAAACACGTCATTTCCTTCTTTTAGCAAATTTTCGAAGAAAATGAAGCTATTGCAATGGCCTCAAGATTTTAAGAATGGGCTTTCTTGAAAAATTTTCTTCACTGAAATCCGTTTTGGAACATTCTGAAACGATCCCCATATATAACTTGAGTAATTATCTGGCAAACATTTTTTAGTTTTCGCCAAAATGTTCGTAACAACGATCAAAATAACAAGTTCGTTAGCCAGAAATTTTGGGCAAACCTAAGTGGTCCAAATTTCAATAATAGTCAAAAAACGCTGCGAATTATTACAAAAAGGTTTATTATTTTTCTGTGTAGATCAATCGTCTGCAGAGAACACGGCTCTGCCATTGTTACCACCAACTAACAAGTAGAAAAACATCGATCGTATTTCGGTCAGCTAAAATTTGAACGAAAATTAGGCCTATTTTGCGATTCACACTCGTATTTCTGATTTATCATAAGTTCAAACCTTAAATTCTCGTAGGGAGCGAACGGTTTGTCCTACAGGGCTCCACGTGGTCTCAAAAAAATTCTAAAAATTATATACGATCTTAAGTTGATGGTAAAACAATACCTTTATATCAAAATGTTTTGAGTTAGGGCGTTTTCAAAATTTCAACCCTTAATTGTCAACCCTTAGAAGTGACCTACATCAAACAAAAGCTTCGACGCACAACTAGACCCCAAATGGAGCCCACATACCAAATTTCATCAAAGTCGGTCAATGCTAACTGAGGAAAGCTCCTATTTTGGTCCGGACAACTCGTTAAAATTGCTAACGTAGTTACAATTGGTTACCTGTCAACTCTGAATGTTATGAGAGTAAGTCAAGAGTCAAGGAGGTAGTTCGAGAGAACTGTTGACTGTTTACAGAAAGAAGATAATGAGTGCAAGAAAGTAGGTCAAAGCTCATTATCTTCAATTCCTTATTTCGTGAAGTTTTCAGTTATTATGAAACTAAGGTCTAGACTCTCCAAGTTTCCTGGCACTATGCCACCTTCGATTGGTTAGAAGAATGAATCATCGATGGACGGAGCCTCGCTTGATCCTCTCAACCCAGGAAGATTTCCACATAAGAACTTAGAGATTACAATATTTCCATCTATGGAACATGATATGGTGTCCGTTATGGCTTTTAAATTATGAAACATGATTCAACGGTACTGCGTCGTAATTTTCAGTTCAATGTTGTGGAAATGGATTCAATTTGTAAGCTGATCCTTTTCGTTCCTGCCGGGCTTGGGGCTGTATATTGAAAAATGTGCATTTGGTCGAAACAGGTGTCTTTACTGGAAAGCAAACATAGTTAAAGCTTATATATATTCAAAAGCACTTGATAATAACATAATAATGATAGTGTAATGATTGGAATACATTCTTAATGGCATACTAAGTATTGACACATGCTGGAATACAAGGTTGGGTTTAGCAAAGGATAATCGAGGGTCCGGATAGCCGTGCTCGTTTGCTGACGCGTTTCTGGGTCCGAGACACGAATCGATCCTTGCGAGAAGATCGTGAGTTCAAATCTCGGGTGCCGGGCGCGTTTTCGACCGTTCGCGGCTCGACGCTCCCCGCGTTCCAACCAAGTAGGCCGATTCTGTAACTCACTATTTGGTTGACGTTATGGCGTCGGATTCGGTATCCCTCCCGTGCAACGACAGGTCGATAACGAAATTGGAATTCTATAATCGGGCATATCGAAGTTTGGTCGTTACATTTCAAAATAACAACGTCGCTATGTGATACGACAGTATTTCGGTCTAGGGCGAGCAAAAGGTAGCAACATTGGTTTTTAGCCAATGGGAAGACGCATTGATAATAGTTTCCAACTGTTATTACGGGTAGTTGAAGTTCACTGCAATTTGCAAAATGTCGGATTCATATTTTTTGACGTGGTGAATATACAAAGGAATGACGCGTAAAAACGGAATTTTTCTTGTGATTCGTGCTTTTGTATCATGGAATGATGATAAATGGAAAGAATTCCTTTTAATAAATCGAATTCATCAGCCACATTGATATGAATTTCGTCCGTCCACGATGCTTCGAATAATCAACTGCCTGTCCATCTTACAACAAGGTAATGAATCGTCTTTTTATTTATCGTTTATACATTCTCACACATCCATACTTATTGGCACTTTCAACTACTTTGAGTGAGAAGACCATAGCTAACTGCCTAATTGTGTGCGGTATACATCATTGTTACAGATTCCGGGAAACAAGTACTTGCCTACCTACTATCAAACATTTCTGAGTTCTCAATGTCTTTTCAGAACAAAATAGATGTAATTCACTCTCAATGGTTAAAAAAAACCTAATATCACTTCAAAATTTATGAATCGCTGTTTCAGTCTTTAAAGTTCCATGTACGTTATGAGACTGAATGAACATTATAGTATTTTTTCAATAAAACGTAAGATTCATGACGTTATTTATTCATCTACCTTCACATTCATATTTCTTTAAGTAAATTTTATGTTACAATTTTCATCTACCACGTCATGTTGTCTCCTACCGTCGATGTCGATTAAGGATATAAACAATCATAAAATTGTGGTGAATATTTTCCCAGGTAATTGCAGGTAAGTTGGTATAAAAAAGAGCATTCTCAGCACAATTATTTTAGCAAAAAATTATCAATTTTAGGGGTTTTCTTCATTTCAGAAAGTTTTTATGCAGACACACATTTTATAGAATAGTAAAAAATTCAACTAGGATCTACCTATTTTATAAGCTAACTATTGTAATTTTACTTACTTACCTACCAATTTCCGAAAATGACAGTATAATTATTTTTATTGTTTCAACCTCACTTATTGTCACATGGACATCATCATTTAATGTTGATATAAAAAATTCTGTTGATAGTTTGATGGGTTGTCAAAAACTCAATTCCATTGAAACTATGTTCAAACTCAATTCCTTGACTATGTTCAATAGAGTACATGAATTGCTATACGAATAAACAGCTTGAAATAATGTAAATACTACGATTTTTGTTTAATACAATTGTAGAAAAAAATCAAGTAACACAAATTAAAACGGCGAATAAACTGCTCATTATGACGGTCGGATATCATTTTTAAAATATTCACCAGAAATTATATACGTATGTATCAATTTTATTCTCAAAATGATTTGATTAACAAAACTAATAACCCACAATACGGAAATGCACACAGCAACTCGGAAACTGAAATATGACTTTGAATAGGTTAGGAATTAAAGATCGTTTTAAGCTACTTTTTCATAAAGACGGTTGTCGTAATCCATACCGGGGGGTTTCGAGCCCTCAAGATGGTAACGACACTTTTCGGCCGAAATAGCGACGACTGAGCGACAGTTGTCGCTATTTCGCGTCTGAGGATTCGCGATCGTCGCTATTAATCGTTATTGTTATCATAACGACACTTCGTTGTCGCTATCATCCCATAACGAGTTGGAGAATCGACCTACAGGGGCGGTGAGGCAAGGTTCAAGGGGTGAAGAGAAAAACCATGTAATCCTGCATGTTTCTCCGAGATAAACTAAGATTTTCCTACATGCAGTGAATTACGTTCTCAAATGTTTATTAAAAAAAATGAAATAAATGTGTATTCGATGTTTATTCGTTTATTCAGTTTAGTTCAGATACTTCATCGAGAGGAACTAATATACATATACCTTTATTTATTATTTGTGTGAATTATACCGTATGTGGTTCACAGAAAATTTACTCGATTTATTCGACGAACTTTGGATAAACTTTTTTTGGATACAATATCATCTTTCGGGTCCGTAAAACAATAACACCAATTCTCGCTGAATGGCTACAAATGTAGAAGAGGAATATGCTTATTGAATCATTGTTATGATTGGTCACGTTGGAAAATACCAACTGATTCATAATAAAAACTGGGACGTTGACCCGCACAATCTCTGAATATTGATAGATAAACGTTATGGTTGTTACAAGGATTTCTCGTTTACGCATGCGCACAAAATACTTCCGAATTGAGGGTCATGATTTTCATAGGGGACTATCCCCACCCCAACTCGCATAATTCCATTACATTTCATCTAAATCAAATGTAAAAGTTATGGCTTTAACAAGGAAATACACGTTTGCGCATACGCAGTAGCTACTACCAGTCCGGGGGCAATGATTCTCATAAGGGACCATCCACACGCCAATCCGCACAATCCCTGAAAATGCCATTGAAATCGGGTGAGAAATGTAGAGGTTATGGCTGTTGCAAGGATATCATGACATACAGACAGACACGGAATCAAAATTGTTCAGGAAGGTCTGAAACGTGAAACACAAGTGAACATTTTGATTTAAGAGAACTTTTTTTTCTACCTTGATAAGTGAAAACAAAGCTTCCGCTACCTTGGTAGACTCGGAAGCAATAATAATTCATCGAGTACTCAACTTCCTAACTCAACCAATTCAACTCCACAATTAACTTCCTCATAATATTGGTGAAGGTGATTTCACCCAATGTTGGTGATTCTAGTTGTGGCGACGGTTTAAAAAGGTGGAGTTCGTTTCTACAACCTCTCATCATTGATAAACCTCTTCCTTTTATCCAGTACTTATTGGCTTCTTTAGATTGTTAATTTCCGTGTGCTTCCCTCATTTCGAGTCCTCAGATAGTCAAGTCCAAATCGTTGTCAACAGATTTGTACCTCTAAACTTTTTGCTTCCGAGTCTACCAAGGTAGCGGAAGCTTTGTCTTCACTTTTCAAGGTCGAAAAAAAAAGTTCTCCAAAATCAAAATTTCCTCTCGCGTTTTACGTTCCAGACCATACCTGAACAATTTTGGTTCCGTGTCTATCTGTCTGTCATGAAATCCTTGCCACAGCCATAACTTCTACAATTCTCATCCGATTTTGACGTCATTTTCAGGGATTGTGCGGGTTGGCGTGTGGATGGTCCCCTATGAAAATCATTATCACCTGACTGATGGTAGCCGCTGCCTATGCGCAAATGTGAAATCCTTGCCACACCCATAACTTCTACAATTCTCATCCGACATCGATGAAATTCTCAGGGATTGTGCGGGTTGGCGTGTAGATGGTCCCCAAGAGGGTAGTGGAAGGTGCTTAGAGATTGATGGTTTAGGATTAACTACTATGCATCGGATCATCTATACAATCGGGTTATGGATACAAGGAAGTATTGTGCCACACCCACTTGGCAGACTTTTTTAGTTTATAAGATGATGATTTTAGGTTTTAGATTCTTTAGTAGTAGTTTCAGATGGGGTACTTGGGCACTTGACGGACAAACACAAACTGTTACTCTACTATTTCTTATTATCTCTCTCTGTTGCTGTTGTTCTTTTGGTTTATTATTTTCAATAATGAATCTTTGGAATCGACCAACAAGAAAAATTTAACACCCTCAAAATTTGTTGGTTTACGTTTCAAGGTACCTGCTTAAAAAATCGAATAACATTTTTTCCATCCATCCGCAGTCCGGCACATTCCATTTACTTAATTAACATTTTTTCCGCCATATGTGGGCTCCATTTGGGGTCTACTTGTGCCCCAAAGCTTTCGGTTGATGTCAGTCAATTCTAAGGGTTGAAGAAAAGGGCTGAAAATATTTCAAAAAACCCTAGCTCAATTATTTTTTAGAATAAAGGTACCTACTGTTTATTCACCAATTTTCAATAGTATTGAATTTTTAGAATCGAATGAGACCACTTAGAGCTTTATAGGACCAGCCGCTCGCTCCCTATGAGAACTTAAGGTTTGAACTTACCTACGAAAAATCAGAAACACGAGTGTTTCTGAATAGAGGCCTTATCTTCTTTCAAATTCTAGCTGGCCAAAATGCGACCGGTTTTCTTTTTTTCGAGTTGTACTCAGTTTTGCGACCTTGGCCAACAGTAATCAAATTTCCTAAAGAGAGGCACCCACGACTTTCTATTCCTTCAAATCAAACTTGATTGTGAAGCGAAAATATAGTTGGTTGTTACTGAAATGGCGAAGCTATGTTTATTGCATACAATTGATTAATACAGAAAAATAATAAACCTTTATGTGAAAATTTGCAGCGTCTTTCTTCTCCTTTCTCACTTGCAAAACATAAAGTCAAACTTGATCTTTATTCATGGAACCCGTCGCTCCCAGCTTCCATTTTATCACTATGTGGTTTTAACTTTCCCCCGTCTATCCAAATACACTCTCTTCTCTCTCTATAATGAACCGAAATAATAAGGGTGCACGTCACATCCCAGAACCGAATTCATCCTTTTACTTTGCTCACATTCGACAATTCCGTTAACCCATTTTAACCCCACGTCATTTATCACAATAACCGCAACAAATTCTCAGGGCACTCAATTCTCCAACAATATTATAATATCCAATTTTAGTCAAACCGTGCGCACATGCCCATTAAGATTCTATTCAATTTTTGATGAAATACACTGATTTTTGCATTCAAACACAGCTAAAAGTTTACTGTTAACCTAAAAAAATTGTGAAGCGTTTGAAAGATAAAAACTTGAGCATGTTTTATGCGAAGAGCCCCTATCGAGGTGGGTAGGGATTCAGAGTTGAAACGTCCGTTGAAAGTTAGTCAAATTTTGAAAGAAAAACTTGAAACTTTGCTTTTTGACTTGATTATTTCAAAAATACGTTTAAATTCTAAAATATTTTCTTTATGTACTAGGTATTTTGGAAATGTCAACAATATCCTCAAATCTGAACTTATTTGATAAATAACGGGACTTATTGCTGTTTTAATGACACAAAGTAAAAACGTCTGCCAAGTGGATGTGGCACATAGCTTACTCGTATCCATAACCCGATTATATAGATGATCCGATGCATAGTAGTTAATCTCAAAACACCAATCTCTAAGTACCTTTCACTACTCTCATAGGGGACCATTTAAACGCTAATCTGGACAATCTTTGAAAATGTCATCAAATTCGGATGAAAAATGTAAATGTTATGGCTGTTACAAGGATTTTACGTACGCGCATGCGCAGAGGCTTCTGTGAATTTTAAGGCCTTGATTTTCATTGGGGACCATCTACAAACTAATCCGCGTAACCCCTAAAAATGTCATCGAAATCAAGTAAAGTGTGGAAGTTATGGCTGTTACAAGGAATTCACGTTTGCGCATGCGCAGTAGCTACTATCAGTCCGAAGGTAATAATTTTCATAGGAGACCATCTAAATACTAATCTGTAACATCCCTGAAAATTTCATTGAAATCGGATGGAAAATGTAGAAGTTATGGCCGTTTCAAGGAATTCACGTTTGCAAATGGGCAATTCTATCAGTCCGAGGATGATGATTTTCATAGGGGATCGTCTACACACCAACCCACACAATTCCTGAAAATTTCATGGAAATCGGACAATAACTTCGTATAGTTATGTACGTTACAAGGAATTCATTACAGACGGACAGACAGACAGACACGGAGCCAAAATTGTTCAGAAAGGTCTAAAACGCGAGAACTTTTTTTTCCATCCTTGAAAAGTGAAAACAAAGCTTGGTAAATTCGGAAGCCAAATACGGAAAAACAGAGGGTTGAACATAATTACTGGGAGACAATTTTTGTTGGAAATATCTTGTTGAATCGACCCCTGGATGTTTGCCCAAGTTAGTGTAGACACCCTGTATACTTTTTTCCTTTACTTATTGCCCATACTTGTTTCATCCGTATTTGTTTGCTATCATTGCCGAGCACAATGAGTTCTGTAACTGTTGTTTAAAACAGCAATCGAAAAATACCGTTAGATTGTGGAAAAATTTCTAAACTGTTGGTTGCACTACCGTTCTAACCCCTATGCTACGTGCTATAATTGCTTGAATTTACAACAATTATGTAATTTGAACCGTTAGGAGGTTGAAAGAAGATTGTTGGAGATTTTTGTGGCGTTCCAGTGAGATAAATAAATAAATCAAATTTTAATGATGAGGAGAACGCCCAGGACTCATCCGACGCCGGCCCTAGGGATAAGAAAAGATGAGGAAGATAGGAGTGGGAGAGAAGGATGAATTGAAGTGGCTCACTCAACGTGCCTCACCAGTTTTGACATGGGCCAAGCAGGACACGGGTGGTGAAACATTTGCCGAGATGCTCACTCGAGTAACTCCGTGGCAATTTTCCCGGACCACACCCCGTGGCATGGCAGGGTCGTAACCATGACCCTGATGTTGTTGGGTACAACTTCTTTCAGCTTGCCCAGAATCACCTCTATCATACTTCCTTACTAGTATCTTAGACCACTAGGTCCAATAGAGGCAAAAAACGAAAAGTACGACTGAGCATGGTTCACAACAATATTTACGAACGATTCCATGAGCATCAACTCACTTGAGTTATATCTATGAGTTATCTCGACTGTCGTCAACATAAATATTGGTCTTGAATATTAAACCAGCCGTGTAATAATATCACGGTGAATGGCGGGCAGACGGACAATTTTGTATTCGGTTTTTGGATTCTTCGTACCATAAAACGTAAACCATCAAGGTTTGAAGGGGGGGGGGGGGGCACAATTTCTTTCTCTTGCTCGATTCCAAAGTTTTATCATTGAAAACGATAAACCAAAACACTGCCCGTGAGAAGATAGCAGCATTTATCGATGTTGATTGCTTATAGATCTCCTGAAAATGAAACAACTATAGTAATCATCGATTGATCAGTTTTCAGACTCCCCTCCTAACGGAAGGAATGCCTATACCTCTTGATGTCATAGCTTCCCAAGTTTGGAAGCCTAAAGTCTCTCTCCCTTAAGGTGTTATTGGTCAAAGCAACAATGCAGCAGCAGAGGGAGCAGTATCCCTCTCAATCTCCCGTCGGCGTCGCTTTCGGATTATCCGAGATTGAAACAACAACCAAGCTCACCCGATCGTGGAATCCGACCCCACAATATTCCATGTTACCCGACCAGTCTACATCGAGGCAGTTGGTAAACGCGAACCTATAGTAAGAGAGAGACGAAAAGGTGTACACGAGTAGCCGATGCACCCCGATAACCTCCTGAAACATCAAATGGGAGGGATTGCGTGGTGGTTGGAAGTGCCAAAATCGTCCCCCGCTCTAATGCAGGGCGGCCGTCCCAAGGATTAACTAGTCGAGACTGCGTGTGCAACATGGTGGGTAAATAATTTATGGCCCGAATAGTCCGACGGTAATCAATTCGGTTGAGCAGCGGTGGTTGTCTGGAGACTGACGGTAGTTAAAATCGTTAACCGCGGAGACAATCAATTTCTACTGCATTGGCTGAGATCTCCGTCCAACTTGATTTAGAGGTAAACGCGAGGGTTCCTATTGTATTCAAACTTTTCTTTAGCGTTGTTGACCCACTAGGAGTCACAGAACAGTGTCACATATTTAATTTCTCCATTTAATTTGTACGTAATTAGGGGCGACTTTCAACGATGTTCCACAGTAGGATGTGTGCATCCTAATCTAGGGTGAAGGAGGACAAGACTAAACGGAGAAAAAAAATGACCACATACAAAAGCATTTCAGACCGTTTTGAATTCAAAGCTGCATTAGTGTATGTCTGATCGAGGCAGAGCTGCTCTCCGGGGTCTACACTGGAGGGTTGAGCAGAGTATCGAAATTAGCATGGGAAGAGGGCGAGTGGGGGACAATATCCAGAGAAAACATTATTTTTCAATATTATTTTTTCTATTAGGGTTCAAAAGGTACTAAGCTTCGAAATTCAGGGAGCATTATCAATATAATACCTTTGGATTTTCATGAACTATTCTTTGTGCTACCGTGGATCGAAAGGTTTAGAAAATCAAAATATCATCTATATGACAGATTAGGGTCATGTGAGTGAGGGATATAGCACGAATCATTGAAATTATGCAATCAACCTATGGTTCAACTTTTAAAAACTCTCAAAAAGTACTTTCCTCGTGTCCTCGAACTCACACAGTACCCACATGTGAATTTTGAAATTATTCCCATTTTCTGTGTAGGTACCGTGCCAACTACTGTACGCACAGAGTTTGTTTTACAAATTTTAGTAGTCCATAATCGTTGAGAGTCCGCTCTTCTCGTGTTGAGAGTCCATGTTCAAGTTCTACAAATCTCCTTGAACTTGTAGATATTGTTGCGGGTTGTACGTAGAAAGAAGGCACAACGTATCACTACTAATCTGTGTATTCAGTAATTATACCGTAAGATTTGTAGAATGTAATATTTGTCAACGTAAAAATACGAAAAAGAGTTCGAAATAATCCCGGGCATTAAAGTTTTTTTTGTATGTGGTTGACGTCTTGATTGCCATTGTGTGTCGTGGCGTGGGCATTGTAGGCACTACAAACTCATAGAGTACACACACGGCTATTACATTTTTGGGTATATCGAATGTACGCAGGTTTTCATTATATAGATAAATTGTTTATAATAGTACATACAAGGTATCTTATATAAACGTATAAATGTATCTTGAAGGATGGATATGTACGTTCATCTCCGCTATTTATTATATACGGTTATTATATAAGGGTTTTATATAAAACCCTGATTATATCATCAATATATAAGGGTTTTATGTAATCAAAATATAAAGTTCTCGTATTTATGAAAATTCAGCAACCAACTGATCGTCAACATAGAGAACTTTCACCCTTATGTTCCTTCTTCAGCTCAAGGATAAAAAACTCTTTTTACATTCTCGATTATATTAGCTTCAAGAGCAAAAACATGTACCGTCTTACTTTATGGCTAAGGAACTTCCAAGTTTATCTTAACACCTCATCCACGGCAGCTTATGAAAACCGAACCACCAACAATCACTATATTACTATCCCTACACGTCTTGCAGGGCGATCAGTGGCAAATTCTCTAGGTATTTTACGGCTATTCCATGGGTAATCATAGATATTGGCCATATTTCGCAACTCATCAGTCAAGAGAACGAGTAAAAAATTGTACTTGAATAAAAAGTTAGTGAAAGGTACCACGATGTAACGCGATATTCTGACATGTAGTTCTCGATTTCAGATTGTAACACCTTAATCGAGAGATGGCATTCCTCCTCACGGCATTTTTCTCGATTTGGAATCTCAGCTCTTCGAGGGAACGTCACATACTGACATGAAATCCGATTAGAACGGACTCATCGAAAAACAACACTGCAAATTACTACACAACAATTTGTTATTTTCTATTAAAAAATGGAAAATTTCCTACGGAGCTCAGGGTGATCTCAATCAATCCTAAAAGTTGAATACAATTTTAAATTGAAGAAAACACTTAATTGAAGTTTTCAAGATGAGGCATAGAGAAAATACTCCCTCTTTTCCACTTCCTACCAGAGGATGGATAGAGTTTTTTATGGAGTGGTTTCCTTTTAAAATAAATAAAATAATTTCATTTTTTTAATCTTTATTTTTATTTTTTATTTTTTTAAATTTTTTTGTTCACAAAGCATTTTATTCAATTATTTCTGAATTCAACAAGTTTCATTTTACCATTTGTAACACTAAGTATGTCTATAATAACTCTTAGGTCCTTTTTTTTCGTTCGCTTGTCGCTTAGCTTCTACAGCTGGGCAAGTTGAATATTTCATGGTCTTCATCTTCCTCTTATTCCAAAAGAGCAAAGTAACAATGAATAATTTGAAAACAGACTACCAATCCTAGGCCTGTGTTACACCCAATAAAACAAAGTCATTTCAAAACGAGAAAAAAATATGAGGGCATTTATACCAGCAAAGTTCCACGCAATTTCCATTTCTTTTTCCTAAGAGTGGCTTCGAGTAGCCAAATAATTTGTGGCTCAAATAGACACCGACTGGAGCCCACGAACCAAATTTATTTGTATGAACCTATTCTATGACTTCGTCAATATTTGTAGAATGTGAATATTTTATTCGGGTAGGTAATTACGTTCAGCGTTTCTGAACATTCTTCATCTATTCGTGTCAGTCTTTCTACCTGTTCTGTGGTCTCTGTCTGTAACTGTGTCAATTCCTAGCCCAGGAAACTCAGGAAATGAGTATTTATACGAATTCTCCGACCGATATTAATTAATTTTTCAGGATTTGTGCGAGTCAGCCCTTGATGGTCCCCTAAGAATTTCATTGTCATTTGTCATAATTATAAACTCCCAATATTTACGAACCTCATCATGATCCTTCAGGATTCAGTGCGCTGAATACGGTGAGTTTGGATTCAATTTGAGACTGATCATGAATTGATGGTATTGGAATTTCTCTTAAAAACACTCCCAAGTCTGTTGAAAAAAATATATATATCATGTTTCCATGCGGTAGCAACACTACCCCTGGAGAGCATTGAACATTCGTTCACCTTTTTCACTCCGTGAGATCAAGGAAAACTCGATATTTCAATACGGAACGAATAAAACAAATTAAAAATGCCATTCCTCTCATTCAAACAAATAAAATTCAAATATTCTCCTGCAGATAATGAAGAAAGTGAGAGAGAGAGAGAGAGAGAGAGAGAGAGAGAGAGAGAGAGCGAATTGTACTAAGATATGAATACTCACGCCTGACCTGCATTCCAGCAGTGTAGCATATAGTAGGAAATGACGATAAGCTGATTATCGAGCAGCTATTACATGAACGGTTCACCAGCACCCTAAGACCCTACTCTGCAAAACATTCAAGGCAGTGAAAAAAGGAAGGTAGCCGTCTGACTCTATATTAGGGAAACGTTTCCTAAGTCGAGGTTTCCAGCTTTTATCATCCAATATAGGTACAGCATACGGTGGTAAGGGTTAATACAACCGAAGGAAAAGGACAGTTTAAGGGTTGAATACGGAGAAAGAAGCAGACATAACTGGTGTTCAAAATACAGCGTATGGGGAGGCTGAAGGAAAAGCTGGTAAAGACGGGAAAACACTATATAAAAAGAATCCCGCTTAGTTTGCAATGTTTTTATGAATACTAGAACGGATATGCGATCTATATATTATGTCTGACAGAATGTCTGAGAACTTGGAGGAATGTAAGCTCAGAACATTTTCAACAAAAAAAAGGGGGCCAACTTCAAAAACGACAAACCAGGAGAAAATAACGTGAAACAAAGTTTATAATATATTCATAGTTTAAAATAGAATACCACGTGGTAACCATGGACCTAGGATTAGTTTCATCTCTCCCTTTCACTTGACATGACAGACAAACAACCTTTCACCACGTGGTCTCGTTACCACGTGGCCCCCTTTCCTTTCTGATCCTTTCACCTCCCTTTCACTCAGAGTATATCAGTAGAATGACGGACTGAGAAACTTTAGTACTCTCTCGATGGCCTGAAGATGATGTCCTTACATCGAAAGCGCTCGCCTCCTGTACTCGACTTGCTGGTCACGACGGATTCACCAACACAGTACGTAGATAATAATTGTATTGTATTGGAACTAACCCCATTCATTCCATAATTACAACGTATTCAGATATCTTGGTAGGTAGGTATGCATTGAAGTCGCCGGCGTGCCCATCTATAGACACAAACATACTTGTGTAATGTAATTTTTTCTTTGTAAATTTACAGACCCTTACTACATACCCGCATCAATATTCCTATAGTCTTACATGGGACTTCATTGCAATACAGAACACAAACATACTTTATATAGTAGGTAGTGTTGTTTTCTCTACTTAGTGGTGATATGTTGCTTTACGCGACTGTGTGGAGGATGGAGTAGAAATGTGCGAAAAATTGGAACTTAGCTCTAAATATGCGCATGTATGTAGCTTTCAAGTTTAAACAACTATGTAGATGATCTGACATGCATCAACACTTAATCTTGATGTCCATCACTGTTCGTTTGAAATTATGGGTTAGTGTTTTCAATGATGAGATGAAAATATCTTTACAGAAAGATGTACCTAGCTTATTATTTAAAAGTGGTATTGTAGCAGTTTCTTTAATCAACTTTATAATTTTGTTTATTTAATAGAATACGTTGAAATCTCATGACACATGTTAATTGTTTACCTGGAAAGCTACTTTTCCAATCAAATGACTTGAATTTCTTCATTCAGTAAGTATAAAAAGAAGTACATAAATACACACTTCAAAAATGTTGGGATCCCTACGTGCATGAGGGTCTAGGAATGTCTGAATTCTGTGAGAAAATGATAGGCAGATGAAGGATCAATAGTGGTTACGGTAGGAGTATCGCTCTGCTGGCGATTACAACTTGTGAAGAACGAGGTGAGAGAATAATAGGTTTTCAGACGTCAGCAACCATTAAAGGCTAATGAGCTGTTCGACAGAAGCCTACATCTACAGAGTGGAGAAGAACGCCGTGAATTTGAGTTTAGTTCCATTTGCTCCAAACAACTGATGTGAATATGTCTTCTTTCTGGCGAAACGAGATGGTGGAATGACGCTAACATCCGCTCCTGACTCGACAAGGGAGCTGAACTTCGTGGATTTGTCATAATCGAAAAGGTGACTGGTCATTCGGTCAGAATCACCTGCCGTGTCTAGCGATTGCCCAGCTTGTTTTCCGCAGCTGAACAGCTCGAAACCCCACAAGGAGGTTCGCACTAGTACGCTTTTTCACCTTAATGAAAATTGTATCTGCATGATCAAGTACCTGAATTTATTTGGTCTCGTTGTGCTGGCTGATCTCAACATTAAAACGATATCGAGAACGTTTCTGCCTATTGTAACTTCGTTGTCTAGCCCTTAAAGAGTACAACTTATGTGCAACAGCATCAATATAGAGTAGCATGTTGAATAATGCTACATACAGTTAAAGTAAAGCACTCGCCTTTACTTTCGGAAACTCCGATAATTTTGTCAGCCAAAGTACTCAAATTCTGGACAGAGCTTACTGACAGTATAGCCCTGGTGTTTGATGGCAGCTGTTGGAGCCAAAGATACTTTGAGAACTATTTCGTTCACCCGACTTTTTACCAGTTCCATCATTTCACGTAGGAGCTGACTTGGGCGTAGACCTCCTAGGTTGTAACCTCTCAACAGGGGTTGCAGCTGTTTGTCCTCAGAGTTGGAAAATGTATCTACAATATTCCCTACATATAAGTCTCAACTTCAATGTGCCGTTCTTGTTGGATGCTGGAGGTGCGTCATAAGATCATTGACTAATGTGAGCACATTTGAGTCAATCGCACTTTCGATGCAGTCGTATTGATCTGTCATAATGTGTTTCATTCGGAATTGGGCCTCGCATTGGCCAAACCAGATCGGTACATTGGCTTTCCAGAATGGAGGTGAAACAAAATGTATTCTTTAGAAATCAACTTATCTGGGTACTCCTACTCTTTGTTTAGGGACTGATGTAAAGTAAACAACCATTTCAGGTTGGATTTTCGTCCGACTGTCATTCCTGGGGTCGCGGACGTCATCAGCTGTCTTCCAAAAGGAAGATCAGAATTTGTTCTGATGATTTCGCCCAAGGCTTCCCATTGCCTCACCGCCCAGGGTTGTGACGAGGGGGGCGATGAGAACCTGGGCCGCCGAAAAACGCACGCTGCCGGTTATGAGCCTTGAACCCACGATCCCCGCAGAGGTCGGTCCAAAGTCCACAGCCAGACAACGACACCCTAACGACCTTAGCCACACCACTGTGCCTTCGTATTGATCTGCCGTAATGTGTTTCATTCGGAATTGGGCCTCGCATTGGCCAAACCAGATCGGTACATTGGCTTTCAAGAATGGAGGTGAAACAAAATGTATTCTTCGGAAATCTGCTTATCTGGGTACTCCTACTCTTTGTTCAGGGGCATATATTTCATTATTGACACTTTCCATTGTTCAAAGAAGGTCACCAAATGTTTGAAGTGTGTATATACTGAACTTATTTATGCTTATGTATCCATATAGATAGGTTGACTCCGAAGAGTGAACTGTCATTTTATTAGCAACATAGTTTTCCAGGTAAACAACTAACACGTGTCATAAGGTTACAACCTTTTAAGAATAATAATAAAATCAACTGAGGAAACTACCGAACTATTACCAATCGACCACCTGAGAAATTATGTGCCTACAATAACTATATTGTACTATAGCGATAACTGGCTGGGGGTCATCATGCCAAATCACTCAACAAGGGGCGGTTAGGTAACATCATTTTCAACCTTCGTCTACCTTTACTCATAATAAGAATATAAAATTAATTAGTCTCCTTCTTCCATTTTCACAGCCAGCACATTCTGTATCCCTGTATGGCTCTTAATCCACCCTTGTTTATTCAAAAGGTACGTAGGTACGTCGATTGAGTCTTTCTGTTCCTTTGAATTGAAATGTAATGAGCTTCGAAACAGAAGTTGAAGGAAATCGTACCTACGTGATGTTAGCGTGAATCGAATATCGAAACCTTCACAAGCGTGCTCATCTCGATACCACGGGAACGGCTTCAGAAACCAAATATCTACAAAATCATCGAATCAAAGTTCACGTAGTTCCGCCTCAGTCGCTAGCTTCGAAACCTCAATTCAGGAAATTCGTTCTTCCGGCGACCCAGATATAATTTCCGATACCTCAAAGATATTATCCGAAAATCTACTTCTCCGTCACATCGAGAGGAGGATGAAGAGAGCGGGGTATGGATTTTACGCTGTGGATCAACGACTTTATATGCGGCTGGCGCTTGGGCGGCTGGAATTTAATAATACACCGTCCACGGTTCTCCCCCCCCCCCGCCCCTGTGAAGAGTTTACGAAGGGAGAGCTCGACTTTCTAAAAACATAAGCAATCCGAACACGAGCTCCTAGTGTCGAACATATCCACTATATATTTTCTAATATATTTTGTTATATGCTTGTGAAACACAGTATCTATTGAACAGTTCTGAGAAAAATGGAAGTATCGCTAAGAAGGAGTAACATCTGCTGCTTGAGCTTAAATACGTTTTCACTCCTCGTCTGTTCAAACAATTTTAATTCACTTCCGTTTCATAGTTGTTTAAGGAACCGTGAATCATCCTATTACATGAACTGTTTTTGATCCATAGAGAACAATTAGGTTATAATAAGATGATGTTAGGAGGTATTCAAGACAACCCGATTGACTTATCTGAAAACGTGACAAGAGCTGGTTTGGCCAAGGATGCTCTGCAAATAATTGAATTACAGCCAGATTGATTGTATCCATAGCGTTCGCACAAACGTAAATACATCTCTCTCAAACTTATTGGATCATCTATGAATCTTGATCAGACTATATCTATACAATCGATACAACGAAGCTCTGTGCCAAACCTAATTGTTCCTTGTTTCAATAGTTACAATGCGTTTTTCAAAGTTGTTAGTTTTTTTTGTAATCCATGATGACAAACTGCATTTTTGTTCATCAGGCATAAAATATTCAATAATCAGTGTTATATTATTTTGTTGTTAGATATTTATTGTTGAGTCATAGATTTTTTTATATATAGACAATCTTGCTTTCCTGATAGAAGCTCCCTTCTTCAGACCTTTATTGACTATGGCAACGTCATTTACGAACGGGGTATACGAGGTATAGGTAGGTCGGGAGTGGCTCAGTGAGAACGAAGATGCCAGAGCTGATTACACCCGAAATCCACTTCTTATGCCAAGATTTCTGAGAGTTGGGCCGAGAGCGGTAGCCAGTCCAGTCACGTCCCGAACCCAAGTACCTCGTTTAGGCCTTTCTATAAATGCTAGGAATACATGATCATTGTAACGCTGCCCATCTGCCCAGCCATCTCGTTCAAATGAGATCCCTCTCTTCTTGTTCTCTTTCGAAAAGTCATTTCGAGAGACGAGGTTGTTGAATATCACCGCATTCAAGACGTATGACACTCGTCTCTTCTATCGATCATTCAGAACAATATCGATTGGAATAAGGAGAGTGATGAGAGGACGAGCAAATTGGGTCCTTATAAATAATGGGCACTCGTTCAATCCATTGCAGCAATCTCGAACCGAGGACAAGGAGTCCTCGAAACGTTATGGACACGTGAAAATCCTATCGTCTCGTGCCAACCGATGACATCTATTTCGAGACGTTCCAGGTTTTCACTAACGAACTTTGAAATTCGGGTCAAGTGGGTATCGCCAAATACATTGAGGAGTACGAGAATTCACTTAATGTTATCAGAATAATACCGAAATAAAAAACGCTTAACCCAAGCCTCCCATCAGACAATGAGGATTTCCCGGCTCAAGGGGTTAAAGCTCTTCCCCTACCTAGTAACGGGTGAGGATCCCCTATAAATAGCCGATGGCTCAAGCCAGACTTCACTCCACTCTGGTGGAACGCTTGCGCTAGTTACCCTAAGGAACTCTTGATATTTACAAACCCTGATCAATTCGCTCAAATTCTTGCACCTTTAAATTGGTCAGTTTTGGTACAAAACCTTGCCTTGAGGAATACTCAACTCAACTCACTTTTCAACTCTCAAACAACTTCAAACCAACCCTCCTCATATATTCAACTTGCTGAGGGTCTATGGTGTTGAATCTAAGCAAACTCACCTTAATTAGATTGCTGGGCTAAGATCATAACACTTGCTACGAGTATATGGTTTCTTAGTTCGCTGGGCGGATCTACGGTATCTGGTAACACTTGCTATCGCTCTACAAACCTACTGCCTTTACTGACCAGGTTAAGGTAAACATCTTCAATCCAACTAACACCTACCTAAACTCGTATGAGGAAAGTGTTGAAGTGATACCAATCCTACAAATTAGGTTTTCACAAGGGAAGGTTGTCTATTGGAGTAGGTACGACTCTTCACGACTCAACAGAACATACACACATACCAATTGGATGTTCCAATGCACACATGTATCATCCAAACTTATTAGCCCATAGTATATATCATATATCTATTCTGTATCCTTTAGAATAGATGGAATACCAAGGTCAAATTCTCAAGACGATGATCACATATTTACCTTCTAATAGTTAATAAGATACCTACAGGAACATTTCAGATCCAGTTTGTAATAGAGAGGTTTGTAATAGAGAGTTCCTAGTAGGTTTGTTTTAGCTAAGATAGGTACGGCGGAGCGCCGTAGCCGGATCGTCCGCCATGTTTTAAATACGGCGCCGGATTGCCTCCTAGTGACGTATTCTACCGTAATATTACGACGCCGGATCGGATACGGCACGTTCTTATCACAATACGGCGCCGGATTTAGAGTGTGTTCCACTAGGAACTCTCTAATATTTCATTCATTCGTTAATCATCCACCATCGGTGGATTCGATTTCAACTATCACAGAATGAAATAATTTCATTACCCACTGGCAGAAATTCTACAGATGAAAAAAAATTAATATTATTAAGGAAGAGTAGTACGAATACAATCAGAACAATGGTTAAATTTGTTATCTATTTGTCACGTAGCATTTCTTCAAATGTTGACCCTTCTGATGATGCTGTATAAGTTTAATCGCCACATTTCTCTAGGTTTAGCCTCAGATCTCTTTTGACTCTGATGTGTACGATGTGATACGAATAAAATCACTCGCGATGAGATTGTGGAAAACCATTTTAATAAAAACGGAGTTGAGTAGAACGTTGTCTATTTCCACGAAAATAATGAGTTACAAGTTAAATCGATTTCGACGGTTAGGTCATCATCAGTAACAAACAATAACTGAAGAGCATGAGAAGGATTTAAGGGATAGCAAAGGTGATTCTGCTTTTGCGAATCACCTAAGAGAATCCAATCATAACTTTAGTTTTGATCTAACAAACGGACAGTACATAGAATTTCCTCATTTTTGCCCGAAGGGAGGTATGTTGGATGTGCTTGAAAAGTTCGAGATTCTTAAGAGTGATAGGTCTGGTAAATGTCTGAATGAGGTGGTCCCTCAACATGTTTCACCGTTGATGGGTTCCTTCCTACAATAGCTTGGTCTCCCCTTCACAATGTTACCCTCACCAATGTTTGAGCTCCCTTTCACTTTGTCTGCCTTGACTGGCATTTGATGATCCTCCCAGGTCCCTTCACTTCTCCGAGCCAATAGGATTCTCCTTTCACTTATCTGATTGGGTATGACTTTCACTTTCTCGACCAATGGGATTCAAGCTCCCTTTCACTTGTGACTATACAAGCTATGCTCTTTGTGATGTACCTTCAGTTATTGTTTGATACTGATGATGACCTAACCGTCGAAATCGATTCAACTTGTAACTCATTATTTTCGTAGAAATAGACAACGTTCTACTCAACTCCGTTTTTATTATACGATGTGAGATTGCGTAGTTGTTCCGCATTTCTGTCGGTCCGTTATACCTGAACTTTTGCAGCAACATTTTAGGCAAATGTTGGATATACTCTGGTGGCCAGCATTTTTGATCCATGCTCAAGGGCCAAATTTGGAAAATAGTGTTTTTGAGTTTCAAAAATTGAGATTATCATCTTAGACAAATTTATTAGGATTTATATTTGCAATCAGGTGTAAACAAATTTTAATAGTTTTAAAATAGCTAAACATGTGTCAAAATGTGTTTTTCAAAAATTAGGCTCATTCACCCATATTGGCCTAATGGGACTTTTCGAATTGAAGAGTAAGTTGCTCCTGCTCATTAACCTACTTCCCATCAATATTATGACATATTACCACAGAAAATAAATAAATGTATGTCATTATGGCGTATTACCCAATTTCCTAGTTACCCTGGTAAATATTCTCATAGATAAACATTCGAATACTAGGAAAAATAACACTGTGTACAGCAGGGTGTTCTTCCAAAAGAGCAAATTCAAACTACACTACCTAAGAGTCAGATGGTGCAGATCGTTGGAGGGTTTAGCTAGGTAAAAGTAATTCAAATCGTTTCAGGTGACCGGCAATAGGGATCTTTCACTCCCTTGAATCTGCGGGCACTTGTTTTTCCAATCCGGTTCCGTAAAAATAATTGGAGAACAGGGAACGGTGGGACTTCATTTAGGGCAGAAGTGGCGATTGTAGACAGGTAGAGGTAGCTACAGCTACAAGTATCTCCCAACCACTCCCGCCATGTTGTTTTTCATCCGGTCGCAAACCTTATTGGAAGTTTTCCAATTCCTACCGCAGGATCAATACACCCAGAACCTGAATTCTCGGCCTTGAGTGTTCATTTTAATATGAAACAAAGTATTTTTGTGGGTCGTCCCACGCACTGTGAGACCTTAGTTTTCAATTGTGGTCGATAATTCATGTGCTGAACTGAGCACAATTCGAGTAAGTCTCTTTTCAACACCAAACCGTGTATGTATTAATTTAACAACGATTGTAGAATGTAATTATACGAAGGAGCTAATTATTATGAAAAATAACTCAACCAGCAATAATTTTTGATTTTTTTTTCAACCCTAATAGGTATTTGACAAAATTCGAAAACAAATTTCTTATTTGCTCCATTTGGAACATTTTTTGTCACCAATGAAAATCTTACAACCTGAATATACACAAAAATAATCATCCTGGTTCCAAATTTACCAGTGGAAAAAAAATTCACTTTTAGAAATTAAATAATGTCCTTGTTAATTTTCCTCTGAAATTTTACGTTTTAGGCCTTTTCTCATGTCTCTCCGAACGTATGCACGAGTACACTTGCTAAGTGTTTGATTGTCTGTCTTCAATGAATTTAATGTCCGATTTCAGGTGTTCTGCGGGTTGGGAAGTCTATAATTCATTGTGACCGGAACACCACCCGTGGCGAATGGGTGAAATCTTTGTAATAAATCGATGTATTCACTTCCTTAGTTGTCATCCAGTGTTGATGATATTTCCAAGGATCGTGTGGGTTAGAGTCTAAATGGTCTGTTTGAATTTCATTAACTTCGCACTGATGGCATCATATCGATACCTTAAAGCGCAAAGAAGCTAGGTTAATCCCTCTTCCATATTTTTATTGCTTCCGAGTCTACCAAGGTAGAGGAAGTTTTGTTTTCACTTTTCAAGGTTGAAAAAAAAATGTTCTCCGAAATCAAATTTTCCAGACCGTTACGTTTCAGACCTTCCTGAACAATTTTGTTTCCGTGTCTGTCTGTCTGTCATTAAATCCTTGCCACAGCCATAACTTCTTCATTCTCACTTCTTCTCATCCGATTTCAAAGAAATTTTCAGGGATTTTCGGATTGGCGTGGATATGGTCCCCTATGGTCATGACCTCCAAATTGAAAGCATTTTGTGCGGATGCGCAAACGTGAAATCCTTGTAACTTCTACATTTTCCAACAATATTCAGAGATTGTGCGGGTTGACGTGTTGAGTCCCCTACGAGGGTAGTGCAACAGGGTAAGTGCACTTAGAGATTGATGTTTTGAGATTAGCTACAATGCATCGGATTACCCATACAATCGGGTTACGGGTACGAGGAAGCTATGTGACACACCTACTTTTTTAATTTCATTAAAACTCAAATTCAGCAAAACTATTATTGACCTTAAAGATTATAGCTTGAACATTTCTTGAAGAATGAAAAGAGTTTAGTGTAATAAGCCATTAATTTAGGAATTGTGCACTGGTGAAAACTTCTCTTGCGTTTTTCTAAAAACTCCATTATTGGAAAATGCGCCTTTATGTTTTAAGTTATCGGTATGTGATAAGATGTTGGTGAGGCCATGGATGGTCCCAAATAAATATAGTTTTAGTTAGATTATTTGAGCACCAGAAGACTTGAATAGCTCCAAACATATTTTTATTATTACTCAATTGTCCGATTTCCCTCAATAATGGTTCTCTATTCCTACCCAATTCATGTCAAGGATACAACAAAGGTATGTCATATACCAACTTGGTAGACTTTTCAAAGTGTTTTTGGGTGAGAAAATTTACGTAAAGCCCATATCCCCTCCCACCAGAGTGACTGCATTTACGTTTGAAAGATGTTGCATGAAAACTTCCAAAATATTTTATCACGTGTCCCCCAAATAATTGTACTGGTTATTGTTCAACCCAAAATTACGTGAGTTGAGGTTTCGGCAGGTATTGCGTACTTTAACGTTACCACCGTGATAAAGTCTGCGAAAAGACTCCCATCATGATTAGCCAGATGAATTATTTATGAGAACTTCTGTTCGCTGTGGGGGAGCCCTTAAATCAAGGAAGAAGGCAACTTCCAACCACGTTGGAGTACTTGATCCGTTAACCATTGAAGATTAATTGAGTCAACATAATATTGGTGGCTAGCCCCACTATCCATCGACGGGAGGAAATTACAGTAAATTGGATTGGACGCTTAATTGGTTCCCCCTGGCTAATGAAGAGAGCTCTGAAAGTTTGGACCTAACGTTGTTAACTGCAGTCGACAGTTGAAGGAGCTGAAGGACCCCCGAGTTAGAAATTAAAGAGAACTCATTTTATTTTATTCTTTATTTTGGAATTTGTTGCTTCGAAGTGTATCAAGCAAAGCAGCATTCAAGATTGCAAAGTTTTAAGATTGAAAGCATCGTTTTTAATCGAGGGCGAGGAAAAAAAAAGAAACATCCACAAAGTGAGTGAGTTGCGTCATTAAAAATTAATTTGTCTCGACTGGGGATCGATCTCCAGACTTCAACTATAATACACAAACCTGAGTCGAGCTCTCTTCCTCTTAGCTAAGGAAGTAAATGGACTGAAATGCTGATCAAAACAGGTGTGGCACATAGCTTTCTTGTATCCATGACATGATTAGGTACAGACAATCTGATAGATACCTATCAGAACATCCAACTAATCCACCAACGTTTAGGAAATACGAAAAAATGGTTTATGCGAAAATGAGATTAGTGGTTGCCCAATCGATATAGCCAATCCCACAAAATGAAATTCATTGGGGTCATTTTGATCCTAATTCATAAAATCCTTGAGAAATTCATCAGTAATGAATAACACAGTTACGAGGATTCAACTTTTGCCCATGCGCAGAAGCTATTATCCGCGGGTACTGGTCTTTCTTTCGTTAAATCCTAAGAACATCTTTTTGACCACATAGTCCAGATATTGAGAGGTGAATAGTTGGTGGCTGATGATTCGATGATCTCCATGAATTCATATTAGTTGAGGATACGCCAAGAGAGGGAACACGGCTGTCTGTACTAAAGTGAGTTGGTGGACCCATTTTTGTTCCCCCTTAAAGACGGTTCAGTCAGTTTATATGCAATTATTTCCAGTAGGTTGTAAATATAGCCGTTTTATATTTTACTCCATTAGATTCGGAGAACATCAATTTATCTATGATTTGCGCATGATTTTCTCTAAAATCCGTTTTCTGTATGAAATTTATTCAATTTAGATTTTTTTTCTAAATCCTATAGTTGACATTTAGCGAAATCAATCGGATAACCTTGAGGTCAGCTGCAGGAGTTTTGAAAAATAAACTGCAGGGGTTTTGAAGAAAAATCGGAGGAGCACGACAACTTCAACTATTACAGAGAAACAGGGACAATCAGATCAAAAACGCTATTTTACAGGAGACAATTTTTTTTTGTTAACTTAACAACACTAATCTAAAACAAAGTAAGAAGTAACCCCCAATGACAAAAACAAAATAAAAATTATGTAAAGTGGAGAAGAATAAAGAGGAAGGTTATTTTCAATTAAATTTAATAACCTTTTTCAGCGTTTGTGTGATTTGATTTATCTTCCATAATATAAAAAATGTTCTCATTACTTCTTCACTCAGTGTTGTCTGAGAAACGTTTGATTCGCAAGAATGGATGGAAGTTTGCCTGTTTTAAAAAAGAACGAAGAGAAATCTTTCAACTAGGAAAAAAACTACAACTCAACGAAATCTTTTTTTCGTCTACATCAACGGTGGCACAAGATCTTTCAACTTCTGCTGATGGTCACAAGAATGAGTCTAGACATTCGCATTTCATCCTTCATTAGAAATCAACGAGTGTAATTCTCAATTTCACATACAAGACGTTGATAGTAATGGATCCAAAATGTTCAACTAGTGTGTCATAGTGTTATGTCTATGTCCTACGGAGCTGGCTTACACTGAAGTTAAAATAATACACCGTTTATTTAGTATTTGAATAGAGAATTATGTGATTCAAAAACAAAAAATAGAACGCTTTCATTGCTCCAGTTTCTTTGAAGCATAATATGCCATATTATGGCATGAAGAGAGAGTGTCTACTACATGCTACAACTGCTAAGCACTTAGATACTGTTGATTAAAATTTCCAGACAAGTGCAATTGAGCTACAAAAATACAAAAGATATCATCAGAAATAATCACATCATTTCGAAATTATTTGTAGCATATAAATGGTAATTTGGATTTACAGGGCATAAATTACGACGATGAAAACGGATTTTATATAGACAGATTTTTATTCCACTAAGACTCGGCAGACATGACACCCTATCCCCATATCCGATGGTTCCATAACACAATTATCATCTGACATAATACAATCATCAAGTTATCATTGATTATATTGTTATTAATAATTATATATTATAAGTTTTATATTTAATGTATTTATATTATATAATACACAATTTATACAACAATAAACTTCAATCGTCCAGATCGGCGAAAGCTTCTAAACGCTATAAAAATCAATAGTATTCTGCCATCCTTCGAGCTAAGCTACACTTTCACAAAATTAATGTCTACATGCGAACCTACTCCACGTGGCTTTTATCGTTCATTTTAATCGTAATTGACTACCTCCATTTTCGTTTATTATTATTAATAATAAACCTTTGGAGTCGCGCAATACAAATTGTTTGAACCCCCCTCCCCCCCATTCAAAACGTTTCACGTTTACGGTTTACGTTTACGAAACGGTTGACGTTTCAAGGTACCTAGGAAGCAAAAGTCGAATAAGAAGTCCCTTAGTTACCATGGACCTTAGTTACCATCACTTCCATAGTTACCATGGACCGATTATGATGAAATTTGGTTCATAGGTTCCATTCGGGTATAGTCGAGCGCCGAATCTTTTGAGTATTGTTAGTCATTTGTAAGGGGTGAGAAATTTGAGTTGAAAACAGCTATACGCTCTAGCTTGAAAACTTATGATACATAGGAACCTTTTTTCATCATTTTAAAATAGTATTGAATTTTTCGTTTTGAATGAGACCACCCAGAGTTCTGTAAGACCAACCGGTCATTCTCTATGAGGATTTGAAATTTGGACTTATTATAAAGCAAAAACTCCAATGTGAATCTCAAACGAATGTTCAATGACGGAAATAAGCCGAATCTTCGTTCAAAATTCAGCCGAAAAAATGAAACTTCAGAACTTTTTTTTGGAAGTAACCACCACCTTTTCATGACTTTTTACGCATAAAACTGGAAATCCCGAGTGAAGTTTACTTTTTCACACCACTATTGTGTCGATTTTGATACCAAACATAATTTGTACAAAGTAGACTTGTACAAAGGAGGTAATTTTACTACCTACGGATTTGTAGGTACATAAATATTAATAATACATAAATATTACGAATTTTTGAGTGTATGAAAACAACTGGAAAACACAATCCTTTGCTGGTGGTTGTTCATTACAACAGATTGACTACGACACTGAATCATAATGGGGGGTTACAATTGAACCCGTTTTTTTTAGAGGGGCTAGGTGACATTTTCGGTCATTTTCACTTTTTTTCATTTTCTGGGTCTCCATACTTGGTTGCATCGATTGCGATTAAAAGGAACCTCGTATCATTGACGCTTCCCATAGAAAAAACAGGTTCAAATTTCCGATGTCTTTTGAAAGGGGCTATGAGAGCCACATAACCCCTTTCAAAAGAAAACTTACTCACTCGCTATGTGGTCGACCTGGAGTTTCGAGACTCAAATAATGAACTGTCAGGTTGGTTTATAATGATCAATATGTCGTTAAAGGGAGGGGGGTTAAATTTTGTTTCTTGGTCGATTCCTAAGCTTTTTTATTGAAAATGATTAACCGAAATCACTTCCTTTTGAATCTCCACCTTGCCCTAACTAAGACAACAATTTCAAGTGGGTGTGGCACGTAGCTTCCTCGTATCCATAACCCGACTATATAGATGATCCGATGCATAGTAGTTACTCTCAAAATATCAATCTCTAAGTACCTTCCACTACCCTCACAGGAGACCATCTAGACGTCAACCCGCACAATATCTGAATATTGCTGCAAAATGTAGAAGTTATGGCTGTTATAAGGATTTTACGTTTACGCATGCGCATAAGATACTTTCAATTTGGGGACCATGATTTTCATAGGGGACCATCATCATCCCAACTCGCATTATTCCTGAAAATTTTATCAAATCAGATGGGAAATATAGAAGTTATGGCCGTGGAGAAGGATTTCACGTTTGCGCATGTGCGGCGGCTACTATCAGTCCGGGGGTAATGATTCTCATAGGGGACCATCTACACCCCCACCCGCACAATCCCTGAAAATGTCATCAAAATAGGATGAGAAAAGTAGAAGTTATGGCTGTGGTAAGGATTTCATGACAGACATACAGACAAACACGGAACCAAAATTGTTCAGGAAGGTCTGAAACGTAAAACGCGAGTGGAAATTTTGATTTTGGAGAACTTTTTTTTCAATCTTGAAAAGTGAAAACAAAGCGTGCGCTTTCTACCTTGGTAGACTCGGAAGCAAAATTCGACAAAAACAATAATTTTTCCCATGTGAGAGGCATAGATTTCTCCCGTGCTATCGTGATTCCGCTATCATCAAAAGAAAAGTGCGCTTAGTAGATAGGCTACACATCTTTCACCCTAAAAATCGTCCCCAAATTTGTTATGACCTGCAGCAATGCTCAAAAGTCCATTCTGTGATTGCCGGACTCCCATCAACCCTTTCATTTCCGTTAGCTGACCCAGAGAGGTTGAAGAATTACATTGGATAGGTGAGATACGTAAAGAAGAAGATAACGTAAGAAGAAGATACGTCTAGGCGTTTTCTTGGCCGGGTCTATCACCAGAGTCTCTTCGTCAAAGTGAAATCGAATCAGAAAGACACGTATTATCGAATTCTTGACTCGTATTTCATTGGTCGAACATTCCCAGTGAAACGGGGAACGCCCATGCCCATACAGTCTGGTGTGTAGAAAGGTAGTTCCCTAGGGCCTTTTCTGCATTTCGTATACCCGAGTGACAGCCCAGCTCCTACGAACATACTGTTGCAGAGTTTGCAGATGATATCGCTGCTCTAAGCTCAGCACTCACTGAAGATCAAGTAGAGCAAGACTTGCAAAAGTAGGTGTTGTACCTATGACAAGGCAGTTAATTTCTTTTATTCAAACCTCAAATTTTAGTATAACTCAAAAAGTTTTGATATAAAGGTATTGTTTTTCCATCAATTTAAGATAGTATAGAATTTTTAGATTTTTTGGAGACCACGCGGAGCCCTGTAGGACAATCCGTTCGCTCCCTACGAGAATTTAAGGGTTGGACGTACGATAAATCAGAAACATGTGTGTGAATCGCAAAAGAGGCCTAATCTCCGTTCAAATTTTATTTGACTGAAATGCGATCGATGTTTTTCTTCATTTTGGATGGTTGGTGGATTTGCAGACGAGAGATATATATAGAAGAATAATAAACCATTTTGTAATAATTTGCAGCGTTTTATTTTCCTTTATTTGGAGAGATAAAACAAAGTTTGAGAAAGTAGCCTGAATTATTCAGAAATCACTTCATTTGCGTATCGCGTATTCGTTCTTTCAACCCTGTATTCATTTTACATCTAATGTAAAAATCCAATAAAAATCAAATGGAATCCAAATTTTGGATTCCATATCTTATTTATATATCCAGCGCGCATCTGGAAGTGAATACTTTTAAAAGCCGAGCAAAACTGGCAATACGCGGATTCCTAGTTTTGATGAACAGTTTTTTCTTGGATTTTATTAAGACTAATCGTAGTCGAATATAGTGGTAAGATTTCTGATGAAATTTCAACAATTATGGCGCTACTCACGGTTCCATCGCATATATTTTTCACATGGCAGGGGAGGAGAACTTTGCTTCCGGCCTGGGCTGTGACGATTGTGGAGTTTTTTGTGAGGAACACGACCCCACTTTTGCTTCTGCTTGTCTCGCTGTCGTTGGCGTGATCCGCCACCTTTTCTTCTTCCGCCCATTCATTGGGATCTGCAACAACACAGCAACAGTACATGAATAATAACTGCCAACACAGTCCACGAACAAAAGAAGTTGAATCTACATGCAAAAAAACTTGCTCATCTTCGTAGTGATCTTCTTCTTGTTTGCTTCATCACTCTCTAACAAAACGAAACTCCTAAAAGGTACTAGAACAATGTCAAAACCTACGTACTGATTGTCATAAAATGCAATTCCGGGCCGATGATTTTCGATGGGGCTATGTCAGAAATTTTGATTTTGGAGAGAGTTTTTTTTTTCAACATTGAAAAGTGGAAACAATTTTTCCGCTACCTTGGTAAACTTGTAAGCAATAGAATTCGTGCTAAAAATGATCCAAAACACGTTTTTTTACCACTATTTTCAGAAAATGTTGACTTTTCCTTTTGGCATCATTGACATTTTGGAACAATTTTGGATTTTTTCTAACTTATTAGTAGAATTAGTTATCGATGGTGATACATTTTTAATCCATATACTTACTAAAAAGTTCACGATATTTGAATATTGAGGGTTTCTCGCAAAAGCTCCAATTTTATGTCAAGTTATGTAAAAGTTTGGTCATGAAATAAACGAAATTGAGGTTAGAGTGGCAGAGTGCAGTTGTAAAGTACTAATATTTTGTTAACTTCTGATGTGGGCTATTCTATTGTGACCATTCTATACGTAAACACGTATTTTTTTCCTTTTGAAAGCTCACGCGTTGGGAGTAATGTGTATAATAACACACCAAGTAGAAGGTCCATTAGTAATGACAAATTATCAGGGTTTTTGATTTTATTTTCCTACATAAGTGATGACAGATGGCGAAAAATTGTGGAATCTAAGAATAAGTGGGTGCCAAAACTGCAAAGAATATAAAAATGCATGTAATCTCTAATTATTCAGAGGTGTATGAAAATTTGAAAAAAAAAAAAAAATGGCGGAGAAAATGTGAGCAAATTTTCAAAGAAAATGAAGCTATTGCAATGGCCTCAAAATTTTTAAAATGGACTTTCTCGAAATTTTTCTTCACTGAAATCCGTTTTGGAACATTCTGAAACGATCCCTGAAGTTTTTCCAAAAATCATATGTATACATATCTGTTATGAGTTTTTGCTCAAATAACTAAAAGTTTCTTGCTAAAGGTTTTTTATGTTACTATTTTATGATTATGCAAATGGCTCGACTGTATTGAATTTTAGTATTAAAGTGACACCACCTTGTCCACCTCTGAAGGAGGTGTCCCTATTGTGAAGGAGCAAGTACCCTCGTATTAAAGAGGAACAGCTTCACTTCTGTGGGAGCAAGTACGTCCCTGAAGGGGACAACAGCTTCACCAGTAGTGGGAGCAAGTACGGATCTTGGAAAGATCCAACAGCTACACCACTATGAATTTAGGAGCAAGTACGATCTCCTGAAGGGAGATCAACAGCTACACTAAATTTTATGGGAGCAAGTACGAGGCTCTGAAGGAGGCTCAACAGCTACACCATAGGTTTTATTGGGAGCAAGTACGGTCCTTGAAGAGGGCCAACAGCTTCACCAATAATTTAGTAGGAGCAAGTGAGATCCCTGAAGGGGACCTACAGCTACACTACTGTATTAATCAGGAGCAAGTACGCCCCCTGAAGGGAGGCAACAGCCCAACTGATCAGATTATTGAGGAGACAAGTACACCTTACCAAGTAAGGTAACAGCTACACTCAATAGGTTTTGGCAAGGAGTTTTTAGGGTTTTGAAAGTAAAAGAGCTTTTTAGATGGAGTGGCCAGACAGAAGGTCAGGAATAGAATGGGTGACTAGAATTGGGCCCGCTCCCTATTTAAGCAGACCTAGGGTTCCCCTTCTTGGTATCCCGGGAATTTCCCGAGGGTCCCAGGGGAATGGCCTAGGCTGTCGGGGAAAACCCAGGTTACTGACCTTCTGTGCTGAATTTTATTATTATCTGAATATTTATAATTTTACATTTATGATACTTGTTAATTTACATAATGGCTGATCTTATTCACTAATAAACATATTCTTAACTTAGTTGTTATAAAGCTAGTGGGGAAGGTTTATAACATACCTCCCCCAATATGTTTGTTACAAAGAAAAAAAATTTTTTTTTTTTTTTATTTATTTTTTTTTTTTATTTTTTTTTTTATTTTTTTATTTTTTTTTTTTTATTTTTTTTTTTTTTTACTTATTTTCTAACTTAGAATAAGGATTGGAGGGTCTATTATGTTTTTTCCCTCTTCGTCGGGTGTGGCGAGTCGGGCCGAACTTTGAAGGTTGGTTCTCCCAGATTTTCTCCTTGATTTCTTGGTCGCTGGTTGTAGCGGGGCCTCGTTGGTTGGCTGCGTTGAGCATCGCTGTCCGACGAACATCTATCTGTTCCGCCTTTCTTTGTTGTAAGAATTCTTTGGTGAAGTACTCCTTGAGGGGTGCTCTGTTCTCTTTCCCCTTTTGTTGCTTGGGCGTATGTTCGGGGGCCGGCTTCTGCTTTTCTGGGAGTGCTGGTTCGGTGGTAGGATGTATCGTTTCCGCGATCATCTCCTTTATATCCGTGATGGATGGTGGTATTGGAGTGACCGGGTTTTTGATCATCGAGTGAAGTTTTGATTGTCTCTTCTGCTCGACAGGAGCCGGTGGTAGTGCGGTTTGGACTGTCTCCAATATAAGCTCCTTTATGTCCGTCATAGACGGCGGGATCGGTGTCACGGGATTTTCGATCATGAAACGAAGTCTCGACATCTCGTAAGTGATTCGTGCGAGATCCATTTTGCAAGTGGTGATTAATTTGAGATACCGAAGGGTTTTTATGTGGGTCGATATCGGTTGGAGAAGGGGAAAATCTGACCCTCAGGTTGTACCGTTGGGGTGCTTGACCTGCGGTCGCGGTACCTGACGGATTATTGTTGCCTTTCTCATTTGGTGAAGGGATTACTAATCCGGCTTTGCAGCGGTCAATTGACACGTTGTGAGTTGATCCTTCTCGTTCTATTGTGATTGTTTTGCCATTGTTGACTAAGACTTTAAATGGTCCTTCATACAAAGGTTGTAGGGAAGTTGTTTGGACAGGTATTTTTACGTATACCCACTTTGCTTGTAATAGTGTTGATGGTAGATAGTTTTTCTTTAGAGTTTGTATTTTCTTGACAGTTGGATTGTTGGTGGTTTGTTGCGGTGAAAATATGTCTCCGGGTAGTCGTAGGGGGTATCCGAACGTCCGAGATGCCGGGGAAGATTCGTCCGCTGTGACACAGTTTCGTAGCCCTAGCATAACTAGGGGTAAGTTGCGTACCCAATCGATGTTTTTTGTTTGGGCCGCCAAACTGGATTTAAGCGAACGGTGCCAACGTTCTATTTTACCGTTGCTTTGAGGATGATAGGCGTTGGTATGGCGGTGTTGTATACCGAAGGTGTCGCACATATTTTTGAATATGTGTGATTCAAATTGCCTTCCTTGGTCTGTTGTTATTGTGTGTGGTACCCCGTATCTGCTGATCCAAGTAGTCAGGATTGCTTCTGATACTGTATCTGCATCTATTTTTGCGAGGGGTATGCATTCTATCCAATTGGTGGCTCTATCAATAAATGTGAGGCAGAATTTCTTTCCTTGTGACATAGGTAATGGTCCTACTATGTCTACATGTAAATGACCGAACGGTGGCGTTTTTGGAAACGTTTGTAAAGGTGCCTTGGTATGTTTGTGTATTTTGTTGAGCTGGCATGGTTGGCATTGTAGGACCATTTTCTTGATTTCTGTGTTCATTGCGGGCCAAAAGAATCTGTCTGTTATAAGCTTTCTGGATGTTCGTATACCAGGGTGACATAATTTGTGTATTCGGTCAAACGTTTCTTTCCTCATGTTGGAAGGTACGTAGGGCCGTATTTTGTTATCCTGGAAGTTGCAGAGTAGTGGGCCATGTGGGGTTTGTTCCACACGCCTGCGGTTGGGATGTTTTGAGAAGTAGATTTCAATTTGGGGATCTTTTCGTTGTTCCTCGATGAGTTTGAGTGTATCATCTGGTGTGTATATCTCCTCTATCCTGGACCATGCGTCGGCAACTACGTTGTCTTCTCCTTTTTGATAACGTATATCCGTCGTAAATTGGGATATGAAATTAAGTTGCCTAATCCTTCTTGGGCACGCGGTTTTTGGTAGTTGGTTGAGTGCATATGTCAAAGGTTTGTGGTCCGTGAGGATGTGAAAGTGTCTACCTTCCAATATGTCTCTGAAGTGTCTTACTGCTTCAAAAATGGCTAACAATTCCCTGTCAAACGTGGAATATCGTTGTTGTGTGTCTGAGAGGGTTTTGGAGTAGAATCCTAGTGGCTCAACGTTATTTCCGTTATATTGACTGAGAGCTGCTCCGATGGAGACGTCACTGGTGTCACATGCGAGCTGGAGTGTTGCGTGTTGACGGGGGTGAGCCAGTAGGGTAGCTTCAGCTAGCATTTGTTTTAGTTTGTCGAAAGATTCAGATGCTGCAGGGGTCCAGTCAATAGGAGTTTTATCGTTTTTCTTGGAATTGTGAAGAAATTGGTTAAGTGGTCTCTGGACTTTCGCTATGTTTTTTATCCCACGTCGGTAGAAGTTAATCATCCCTAGGTATCGGCGAAGTTGGGAGACGTTTGTAGGTTTTGGGTAGTCCTTGATTTGTTGGACCTTTGAGGTGAGTGGTTGGATTCCGTCTTTTGAAATAGTGTGTCCGAGGAAGGTTACGCTCGGTTGTCCTAGTACGCATTTGTCGATATTTAACTGGAGCCCATGTGATGCAAGTTTGTCTAGTACCGTCTGTAGATGTACTTCGTGTTCTTGTTCGTCCCTTGATGCGATTAGAATATCATCAATGTAGATGAATACGAAATTCATGCCTCTTAGTAAGTGGTCCATGAATCGTTGAAAAGACTGGGCGGCGTTGCGTAATCCGAATCCCATTCTTGTATATTCGAAGAGTCCAAAAGGCGTAATTACGGCTGTTTTTGGTACATCTTCCGGGGCGATAGGTATGTGGTGAAATGCTTTTGTAATATCTAGCGTGCTGTAGATGGTTGTGCCTTCGAGGAGGGTGTTGCAGTCTCGTAAATTGGGTACCGAGTATTTGTCCGGAACGGTGCGCGAATTTAGCTGCCTATAGTCTCCACAGGGACGAATGGATCCGTCGGGCTTGGTGACTATGTGTAATGGTGAGGACCATGGGGATTTAGACGGTCGTATGACTCCCATGTCTTGTAGGCGTGTGAATTCGTTTTTCGCCAATTTGAGTTTGTCCGGTGCCAATCGTCGGGCTTTCGCATATACTGGAGGTCCCTTAGTTTCGATGTAATGGTAAACTCCAACGTCTTTATACACAGGATTTCCGTTTGGTCGGGATATCTGTATGTATTTTTCCAAAAGTCGTTTATATTTTGCGTTTGACGGGATATGTGTGATGGAGGCGATTGGTTTTGTAGCTGAGATAGAGTTTATCCGTCCAGAGATAATTTCGCCATTTTCGGAGTTTATTAATCTTCCTTTTTTTAGGTCTACTAGGAGGTGGTAGTAGCTTAGGAAGTCTGCCCCTATGATGGCTTTAGGTATATCTGCGACGGTGAAGTCCCAAGTATAATGTCGGGCGTTGAGTTGTATTTTGGCGGTGAGGTTGCCATATGATGAGATGGAGGATCCGTTTGCCGCGTATAAGGAGGTTCGTGAGCGATGTTGTCTCCTGACGAGCTTATTAGGTAGAACCGAGATTGATGCACCGGAATCTACGAGGAATGGTATGCCTTGTTTCTGACAGTAGATAAAAAGGCGGTTTGATGTTGTATTTGCAGGGCGTCCCGCCGATACGGCTGCAAAAATTAGTTTTCCGACTGGAATCGGCAGGGTTTTTCGCATTTCTTCGCGTCCCTCCCCCATTTCTCGTGGTACCAACAATTCGTTCTTGTCCTAGATCTGGATGGTGATCGGGACTGATCTCTGTTTCGGGAGCGATTCTGGATTTGCGGGTTGCGTCGTCCCCTATCTCGAGATCGGGATCGTGAGCGCGCCTCTCGAGGACGTTGTGACGATAACTGTTCAATTTTGTTGGTTAGCTCGGCGATTTGTTGGTGCAGCGAACTTGTAGGGGTGTCGTGAGTTGTTGATGACTCCATGATTCTATCTGCGATTAGTGCGAGCTTCGTGGGATCCGATTCCGTGGATGCTGCGAGAATGTTGCGGCAGGCAAGGGGTAGTCGATTCATCCATAATCTACATAGTAAGGTGGATGGTATTTCGGTTCCCGCGACGTACCTCATGTCATTAAGGAGCTGAGATGGGGTTTGGTCTGATATCGGCGGGTTGTCGAGTAGTAATTGAAGTGATTTCGACTCTGATCGGCTATATGTGGAGTTTAGCCTGTCCTTTAATAATGAGTATGGCTTTTCTCCTGGGTCCGTAAGTAAATCAGCGACTTGGCGTAAGGCTTCGGGTGGAAGGACGGCGATGACCCTGTTGAATCGGGTTGTTTGTGAAGTGATTCGCTCATTTGAAAAAATCGCTTCTGCTTGAAGGAACCAGAGTTTGGTATCCGCGCTGAGAAATGCCGGGAGCCTCGTTGTGGACGAGAGGGTGTCCAATGTCTGGGTGTCTTGCGTCATGATGGGGTGAGTTGAGTGATGACGGGAAGAGAGTGAGACAAACGAGGCGGACAACGGCAGAGGAGCGGGTTCAAATGTCGGTGGTCACCAGTGTTATGAGTTTTTGCTCAAATAACTAAAAGTTTCTTGCTAAAGGTTTTTTATGTTACTATTTTATGATTATGCAAATGGCTCGACTGTATTGAATTTTAGTATTAAAGTGACACCACCTTGTCCACCTCTGAAGGAGGTGTCCCTATTGTGAAGGAGCAAGTACCCTCGTATTAAAGAGGAACAGCTTCACTTCTGTGGGAGCAAGTACGTCCCTGAAGGGGACACCAGCTTCACCAGTAGTGGGAGCAAGTACGGATCTTGGAAAGATCCAACAGCTACACCACTATGAATTTAGGAGCAAGTACGATCTCCTGAAGGGAGATCAACAGCTACACTAAATTTTATGGGAGCAAGTACGAGGCTCTGAAGGAGGCTCAACAGCTACACCATAGGTTTTATTGGGAGCAAGTACGGTCCTTGAAGAGGGCCAACAGCTTCACCAATAATTTAGTAGGAGCAAGTGAGATCCCTGAAGGGGACCTACAGCTACACTACTGTATTAATCAGGAGCAAGTACGCCCCCTGAAGGGAGGCAACAGCCCAACTGATCAGATTATTGAGGAGACAAGTACACCTTACCAAGTAAGGTAACAGCTACACTCAATAGGTTTTGGCAAGGAGTTTTTAGGGTTTTGAAAGTAAAAGAGCTTTTTTAGATGGAGTGGCCAGACAGAAGGTCAGGAATAGAATGGGTGACTAGAATTGGGCCCGCTCCCTATTTAAGCAGACCTAGGGTTCCCCTTCTTGGTATCCCGGGAATTTCCCGAGGGTCCCAGGGGAATGGCCTAGGCTGTCGGGGAAAACCCAGGTTACTGACCTTCTGTGCTGAATTTTATTATTATCTGAATATTTATAATTTTACATTTATGATACTTGTTAATTTACATAATGGCTGATCTTATTCACTAATAAACATATTCTTAACTTAGTTGTTATAAAGCTAGTGGGGAAGGTTTATAACAATATCCCTATCCAATATCATATACCATATTTATATATCATTACAGTTTCAGTGGTGGCGATAGTTTATCACTTGATTCTGGGTTGAGGGTGAGAAATATTTAGCCAATCCTCTTGTTTGTTATCTCCCGAGCGCTTTCGTTTATTCAAAACATCTTCAGGGGTCTATAAAGAATAACAGGTATGTACACTTAAGTTTTAAGAATTAGTTATCTTTAAGTATAATACTTAGCGTCTATTGTGTTATCTAATTCTCTCTAATTCTCTGTTATAAGAATTAGATAACACAATAGACGCTAAGTATTATACTTAAAGATAACTAATTCTTAAAACTTAAGTGTACATACCTGTTATTCTTTATAGACCCCTGAAGATGTTTTGAATAAACGAAAGCGCTCGGGAGATAACAAACAAGAGGATTGGCTAAATATTCCTCACCCTCAACCCAGAATCATATTTATATATGTGTCACTCCAGACGATAACTGGAGTAATTGTATAGCAAAATTTTCTAAGTTTTCACCCAAAATGTTCGTCACAACAAACAAAAAGATGAGTTCGTTAGCCAAAAATTTTGGACAACCCTAAGGAGTTCAACATTCAAAAACGTCTGCCAAGTGGGTGTGGCACATAGCTTTCTCGTATTCATAACCCGATTATATAGATGATCCGATGCATAGTAGTTAATCTCAAAACACCAATCTTTGAGTACCTTTCACTACCCTCATACGGGACCATCTACACGCTAATCTGGTCAATCCTAGAAAATTTCATCAAATTCGGATGAAAAATGTAAATGTTATGGCCGTTACAAGGAAATTCACGTTTGCGCATGCGCAGTGGCTACTGTTATTCCGAAGGTGGTGATCATAGAGGACCATCTAAATACTAATCTGTAACATCCCTGAAAATTTCATTGAAATCGGACGGAAAATGTAGAAGTTATGGCTGTTACAAGGAATTCACGTTTGCGCATGCGCAGCGGCTACTATCAGTCCGGGGGTGATGATTTTCATAGGGGACCATCTACAATCCAATTTGCATAACATCTCAAAATTTCATCAAAATCAGGTAGGAAATGTTGAAGTTATGGCCGTTACAAGGAAATTCACGTTTGCGCATGCGCAGTGGCTACTATCGGTCGGAAGGTGATGATTCTCATAAGGGACCATCTAAATACTAATATGTAACATCCCTAAAAATTTCATTGAAATCGGATGGAAAATGTAGAAGTTATGGCTGTTACAAGGAATTCACGTTTGCGCATGTGCAGTCGCTTCTATCAGTCCGTGGATGATGATTTTCATAGGGGACCGTCTACACACCAACCCGCAAAATCCCTGAAAATTTCATAGAAATCGGACAATAACTTCGTATAGTTATGCGCGTTACAAGGAATTCATGGCAGACAGACAGACAGACAGACACACCGACAGACACGGAAGCAAAATTGTTCAGAAATGTCTAAAACGCAAAACGCGTCTTTTGTCAGACAATGTTTTTGGTAGAGTATTTTTCCACAGTTTCTTACAGTATAATGATAGTTTATTATCTGTAGAACTACTTCTTCATAACTACTATTAACGTGTAAACAAGTTCACGGACAGACATATACCATATGAATAGGACCCAGTTCCTGGGTAGAAACGTCATGGACACATAAAGAATAAGCAAAAATCAAGTCTAGTATTGGTCAATCGTTCCTCAATAATATATATTTATATATGCATATAATGAAAATGTGCGTATATTCGTTGTATCCTGACATGAAGTAGCCGTGTGGGTACTGTATGAGTTCGTGGAGACGATTAGAACGTGAAAATGGACTCCTCACATCTTCAAAGCATACCCTGTGCATACAGTATGTTGGTAGGGTATACTGAAAATCGAAAGAACCAAGAATCGTGTAAAAAAAACCTTTCTAAAAGAAATTGCAACACCATTGTTCCTTTTCTTAACCGTACCTTCAACTGAAAGATATCTGGAAAATTCACTCATTAATTCATGCTGCATGAATGGACTTTTTAAAATTTTTTCCTGTGTAAGATTATCACCAACTGAGTAATTGCCAACTGAATCATTTTCTAATACAAGATAATTGTTCATTTCCCAGGGAAATGCAACAAGCTTTTAATAAATTAAACAAAATTTACTCATTGTTGAGTAGCCGTGTTTCTCGATGGCGGCAAGGCAACTTCACAATTATGAAGTCACAACTTCTTACTTCGTTCAACCGAAGTTAGAGACCAAAGTTATGTTCCAGGATTGCGGGCCTCCAATTATATAGGCAGAAACGCTGCTCCTGAAAGTTATATCAGAACCGCTGTTCTTCTCTGAATGATTGCACATTATCATCTACGGAGGAATTTCCTAAGCGATATGATTGTTGCCACTGAACACAAGCTGGTCGCCGCAGAATAAATTCAAGGAACAAAGTAGATAGTACGTGGAAGTAAATTAATTTGCATTTCAGATGTAATTTTCGTCCGTTTTTTTTTCGTGCTTGGCGGATGTCGTCAGGTGTCTTCCAAGGGAAGATCAGAATCGAATGTTTCGACCAATTTTGAAGTGTAATCAGCCTAGGGTGATATGTAATAACTCGTGTACGTACCTGCTACCGCATAAACTATTCATTAGGCTTTCCGTTGATGATATGTAAACATGCTCTATGGATTATTGTAGAACGCAGAAGACATTTGATATTACTGCATATCGTTCAATTCACCGATATCGAATCTGAACGGATCGACTCACCAAAATCAATCATATATCGTTGAAACCGTCTCGTGAAAATTCTATGCAACGAGTACCATCACTTCATCCATAGCGTCTCGTTTTTCGGCACTTTATTATCATTACGGCTTGGATCATATTCGCCTATTGCTCACTGGGAGTTTTAGTTGAGATTTTATTTGAATCGAGATATATCAAGTTTTAGTTGGATTCAAATGCGTTTTTCATTCATAAAAAATGTTGGTTTCTTGTCTGTTTGCCATTCGGTCTGAGTGTCGGCAAGTCCTCGAAACGGGCGTGACTATGAAGAGTTATTGTCCGATTATGATGCAAATTTCAGGGACTGTGTTGTTTTAGCGTGTGGATAGTCCTCTCCAAAAATTACTCCCCCGGATTTAGAGAAGTGTCAAAGTGAACAAAATTCAGTGAATTACCTGGTTATGAAGTATCTTATCATAATTTCAAAATAATATTTTACTAAGTTATTACCTGGTGCAATACAAATTTTCAAAAAAAAAAAAAAAAAAATCTCCCTCGGAAACGTAAAACCTTCGTACAACCATAACTTCTACATTTTTAATCCGAATTCGTTTCTGGAATTGTTTGGATGAGACTCGAGATGATTCCCTAGGGAGACCAGCACGATCACTTTAATGGTAGACACTGCGCATGCGCAAACTTGAATTCCCTATAACAACTTTAACTCCTACAGTTTCCATTAAATTTCGATGGGATCTTCAAGGCTTGAGTGGGTCGGTCTCAGAATGGTTCGCTTTAACTGTCATCATAATATGATCAACTTTCGAGGGTAGTGGAAGGTACTTGGAGATTATTTACTATACGATCGAGTCATGGAAGTGAATACAAATAAAGATCTAAAGAATTTTATTTTCGAAAGCAAAATTTGTACGTAAATGCAAAGAATAAATCAGACATTACATTACATAAGTCGGGTCACTTATGTACTCGAAGGATGCATGCCTATTATAAGCACAGCGTGTGCTGGCCTCTCTTGTTCTCTCTCTCCAACATAGAGACCCGGCTAATCCTTCCTAAAGTTTACTTCCATTAAACTCAGTTCTAACTTGACTGGTATACAATATTAGTAGTGTTGTCATTATATTCAAACTTTTTCAATACATAAATAATTTTTTTTCCTGGAGTAGAGAGTATCACTGAAGAACAAAGAGTGCATGATGAGGAATTTCACCGAATTCTGTTTGCATTTTTCCTGAATAGTTAATAGTGTGGGATAGATGAAAATCGGGTAGATTTCGAAAAATAAGTCTCCTGTTATTTTTGGGAGACAATCAAAATTTATTATTTCAAAAAATAACTGGGAAAATGGACCTCTTCAACGTTAAGCGGAAACGATTGCTGATTGGCTGTTCGGATCGCCGTCTACTCCCAGTGTTGCCCGATGGTACGACGAAGTCGTGTTATCTAAGAGGGAAGTTATAAAAAAGATAAATAAAATTTAAAAAAACAGGGGAAACCTAATTTTCCCTATCTTGCTGTTTCTATTTTTTCTTCAGTTTTTCGATTTCGATCTTTACTGGTTTTGTGAAATAGGCGAGGACTGTAGATTTCACGATCTCAGCGCTTCAAGCGGCCGTAAATAATTCAAGGTTGTCGTCATCCTCCAGGTTTTTCTAAACGTTCATATTTTCTACACTGTTTTGTTTATTCGTAAGTTAGGAAGTACGTGCTGAAAGTTTGCCGTAGTAGGTTTTTCGAGGTGCTGAATCCGATTTTGGTGTAAAAAATAGGAAGTTCCGACATGGTGAAATTCCTCATTTCAGGTGCATTTATAGGTGCAATTATGATGCAATAATATGCAATAAATAATGGAATAAATATTATATTTTATGCAAAATTATTACTATTTCAAACAAAATTGGCGTTGTAATTGTTGTATTAATAATGATTATAATGCCATTATTTACATACAACAATTTATGAAAATTCAATGAAGACCATGAGTGACTAGAATGTTGGTTTTTTATTGTTGGAAGAGGTTAATTTGCCAGTTTGAGTTCAAGGATACAATCCTCAATATTTTTTTCCTTTTATCCACCTTTTATTCCGAAAAGCAAAATTAGGTGGCAGTATTCAAAACAAACAACATTCCCAGCGAATCCCTCATATCTTTGTCAAGGTGCTCGTGTTTCGCCAAATAGGGAGCGACGCGACTAGGTGTTTGCCGAACATTCGCTATTTGGCGAATATCGCATGTGTGTGAACAACTTACTGGTAAATTTCATCGCTCACCATCTGTGGGCGTAAAATAAGCTCGTACAACAAAGCTGCACAATTTTGGTTTCATTTGCTGGGAGAACGACGCAATCAAGCTCGGTATCTTGTGCCTATAGAAGATTAGGTTTTCGTTTATTCAACACCTCTGCGAGCAGAGCATCAGTGGAGGGCGGGGCTTATTTCCATTAATAGAAACTTGTTTGATCACCGTGAATCTCTTTTAGAGGTGATTTTCTAATGAACTATTCACGTTCCAACGGCTCAACCTCCTCAGAATTTTCCTAAGGGGTTTTTGGTGGTGATGTAAAATTTTCTTCAACCTGAAAATGAACTTTCTTTTTGTTGAGGTCATTATCGTTAAGTTTACAAGACTTTACAAGTTTCTCGTCCTTTTCACCCCTTCCTCCGTCGACGTTGCTATTGATTTCCACTTTGCGCTGCGGACACCTCGACGGATGCAGTGGACATCTCCATCGTGGAAGATCGGAGGTAGGCTGGGAATCTAGGTGCCTGGGGACCGACTGGCTAATGTGAAAATTATTTTTATAGGGAGGAGAAAACGGATTTATCGCCGGAATTTCAAAGAAGGCTCTCGCCAAGGAACGATCCGGTTGTTAACAACCCCCCTGTCCCCAGTCCATCTCCTACAATCAGTATCCTGGTCTCTCTCCCACGCTTTACTTCTCTTCCCATCACTCCCTCTTTCTCCCTTCATCGCCATCCGAACCGTTGCTCTTAAATAACCCTCAACCGCTCACTCCCTTTCCGCCAACCGTTTTCACTCGTTAATACAGCACCCCCTTCAGGAAAACCTCCTATCCCGCGCTTCCTCCAATCTCTTCATCGCTCCATTTCCTCGCTGGCTTCCTTCCCTCTCCACCGCCACTCTTCCAAGTGGCACATTACCGCTCGGAGTTAATGAGTTATGTGATCTGTCAGGAGATCTCTCTGATGTACCTAATCGAATTGATGAATTGATAATCCAATGAACGAATCTCTTCAATACGTTTCCACCCACGTACATCTGAGGATTTCACGCCTCACCTTTTATCCTCCATGGATCTATTCATTCCTTTTTCATCGTCAACGTTAATCTACTATGCGATGATACTTGATTTTCATTTCCAATATTGGAATGGTGAAGAACTCAGCATTAAAGAAATTTAACGAAAGATTGAAAACACGGAAATAACTCCAGCGTGATGAAAGTGGAATTTTGAACGTAGTAAAAAAGTTCTAGGTGGGAAAAGTTGTTGTAAATTAGTTGTAGAATCGATTCCTGAAGTTTTGTTCATTCGCCCTGGGAAATGGAATACATAGTGTACCAAAAAATCTAGTCCATACTTCAGAGGCCTATTGTACAACTAATTTTCAATAAAAAATGTTGTGTACCATATATTTTTTCCCCAAATTCAAATCCGATTCTTTCCCATTTTGCTTCTGAGTCCACTTAGTTAGAGGCAGAATTGTTTTGGCCATCAAGGGTAAAAAGAAAATTACTAAAATTTCTTCTTCTCGGTAATCATAATTTTCACTCGCTTTGATTTCGTGTCTGTCTATCATGAAATATTTGTAACGGATAGATGATGATTGGAGAAACTGTAGGATTAACCGCCATTCATTCAGTGGATATGTTTTTATCTTGCCAGCTATTTCATGGACATCGAAGAAGCAAAGGACAGTGTTGCTTTATCGAAGGTAGATGCAGAACTGATGTCGTCCTGTCAGAAGGCGTAAAATAAGGCATTTACATGGATATGTTCCTCAGAGTGCTACGATTCCCTGTGAAGCTGCTGATGGTTCTACAGAATAATAGCCAGTGGGGAAACGGAATACATCAAGAATCCAGCTTACGATAGCTTTAAGAACGAAGCACATAGACATTAGGAACCATTCCACAAATAAGAATCATCAAGAAGGCCTTTTCAATATAAAATAAGTATTTGGCAACAGAAAATATGGTTACAAATTTTTTAACGAAGAAGAAATTGGACTTCTGTTCGAACCAAGCAGGCGTCATCCCGGAGGGAGTTTGGATTTGGAACAAGTTGTTGATTCCAGTGCAAACTTAATGCTATCCAATTCATGTTTGAATGATTTTGCTTCCGAGTCTACCAAGGTAGCGGAAGCTTTGTTTTCACTTTTCAAGGATGAAAAAAAAAAGTTCTCCAAAATCAAAATTTTCACTCGCGTTTTGCGTTTTAGACCTTTCTGAACAATTTTGGTTCCGTGTCTGTGTGTCTGTGTGTCTGTGTGTCTGTCTGTCTGTGTGTCTGTCCATCTGTCATGATTTCCTTGTAACGCGCATAACTATACGAAGTTATTGTCCGATTTCGATGAAATTTTCAGGGATTGTGCGGGTTGGTGTGTAGACGGTCCCCTATGAAAATCATCATCCCCGGACTGATAGAAGCCACTGCGCATGCGCAAACTTGAATTCCTTGTAACGGCCATAACTTCTACATTTTCCATCCGATTTCAATGAAAATTTCAGAGATGTTACAGATTAGTATTTAGATGGTCCCTTATGAAAATCATCATCCCCGGACTGATAGAAGCGACTACGCATGCGCAAACGTGAATTTCCTTGAAACGGCCATAACTTCTACATTTTCCATCCGATTTCAATGAAATTCTTGGGGATTATGCGGATTAGATTGTAAATGGTCCCCTATGAAAATCATCACACCCGGACTTATAGTAGCCGATGCGCATGCGCGAACGTAAAATCCGTGTAACAGCCGTGCGTACGTCAGAACCTCAAATTCTACACAACCTACTGTCAGGCGCCAGTAGCACAAGTACAGCAATTCATTTTGCCAAGTGGGAGGTCTCGGGTACGATTCCCGGCCCTGGCAAGATATTTTTGGATTTTTTGAGTAGTGACTCACTTACATTTTTCATCCGAATTTGATGAAATTTTCTAGGATTATCCAGAGTAGCGTGTAGATGGTCCCCTATAAGGGTAGTGAAAGGTACTTAGAGATTGGTGTTTTGAGATTAACTACTATGCATCGGATCATCTATATAATCGGGTTATGGATACGAGGAAGTTATGTGCCACACCCACTTGGCAGACGTTTTTTGTTATGTTATCAAATAAAATCTTCAGTCTGCCCATGAATTTAGGACTTGACATTCATTTATAATGTATATAAAAATATAATTTTCTCGAAACAAATTAATCATAAATCAGCCCGAGTAGTTTTTGTAGCATTTCCAATATAATCTTACAGCCGATAGTAATATTATATAAGGTACCTACGTTATTGGTATTGATCTCGGTATTTCTTGACACTTTCAGTTCTCAATTCATTCATCTGGTAAAATTATCGCATTTGGCGAGTAAATGATGAAAGCAGTTACCATTTTGCATAAAACCTACGCTTCGAACCCTTATCCCCTCCCATCCTCCATCGTTTCTCATGGGCGTCCCTTCGCTGGGTCAATTTGATTTGCAAATGTGGGTTTCTACATAACAGCGCTCCAGTCTCTTATATTTTCACAATTAAGACCACGAACATTCTTCACCGGAATTTTGCATGGATATTCAACGACGGAACTCGCCATTTAATCATTAGAGTTTATGGAACTAGTGATTGAGATTAATATGAAGTAACGTTAGGTCATAGGTGCCATCAAATCCAACCATATAAGGTCATTTTTGAGGCAAAATCTTGATCAGTATCAAACATAACAAATATGATCACGATGAAATTTTAACTACCTCTCATTGGGTTGGTTTAAGTTTCAAACTAGGTAAAATCCGAAAATCGAATTAAAATCCGTCTGCCGTACGCGGCACTTTCCTTAGTTACCATGGACCAATTAGATGAAATTTCATATACAGTCTTTATTTAGGACCTAGTTAGGGGTTGATGCCCCATCGCAACGGAGAATTTTTGTCTAAAGTTCACAAATCTATTAATTAATGGAAGATCTAGGTGAGTCTTTACCATTTCTTAATTGTCAATCATATGAGAAGTTGAATTATTTTTTGAGCGCAGTTGATAACGAACATAATTTGTTAATTCTTCACTATAATATTCGGAGTTATAGCAAAAATTCGGATGAATTTTTTGCATGGCTAGAGTCGAACAAGTGTCAGCCCGACATTATTGTATTGACTGAGGTGTGGCTGGGTGTCTGTGGAAAAGTGGCAATGTTACCCAACTATAATGTATTTTTTTCTCGTGATAGTAGAAATAGAAATGATGGTGTGATGGTTTTTGTAAAATCGGATTTGCACTGTGTTGTTCGGGATGTTAGTATGACTTGTGCATCGGTAGTTAGCCTATCTATACATGTAGGGCAAGAAAAGTATACTTTATTTGCTTTTTACCGTTCTCCAAAATTACACCCGGTAACCGCTTTCCTCGATGAGCTTGAGTTTTTATTTTCAGATAGTCTTGGTAACATAATTATGGTGGGGGACATGAATATTGATACTATGAATACAGAAAGTAACACAATTAGGTACCTGAATATTCTACATGGAAATGGTTTTTCAAATGTTATTACGGAGCCTACAAGGGTAACGCATGACTCTTCTACTTGTTTAGATCATATCAATATTAAAGCTAATTTCGAATTCATGTCACCGGCGGTAATAAAATCTTCTATTACCGATCACTATGTTACGGCGCTAGCATTCACCCCTCGTGGCAAACTGAATAAGGCTAGGAGTAGTGTGAAACAATCAATAATAAGATCAGTTATAGATCATGAACTACTTGAGGGACTCTTAATTAATGAAAGGTGGTTGCCGGTGTTTAATTCGGATAATCCTGACGACACGGTGGATTTATTTGTAAATATTTTAAAATCACACATGGAAAAATCTACAATAAATATTACGTTCCCTCGAGGAAAGGTTCCATTATCCCCGTGGATAACGAGGGGCATTATAACCTCAATAAGAAAACGCGACCAACTAAAATTAAAATTAAACAGCCAACCTTTCAACACCAAATTAAAAGCCTATTACCTAAAATATAGAAATAAACTAAAACTAATAATTAGAAACAGAAAAAAGCAATACTATTCAAATAAGATTGACATGGCAGGAAATGATATGAAGGAATACTGGGGGATTATCAAGGAATTGATGGGGGGTGGGGATAGAAAAAATGTTTCGAATCCCTATGTAAAACAGTTGGCTTCGACACACGATGTGCCTGAGGAGATCGCCGCCAAACTAGCTTCAGAGAACTTCAACCAATTTTTTGTCTCAGTTGGAGAAAATTTAGCCGCAAAATTTCAAGAAGTAACTAACCCTCTCGATGAGGGATCGGACCAGTTCCCCAGAGGAAACTCGGGGTTCCAAATTCCTGAAATGGAAGAATGTGATCTTTTGAAGCTCATTCGGGATATGCGGGGTAATTCTGCGCCGGGACTTGACATGATTTCCCCTAAAATTATTAAAAAATATGCTTCCTTGTTGGTAAAACCACTATTACACGTGTATAACTTAAGTATAACCCATGCGGTATGTCCTGATATGTTTAGGATGGCAAAGGTTATCCCTCTGCACAAAGGCGGGGATCCGGGAAAACTCGGTAATTTCCGTCCAATTTCTATGTTGAGTTTTTTAGCTAAGCTGTTGGAAAAATGGGTGAACCAGAACTTATATAATTATCTTGAAACTAATAACCTGCTATGTGCTTCTCAATATGGGTTTCGTAAAGGCAGGGGGGTGGAGGAGGCCATGTTCAATCTTGTTACGACCGTACATAGTAGCAGGGATAGGGGGATGAAGTCAATTTTGGTATTTTTGGACATTGCCAAGTGTTTTGATTCCCTGAACAGGGAAATATTGATTCGCAAGTTGGGGGATATAGGAGTGGGGCCGATGGGTTTAAAGTGGTTCCAGAGCTATTTTGAGAACAGAAGGCAAGTTGTTTTGGTTAATAATCATACAAGTAGTAGCCTGGAAAATAAATTTGGTGTGATTCAAGGAAGCTCGCTTGGGCCCACGCTTTTCTTGGTTTATATAAATAGTTTGTCGGCGGCGATTAAGTTAGGTACGCCCTATTTATTTGCCGATGACACTGCTCTTTTCATTGAAGGCACCTCATGGGACGATGTGTACACTAGGGCAAATAATTGTATGAGAGAAGCGTCTCAATGGTTTTGGGACAACCAAATTACGATTAATGTAACCAAAACTAAGTACCTACAGGTTGGATATCTCAATGAGGTTGATAAGGCTAGGATTAGGTGTTTATCTTTGCACTATGATTGTCGAGATCGGATTGACTGTGACTGCCCGTTAATTGATAATGTGAGGCATTATAAGTATCTTGGCGTGTTTTTTGATAACAGTCTAAGTTGGACTAATCGTGTTGACTATTTGAGTAGAAAAGTAAGCAAGTTTATATATATATTTTACAATTTAAGATCTTATGTATCATGGGAAAAATTGAAGCTACTGTACTACTCATTGGTCCAATCTGTGTTGCAGTATGGTATAATGGTGTGGGGTTCTTGTGGTATAACGACTCTAAAAACATTGGAAGTGAAGCAAAAAGCTATTTTGAAAGTGTCTGTTAAAAAAAGTAAACGATTCTCAACTCTGCAATTGTACAACACAACAAAAGTTTTTTCGATTCGGCAACTATTTGTAAAAAATATGTTGTTATACTTCCACAGGAACCCACATGTAATGCCTGACCCTTCACCAAGGACTCTTTACGCCACTAGGTTTTATAGGTTGGGAAATGTGGCTAACCCCCGAGTTGGTTCCATGTTGGCGACTCACAGCCCTCTCTATCAGTTGCATATTATTTGCCAGAAAGTTCCAACGAAGATGAAAACTCCCAAAAAACATTGTAGATCAGTTTATAAAAAATTTATTTTATCGTGGATTGTTGAGGTTGGTTTCGAGAACATAGAAAAGATAATTGTAAGTCTCTATACTAACTAGTGCCTATCTAATATCTTTTGAATAATCGCTATGACATACCTAAATTTATTGTAGAAGAAAATACTTATTTATACTTAACTATTTTTGTAAAATCGAACTGGATTTAACAACTCTTGAGTGACGACACGGGCGTTGCGCCTACTGTCACTCAACATTATTGGGAAACTGAATTTATTTTTTTTTATGTTGTGCATTTATTTTCAATAAAATTTCATTCTATTCTATTCTATTCTATTGTGCCACAAAACTTTTTGTTAGTGTCAGCCACTTCTAAGGGGTGGAATAATCGTTACAATTTTCAAAACCGCTTAGATTGAAAACTCTCCATATGGAGGTACTGTTTTTTCACCAATTAAGATTATAATTGAATTTTTAGAATCGAATGCGCCCACCCAGAGCTCAGAAGGACAAATCTTTCGCTTCCTATGATGACTTAATAGTTAGACCTACAATAATTCAGATACACGTCTGTGAATCGCTAAAGATTGTTCACTGCCTGAAATAGGCTTGATATCCGTTCCGATTCGAACTAATCAAATGCGATCATTGTTCGTTTCTTTGAATAAAGTTTCCCATGGTACTCAGTTGGTTGTGCTTCTTAAGTGACCAACAATCAAATTTCGTTACGAATGCACCCACAACTTTCGAATTTCGATGTTATTGCTACCTAGTAGGTATTGTTAATGGAAAAGCCGCGTTCAAAGCAGACTGGTGATCTATACAGTAAAAAATGAACCATTGTGTAATAATTTGCAGCATTTTTATGAGTTTGATCGACATAAAATTGGTTTCATGAGAAAATAGTGAATACATATATTTTTGGGTCATTACTGCACCACCAACCAATTTTGCTTCTTAGTCTACCAAGGTAGCGGAAGCTTAGTTTTCACTTTAACGGCTGGAAAAAAAATGTTCTTCAAAATCAAAATTTTCACTAGCGTTTCACGTTTCAGACCTTCTTGAACAATTTTGGTTCCGTGTCTGTCTGTCTGTGTGTCTGTCATGAAATCCTTGTAATGGGCATAACTATACAATGTTACTATCCGATTTCGATGAAATTTTCAGGGATTGTGCGGGTTGGCGTGTGGACGGTCCCATATGAAAATCATCATCCCCGGACTGACAGTAGCCACTGCGCATGCGCAAACGCAAAATCCTTGTAACAGCCATAACTTATACATTTCTCATCCGATTTCGACGAAATTTTCAAGGTTAATGCGGATTGGGGTGTAGATGGTTCCCTATGAGGGTAGTGAAAGGTACTTAGAGATTGGTGTTTTGAGAATAACTAGTATGCATCGGATCATCTATACAATCGGGTTATGGATACGAGGAAGCTATGTGCCACACCCACTTGGCGGACGTTTTTTGTAAACCTTATGCGTCTATTAAAATTTTCCATTTTTTTGAATGTCAAGTAATCACGTAACAAGTAATCAATAGAGGTGCTGGATTATTTAGAAAACGTCTACCAAGTGGAGAGTGGCACGCACCTCCCCCGTATCCATAACAAGATTGCAGATTAGAGAATATCAAAACTTCTATCTCCAATCACTACCCTAAAAAATGGAAGACGAGGATGGCTATTTATTGGGAACTTCAAAACCCTTGCAAATTCCTTCGAAGTCGAATTAAAACTGTAGAATTTATGCTTATTGAGGATGTTACGTTTGCGCATGCGCAGTGGCTATCCGTTAAGAATTCCGATGGAATTGATGAGGGACCATATAGCGTCCCTAACATACAATCCCTAAAAATTACATCTAATTAGTATGGAGAATGTTAAAGCTAGGCCTTTTACGTTTGAGCATCCGAAGTGACAACTACCAATCCTGGGACGATGGTTTTCATAGGGGACTTATTACCCGCTAATCAGCAAAATACCTAAAAATTGCTTCACAATATGGAACTAACTTTGTTTAGTTTCGCCCGTTACACGGATTTGCTGACACATAGAGAAAAATGGAAATTGTTCAGGACCATCTAAAACGTAAGTGGAAATTACAATTTTGGAAAGCATTTCGTTTCTAACCCTGTGGAAATATCACTACCACTACCCTGATATATCCGGAAGCAAAAGCGGTATTTGCTCATCAAATCATTTCTTGTCTGTAAAAAATAATCAAGAGTGTCGTCATTCTCTTCATCGTTTACGATTCCACGGAAAAAGATACTCTCGTCACCATGATCAGGTCAATTCAAGACTTATAACAACCTAAGGTACCGCAAGTAATTGAAAAACCACAAAATAACAGTGGTTTTGTGCATATATCTCACGCAGCTAGTTTGACTTACTCCCGATCACTTCCAGTGATATTCAAGAAGCAACATAACTCAATGATACGGTAAAATAACTTGTATCTCGAAAAAACGCGTAAAACGGTGCCAAGCAGAAGAAGGCATGGGATCAATGTTGTGCCAGCCAAAACCTCCCTCAGCACTTACCCACCATGATGTTTTGTTGGTTTTAACCAGAGGTGCTGATTTTGAATCATCCCTCCTCACGGGAATTAACCCTTATTATGTACACACTTAAACTTTTCCCTCATCGGTACATGTCATGCTAGTGGCACTCTGTAACTCGCTCCTGTTTCTGACATCTGTCAACGGCCTGCTCTCCTATCCAATTGTACTATGCTCCGAAACGAATGGATAACATCGACAAAATACACGGCAGTGCCTTGGTAAAACATTATCCTTCAAAATCTAATGTTTTCTAAACTAAAGCATCTCAAAACATAAACAATTCGTAATATTCTCGTTTCACTCAATACATTACCGTCAGACTAGCAGTGATTTACTTTTTTTTATTTACAAACAACCCTCAGGTACAGAGTAACTTTTTTCACCGACTTCAAAGCGCCGTAGGCGCGCGACGGAATATGTTATCTTTTCGGTGTGTGGTGGGACGACGATTTTTTTTCTTCAGTATATTGAACTTATTTACCTAGATTTAAAAAAATCAGTTGGGAAGATCATTGAAGTGGATTGACCTTCGCACTTTCAAATACTCTCAATTACTACGGAACGAATAACAAATTCTCAATCCCTTCCATTGATCTTGAAGAATAGACTGAGTCCTGAATTTTATCACTCCACGGTGAACAGGAGACAAGTTTGGAGCTCAATCAGCTGATCGATACTCTTTAAATGAACTTAGCGCCAAGATGGGTGTTTGAAGTGGTACCTCCATTCGCAGTGGTACTTAACTCAAATTCTTGGAGTTTCTCAGGAGAGATGGTCTAAAGTAAAGAGAAATGGGTGAAGTATCTCTATACCTCTTCTTGTACTGATTAGTCGTCATTTACTTACCAAACAATGCACTTCATGAAATATTTCGGTACAAAGCCAACGAAGAACATGAGTGAGTTACAAAAGTGATTTGAAGAAGCCACTATAGTTTTAGAATCGGCAAAATAGGACCCTCGTGGCGTAGGGTACGGAAATGGCGTGGTGGGGGTAAAGTGGGCTTAACAACACTCTGGAGAATGTTGTTACCTCTCGAAGACTTTCCGAAGTTTCGGTCACTTTGTCCCTGCTACGTTCAACAAAGTTTATACAAGCACGTGCTTTGGGTAGATGGTTTCTGGCACGTTTGTCAAGGACAATTCCAAAGAGTACAACAACAATCCATACACTGGCGTGACAACGCACATGCAGCCGTGCACGGTGGACACATCGCTTCATGTCGATGGCGACATTTTCTAGTGCATGATAGGAATCCATGAGTATTTTCGACCATTAGAGCACCGGAAGGCAGGTGGTACCATTAGAGGAGTTCGGTACCCTCGGTCGCCGACATGAGTTATAGGACGACCTTTTTGCATAATGACGATTACATCATCTTAATTCATCATCAAAAGTTTGGCTTAGAACACTTACTTTTATTCTTAACCTTTATTAAACCGAAACTCAATAAAGTTCTAAGATTAGTTTTAATTTCGAATTCAACTTTAAAACCTCTAGATGAGTTAATTCATCGTCCGAAGTTTTTTACAACTCACACTGATATTCACTTCGGACTATCCAATCTCACTCTTTTTTTAATCTAGAATCTCATTTAAATATTTGATGATTCTTCTGACAATCAACCATTCAACTACTTAATGATATGGGCAGTTAACCCTGTTCATCATATTTCGGTAAGTAAAGATACAAGTATAGAATGGCTTGAAATACTGTGAATAGTGATTGTATGCATCTTTACTCTAAATGGAAAAATCATGCTACGTTGGACGGTCCCAAATGAATTTCTTCACATCTCCATAGCAAGCTTTCACGATTCTTCATGAACCTGCTATTTTTTTCCAACCTAAGTAGATTTCTCAACCCTCTAGATACCACAAATTTATGAGAATGATGTGATTATGAATTTATTGAGAGTTTGCTGGGAAATATTTTCACGGGAAACTTTGAAATGGTGCATTCACCATTTCGAAGCATCCCATGAAGTGTTTCATTTTTCAGGGAGACTACGGGGAAAAGTAACATTCCAGTAATCCCATTAATGTAAGAGGAACTTGCGAGCCAAGAGGAAATCTGAGAAAATGAGGGGGAGGCCGTGATCTTGCATCCCTGGAACGGATATATTACCAGGCCAGAGGAAGCGCCTATCTACCCTGAAGCAAACTCTTTAAATCAAAATTATGGCCACTACCCTTCTTCCCAGAGACCGAAAATATGTATACCTACCTTCCTTCAATGTAAGGTTAGGGCTAGAGAGTAAAGAAGGTTTTTACAAGCACGAATGATCACCCCTGAATCGAGGCTATCAAATAAACGAGTTCCACCAGTCAGTTCATTAGTTTTTGCTTGAATTGTTTCAACTTTTGTGAAATTAAAAGGTTATTGGAACATTTTTCCGGTAGCAAGTGATGAAGTTTGAGGTTTGAATCTTAGATACCAATAACACCCACGATGAAATGGCGAACATCGAAAAAACAGAGCTTTTTCTCAGAAAGGTGAACTTTTTCTGAAACTTATTCACCTCCACCTATATAAAAGATAAAGAGGAATGAAATCGGTATAAAACCACTTCGAATTCTCTTTTGAATAATTCTGATCACTATTTTTTATAACATGTCTACGTTATGACGAACTAGATCACGAAGAATAGATAATTTTTTGCATAGGTGCTAAAATGTGTTGACTTTTTCAACATCAGTAACATGGCAGCTACCTTGAAATCGCGGAGGATAAGTGGAGTTAACCAGTTGGGTATATGGCAGGTGTTGTACGCGGTATCACCACCCTCTAGGGAGGAACATCCTTTCATTCGGTTTTCCACCGCGATCTTTCTCATCATTCCTTATACCTCAGGCTGACGTTGGGCAGTCCTGGATGTCTTACCCAATATTAGATAATTTTTTTCGAATTCCATTTTCCAGTTTCCATCTGCGAAGATCACCCGTCTGCGAAGAACGGGACTTTATTTTAGTAACTATCAACCATATTATCGCATTTGGTTAATAATCGAGTTTATCTTTTAAGAAAGTTCCTACCAGCTGGACATCGTTATCCGAGAGCTGTGGGTGCCTTCATCTAATTTGATTCTGGATTGTTAAGGAAGCACAGGTGAACTTTGGCTCACTTCCGTCAGTGAACGTTCATGTCCGATTAACACTCGTGTTTCTGACTCATCCAACTCAAAGTAACTGAGACAACTTTCAATTACCTTCTGAGGAACAGGGGTTGGTGGGGCTTGTGTGGCTTATGTGGAAAGGAGATTTGGGCACCCTACAACAATAAATGCTCATTTTACTATCATTGATTTTACATATCATTTAGCTTTTAACTATCATCGTAGATTTAACGTATCATTCTTTTCTAGAAATTGAACACTATACCAAATTGGTGAAAAACCATGAGCATTCACTGTTTAGGTAATCAACTATCCTCATTAGGCAAACTGTTGGTCCTATAGAAGTCTGGGTGGTGTCAAAGAATTATTCAAAATCGTCGCTACCTACTAATTAAAATTACGCTTCCTATTAATCAAAACAATGGGGTGTGCGCATGGGTCGGAAAAACTGTTAATTGTTATTTTTAATATAATTTAGACTTCATTCTGAAAATTTTCACATTAACCTTGACCTTCTAGCGTGAGAAGACCTTGTTCTATGATTTTTTTCAAAGTTTCGAATGTTTATGACGTCACAGTAGGCTGGGGGGTCCCGCCCAGGCGGGAGGGGCGAGTGACGTCATAAACATTCGAAACTTTGAAGAAGTCATAGAAAAAGGTCTTCTCACGCTAGAAGGTCAAGGGTGATTTGAAAATTCTCAGGATAAGGTCTACTTTCGATTAATTTTTTTTTTTTTTTTTTTAATCAGGCGCATATCGCAAGTTATCGAGTTAGGACGTTTTTAAAACGTTTTCCTCCACCTTTTAAGCCAACAACCAAAGCTTCGAAGCTCAACAGGACCTTCAACGGAGCCGATATACCAAATTTCATCAAAATCGGTCCATGAGAACTGGGGAAAAGTGCCGCGTTCGGCGGACGGACTGCGAATTTTGTGTTCGATTTTCGGATTTTACCCACCTTGAAATGTAAACAATAAAATTTTGATTGATGTCGCTCAATTCATTTTACATTATTGAAAATAATAAACCAAAAGGAAGTGTGTATACAACTTGGTGTACTGTACTCAGGCCACAACTCTCAACCGATGTTGATTTTGTTGAGACTCCGGATTTCCTTACTGGAACTCTGTGAGAACTGAATTTACTTAAACTATTATCACGAGGGCTACCTTGCAAAACCACGATCCTGTGATCCCCCACTATCCCGTAAAATTTCAAATAACTCCATTCAGATGAGCATTTCCGTTGATCAATACATCCACTTGATCGAGAAAGATACTTCTTGTTACTTCGAGTGTTGTCCCTTTCGTTCCCACTTGTGTTAAGTTTCAGGTCTCTCACCCAGCCGAGCGGAGTGCCTATTAATCTTTCCTAAATTATTTCATAAAATCTTTCCATTCCGCTGTTGACTAACAGTTTAAAAAATTGTAATTCCGCTGATAGCTTCGCCTTGAGCTACCAAGAGAGCTTTGAGCTCTGTGAACACAAATGTTGTTCAACGATTATAGTGAGAATATTTCGTCGTACTGAAATTTGTAAATACTCGTAGCTCTATGAGACAATCACTGTGGATAATGCCATATAAATATGAAAAAGAACAGACGTTATGAAAACGAAAAAATTCATTTACTACTCTCGTAGAGGTCAAGATTTAGTCTCGCAAATGGCCTCTCCGTTTAGTTTGACAAGCAATCCATCGTTCCTATAAAATTAGCGTTTGACATCGACACATTCATTACAGTCTCATGTCGTGGGCTTCACATTGCCAATAGAGTAGACTTGATGAATAGTGGTCGGATTCCAGCTTACATAAGCATGAAAAGGGATCTAAACCGCTGTGAATGGTTCAAACCAGCTTACTGCCTCGAAATGCCCCAGCAATAATCAACACACTCATAGACCGAAGTAACTCTCTCAAACTCCATTATAGCAATTAGTATCTCGAACAGACTGCGGTGGGGTTGGGTGGCGGAGACAAAAGATGAGCACATAAAAGGTCTTTATAATCAATGGAGGGCATCCCTATTTTGTGCAAGAGGAGTTATTGATAGATCCAGGAGATAACGGACAATGCTGTCGAGTGACATTTTGGGATGAGCTTTATTAATATATACCTGAAGGCCATCTCCATTAGCACGGCATATAACCTTTAAAATGGATGGACGTGACAATGAATTTGAAAATAGTTTCAGGCAAAGCCTCAATAATCTGGATTGATGATCGATGCATAATAATGAATCAAAACAGCGCAGAATGACCGTTAAACCTCTCTCCGATTTACAACTTTATCTACTCTCGGCAACCAAATATTGTTTTTCTTCGCTGTGACGTGAAAATTTAATTTCCGATTATTCATTTGTTGGTGGTGTTTGAATAAAATCGATAACCTAGAATTAAAAGTATATTATTTATTCCAAAGTTATATTTTAGACCGTTTACCTTTTGCTCCCAAGTCTACCAAGGTAGCGGAAGCTTTGTTTTCACTTTTCAAGGATGAAAAGCAAAAGGTCTCCAAAATCAAAATTTTCACTCGCGATTTCGTTTTAGACCCTTTTGAACAATTTTGGTTCCGTGTCTGTCTGTGTGTCTGTGTGTCAGTTATGAAATCCTTGTAACGGGCATAACTATACGAAGTTATTATCTGATTTCTATGAAATTTTCAGGGTAGTTACAGATTAGTATTTAAATGGTCCCCTATAAAAATCATCATCTTCGGACTGATAGTAGCCACTGCGCATGCGCAAACGTGAATTTCCTTTTAACGGCCATAACTTATACATTTTCCATCCGATTTCGATGAAATTTTCAGGGATGTTACAAATTAGTGTTTAGATGGTCCCCTATGAAAATCATCACCCCCGGACTGATAGTAACCGATGCGCATGCCAAACGTAAAATCGTGAATTCCTTGTAAGAGCCTTAACTTCCTCATTTTCTACCCGATTTCGATGATATTTTCAGAGATTACGCGGATTAGATTGTAGACGGTCTCCAATGAAAATCAAGGCCTTACATTTACAGTAGTCTCTGCGCATGCGCAAACGTAAAATCCTTGTAACAGCCGTGCATTTGTCGCCTTCCCCGCGTAATTTCAGACGAGTGGTGTGCAAATCTCAAATCCTAGACATTCCATCACCAGACTTTAATAGTTCAGAGGTAGCGCATTGGACTACCAACCAGGAGTCCCGGGTTCGACTCTCAGTCAAGCTAAGAAATTTTTTGATCCAATCACTACTCACTTAAATTTTTCATTCGAATTTGATGAAATTTTCTAGGATTGTCCAGATTACCGTGAAGATGGTCCTCTATGAGAGTAGTGACACGTACTTAAAGATTGGTGTTTTGAGATTAACTACTATGCATCGGATCATCTATATAATCGGGTTATGGATACGAGGAAGCTATGTGCCACACCCACTTGGCAGACATTTTTTACTGGAGGAACCAACGAGTGAAACTGTTTGAAAATAACAGCTGATGAATTATTTAAAAAATCTCCGAAAATTGAAATTTCCACTCTCGTTTTTCATTTTCAGACCTTCCTGATAAAATTTGTTCCGTTGCACAAATTTCTGTAAGAAGCCCTCATTTAAAAATAAAAATTATTATAGGTACCGTTGGAAATCTGAGATTTTGAAGGAGTTTTTGAAATAGTACTTATCTTAGATATTTTGTGCTAAATCCGAACATAACACATATTATATAACTATGATTATGCATGTTTTTTGGCCTATTTTTAAAAATTTCGACACCTTAGGATTGTCCAAAATTCCTAGCTGATGGCAAAAACATTTTAGCGATACAATTAATCAACCAATTGTATCGCCATCACGTCCAGGGTGACACTTAAATATGTATCGTTATAAATATATCGTTTTATTTTTGTACATACGATTTTTGGGAAAACTTCAGGAATCGTTTTAGAATGTTTCAAAACGGATTTCAGTGAAAACAAATAAAAAAATTCCACGATAAAAATTCCAAGTTTATTGCAAAAGTTCTATTTCCCTGGAAAATTTAGTAAGACCCACTTTCACCAAAAATTCGAAACGAGTTTAAACCAAGAGAGGCGACAGATAATCGACGTTAAGCATTAAACGTCTAACACTAGAGCGATTTATGAGTTTAAACTTCATCTCGGGGTTCGAGTTTAAACGGTCAAAAGTTAGCTAAATAAACCAGCTAATCTACAAATTCAATATGGCTCCGCATTGATTTGTAATTGTTTTCGAAATGAATTTGGCATTGCAAATTATTGTTGACTGGCCTGATGATGACGACGACGTCTGAGTCGAATTCTGGATCACATTCCACATTCCGAAGTGATGAACGATACTGAGTTTCTGTCTTTCCAAGCCCACAGTCGTCCAAGTGGTCGATTAGATTGACAATCGCCTTGAATTCCCGTCAGAAAAACAAGTTCAAAACGTAAATCTAAAATGAATAATGGTTTTCCAATAATAGAATAGTGCAACCTTCATTCCTTGGTTGTTTCTGTACAACCATATGAACGAATTATACAAATTCATCATTATACAAAACGCTGCAAATTATTACACAATGGTTTATTATTTGTTATAGATCACTCGTCTGCGAAGCCTCCAACCATCCAACTTGAAGAAAAACATCGATCGTATTTTGGTCAGCTAAAATTGGAACGGAGATTAGGCCTCTTTTGCGATTCACACTCGTGTTTCTGATTTATGGTGCGTAAAACACTTAAATTCTCGTAGCGAGCGAACGGTTTGTCCTACAGAGCTCCACGTGGTCTCAAAAAATTCTAAAAATTCTATAGAATCCTAAATTGAAGGAAAAACAATACCTTTATATCGAAATTTTTTGAGTTAGGGCGTTTTCCAAATTTCAAAATTGATTTTGGTACCCTTAGAAGTGACCTACATCAACCAAAATCTTCGGGGCACAACTAGACGCCAAAAGGAGCCTACATACCAAATTTCATCAAAATCGGTCAATGCTAAGTGGCAAAAGTGCCGCGTACGGCGGACGGCGGACGGCGGACGGATGGCCATATTTTGGTTTATTATTTTCAATAATGAACCTTTGGAATCGACCAAGAAAGAAAAAAATTTAACACCCCCTCAAAATTTGATGGTCTACGTTTCAAGGTACGTAGAATCCAAAAATCGAATAAAAATTTCCGTCCGTCCGCCGTACGCCGTACGCGGCACTTTTGCCATTCAGCATTGACCGATTTTGATGAAATTTGGTATGTAGGCTCCATTTGGGGTCTAGTCGTGCCCCGAAGCTTTTGGTTCATGTAGGTCACTTCTAAGGGTTCCAAAATCAAATTTGAAATTTTGAAAACGCCCTAACTCAAAAAATTTCGATATAAAGGTATTGTTTTTCCTTCAATTTAGGATTCTATAGAATTTTTAGAATTTTTTGAGACCACGCGGAGCTCTGTAGGACAAACCGTTCGCTTCCTACGAAAATTTGAGGGTTTAAATTTAAATATATATATATATATATATATATATATATATATATATATATATATATATATATATTTATATATATATATATATAAATCAAAACACGAGTGGGAATCGCAAAAGAGGCCTAATCTCCGTTCAAATTAGAGCTGACCGAAATGCGATCGATGGTTGGTGATTTGGATTTTTTTGTTGATTTTTTTGATTTTTTTTCCGATTTTTTTTTTTTGATTTTTATTTTTATTTTTTTCTCATATTGGATGGTTGGTGATTTTGTAGACGATTGATCTATATAGAAAAATAATAAACCATTGTGTAATAATTTGCAGCGTTTTATTCGATTTTCGGATTCTACGTACCTTGAAATGTAAACCATCAAATTGTAAAAGTGATTGAACTCGATTTCAAAGGTTTATTACCGAATATAATAAGCCAAAAAACCAAAATATCTTCACACGGCCTTGGTTCAATCAACACCCAACAACTTAAAAATCACCCCATTTCCGCAACGAATCTTCAGCCATGGATCCATGTGTTGAGATATCATCCAGCCGGTCATCTTCATCACCTCCATATCACGTTTTTTCTAGATTCTAGAAGAACCACAGAACAATCAGGTTGGAAAGATCAGGAATTGCCGTGAAGTCCGAAGCTTCAAGAGAATTTCGAATGAGAGGGAACGTTTGTATTCTATAGCAGCATAAGGGTTAGATGGGCGCCTGGATCCCCCCTCCACGCATCACTAAACCTCAAACCTCGGTAGCAGTTCCGCACATACTTTTGACAATTCCTTTGAATTACAAAGATGCTGAACGTACGGAATCCACTTCAATTCAGTAATTGAGGCTCTAGTCACCAATATTATAGACCAACACCAATATTATATACAGTGATGTGGTCATTTTCCATCCACTTCCTATGTAAGTCTTATTGTGAAAAATTGATGGAACACAATTTTGTTTTGTTAGATTGGGTATTCAGTATTTTTCAATTGAGAAAACCCGGCCTCTGAGCAATTCTATACTGTCGAATTGACGTCGCAAGTTCCTAGAGTTGGTAAATTTCAACTCGATGCCTCATCACTTCTTTATCCCATACTCTCGGACTGCAGATATTTCAGAAATTCTCTATCTTCCAAAATAAAATCTTTAATGTGCCTCCTGAGGTGAATCGAGATCGAATTGTCAAAACTCAAAGTCAACAACTTGTATCTCCGGGCTGATACGATAAATATTTGCAATCAATCCCAAAGCTTCCCTCACAACCCCCAACCTCAGAATGAAGTTGACTCATAATAATATTGTAAACAAATCGGCTTCATTCCGTTCTGACAACAGCAAAGGAAGTTACGACAAGTTCCTCCCGGTTTTCAAAACCACTCGAGTAGTTTATTTACCAATTGGCCTTTGATTAGTGGCTTAAAGTAGAAAAAATAAGAATAAAAAAAGTTTATCCCTACTCCAGTCGGTTTAATTAACAGACTTTTGCCAACTCTAAATCACAATACCCGATTACCACTTTGCGCTCTGTCCGCCCCTTCCAACTATCTGAGTTTCACTCTTCCAACTCTTCTTGTCCGCTGATCGTTAGTGGATGCTTTTCAGGGGGTTTCGAAACTCACTCCGAACCGGTGAACATTCGACTTTAAGCATAGTTTTAGAGCCGTATAATGATTAACGTTCGAGCAAGTTGGGAGAAAGCACAGATTGAAGAAGGACCGCCTAAACTTCATGGTCTTGACTCAAATGGCAAGATGGATTCCTTCCAGTTAAATACCGGAGATAACTAAACAAAATTTAGGTTCCAAATCACTAATTGGACTTCGTGTGAAATGTTCGTAAGTAATTTTTTCGGGTGTGTGTTTTGATTTAGTATTATTAGCTGCGGAAATTGAATCAGTGTATCTACCAATTTTTGAAAAACTCAATCAAACGAGACGACTTTAATTTTTTTTCGAACTCCAATGAATAATATAAAAGTTTCTTGAACCATCTAAGAGAAAATTCAAAGTTGATTTCAAATCTGTGACATTATTTTGTGGGAGTCATGGTAGAATCAATTGCAAATTGTATCAATATGAATTACTATCAATGCAAACTTCGTAGAAGGATTAGGAGAGAATCGAGGGATTATGCATGGTGAGTGGTTCAATTTTCGAAAAGATTCCTTTTCATATCGAAACTCAATGCGAGAGAAAAATGTACTAGAAAAACTTGATTCAGAGAAACAATTCAGAATAAATCAAATTTATTTCTGGACGTGAGTCAAAGTGAACTAGACATAAGAAGTCAGACGAAGATCGTGCATACTAATAATAAGATAGTGCTGTTACTTTGATACACTGTCTTGAGAGAAAATAACACAAAATTCCAAACTGACATCGGGTCCAGATTTTTCAAATATGAAATGTTACTAGCCTCATTTTGTTATGACATTCCGAAAATTGAACACTAGAAATCTGGAATGTACGATGAACGATAGGGCATCTTCTGTGAGTGTTGGGGTAAGATTTGATTGATACAAAAGTACTAGAGAGAATGCCAATTCGGAGACCCACCAACTGGAAGGATGAACTTGGTTTCCGACGAGAATACCCTCTGGAGGACCCTCATATTTCGAAGAAAAGTTGAAGCAGTGTCATGTTTTATGCAGCAGCTATAGTCAACCTATCCAGCAACCTTTTTCCCGATTTCTCCAGTTTATACTGTATTTGATAATAACCGTTTCTTCCACACCCCGCAAAAGGGTGTGGAAGGGTGTGGACTGAGTTTGTAGGAGGAGTGATGTGATCACTATTCCTACTTATCCATTGGATCCTACAGTCAATATAATCCGCGAGCCATTCCTATGAAGCACCCAGGCTCGAACAAAAACCAAAGCCTGGTCGAAAAGTCGTACTTGGTGTACGAGAGTTGATTTCACGCCAAATTTTGATCAGATCAAATCTAAAATAAAGATGTTTTTCAGTTCATTGTGTCCCTTTAACTGACCAAAAATCAGCCCAATTCCCTCTGAATCGTGTTTTTCGGTACACAAAATCAAAGGCACCTTTCCCATTCGACCTTTAAAAAAATAAAAGTAAAAATAAAAATGAAAAATAAAAATTCATAGGATAAACGCTGAAATGATTACACAACGGCTTATTATGTTTCTGTATAGATCTACCGTCTGCGAAGAACATGGCTTTTCCGTTATTAGTACATACTAACCATATCATCGCGCAGGTTTGACAATCAAGCTTATTTTGAAATAAAAAGCCCAAGCAGAAAATTAACCAAACGTGCGAGAGACCTGTCAATAGCCTTATAAGGACCAATGATTGGTGATGTGGGGAGGGCATTTCGGTCCTTAGAGGCGAGAGACCGAGCCTGACAGGCACTCACGCGTTCTGTTTAAATTTCACAATTAACGCGCGTTAACTGTAATTGGACGTCTAGGTGGTAACATTCGTTTCTGGAAATCGGGAACTATCTTAAATTCATGAGAAAATGTCGTGAACATTCGCTGGTTAGGTTAGCCTTGATTAACTATCCTCATTAGGCAAAACAGAGCTCTGAGGGATTCCAAAATTATCATACATTTTTGAACAATTCAGATTAATGAAACCGATGCCTGTATATTGAAAGTTTTCGAGCTAGGAAATTTTGTTTTCATCCACTTTTTACCAGCTAGAAGTGAATCCAAATAGCCAAGCAGTGACTCTCCTTATTTGTATACAAGAAATTCATCAATTCACACTTTCGATCACAACACAAGAACAAAAAGGTGCAAAACGCGCGCTAACTTTTAAAAATTTCAGATGGAAACCTGCACTTTGCCATATTATTTTCAATAATGAACCTTTGGAATCGGGCAAGAAAACGCTGCAAAAGATTTCACAAAGGTTTATTATTTGTCTGTATTGATCACTCGTCTGCAAAGAACACGGCTTTGCCATAGTCACTACCTACAAGATTTGGAAGAAATAAACGTTTCACAATAAATTAATTAGAAATCGGGTGTTGTGGGTGCCTTCATCGGAAAATTTGAAACTTTTTGATCATATAAAATGTCAAAGGAGATTATGCCACTTTTGCGATTCACACTCGTGATTCTTATATATCGTTTTTCTCCAATTTGAAATAGTGTTTAATTTTTAGAGACCACGCTGAGCTCTGTAGGACAAAACCTAATCTCCGTTCCAATTTTAGCTGACCAAAATGCGATCGCTTTTCATTTCTTTGAGTTGCACTCAGTTTGAGTCCTTAGCAACCAGTTATCAAACTTCCTAATAACTAGTTTAACCTCAATTCCCTGTTTTTCGAAATGAGTGGGAAGCGTTTATTTCTTCCAAATAAACTTTATTGTGAAGTAGGTATGGTGGAAAGTAGGTAGTAACTATGGTTGGTAGATGGTGACAATGGCAAAGCCGTGTTATTTGCAGACGAGTGATCTATATAGAAAAATGATAAACCTTTGTGTAATAATTTGCAGCGTTTTTCTTGATTGGTCGATTCCAAAGTTTCATTATTGAAAATAATAAACCAAAAATAATTACAACCTCTCTCCAAATTTGATGGTTTGTGAGTCACTTCTAAAGAATATATGGTGGGGGGAAACGCCCTAGCTGCAAACTTTCGATATACTTGTATCTTTTTTTCATCAATTTGAAATTTTTCGAATATCTTATGATATTTTTTCATTACCACCCATCACTCCGTAGGAACAACCAATCGCCTAATGAGGATAATCTATTACTTAATCAGTGAATGTTCCATGATTTTTTCTTTGATTTAGGATGATGTTCAATTTTTAAAAACGAATGAAACCACCCAGCTGATCAACTATTGTTGAATGAGCAATTATTACGTAATTTCTCGATCAGAGCCACGTGTATCCTAGTATCTTTTAGCCTGTTCGAGAAGACCTGCGTCCCCCTCCCCAGCACATCCATTTTTCATTTGTTTAAAATTTCCAGAAATTTTTAGATTTGAATGACATCACGAAGAGTTATGTGGGACCAACGTTTTGCCAATGAGGATAAATAATTACATAAAAAATGAGATTTCTTTGACGTTCTTTCAGCAATTTGATGTATTATATAATTTTGAGAAATCAATTAAACCATCAAGACGATCAGCAACCATAATTAACGTGTTTGTTGTGGAATTAATCAAGACATGTGGGCCCTACTAATCCTGCCCTTAAGACCCAAACCCCCTCCCACTACCACCACGACCATCTACCCCCGGTCCTAGGACAGTTGGTTCTCTCCCCACGTTAGTTGTTTACTCTGAGGGATGGATGTGATGAGTCAAAAATACGAATGTGAATTGCACATAAAATTCCAGCTGACCAGATGCGATGTATTCACGTTGCTTCAAATAGAATTTTATGTCAATCAGCTGTGCTTCGCTAACAACCAAAAATCAAATTTCGTATAGAAGGCTTCCAAAACTTAGGAGTAACGATGTTTTACCAGGGGGAACTTACTGACAGAATAATTTATTGTTAACCATGCGGGATAATATCGTTGGTAGGTACTTTCTTCCGTTGACGGAAGGCCGTCTATCGTAGCGGGTGATCTATACAGAAAAACGCTGTAAATTATAACACAAAGGTTTATTATTTTTCTGTATAGATCTCCAGCCTGCAAAGGACACAGCTTTGCCATTGTCACTACCTACCAACCATATTTTTGCTTCACAATCAAGGTTATTTTGAATACGCTTCACACTCAATTTGGAGAAATAAAGAGTTATGGTTGTCTTCATTAGGAAATCAAAATTCATTTAATCAAAATCGGTCCATGAAAACAAAGGGGCGTGCCGCGTACCTCGGACGGCGAATTTCAGATGTTGGCAAACCATGGCTCATGTTTATTCACTATGTTTCAAAGCTGAGTCACAATTTTATATCAGTTTATTGGTACGATACCATCTTCTTTAAACTTTTACAGTTCAAAATCAATTTTCTAGTCGAATATCAGTCGCAGATTTCCAAGCATTTCGGTTGATCTATTTTCGTACCCTCAGCAATACGGGCTTTCACCCGGCTGTGACGCGTTTTGTCTAAATCACACCTCAGCATTAGTTCATGTATCCTCCGCTAGAGATAGTAAAGCATTTTTCCCTTGAATCACCTGCATCGCATTAACTTAAGCTTTACCGAAATAGGTAATTAAGCTTATCTCATATGATTCAAAGGAAAAATGCTATATTAACCCTGAAGTAATACTGTACAAGTGGTCCCGGGGTGAGTCCTAAGCAGAGGGAGTGGGGTTTTAGTTGGTAGCCCCAATTCATGGGGAGTCCAACACTGTTGGGGTGACTTCCCCTTCGCTCTTAAAGAGTTTCCCCACTTCCGTAACAAAAAAAAAAAAAAAATGATCCCTGGCGGAGGATACACAGACAACGTACGATAAAATCTGGAGGAATTAATCTGAATAAAATCTTAGCTTCCCTGGTCGGGGAAGCTGATGTTATCCAACTGACGTGTCAATATTGGATTTCCGTCGGTAGTGTATGACAGAAGTAATACCAATATATCAAGTAGCCAGGCACCTATGACGGGGAGAATAAGTTTTATGAACTTGTGACGAGCTAATATCAATGCCTATTCAAGGATTTTGATTTCCGTTGCAGCCGACGCCATGTACGTGGTTGGAAAAACGGAAGTTTTTCCCTCGTACTGTATACAAGTTTATGCCTCATGTTACGGCTGGAGTTTGCATCGCATGTCGCGTGAGTGCTGACACGATTCTCCTTACAATGTCTAACACGTAGTTCCTCGAAGGATCCCTCGAACCGGCAAATAAGAAGAAGTCATATTGTACGTGGGTCAAACTTATTTGAAGTATGATAGACGGATGAAAACATCTGGTGCGAGATTCCAACTAATTTCTCCTCCCATAAAAATCCAAAAGTTGTCATTTTTATTTGCAGCGTGAGTTATAATATGACTGAACGATGTCACAAGATAAGTGGAGAATTGGATGTTTTAACGAGTTCAGTGCAACTGAAGTTTTTAAGCATAGTTAATTGTAAGTGGTTACAAATTCGTGTGAGTACGAAGAATACGGAAGATCAACGATGATCGTAATTTCTTGTTAATGTTACAGTCAAAATAAAGTATGTTTATCCCGAAAAATCTCGTGGTCAGGTGTGCTTCCGAAAAAGAGAACGACCTGTTTTTTTGTATGTCTTAACACCTTGCATTCTTCATGCTGTTACCAATCTGCCTGAATCTTTTTGAAATCGGTTTTAACAGTATCCGTGGTGGTCCCGTTTCAAACAGATTTCATTTTGCTTAGTTAAAAGAGTCGAAAATTTGTGAAAGAAATTGAAAAACGTGGTTGCCGTTTTCGGGAAGATTGGTCCGTATTCAATTTACTTCCCCTGTGACTTTCGACTGAGTCGATGGAGAACCATTTGTGTATATTCAAATTAAAGGTCTGATTATAAGCTTTAAAATGAGATGCTATATGAAGGGGGTTCCGATAACTAAAAGGTGCTGTGAAGGGGTGGGGGAAAGGGGGACATTATACTGGGTTATTCGATCAGAACCTGCATGAACCGTATCAAACGTATTTATGCTCAAGTAGGTAAGTTTTCCTACCAAATATGAAAGATATAGTACTGTAATAACCTGCACATAATATCCTTTTTTTTTTTTTTTTTTTTTTTTTAATCTCCCCTCAAAGACAAAATGTCTTTTGTGACGGAGGGGGCACGCCATAAAACGAAATAAATAAATAAATCAAATATAATGGGGAGGACGCCCAGGACTCACCCGACGCCGGCCCTAGGGATGAGGGATGATGAGGAAGGTGGGGGTGGGAGAGAGGGATGAAGGGAAGTGCCTCTATAAAATGACCACCAGTTTAAATATGAGCCGAGCAGTACGCGGCGGGTGACACCACGGAGTACACCTACTGAGATGCCCAACTCGCGCAACTCCGTGGCACTTTTCCCGCACCACACTCCGCGCCACGACAAGGTCGCAGCCATCACCCTGATGTTGTTGGGTGCCACTCCTTTTAGCTCTGACACTGCTTGCCGTAAATCATCTCTATCATACTTTCTTATCTTAGCCCGCCAGGTCTGCTCCATGTCCATGCTGCCATTAACAACCTGGACATCCAGGATAATGCAAGACCTGTCGGGCTTGACGGCAACAATGTCAGGCTTCTTGCCCTGGTCACTTGGCATGTGGTATAATCTCTCCCTTTCAACATCCCAGCCGCTGGATGACAAGGCACCTGCTATCTGCTTGGCGACCGCATCATGACGTAGGATGCGGCCCCCATGAGTTCGTGGACACTGCTGCACTACATGATACAGGTGTTCATTTCCACTCCGACAGGCACGGCAAAGGGTATCTGTCATCCCACGACTACCCCTTGAACACCGTACCGCTGTTGGCAGTGTTGCCACGCGGACGGCGTGGAAGTTCCGGTAGTCGCGGGCCCCAATGCCCTCCGAAGCCCAATCTACCCATTGGGATGAGACAAGGCTTTCGGAGCACTGTCGGAGTTCTTTACCATCTACTGACTCATGCAGGGCAGCAGCAAACTCAGCAGACGAACTGGGTTTTGGAGCAGATGGTGTTGCTCGGTCGCACCATGCTAACTGCTGCCTGACAAAATCAAGATCAGCAGCCGCACGGGCGACCTACCAGCTCGACCCTTGAAGGGCTAGCAGGCGCTGGCGGCGCAGGGAAGGGATACATGCCGAGAGAGACACAATGCCAAGCCCACCGGATTTGACCGGTGCGTGGAAATAGGCACTTGGGACACCAGGTGGGAACTTCAGCCAAGAGCGCACAGCAGAGCGAACTTGTCGATCTAACTCTTGCAGCCTCCCCGCCGTAAGCCTGCCAAAGACTAACCCATAGGTCAGCTTTGGCAGTAAGTACGTGCGGAGGAGGCGCAGCTTCTGCTGTGGCTTCAATGGAGCCTCATCATATTTGGTAGGAAAACTTACCTACTTGAGCTACTACATCATATTATGAGGTTTCTACAATCAACTTCCACAACACTCGCCGGTTTTCAATTTTTTGACACGCCAATAAATACTTAACTTTATGGGGTAAGAAATGAGAACTTCATAAACAGTTAAACGTTGTTTATTGAAAAAAAAAACTTGGCAAAAATCGATAATTTGAGTCTACAAGAATTTGAGTTGAATGTACGTAGTGAACAGAATGACCTTGTGAGCAAATTTTTTAGTTAAATTTATTCAATGGTCAACTTGGGAGGCACCTTGACGCCTCATCTGCTCTCTCACCCAAGTACTGTAGAAAAAAGGACCTCGGGAGCGAGACTAGTGTCGTAGTCTTCAAGTCTGGAGACCATCTGCATCACATCAAACTTCAGACCTATCTCTTTTTCGACAATCTCAATCGCTCATCTAGTAAAGTCTAGGATCACCTCAAGCAATCCGGTATCATGGATGTGTGGAGAATAAAAAATATCTTCCTTTCCTTTGGTAACCTGGTTTTAATTGACCAGAAACCAAATTCTCACCCTGATAAGGTGGTTTTCATAAACTAGTAGTGAATACCCTGTAACTTGGTTATGAGAGACCGGAAACCTGATTTCCACAATCACTCGGACAAAACAACCAAATCACTTTATTTAGTAACTTAAGAGAATAGTAATTAAAATCAGATCGTCGAGTCGACTCAAGTAAATCTATTAGTTGATATCTTCATTCAAAGTTTACAGCGAGTTATTTATTCAATACGGGCAAGCCCAATACAACTCTACGATAGAAAAATATATATATTAAAGAGAAGTACAGATGATAGATAATAGAGGAGACAAGGTTAGGTGTTATTTATCCATGTTGCTTATAATTTTGTTATAGATAACTTTCGCTGACTGATAAAGAATATCCAGGTCGGGGCATTTCTGGAGGGCTTGATTCATCATTCGGGGCATCCTGCATAGTGGGCGGTTGTATAGATAATTAGTGGGGGAGAATGATGTCCAGAAGAGATCATGAGAACGTGTGCCCAATCGAGGGACGAGAAATCTAATCTCCGCCAGGACAGCTGGTGCGTCCACCGATCCCCGAACCAATCCCAGCAGAAATCCCACATCCGCTTGGTGTCTGCGAGCTGAGGGACTCAACAAGTTAATCTCAGCAGCCAGGGAATTATAATCAAGGTCCTCCCACGATATGCGAAGCTTGTATGCCACATACCTTAAAAATCCACGGTGAAACCTCTCAACTTGGCTGATGTGGCACTGGTAAAATGGATTCCAGACAACCGAGGCATACTACAAAATTTGAGTCACCAGCGCTTTGTAGAGTGTCATTATAGATGGTATATAATCGAATTCTCTGATGATCCGATTGATGAGTCCCAAGACCCGCTTTGCACGGCCAGATATGGCCAAAATATGGTCCGAGAACGAGAGACGACCATCAAGGAGCGCACGGCATTCACCCGCAGTAATGGTTCATTGCCTAACATGGATAGGTGGACAAACGGAATCTGGGAGCGGTGGAAAGTCATTACTGAACACTTCGACGGGTTGAGAGACGAACCACTCGATGGGCACCAACGCACGAAGGAGTCGAGACTCTCCTGCAGCATCAAACAGTCCGAGGGTGAGACAATGATATGAAACAGTTTCAGATCGTCAGCGAACAGAATAAACCTAACCCCCTTGATATTGTTAATATCAAGTACTGGATATTGTTAATGGCCAGTAGGAAGAGCAAGGGACTCAAATGGGAACCCTGCGGAACTCCTGATGAGGCAAAGACGGTTCTTGATACGGTGTCCCTCAGACGAACCATCATAGATTGATTGGTCAAGTAACTCTCCATCCACGCAATCAGGCTCCCACTACTCCCAGCCCATTCAGCACAGATAGGATAGCTCGGCGGGAAAGTCGATCGAAGGCTTTCGAAAAATCAGTAGAAATGAGATCCACCTGATGCCCCTTACCCAACTCTATTAACGCATTAACGCTATCAACGCATTATGAACCACAGTGGAGCTCATCAAGACCCAAACACCGGTCTGCTCCTATTACTCAAGTTGGACTGAACTGTAATAAATTTTCAACTCCTAAAAGATAGTTTGACAACCCCTCCGTTACCTCTTACCGATTCCTCTTTTCTCGAAGAATAGCAGGCCTCCTCCACATAAACCTCCTCATCTTAAGTTAATATTGAATAGTCGAGATATTAAATCCAAAGTTTTATAATGTAGTCACGAGTTACAACCGTTGAGTTGGTCATACTGAAGTTTTTTAATTTAGAGCTCTCGGCTACAAATGAAAATGATGAGTTGCTCTCCGTTCTCCGAGACTTCCCAGGCCTTTTCCCCGTCAACTGTCCTGTTTTCCCTAACTCACCTTTCTTTCTTAAGATGGATATCGTGGTGTTACTTCTTCCAAATCGACAATTGATTTCGGTTAAAAAGTAGTATCGTACTATAGTACGATATACTAGAGTACACTCTAAGTACAACGCTTGGTCTTGTTGACTTCTGAACGTTTTCTTTATTTGAAAAACCCCAAAGTCCATATTATATTGTAGTGATGTGACAACATGGAACTTTAACGAAACGATTTATTAATCACACAGTGCGCTAGCAGCCTGTAAAGACAGGCAGACTGAAAAGACAAACGCTGATGGAGTCAAAGTAGAGCTCAACTTCCCTATGTTTGGCAATAAGAAATCGAACAGTGTAACTCTGAACTCGTTGGAAATAATTTAAGTCAGCCAAGTTTGTGGAATCGCGGGTACCTTGGAACTCTATCGTTCACTCCCTTCCTCTCTCCTCCTTGTCTCATAACTTATAGAAAAGAAATCAATCATAGGTTAAACCATGAATTGAAGGGGAGACGGCAAGGACCACCAGAGTGGGAGCGGGTCGCTGAAAGAACTCCGAAGAAGTAGGAACGGGGGTTACAGTTAAAGCGTACAAAGGTTTCCCCGCTCGGAACTTACAAAGGGTCGCCATATTGGGGCCACCCTCTGTAATCAATTATTCCATCAGACACAGAAGCGTGGGAGGTTAGGATCATTGATTTCTCTCGAGATATCTTCAGTACCTACGAATTCGCCTTGCAAAATTTCCAAAACGACATGATTGTGATGGATTAACTTCAGCCCAGAAGATGATGCGTCATAAATGAGATTATATCAAGTTACGTTTCGTGGTTGAATAGTGCCAATACTACGAGTATTCTTGGTGACTTAGTCAATTTCCCCAGCCTAAACTTGATAATAGCCACTGTGCCTTAGAAAACGTGAAATACAAGTCAATGAAATCATCAAAATAACGATCCAATTAATTTCTCCAGACTATATTTTTGTAAATGGACACTGAGTGGAAAACCATTTTGTATTTTCGAAGGCGTTTCGAAAGCGTTTGACAAAACCGAGCTCACTAATCGATCGGGCATACATGAGAGCAGGAAATGAAATTAAAAATGGAATTATTGACTAAATGAATGTCAATAGTAAGCCGACAAATGTAGTAAGTCTGTGTGTTGAGAGAAGTAATTATTAGGTTAAAGGCATAAATATTACATCCAATTAAACGTTTCGCTGACATTTGCGTTAGCGAATGCCTTTGGTGGTGTAATGATACAAAGACGAATGTCCTCAGAGAATTCAAGGGGATCACTGATCATATGGCTCAGATACCTTATCTTTTTATTGATGGAGATCCATACATCCAAAATAGTTGGAACGCGGTTGCCGCCAGACTACTGAGGCGCTTATAGATCCCTCAATCCTTCGGCGCATGCAATTAATTACTGTGCCCTACACTACGAGGGTAAGTCCACTAAGGCATGCTCAAAGCTCAGGCATCAGAGAGGTCGGACGGAGGGAAAAGCCCACTACGGTATTGACCGTGTTGTGGGGAGACTTGACGGAACAATGGCAATTTGAAGGGTTGTACTCTGAAGACAGAGAACCCTCGCGAGGGAAATTGTTGATGTAGCTAGCACAAGGTACATATTAGGACTTCCTCGGAAGACCACCAATTCTCATTCGGCACATTAATTTCACAATCTATATACCTCGTGAAATTCATTGAATCACTTGAAAGGATTCATTTAATAATGAAAAATCAAACAGGCATCGCCTAAATAAACGTTATGCAAGTCGTATGAAAATAGATATTAAAACAACAATAAAAAACCACAGCAACATAGAAACTTATGAACAGAATAACAAAAACATAATGATAATAAATAATAATTTCTTGCTCAACTACTCCATATTCCTTGGCTAATATTTTTAATAATTAATTTATCTTTACCCAGTTCTCGAGTAAATTGTCACAGCTGAGTTTTTCAAATCATTGAATGAATTGAAAAAGTATCATGTTCGGGTTAAGCTTTGTGAATTATAACAATTATAATGAATTATAATTATTGACGGTTCTGGCGTGGAGCATGGCTGCGTGTGAAAAAGTGCGGCTTGGTAGTACAGCAGATAGTGCTATGGCTCTGCTTCGAACCTCCGGAGGAGACCCTCTTCATCAATCGCACCCCTGAAGATCTAGAAAAGGAAGACAAGATCCGTCCAATCATGCCGGACACTCAGAGCCAGCACGTCAAAAACAAACAGTGATTTATAGCTAAATCTAGCGTCATACGAGCCTCATGCCTTATAGCGCAGGAACGATAACCCCTCGAGGTATGGGAATTTTTACTCCAACATTTATATAGCTCGGATGTAATTCAGTTTTGGTAAGAACGGGGACGGTTGAGTACCACCACCTTCTGTTTGTCCTTAGACCGAGTAATTGCATCGATCCGCGTTGCAACTGACCTCTAAGCGACAATCCCAATTAAAAAGTTACGAGTCCGTTAAACGAGAAAAACAGGGAGCTTTGTTCCAAGGAGCTCGTTACGAAATCAGAAGTGGTGAAGCATACCGTCACAAGAAGAGGGTGACTAGGAGAAAAAAATCATTAAATTGCCCCCCCCCCCCACCAACCGTCATTCCCGCCAGTATATCCAGGGTTTTTATAGATGGTGAGTAGTAAATACCCCGAAGAAAGTGTCGTTTAACTCTTCTAAATTTAACGGTTGTCATTCTAAGACAACGTCCGCCTCTACTTATTCTGCAATGGGTAATGAAGAGTAAATGCTCACCAGGCCGAAATTAGACGATTAGGTTTACATGTTTTACGACCGCTAGGTTTTAACGGTCTCAAACATTGAGTCGTAATTCTTATTGCAACCTGAATAACAAAATCTCGCAAAAAGGAAAAAGTAAGTTTGATAGGACAAAAACAATGTAATCGTTAATCGTTTACGTTAGATGTTAGTTAAGCAGACAACATAAACCATTTCGAGAATCTTATTTACATTTGATTGCATTTTGAAGCTTGTTTAGCATTAGATTTAGAATAATGTGCCCCCTAACCAATATGACATTCAACGCGGCTATTCACATGGGTAGACGGCAGCTCATGAAGTGCGTCTACCCGAGTAGACGAGAGCCTCCCGCGACTTTTCACTTTCTACCCCTCGTGAATGATGAATTGCCGGTATAGAGCTCAGTTTGCGAACTGAATAGCATTTCATTTTCTTCGATCTGATACGCCTTTTTGTGATGAACGGTACTGGTTTTATAGTTATTTCTGTAAGGTTTGATTTTAGCACCTACTTTTGTTATACTGTAGGATGGTAAAACTTTTGATAACCAATGATTTTGGCTCGTACACTTGTTGCAATTTTTATTTCAATGAATCAGTGATATTTTGTGCCCATGTGAAAACATTGACTGATATTTTATTGTTTTGATCGGTTTATTTTTTCTTACAAAAAGCTACTTGTAACATTTCGAGACTGATTAACATACTGTTGACTGGTAATTATGTTGTGACCACAACTTTTCATTGTTTGATAATCCTCCTTACTAGAAAGTTTTCATGACTATCAAATTTATTCATTTTATACCTGTCTACCTGCTATATTTCTATAACAGAGTTGAATTTGGTCAATCGTGAAGGGCTCTAGATCTCATGAAACAGAGATCAGTGCAATTATTTTCCATCTGATTTATTGCACCATTCGTAATGCAAAACGTAGAGATAGAAAAATGCTGTAGGCAGGAGCACTGAGGGTCAGGATAAAACATTAGATCGTCGCACGTGGCCGTCTACCCCAGTTGACGGGGTGAAGACAGTAATTCCCACTTGCGGAGGAAACCCGTAGGGCTCGCGTAGAAAGTATTATTAACCTGGAAGTTCCAAATTCCAATGGTTACTTACCTCACCTGGAGGTGTCCAGCTAAAGGGTTGCATGAGTTGTAAAAGGAGAATTGCTGTTCAATTTCGAAAATAAATAAATAGTTGAAAATAAATCCACCAGATAATAATATTATCTGGTGGATTTATTTTCAACTATTTATAATAATATTATCTGGTGGATTTATTTCCAACTATTTATTTATTTTCGAAATTGAACAGCAATTCTTCTTTTACAACTCATGCAACCCTTTAGCTGGACACCTCCAGGTGAGGTAACTAACCATTGGCATTTGGAACTTCCAGGTTAATAATACTTTCTACGCGAGCCCTACGGGTTTCCTCCGCAAGTGGGAATTACTGTCACCCCGTCAACTGGGGTAGACGGCCACGTGCGACGATCTAATGTTGTATCCTGACCCTCAGTATCTCTAGAAAGTGAAGTCTGTGATTTTCTACAAGATTGTTTTGAAAATAATCATATTATATTTTGTTATTTATTATTTTATTTCTTACTATTTGTATTGTTGTGTTTTTGTTGTTGTTGTTTTGTTGTATGGGTGGGGTGTGTTGTAAATGGTCGAGAAGCCATCACAAATAATCAATGACATACAGCTAGTACTTTGCAAGCTATACCACGCACCTGCTCTACATCAACGGGAAATATAATTAAATAAAAAATATTTTTCAAAATAATTAAATGCAAATGTAATCACAATAAAGAGAGTTTTAGAGAAATTACATGCTAAATACCGTCAACAATTTAATTGACATCATTCCACGAACCAAAAATAAACTATATCCAACACGTAATCTAAGTCCTAAGGCTTCTAGCAAGAGTAGGTACTTATGTGTTATAGAAATAATATCAGCACATCCACATTTCAAAAAAGGTAATGAGAAACAACCTTGGTATGGACTATCGGATTTAAAAACGCATATTTTTATTTACAATCCCCATGAGCTAACAGACAGAGAAAATAGAATGAATTCGGGCATTTTATTTAGAAAGTTAAGTTTATGGGGAAAGGACGCGACGTAAAAGCTTTGATGGTACATTCATTCCCTCCGTCACAAACTTTCATTACGAAATTTTTATGTCAGCAATAAACCAGGACTTATTCTCGGGACAATGATCAAGTGGTTGCGAGAGTCACGTAGCACAGACTAGAAAGGATTCGTTATGATGTTTTTCCTGGCAAAGGTTGAGTCAGTTGATTAATAACAATACACACGTCGAATGTAAATCTGTCTTATAGGTCAACTATTGTCTACCCAGATAGTTAGTTGACTAATAATAGCTGAATTGATTGATTGATTGATGAATCTTGGCAAGATCATATTACATAATTACAAAATACCCACAACTAAGTTATCGATTAAGTAAAAAAACGTCTGCCAAGTGGGTGTGGCACATAGCTTCCTCGTATCCATAACCCGATTAAATAGATGATCCGATGCATAGTAGTTAATCTCAAAACACCAATCTTTAAGTACCTTTCACTACCCTCATAGGGGACCATCTACACGCTAATCTGGTCAATTCTAGAAAATGTCATCAAATTCGGATGAAAAATGTAAATGTTATGGCTGTTACAAGGATTTTACGTATGCGCATGCGCAGAGGCTTCTGTAAATTTTAAGGCCTTGATTTTCATTGAGGACCATGAAAAAGGTTGTATGATCTGGTCAAAAATTTTAAGTAGGGAAGGGAACCAGATCCCCTTTATATTTGAATAGTTGCGCTGGAAACAAAAAAAGGATCCAAGAATCCGCTGGGTGAAAATTATCGTCAGAAATTGAATATATTGAATTAATAGCAATGAGATAAAGACATATAGCAGTAGGACTGTAATTTTTAAGGGTTTTTGAGGGGTGTGCGATCTGTGTCCACAAAATACTTGTAATAGTGAAGACTCGCCAATTTTCGCTCGAGCGTTGACTTCCCCGGCCGGGGAAACTGCCAGGAACCAGGAATGAAGGCGACCGACGACAAGTGGACACAGTTGGGAGAGCTTTATCATACCGCGTATTTTAGATTGAAAAATAAAATTAATTTCGGCGGTGGTTGAAATAGGATAAAACGGTTTTGAAAGGCGGTGTAGACAATCGCGGGTTTTACTTGAGGAGAGCTCGAAGGCAAGAAAAAGACCGGCTTCCAAGATGGACATCTAGAGGGGGGAAGCAGAGTAAGAACTCGGGAGCTGAGTCCACCAAAACAAGATGTTTTTATTAGGTACCTTATCAAATAGGCCTCTGGCCGCTACAGACCATCTACAATCTAATCCGCGTAATCCCTAAAAATGTCATCGAAATCGGGTAGAAAATGTGGAAGTTATGGCTGTTACGAGGAATTCACGTTTGCGCATGCGCAGCGGCTACTGTCATTTCGAAGGTGGTGATTTTCATAGAGGACTATTTAAATACTAATCTGTAACATCCCTGAAAATTTCATTGAAATCGGACGGAAAATGTAGAAGTTATGGCTGTTACAAGGAATTCACGTTTGCGCATGCGCAGCGGCTACTATCAGTCGGAAGGTGATGCTTTTCATAGGGGACCATCCAAATACTAATCTGTAACATACCTGAAAATTTCATTGAAATCGGATGGAAAATGTAGAAGTTATGGCCGTTACAAGGAATTCACGTTTGCGCATGCGCAGTCGCTTCTATTAGTCCGAGGATGATGATTTTCATAGGGGACTGTCTACACACCAACCCGCACAATCCCTGAGAATTTCATAGAAATCGGACAATAACTTCGTATAGTTATGCGCGTTACAAGGAATTCATGACAGACAGACAGACACACAGACACGGAACAAAAATTGTTCAGAAAGGTCTAAAACGCAAAACGCGAGTGGAAATTTTGATTTTGGAGAACTTTTTTTTCGTTTGAAAAATGAAAACAAAGCTTCCGCTACCTTGGTAGACTCGGAAGCAAAAAGTAAAGTAAAGTAAACAACCATTTCAGGTTGGATTTTCGTCCGACTCCCATTCCTGGCGTCGCGGATGTCATCAGCTGTCTTCCTAATGGAAGATCAGAATTCGTTCTGATGATTTCGCTCATGGCTCCCCATTGACCTCACCGCCCTGGGTTGCGACGAGGGGGAACTTCGACGGACTTGCCCAAAAATATGCTCCCGAGGCGAGCCTCGAACTCACGGCCCCTGAAACCGGTCCGAGTCTCGTCTCCAGAGATACATGCCGTAGCCACAGCTCACCCCAGCAGTGCTCAGTCACAGCTGACCCCAAAGTTCGAATATAATTCATAACTGCAAGGTAATTAGTAACTATTGAAGGGATAAAGCGAGAGCTGTCAAAGGTAGGAAGTAACTTTCCAGAAAGAAAGATCAATACCTAATCGATGACTTCACAATGAAAGTTCACCCCTGTCAACCCTCAATATAACGAACTTAACTTCGAAAATTAGCCAAGACCGCGTCCCGAATATTAGTCTTGTTGGTACTTTCGCATTATACGGGCGCCACTACATTTTTAGGATTTTTGGTACCGGAAATCAATTAAAAAAACACAGATTTATACAAAACACACTTTACTCATAATGAAAGCAAAAGTAACCTCAAATGAACGGCAATAAATCACTCGAGACACTGACCCAATCTACTTCCTTATCTCTACTCAGATAACATGCAGTGACAGGTGATGCAGCTGCCCGGTCAATGACCTGACATTTGCCTGCTCGGAAGGAGTTTGGCGGGCGAAAGTATGACTCATCGTGTATAGTTTGATTCGTTACGAAACACGGAAAGTCCTAGGAACATAGTTACGATAACCTAACCGCCGCAGCGCGCTGTATATAAGTGGCGCCCGTATAATGCGAAAGTACCGTCTTGTTTTATAAATTGAGCGACTCAAGTAATAGGTAGGAACACGATCAAACGACAGGTTCATCCTGAGGGTTATTCCAACACTGAACTTTTATTACACCTGGAAAGCTTGATGAAGAATGTAAACCTTTAAATTCTACACTATTCATTGAATATACCGATTTTGGGTTTTTTTCATGACTTTCTCAAGCATAGCAGGCATTATGTTGGAAATTCCTTCCAGATGTCATTTTTTAAATCTTAAAGGAAGGACCCTTGGGCGATTCACAAAAACACGGGTTTAAAAAAAACCATAGAAGAAATCACAAGGGGACAAAGTAGGTGATCCGGCCACTGCAAATGACTCCCAGACGCGTTCTGGGGAGTGTTCCCTTAAAACAGCCATCTTGTTTTTATTGGGTGTTACAAAATTTATTGTTTTTTTTTTGTTTATTGGACTTTTGGTTCCAGCAAGACGGTGCAACAACACAAACCGCGAATGCATCGACAGCTGTTTTGAGGGAACACTTCCCAGAACGCCTCATCTTCGTCAAGGCGATTTGCAGTGGGCGCGTCTCCAACTTTGTCCCCTTGTGATGTTTTCTATGGGGTTTTATGAAATCCAGTGAACTTTCCAAGGATCCTTCAAGATCTATAGAACGACATCAGGAAGGAATTTCTAACATAACGCTTGCTATGCTTGAAAGAGTGAAGACAAACGCCAGGGCCAGGAATCAGTATTAATCAATCAGATCAGTATTTCCGACGACAGAAAATGTTACAATAAAAACTTCGATATGTAGAAATTCACTTGGGGCTTCCAACATAACATGTTGTCCTTAACCCTGTACAAACGATGAGCCGCTTAAAAGATCCGGTCTTTTACTCCTTGAAGTTCTGAGGGCACTGAAGTCTTTAATTTGAATCAATTTGAAGCTGAATAAAAGTATTTGTGACTCAATCTTGAAGCCAATCTCTCTCAATAAAAAAAGTCTGCCAATTGTGTGTGACATATAGCTTCCTCGTAAACATAACCCGAATGCATAGGTGATCCGATCCACTGCAGCTAATATCAAAACATAGATCTCTCAGTACCATGCACTACCTTCCATACACACCATATACACGCCCACCCACATAATCCCTGAAAATTTCATCAAAGTCGAGTGGGAAAAGTAAAAGTTATGGCTGTTACAAGGTTTCTACGTCTTAGCAGGAGCAGAGGCTACTGTCAATCTGCGGGTCATGTTTCAATAAAGGACTACGAAACACACCAACCAGCATGATGCCAGGAATTCTCATCATAATCATACAATAACTTCGGTTCGAGCGTTCTTACACATGTGTCGGTGTGTCTATTGTGTGTCTGTCATGAAGTCCTTGTTACGGGCCAAACTATACGATGCTATTGTCTGATTTCGTTAAAAAATTTCAGGAATTGTACTTATTGTAGATGATCTCCTATGAAAATCATCACCCCCGGACTGAGAGTAGCCATTGGGCATGCGCAAACGTGAATTCCTTGTAATCCTGGGGTTTGGGGTTTGTCCCTGGGATTTGGGTGTTCGCTTGTAGATGGTCCCTTATTAGGGCGATGCAAGGTACTCAGAGATTAGCTGCTATGCATCGTATCAAGCTATGTGCCACACCCACTTGTTGGACTTTTGTATTTCCTTCTCCTCTTCCTTCTGCTTATAAATTCAGTATAATATTTTACAATATTGTAGAATGATATTTACAGCACTTACATTGGAAGATACTGAATTTTCCTCATTCGGAGAATATTATTCAGGATCTTGTCATGGCTCGCACCTCACAACAATACGAAAAAAGGCGGGAATTCAACTATTTTCACTCTACAAGATGTTCTTGTTGCATCTTCCGTATGAAATGATTATACACTTTGCACTGTGTAGTTGCAAACATAAGTACATTATTTTCCTTTACTATTTGAGGAAACTGGAAGAGAGCAATATCGTTTTTCAAAACCAATGCACTACACAGCGTAGAGAGATCAGTATGACAGGTAATTTCAGAAGTGGTCGACGTACAAATCGAGGGGCCGCATTGTTAAATCGTCGCGTTCCAGCTGAGGGAGTGCTTTTCACTCATTTGGATTGCTTAGTGCCATTTTTTGGCCGATTCAGACCGAACAAAAGTTGATAAGCTGAAAAGGTCAAGAGTGGGTGCGAAGGTAATTGGGGAGGCGGAAACACCAAAGGTAGCTTGTAATACACTACCCCTGCTTGCTCTTGCCTAGATTAAACTATCCAGGCCTGATTAGATGGGGCAATCTCGAAATGCACCCCATTTCCAGTCACTGCCCTTTCCAAACCCCGACTTAAGAACAGTTGGAGTGATTTTCCGGTTCCGTGGGTTTCCTCTTATTCGTTCTTAAGTGGCGGAGCTTTTATCAACTGCGTGAGATGGAAAATGTTGGAGAGATAATATTGCGACTGGGATCACCGGAGGTTACGGGATAGTGTTTAATTACTCAAGCGTCGGATAACGTTGATAATAGCTCGATCTGAGTACCATGCTTTCTTGCACTTACTAAGTCAACACTTCAATCGAGGAATAATGGATCAAGAATCATTTGGGAGAAAGATATTAATGGAACATGCGCAATCAAAGTTTCAAGTAAATAACTGATATTTGCCGAAAAAAACTATGCAAACTTTAACTGGTTCCTTACCCTTGGGAAATTCTTATCCATTAAGAGAATGTACATTCATTCATTCAAAATTAAAATCACGCTTCCAGTACCTAAAGGATGATGCTTCTTTCAAATTTTAAAGGTGACTGAAGGGTAAACAGAAGGGCAAGTGAACTAACATTCGAGATAGAAATAATCCTTGAACTGATCTGGTCCGTCATCTGCTGCCATACTAGACTCACTGAAAACTGTCTTGTTTTTTCTACTGCCGTATTCAAATGAAGAATGTAGGATTCTCAATTCTACAGTTCTTAGTATCTGAATTCAATGCAATATTGGCAGCACTGCATCACCTCTCACCGTTGTGTGAGAGGACATCTTGTTAATTCAGTTCATGAAGTTCCCCTAATAAAATATCTCTCTTTCATAGTTCGTCTTTTTCCTTGATTTACTCCTGGTTCTTGATTTAAAACATCTTGAAAGAATGCCTTCATACAAAGGATATTTCCTGTTCATTCAACAATAGGAACTTACGAAGAACGATGATCTGACTAAACTGAAAGAATTCTGCAACGCGATGTAGCAGATGAGGAGAAGCGTGCATGGATTACCCGTCCACAAATAACACAGCTTATCCACTAATAGTACTGACCAACCATATTTATTACCAAGCAAGATTAAAAATCAAGTTTATCTGGCATTAAAATCGTTATCCAAAGAGGCTACATTGAGTAACATGAACCTTTCTTCAAAGAGACAATAAAAGATTGTGTTTGAACAGCTGGAATTTTATTGCAATTTTGGCCTACTTCTGTCATTGATTGGCCTACTCTGTTCCTGATTTCGTCCAACCCCCAAGTCCTCTTAGGGAGCGAACGGTTGCTCCTTCAGAGCTCTGGGTGGCTAAACCAACTAATTTACTTCAAGAACCTTCCATCAATTACATACATGTGGGTGATTGATTGACGTCATGAATTATGTAATTCTGTAACATTTAAAACAAACATACGAATTAATAAATTAAACTGATATTTTCTGGGGAATGCATCCAGTATGATACCACTCGTTGAGTGACAAGGTCCTCTGTATGCCGGAAATGATACGTACTGACTCGAAAATAAATCGAAAATACGAAGAGTAGGATTCATCATGATAGGTTGACGTGGTGGTGTCTGTCTGTGTGTGTGTGTCTGTCATGAATTCCTTGCCGCAACCATAACTTCTACATTTCTCATCCGATTTTGATAAAATTCTCAGGGATTGTGCGGGCTGCCGTGTATTTTATCTCCTATGAAAATCATTACCGCCGGACTGATAGTAGCCGCTGCGCATGCGCAAACGTGAAATCCTTGCCACGGCCATAACTTTTGCAATCCTGACCAGATTTCGATGACATTTTCAAGGATTGTGAATTGGCATGTAGATAGTCCTCTATGAATATCATCAACCCCGGACTGATGGTAGCCAGCGGGCATGCGCAAACTTTTATTTCCTTGTTACAGCCATAACTTCTACATCTCCAATCTAATTTCGATGAAATTTTCAGGAATTATGCGAGTTGAGGTGATGGTCCCCTAAGAAAACCATGGTCACCAAATTGAAAGCATTTTGTGCGCATACGCAAACGTGAAATCCTTGTAACAGCCACAACTTCTACATTTTTCAACAATATTCAAAGACTGTAGACGATAACGTGTAGATGGCCTCTTATGGGGGTAGTGCAAGAGAGAGTGCACTTAGTGATTGATGTTTTGATATTATCTACTATGCATCGGATCATCTATAGAATCGGGTTATGGATACGAGGGAGCTATGTGCCACACCCACTTGGTTTTCTTTGACTAGCTAATTAAAGGACTCTCGAAGTTTTGAATTAATTCTCCGAATCTTTAGGGGAGGAAGTTAATCTAAATGTAACAATTATTGTTCTCTTTTAAAAATTCGATTGTATAAACAATCGATTCTTTTTTGCCATCCCTGTTATAAATTCGGTAGAAACATAAAAATATTGTTTTGTGACTGATTTCAAAACGTCCGTACTCGCAAAGTAGGAGTGATCTCAATTTGGTATGTCACGGGAGGACGATTTTTTTTTTTTTTTTTCTGTATGTCTGTACATCTCATTGCTTCCGAGTCTACGAAGGCGGCTGAAGCTTTGTTTTCACTTTTAAAGGTTGAAAAAAGAAGTTCTCCAAAATCGAAATTTCCACTCGCGTTTCACATTTCAGACCTTCCTGAACAATTTTGGTTCCGTGTCTGTCTGTCATGAAATTCTTGCCACAGCCATATCTTCTACATTTCTCATCCTGTGTCAATAAAATTTTAAGGGATTATTTGGGTTGCCGTGAAGATGATTCCCTACGAAAATCATTTCCTCCAGAGTGACAGTAGTGTTTTTATTCTGGTACCAATGTGCTTGATTCTTTTTGGAATGCGTTCTGCTAGTATCCATCGTGGTGCTGTTCAAACGGATTTCATTTTGCAGTGTTATAAGGGTTCAAAATTAGTGACAATAGTTTGAAAACGTGGTTTTGACTGGAGGGAGGAAGAGGGAAATGATAACGGGTTATTTGCGTAAGACCATAAGCCTCATCACGAGTGATTCAACATATTTGTACATGTACGTTCAAGTAAGTTTCCTTCCCAAATATGAGACAATCGAAAAGTTAGGTTACGAGAGAGTACTCCACCAAGTGGGTGTAGCACATAGCTCATTGCAGGTACTCATAGACCATCTTCAACACGACTCAAATGAAACTCAAGTGTGATTATATATTTTATGGATCGGTACAGAAACGGATCTGCAGTACGGAAACTGATCTAAACTAGGAGGTCCGAGCCAAGTCACGGTAAAAAATCCACAGTAAGGAAACTAGTCAATTTCATGGAAACTGATCTGTATAACATAAACTGGTCCACCTTATGGAAATTGGTATACAGTATAGAAACAGATCGAATATCTGCGGAGAAATTCATTCATACAATAAACTGAAAACCACTAAAATGTGAAAAATGGCAAAATAATGAGATAAAATAAATTTAGAAAACTATCACTTTAATTCAAAAAATATATTCACTAAAATGGAGCCCGTGATTATTACAACGTATTCAGTTAAGTTGATAGGTACGCATTCAAGAAGCCGGTGTGGCCATTTGTAGACATGCACTTTCGCGAGTATTATTCTACTTCCGTAGTCACACTATCTGGTTAATATAACATGAGTGGAATACAAAACAACGCTAAAAGTAGGTAACATTTAGTTATAGCAACTGTGAATTCATGTCCTCAGGAAAGCCAACCTACTGGCCTTCAGATATTAATAAAATACCTGATCTCATTGACTTCTTTATTCTCCGGGGAATTTCATGTCAATATGCAAATGTTTCGGGAAGCTTTGACCTGTCTGGTGACCACTCAGCCATCATTCTAACTTTAAGTGAAAACGTAATACTGAAGGAACAAGATCCCCGTCTTGTCAGCAAGCACACTGATTGGGATAACTTTCGGACTCACATTATATCAAGAGTTCAGCTGAATGTACCTCTTAGAACAGTAGAAAAACTTGATAACGAAGTTTCAGAATTCACTGAACTTATTCAAGATGCAGCGTGGCGTTCAACCCCCACAATAAATGAATCAACACGAGGCACTACAATCAACTACCCAGTTGCCGTTAGGGAGTTACTGAGGAAGAAACGCAAAGCAAGGAAGAGATGGCAAGTTACTCGGTTCCCTGGAGATAAAACAGAACTTAACAGATTATCAAAAAAATTGGGCACACTTATCGATGAAATAGAGCAAGAAACACTATCAAGAAAAATTCTAAGTCTAACGGCAGATACAACTACGGACTACTCTCTGTACAAAGCAGCTAAAGGCACGGAAACGTCGAGAAAACCTCTAGGACCCATCAGGGTTGGGAACAATTGGGCGAGAAACGCAAAAGAGAAAGTGACAATATTTGCGAACTATCTCTCCCAGACCTTCTCCCCCCTGCTACAGCAGTTACCGAGCGAAGAAGTTCTGAATGAACCCCACAGAATGGATAGTATTCCAATTAAACCTGTGAAATTTAACGAACTCGCTAATTGCGTCAAACATGAGATAAAAACCAGAAAAGCGCCAGGATATGACCTGATCACTGGTCAAGTGTTGAAAGAACTTCCAGAGATAGGATTGCGTAAGCTACTACACCTCATAAATGCAGCGTTTCGATTATATCATGTTCCGCAATCTTGGAAAATTGCTGAAGTGATCATGATATTGAAACCAGGCAAAGAACCTTCGGACGTCAAGTCCTATAGACCAATTTCACTGCTTCCAGTTCTCTCCAAGCTGTTTGAGAAGCTACTAAAGAAAAGACTCATAAACATAATAGAAGAAAGGAATTTAATTCCACAACACCAGTTTGGTTTTAGAACAAAACATTCAACGATTGAACAAGTCCATAGGATAACAGATGTAATTGAAAATGCACTGGAGAATAAACAAGTGTGTAGTGCTGTATTTCTTGATGTGTCACAAGCTTTCGATAAAGTGTGGCACGATGGACTAAATAACAAACTGCAAGGGATGTTGCCTAATCAATATTGCCAAATTCTGGAATCTTACCTCAGCAATAGATACTTCAGAATTAAAAACGAAGATGAATACTCAAACCTCAACAAAATTAGAGCAGGTGTCCCGCAGGGAAGTGTTCTTGGACCCCTCCTTTACTTGCTATATACACATGATGTTCCTCGCACATTGGGAACAACTATAGCCACATTCGCAGACGATACAGCTGTTTTGGCAGTTGCAGACACAGTTGAAACCTCTACAGTAAAGCTACAGGAAGCTACGAGAGCTATTGGAGATTGGACTCGAAAATGGCGCCTCAAATTAAACGAAACCAAATCCACTCATGTGAACTTCACCAACAAAAAAATTACAAATATGCCGCTGATATTGAATCAATGCACAGTCCCATATTCCAACTCAGCTAAGTATCTGGGAATGACACTAGATACGAAGCTGAAGTGGAAAGAACACGTCAAAAAGAAAAAGGGAGAGCTAACAATCAAATTCAGAAAACTGTATTGGCTCCTGGGCCGACATTCACAACTCAGCTTACACAACAAAGTGCTGTTATACAAAACAGTACTTATGCCAATTTGGACCTATGGTATACAGCTATGGGGATGCACAGCTAAAAGTAACATGAAAATTATTCAAACGTTCCAAAATAAGATACTGAGGAGTATTGTGAATGCTCCGTGGTACATTCGTAATGATGACCTCCACAAGGACCTCAAAATTGAGACTATTAGCGAGGTAGCAAAAAGATACGCGAGAAACTACGAAAAGAGGCTTCACGCACACACAAACCCAGAAGCCATCCAGCTTCTGGACAACACTCAAGAAATCCGACGTCTAAAAAGGACCAAGCCACTGGACCTTGGATGCTGAAGTGTAACCTTAATGTAGTGAAAGTCATTGGACTAACACTTGCATGAGAAACGCGTAATATATATGTGAAGTAAATATCTAGATAGTTACGTGATGTATAATACCTCAATTGTAACTAGTTGATATATTGACTAATAAACGCTTAAAAAAAAAAAAAAAAAAAAAAAATTTGGAGAACTTATAGGCTTGTTCAAGACCTGTTTTTAATATGAAAAAAAGTAGGAATAATGCAAATAGTGTGATCTAATGAACTCCTAAATTCTCTTTTGAACTCAACGAAAAGACGTTAAGTTTGGGCACCCTCAAGAAAATTCCGCTTACACACCATGAGAAAGACACGTAATTTAATGATTTTTACGTTTATCTACTTAGACTCCTTTGTACATATACCTTAAGCAGGAAACGTGGGAAAACTGGTCCAGTGTGGTAGCTATCCAGTTCCAAAATAGTACTAAATCTTGTGTGTAATATATACCATCATACATGTTCTTCAAAAATGACAAGTAGAAAACTGCAAGTTCAAAACCTTAACGCGACACTTCATATTTTGCAGGAAGATCTGAAACGTAGGGTATGAGTGACAATTCGCTGATTTCACTGAATATTTTTGAAAAACTTAATGGCAAACTAAGTTTTCGCTGAATTTATCGTAGGTACCTGAATTGATTAAATTTTTGGAATTGAATCATGCAGTGCTGCCTTATGAAACGTGATGATAACGGGTGGTGACCACCCACCACCCGTTTCTAAGCACCCCACACGTTTCTAAGCAAATAAGGTACGAGTATATAAAATATACCTATAATACAATAAGCTTTAATACATTTTTATAGTTTATATATTTATATATATATATATTATATTTATATATTTATCTATATATATATAATATATATAGATATTATTATAGTTTAATAATTTAATACAATAAGCATGAAAATCATACGTTATTCGAAAAAATATACAGATGAAAACAGCGTTCTAATGATTAAAACATAGTGGGTAGATAATCCGGTAAATGCGCTAAAGTTTACCGGCGATATCAATACCGTCATAGGGGCAGCCAGAGTAGGAGAGCAACTTACTACGAAATTACATTACCCCCACACAGGTGATATGACGATCCTCTATCGTTCCCCCAGGGTGTCACTCATCAATCACGCAACTACTTGATTATCTCCCTTATTCCTCTCACTGTAAGGCTAAAAAACGCCAAACCAAAATTATTCTGTTGCAGTATCAGAATCTAACTAAAATAGTGTAACTTTGTTCTTTGGGAATTTGATGGAATTAATATTATCACTGATGCCCATTTAATAATACAGTAAAGGATATACAACTCACCGCTGGTCGAGTAAATAGTCTCGCAGTCATAGACTTCTCCTGAAACAAAGAAGGCGTTGTATAGTTACAAATGCTACGTACTACGTACAATTTTTTTAAATTACAGTGTATTGATGAAAATTCAAAATCCTGTGCAGAAGTGAAGTAAGAAAATAACACTTACCCAAGGCGGTGAAGAAAAAAGAAGATTACTTAATCATAATTGAAGATTGCCTGTTTCAACTCGTGACTCAGTTTTCGCGAATGTTGAAAATCAGAGGAAGTAGGGGGAAAAATTTGAGTCAGTAAATTAATCCAGGACTTACCAACGAAAACACCTTCGATTTGATTCAATAGATAGAAGTAATTTATTGTTTTGTTCAGTGTTTCATATACATTTATTGTAGGTACAATGGGGATTTTTTAATTTTTTTTATTTTTTCAAAATAATGTTTACTGATGTGGAAGAAAACCACAGTGTGCTGCTCGAAAAAGCACTCCCATGTAAATTGTTAATTTTGTCTAATATCAATATGCCATAGGGTATTTTTTGAAGATGTTAAGAGTCCATGTTCATGTTCTACTCGCCTTCACAAACTCACAGAGTACCCACACGGCTATTAGATTTTTGAGTACAACGAATATACACAGGTTTCATTATTACAAAAACTTGTTTATACGTATTAAATCAGATATTTTGGACTGAATGCGAATTTACTATTATACTACTTTGATTATGATATTATTATCCACTAAATATACCACAGATTGATATTTTCAAACCCAATTTCCTCTAAAAATATTTGATTTTTGTCTATTTTTAGGACGTCCCGCAGTAAGACTTGGGCGTCCTTATGCAATTGATCTGGGGTAAACAGGGGCGTCTGGTGAGAATATTCGTGAGGCAAACAGCTTGGCCAGTCACAGAGGAATAAACAATAATGAAAAACGCAGCAAATTATTACACAAAGGTTTATTATTTTTCTGAAGATCAAGCGTCAGCTTTACCCTCGTCACTTCCTACCAATCATGTTTTTGCTTCATAATGTTGTTTATTTAGATGAAATATTTGAAGAAATAAAGAATTCCTTGGTTTAGAAATTTGATTACAGGTTGATTAAGGAAGCAAAACATGTACAACCCAAAGAAACGAACAGTGATGGCATATTGGTCAGCTAAAATTTGAAAGGTGATAAGGCCTCTTTTGCGATTCACACTCGAGTTTCTTATTTATCGTAAGTTCAACCTTCAAGTTCTCATAAAGAGCTAACAGTTCATCCTATAAAGCTCTGGGTAGGTTCATTTGATTCTAAAAATTCAATGGTACCTATCTCAAATTGGTGGAAGAACAATACTCTCATAACGAGAGTTTTCGAGAGAGGGGGCCTTAAGAAGTTACAGCCCTAATGTTTCACCACTCAGAAGTGACTGACATTAACCAAAACCGTCGGGGCACAAGTAGACCCCAAATGGAGCTCTTATACCAAATTTCATCAAAATCGGTCCATGATCATCAAGGAAAGTTCCGCGGACGGACGGATTTTTTATAATCGATTTTCAAAATATACGTAGTAGCTACCTACCTCAAACGTAAACCATCGAATTTTGAGGGGGTTCAACATTTTTTCTTGAAATAATAAACCAAAAAAAGGAAACTCTGAATTTAAACCTCATATGATGTTAAACCTCCTTTCTATAATATGCAATTATTTCCAAGTAGGTACCTATCAACAAGAAAAAACGATTAGGTACAGTGAAATGTACAGTAAAATCGGGAACGGGACACCCGTCAGCGCCAGGCAGCCGCAATTTGCGGTGGCGAAAAAACTAAGTTTTCCTTCCTTGAGATAATGTGGTTGGATGGATATGTTATGTCTTGCCATGCATGGGTTAATTAGTATCCTCATCTTCCAAGTTTATCTGCTTTCAAGGTCACGAAACAGTTCCTTGACTGTTTGCCATGGCTGATAGTGAGGTAGTGGGGGTATGGTAATACTTGACAACGCGATGACCCCCCGCCACCAGCCGATCATCGCCTCTCACTCTAAACATTCCCGAAAAATTCATTTTTTTGAACTGCTTGCCTTGCATTGCTTTGCCCCGCGCTAGTTCGCTTATCATCTGCAATCGTCTACATTACCGACCTCTCCAATTCTCTGGTGTGTTGCGGGCTAGTATCCAAGGCAAAATACGTACTTTCTTATTCCATTCTCCTATTTCATCTAATTTACTTAGTAATAATGAAAAAGTCCCTAAATTATATTTAAATTTTTCCGAAATTGGCTATTACATTACTTTCAAAAAATAGGAATATAGGAGCATCTCAACAAAAATTAATTCATTCATTTTGCTTATTTCTAGTAAGGCAAACAGTGTTTGCTATGTTTGCCTGGAGGAGGCGCCACTGGGGGTAAAGTTGGACAACACTCAACAGAAAGAAGAATAACCACACAGTAGTCCGTTTTAGACCATTCTGAATGCAAATCCACGAAAAATAAACCATAGGTGTATGTGTGTGTGTGACAAAATCTTGTGTCGTCTGCACAGGCCTTAGTTCTCAACCGACTTTCGCTGTTCTTTTTTGTTCGACGCAAAAACTATCTAGTTGTGCACTACGTCACCGGAATTTTGAATATTTCCTTTTAAAGGGGGAAGGGGGGGGGGCTAATGCTTAAAAAACGTGCGTTTGCGGGGGAAATCTTGTAAACTCTGTCCAGGCCTTAATTTCCAACCGATTTGCGCGTTTCTTTTTTTGTTCGACTCAGAAATCTTCCAAATTGCTCATTATTTCACCAGAGCATCAAATTTTGCAAGGGGAGGGGTGAGTGGAGGGAAAAAATTCACAAAATATTGATTGATTTTTCAATATTTTGGTTCCTTTATAGCTTACTGATTGTTTTCAAGCTTTGAAATTGAGGAAGAATTCTCATCATACCTCCGGATTTTCATGAATCGTTCTCTGTGCCACCATGCAACTAATAGTGGTGCCACAATGAAGCCAGGGCACCATAAACCGCATATTTCGTGGGTTATTTGTGTTTCACCTTGAATACGGATGTGAACTTCTTCAGACTACCTACCAAAACAAATAGATGAAAGTTCAACGTTACGATGTATTTCCGCTTTGTTGCCAGAATGGCATCAGTGGAGGGGGGGGGGGGGGTCGAACTCGAATTCGCATGTTGGGAATCGTACCTAGATCATGGATTTTAAAACGCTCTTCAATTCGAGGCTCCCATGCCGCTAGAAATGTTATGGTGGATTACGGTATGTTGTTAGTGGGTGGGGGGACCACTACTTCTTGCCTAAAGTACTAAATAAGTTACATCGAATGAAAAGTTTCATCGTTCACCAACTGGTTTGAACTGATCTAATGATCATCCAATGGGACGTCGCCTGGAATGCATGCATTACTAAACAATATGTTTGCACTTTGATTGTTTTTTTCTTGTTTCTTTGTATTTTTCAGGCAGCTATCTTATAGGAAATTTTGCCATATAACTCTAACACTTAGTGATATGTTGAGGACGATAATGTTCACAAAAATCTCGAAAAACCCTTTTCAAAATTATTTTTGGGACTTTGGATCCCATGGAGTAGTCAACAAATTCTGGCCAACAAACTCATCCCCTTCGTTTGTTATTACGAACATTTTTGGATCAATTTCGGCAGAACAACAAATGGATAAAATTCATGCCGATTGTTGATCAGATGATGGCATAATGCGGTCGTAATATCAAACATACAAAACTTGCATATCAAGCGGTTTGTTAAACAAACCCGTTGGCCATGAACAACAAGGGGGGAAACGGTCTCTTTGTCCTCCATCGAATGTTTGTGATTGGTGCATTTCACTTCCACTGAGTGGCTTCTGTGGCTGACCTGTACGCACAATCGAACCACCTGCCCACCTTTGGGACGTCCTTTGTTCGCGAACGTGAACTAATTGCACCGGTGACCAAAAAATGGTGGGTTACCTCGACTCAGGGAATTTGAATCCGTTTCAACTCTATCCTTCCCGACGAGCTCTCACGTCCCAGTGAGAGGAATAACAATCCATGATAAATCTCTTCTCCTAAACCCCTATGGCAATGTATTCCAAATTCTTTCAAGCTCTCTTGTGAGGTATAATCTACTTTCGGGAAGGAAATGGTTCTAACTGGATTTTATGAATCAATATGATGGAGATGGGATAACTCTTATTCCATTCTCCGGTATTTCCTCTTCTTCCAGTTGGTTGTCAGGATCAAAAATCACTCGCGTATAAAGAAACAACTGTATTCTACAATAACTTGGTTCAAAACGGATTATAAATCGATTACATAGCTCTAGATAGTACAAGACTGCCGAAACTCCCCTTGCGGTCAGTTCACTGGCTCGTCCTGAACCCGACTGACGATTGAAGAAGTATTTAGGAAGAACCCAGGGCCCTCACACTCTTCTTGCAGGGTGCTTGGCATGACGATCCCTACTCGGGATAGGTCTAGTCTATCTGTGGGGGCGGCTACAAATATATACGTATCTATAGGAGTTAATGGATCTCCTCATTTCTTTTTTGGTTGATAATTATCAATAATGAATTTTTTAAATCGACCAAGGAAACAAACTTTAACCCCCTCAATTTTTGTTGGTTTTCGTTTAAATTGCATAGAACCCAAAAATCAAATAGAAGTTTTTCCATCCATCCAACGCTGTGCTATTTTACTTCATCCAATGTTCCAAACATTACAGTAGATACGTATTTAAGTCGCCACCCAGCGCATCTGCAGACATAAACGTACGCAAGTACAAGTGTATTCTACTTCCATACTCACATGATCTGGTTAGTCATTAGTCACATCCTTCAATACTGCAATATAAAACTGGAATAAAAGTATTTATCGTTGACTTGATATTTTTTTAATGAGTTACTCAATTGTTGAGTAGTACTGCTGTTATATGACAGAGAATATTAGTGTGATAACAAGTGTGGATCTTCCTAGAAATTGTTATAGTATTCAAACGTACCATCTTGCAATTGGATCTATTTTCATCTATCTTCTATACCATGTATGCTGTTTACTCTATTGCACTGATGTCGCATGGGAGAAAGTCGAGGTCATGATATGGATACGAAATAGGGGTAGGTATCTATTGAGAAGAAACTTATATGTACGTAGAAGATACATCGACCTCTCTCTCTATACGTGGTTACAAGATTTGTAGTGATACTGACTGCTTGGATGCATATCTTGCATCCCTAAGAGCAAGGTTGAAGGATAGAGGATACCCTGGTTCTTTGCTGGAGGATCGAATAATACCTTCAAGTACCTATGAGGTATCAACCTGAACATAGAGCTGAAAAGCAGACACCATTCCAAGTCACGGATTACATCCCGGGAGTTTTCAGCGTTGCTGGTATTTTGCGGAAGCTCCACAATGTATTGATGTCAAACCAACTGACCAGAGACATTTTCTCTGTCCCATTCACTCTCTTCTTTCGAAGCTCTAATAATCTGGAGAATAAATTATCTCATAAAGTTTTTGGAGGACTTGGGAACAGGCGAGACTCGAGCCTTGTCGCCAGCCACGGTGCAATCTGTGTGCCATGGTCAATTCCAGCCCAGTTTTCTCAACAGTCAACACTCCGTTCCTATATCAATGTAAGGGTTCTCGTACAACGTGTCAATCCCGTAATGTTGTATATATCTTGGAGTGCAGGCGAGTTTCTACGTTGTTAAGACCATCACTCCACTCGACATTCAAATGAATGCTCACCGTTCAGCAACTAATCGAGGATTGGATGAGCCTGTCAGTATGCAAGCAGCCTCTCATGATATGAACGATTTGGCAACATGCTACACACTGAAGGTCTTAAAGGCTCTGCCTGAGGACTCAAGTGACGTGGAAGTACGAATTTCCGAGCAAGCACACCAATGTATCCTAGAAGCGCATAGGTCACCGGGTCTGAATGTGTATAGGTAACTTCTTTTTTTTTTAATTGTTGGGCTAAATTAATTGCTAGGTAGTTTTAATGTAATTTTAGGTAACAAATCCTCCCATCCGACCTTCCTTTTGATCCCCAACGTCCTGGCCTGCCCTTTAAATCCCTCAATTCGTTAAAACGCGATAAAGTTCGATTGTGAAACGCGAATTCATCCCCACCACCGATGGGATGAGAGGGCTGGGCTCAGACCGATGGGGATCTTTAGTCAGATTGAAAACGCACGGAGCGAAACGTTCAGGTAAATTCCCCTCTTTTTCTTTCTAATTACTTTAAATTGTTTAGAAGATACAAAGATAGGTATACAGATATGCAAGTCCTTTTGTGTCTGAAGATGGGCACGGCGGCAACTTAAATGCATACATACGTACCTATAAAACTGAATATGAAAACTGAATCTGAATACGATGTAGTTATTAGTTTCTTCTTTTATTGGTTGGCCATCATACATTTATACATCGGTCCGTTTCGGATTATTATGTTGAATAAATAAACCTTTGGAATCAACCAAGCAAACAATTTTCAACCCCCCTCAATCTTTATCGATTTACGTTTCAACGAACATAAATCCGAAAATTGAATATAACTTTTTCCGTACGTCCACCGTACGAGGCACTTTCATTAGTTACCTTAGGCCGATTTCGATAAAATTTGGTGTATGGCCTCCATTAGGGGTCTAGTTGTGCTCAAAGATTTTTTTTTGAAGCCTATAAGGGATGAAAAATAAGGGCTGAAATACTCAAAACACCCTAGCTCAACAACTTTTGATACAAAGGTAGGATACAATGTAAAAAATTATAGAATTCTTAGAATCGAATGAGACCACCCAGACCTCTATAGGGCAAAGAGTTCGCTCGAGGACTTGAGGGTTGGAGAGCTGAACATGTAACTTACTCCCTCTCAACTTAACAATATTCGCCGGCTGTGAGGAAAAAATCGAGGGAACCTCCCAGTTTCAATCACCAATGCATTATTCATTCTATAGCAACCAGCGAGTATCGGCAATGAGGAATGTGTGTATATGTAAGCATAGAGTAAGCGTTTCGGAAAAGACTATCGAACAATCACTGGATTCTCGAATATCTTCAGTACGATTGAGTTGAAACCGCAAAGTTACTTTGACGGAAGTTGGTTCGACTATGATCGCCCTTTTGCATGAGCTACTGCCGTGTTTTCAACGTCCTTTCTTAGTATGAGACATAATTATGCAATCAATCCGAATAGGATACATGTAATTAGCAAAACTCACCTACGCTCAGGAAAACAGCGCGTTTTTGATCAATAGGAAATTTTCTAAAAAGGAAATACAAATAAAATGGATGATCCTGGAAGAATTTTGCTTCCATGTCTTCCAACGAGCGGAAACATTGTTTTCAATTCTAAAGGATGAAAGATAAATATTCTTCAAAATCCGAATTTCCACTTGCGTTTCACGTTTCAAGCATACCTGAACAATTCATGGTTTCTTGTCAGTCTGTTTGTGAACGTGTGTCTGCCTGTAATGAAGTCGTAAAAAGTTATATTTCGATTTCGACGAAACTTTTCAGGATTGTGCGGAATGGCGTGTAGATAGTCCTCTATGAAAATCATCGCATCAGAGCTGACTGTAGCCACTGCGCATGCGCAAACGTTGAAAACCTTGTAAAGGACATTTCCACCCGAATTCGATGCGATTTTCAGGGACTGTGTGGATTTGCGTGTAGATGGTCCCCTATACAAATATTTGTGCTCAAACTGATAGTAATTTATGGAGTCGAGCAAACGAAGAAACCTCCTACAAGGCAAAACAGCTACATTTTCCCCCGAACTCAATGAAATTTTCAGGGGTTCTGCAAAATGACGTGTATAGTCACCTATGAAAATAATTGCCCCTAAACTGATAGTGTAAACGACAACGTAAAAACGTTGTATTGACCATAACGATACCTTAAAGCACAAAGGCGCTATGTTCAAAAACGGAGATTTCAGAAAAACGCAAAATAAGTCTTCACCAGTCCACAATTCCTAAAATAATGTCTTACCACACTAAACTCTTTAATTCTTCAACAAATTTTCAAGCTATAATCGTCAAGAATGTCAATAATAGCTTTGTTGTACTTGAGTTTTTCTTAAATTGAAAAAAAAAAATTGAAAATTTGGTAGATGGATGAACTTCAAGGTATCGATAACATCAACAATTTCCGTTCAATTTCGATTGGATTGTGAATGGCCGTGTGGTTCAGACTCTGGAAGGATCCCTATAAATGACATCATGTCATATGATCATAAAATTTGGAGGGTGGTGTGAGGTAATTATAGATTGATGTTTTCAGATTAGCTATCTTTCATCGGAGCATCTATACATAAGCATCTTACGGATAAGAGAAATTATGTACCACACCTACTTGGCAGATTTTTGTTCTCTATATCAATGAACCAAAAGTGGAAACAATGATTCGGCTACTTCTCTGGATCGTAAATAAAATCATTCGAACTGGTGGTACATAAATTATATTTAGGTTGAGCTACTTTAAATTTAGTTAGTAATTACGTGATTCTTCCCTGAGTAGGTATCATGGGTGTGAGAGTATTTGGCAGGAACGCAATAAGTCCAACTCCTCAACAGAGGGCACACAGTAAGAGCGACAGCGCGCTACGGGCGAGTAGCCGTGAATAGAAGGTGTGAGCCGCCAAAATGGAAGCTTCCCAAGGAGATGAAGCCGCCGAGAACACTTTCACGAGCTGTAAAATCCCCAAGCTTTTACGAGGTTATTCTCTCGTACTGGAGAATTCCCTAAGACGGTTCCATTTCATGGGGAGAACAAGGGAGAAGCCTGGACTGTTCTATAAATGCAAATCGGAGGAAAAGGTAATTTATTGTCGTCGTCCTGACCCATTACGGGGACAGCGGATCACCCGAGGATTCGAAGGGATTTCTGACCACTCTAAAAGCACCTTCTTATTTCTTGGGCACCTCCTTAGCCCCTATTTTCCTCTTCTCTCTCCAGCTTCTTTCATCTTGCATTTCCTTAGTTGAAGATCTCCCTTTGAATCCGAATCAACGAATGCAGAGGTCACAATCTTTTATACCTCCTCCCATTCCTCTAAACCTCTTTTCTTCTTGGTGTCTTCAAACAGAGAGCTCAAAAGACCAATTTAGTTGGGGAGTAGTGTTATACAAATTTAGTGCGAACATCTCTACTTCCCCTTGGACGAACTTATGCTCTTTGTAGTCGGATAAAACGATTGTACACTTGCTCGCATTTTGATCAGTGACCCAAACCGACTTAAAAGAAGAAAAAACATCGCACCCTCTAATCAGCTCCAACTACAATAGGAAGACTAGAAGCAACAGAGGAGAGAGAGAGAGAGAGACAGAGAGAGAGAGAGAGAGAGATCGAGAGATCGACAAAGAAACATTGAGTCGTAAGTTGAAACTAATGTTCCTACATCCACCGCATGATGTTCGTTTTTTAACGACTTCAATTTGCTGTGTGTTTGAACAACGTTTGAGAACAGGACGAAAGTTACACGAACGTTCCTGTGCGTTCAATCTCGATGTCCCGATAGTGTATCATATCAAACAAGAATAAACATATTGTTTAGTAATGCACGCATTCCAGGGGACGTCCCATTCGATAAGCATTAGATCAGTTTAACCAGTTGCTAAGCGATAGAACTGTTTCACTCGATGTAATTTATTTAGTACTTTAGGCAAGAAATAGTGATCTCCGCCCCCCCCCCCACCATTATCCACCATAACATTTCTAGCGGCATGGGAGCCTCGAATCTGAAGAGCATTTTAAAAACCATGATCTACGATACCCAACATGCGAATTCGAGTTCCCCCCCCCCCCCCCTCCAATGGTGCCAGTCTGGCAACGAAGCGGAAATACGTCTTAACATTGAAGTTTCATATAATTTAATAGGCAGTCCGACTAATTTAATAGTCAGGTTTAATTTAATAGCCAGTCCGTCGAGGTTCACATACGCATTCAAGGTGAAACACAAAAAGAAAAAAAAACCACGAAATATGCGGTTTATGGTGTTCTGGCACCATGGTGGCACCACTATTAGTTCCATGGTGGTACACAGAATAATTCATGAACTTCCGGAGGTATAATGAGAATTTTTCCTCACTTTCAAAGCTTGGGTAAAATAAGTAAGCAGTAATGGAACCGAAATATTGAAAAATCGGATATTTTATGAATATTATCCCCCCACTCATCCCCTTCCTTGCGAATTTTCGTACTCTGGTAAAATCATGTACAACTCGGAAGTTATTTGAGTAAAAAAAAAGAAACACCCAAATCGTTTGGAAATTGAGGCCTGGGCAGATTTTACAAGATTACCCCGCAAACGCACGTTTTTTAAGCATTAACCCCCCTTTTCCTCCCCTTAAAAAGCAAAATTCGAAATTCCGGCACCGTAGTGCACAACTAGATAGTTTTCTGCGTCGAACAGAAAAAAACCAGGAAAATCGGTTGAGAACTAAGGCCTGTGCAGACGACACAAGATTTTGTCACACACGCACACATACACCTACACCTACACATACACACACACACACATACACCTATGGTTTTTTTTCGCGGATTTGGATTCAGAATGGTCTAAAACGGATTACTGTGTGGTTATTTTTTTTCTGTTGAGTGTTGTCCAACTTCACCCCAGATCGATCTTATAAGGACGCCCAAGTCTTACTGTGGGACGTCCTAAAAACGGAGTTGAGTAAAACGTTGTCTATTTCCACGAAAATAATGAGTTACTAGTTAATTCGATTTCGACGGTTAGGTCATCATCAGTAACAAACAATAACTAAGTTATTGTTATAAAATTTATATAAATAATGTTCTAATTAATAAATAATAATTATATGATTATTATAAACAATAATACTTGACTTGACTCGTTTCCTGTAACTCCTGAGAGGAGCATAGGGCCGTAACGAAATTTCGCCATTCGTCTCGGTTAGGTGCCAAAGCTTTGAATTCCTGCCACGACTTCCCGGCTTGTCTAGCTTCAGATTCCACAGACCGCCGCCAAGTCGCGCGTGGTCGCCCTCTCCTTTTGTAACCCTGAGGGTTCCAGAACAAAACCTTCTTTTCAATGGACGATTGCGGAGCGAGTGGCCTATCCATCTCCATTTACGCTGTATAATCTCTGATGAGATAGACTTTTGGTCAGTTCTCTCGAGAAGCTGATCGTTCGAGATGACATCTGGCCAGAAAACGCCAAGGATAAGTACATCTAAAGCAGCGATTGACGAAAACTTGTAAGCAAACTCGTCACCTTCCAGGTCTCGCAACCGTAGAGGTGGACCGACTTGAAGTTTGTATTGAAAAGTCGCAGCTTCGTCCGTAGGGAAATATTTCTATTCCTCCAAACCGCGTACAGCTGGATGAAGGCACCTAAATAATAATAACACAAACGTAATTACAGTATAATAATTATATAAATTAATTGTTGTCAATGTTATATAAACAATGACTAAGTTATTACTAAGTTATTGTTTGTTACTGATGATGACCTAACCGTCGAAATCTATTTAACTTGTAACTCATTATTTTCGTGGAAATAGACAACGTTCTACTCAACTCCGTTTTTATTGAAATGGTTTTCCACAATCTCATCGCGAGTGATTTCATTCGTATCTCAATCAAGAGTATGCACGATTGTACCAAAATGTTGCGTACATGGGGCTCAATTTCCAACCATTTTGCTTACTTTATTGTTTTTGTTCGATTCATAAATTTTTACCTAACGGGAATTTAAAAAATTAAATTTCAATTAAATAATAGAAATTCAGGCTATTTAGTAAAAATTGTGTCACTTCTCAAATTCTTTGACCCAAGCTTGAACGTTTCTGTTTTTGATAGAAAATTATCAACCATAGCAATACCTCAAAGCACAAAGGAGAACTCCTTAACTCATAAATTTATGTCCAACCATCTTTCGCATTTTTCTTTTTCATTCAGAAAAACTCAAATTCAATTAAAAAAAATATTCACCTTCATGATGATTACATGTTGAAAATTTCTTGAAGAAATAAAAGAGTTTAGTGTAATGAGCCATTATTTTTGGAATTGTGCATTGGTGAAAACGTCTTTTGCATTTTTCTCAAAACTCAGTTTTTGGACAGAGCGCCTGTTTGCTTTAGGTATCAATAAGGTGCTTCATAATTTCATTCAAGGAGTCATTTTTTCATCTTCTATAGCTTATTAACACATGTGACTAGTTCGGGAAATCCCAATTCGGAGGTGGAAGCCACTAATTTTGGTTGGGCAGATATTTCTGGCAACAAAAATTGATTGAAGGTAAATTTTCCAGCTGCGCTTCGGTGAATATCTTCAATTTCCGTAAGGAGGAAAACATTAACAGTTCGATACTGACCTCTGGCCTTGATTAAATTCATATCATTCTTGACTGAAGAAAGCTCAGTTGAATTATCACGGTTGCTCATTCCTTGCTGCTCATCCGGAAAACCTTACCAACTTTCGTCTTGGCGATCTCATTCTCTTTAATTTCAAGATCGCCGTCTTCTCAACTACGTTGTTTGCTTCCGCTACGATGTTGAAATGATATTTCGACATCTTGACTGTATTTCTGATTTATAAGATTCGTACTCGGGATAAAATCACGATATATTGCATTTGAGAGGAAGGATTTATTTCTATATTGGACAAAATTACACAAACAGTTAGGTTAAACATAACTGAAAAGAAGAAATCAAAAACACGTGTTGGTTAGAATACAAATCTGGAAGTGTTGTTTTCGTGCTCAATTCAATAAACTGATTGAAGGGTACGGAGAGACGGGAACAGCTAAGACAAGATAAGCTGCACTATGTACGGCAATATGACAGTTAGGTAGATGTCTTAAGTTCAATACAAGTGAACTTTACAGATCGAATTGGTTTGGTTTAAAATCAAAATTACTGTTTTCGGGTTGATAGACGCGACACAAACAAAAACCTTGCCATCAAGACCGAGCGGTCGTGCGTTATAGTCTACCCATGTACGCCGAACATTCGAACATAACTTGCTGTTAGGATAGACTTTGGGTATGTGTAGTACCTTTTGCATAAAATTTGAAAAGTGTCTAGAATATCATTTGATCATATTATTCTTGGAAAGTTGGATTTTATTTCAAATTGACGGAAAAATGAACATTTTCATCCGAAGTCCTCCCACTAGGGTGTTTTGACAATTTCAGCACCTGTTTTTTTACCCCTTAGAAGTGAATACCTAACCATTAAAATCGACGTACGGTGAGATCGTTATTTTTTAATCCGATTTTTGTGTCATATACCCTAAAATTACTTTTCAGCTTGATTCTGAAGGTCCATCATTGGAAAACCAAAACGAGGGGAGAACACTTTGCAGAAAGAATCAGACAGATTTGTACCAGAATAAAGAAATGCAAGGTATCCATACATTTAAAAAAAAAAAAAAAAAATCGTCCACCTACGACAACATGAATTGAGTACCTCCTCTTTCACGGGCCTTCGGCGCGTTGAAGTCGGTCAAAAATCATTATATTTATCGTACATTAATGGGGACGTCGCAACATAAATTAGAAATATGAATCGTGTTCCATAAACAAAATGCTATTTAGTGTTGTTATTGTCAGTCTATTTTTAAAAATTTCACTATTAGGTTCACAAGTTCATTCTCATACATTATGAGTGCGACAGAAGACGAGTTGTACCTGCCTACCAATTGAGAATGTCATCCCTGACGACAGCACAGGCAATCCGTTGGAAGGGTTCACACAGCACATTTATGTAGTTTCAATTGCAAAATAAATCCCTTTTTTTTTATCCATTCATACCACCAAACAAAAAAGTTTACGTTTTCCACATTTTTGTTACGCGGAAGTACAAAAGTCTGATGATACAGAAATTTGATACGATCTACTTAGTTGAATTCTTTTTGGTTCGCATGTACGTATTATTCGAATATTCTTTTTTATCTCTCCATCCCGAGCGGCTTATCTGGAGCCGTACTGAAGAGAAAAGTTAAATAAACCAGGTGAGAGAACGAGTTGGATTAGCGTGTCATCTCGGCGTTGAGAGTAATACTGTAGATGGGGTTGAGGAAGCGATGGCGAAGGTAGAGGGGGCTTACATGGGTGATGTGAAACGTGGTTGCGCTCTGGGTGGTGTTTTCCCCAAGAGATGGCGTCACGCTCGGTTAAAAAAGACGCGGAGATTTCTCACTCAAACCTCGTTCCGAGCAATACGCATACCAATATGAGAGTACCGATGCGGTGATCGTGAGCCCTAGTGGGTACAATAGTCATCATCATAAAAAAAACCTGACATAAGCAGAAATGCAGTATCTAGCTATTTTGAATTCATGTGACTTGTGAGATTTATTTCATGTAATGGGCACTAGGATCTCCCACGAATGGGAATTTTATAAGAAATATTACCAATTTATAAATCCACAGCACCAATTGGGAACTTAGTTAGCTTACCACTATTCACAACGTGTTTTCCCCCATATATCCGAGATGTAAACTTCCAAGTCTAGATGCATATTCGTATACAACATTGGTTTAATAACACACCATAGCCCATTTCGCTCATTTGTACAGAAACAGTCCGTTCATGCAGCATGAGTTAATGGGTGAATTTTGAAAAAAAAATCTTGTTAACAAAAAAAAGATGGTTAACTATGGTCAGCCTTGTGAGTGTGGTACATTGGACGAATCGTTAAAATTATACATCAAACCCTAATGAACTTTAGAAAAAAAATCAAAAAATACTTTCCTTGCCACCCGAACTCATTTAGAACCCACATGTAAAATGTTATTGTTTTTCTATTCTCAGTAGGTACTATATCATAGCTGTATGGAATGGACAGTAGGTATATGTATTGAAGATGCTAAGAGTTCATCACAAACTCATAGAGTAACCACTCGGCTATTGCATTTTTGGATACAACGAATATACACGGAAATTTTGTGCTGAATCCAAATATACCTACCTTAAGCTACACAGACAGACAGACACAAAACCTAATTTTTTTCAGGAAGGTCCAAAACCGGCAATAGTTCCAGCGGCAATAATTCAGTTGTTCGATTCCCTAGAGCCGTGCACTAATGAATTTCTAAAATCCTCCAAAATTTCAAATTTAGGTACAACTTTTTAAGTTTTTGCGCCTTCCATTTCGTGGAATACTAACCCGGAACGAGGAACAAACAGCGACCGACTGAGACCCCCTTAAGATTCATTCATGCAGTTATGGTTACCGGTTGGATCATGTATATACGGTGTCACCTACCTACTGCTATAGATAGGATCTAATGTGACGTCATTGGCCGCCGTTGTCCACGTTACCTACCTTTTTATTTGAAAATCAATCTCATAGTCGGTTAACTACGTCATTAGTATCAAGATGGTATAAATTCATTAGTATATTGACGATTGAGTAGTAATGTGCGTTTCTACATTTTCAGTATCAGCCGTAAATTAATATATAAACAGAAAATTAATACTTTTATGATGACCCAACAATGTCATGAGTACAGTGGTGGTAACAAGGCATTACTTTCACATTTTGATGAGATTCAGACATATTCCCGAACATGTTTGGTTTCGTTTCTGTCGGTCTGTGGGTTAGTAAATCCTTGTAACGGGGAAAACTTTACGAATTTATTGGCCGATTTTCAGGGAGTTTTCAGGGATTGTGAAATTTTGGGTCAGCTGTGACCGCGGTCGCTATGGCACTCCTTCTTTAACGACGATTTTCGGACCGGCTACTGCGGGGATGTCGTCTGTTCGAGTCTCGCAGCGGGGGCGTTTTTTTTCGTTCGTCCCGGGCACAGACCCCTCTCGTTCAAACCCAGGGCGGTGAGGCAATGGGAAGGAATGCCATTCGGACGTGTGACGACCCTACATTTTATACGGGACAAACCAATTGGTTTGTTCCCGATTTGTTCGAGCTACGCCTTTAGAGATATCCGATTCATAGAGATATGAATCGATATCCTCTTCAGGCCGGCTGATTAATCTACTCACTGGTTTGAAGGGGTAGGGTCGTCACACCCTCCTCTGACTAATTATGAGCAATTAGGTGAATTTCAATCTAAAATTCATCCTATGTTGTTACATGGTAGCAGAGCGTGGTTTGGTGGAAATGCACTGAATTTATTTCCTCATTTCCCCTCCACTTATTCTTGGGTATTCCAGAAGGAATTACCATGGAAGAATATTCTTCCATGGAATTACCCAAAGAGAATTCCAGAAGGAATCTCTATATTATTAAATTATATTAAATTCATTCCCTTATTAAACTTCGCCAATCCGGCAATTAAATTCATTCATTTCGCCAATCCGGCAATTAAACTCATTCCCTTGTTAGGCTTTGCCAATCTGGCATTTTATTAATTCCAATTACGTTTTGCTTCCGAGTCTACCAAGGTAGCGGAAGCATTGTTTTCACTTTTCAAGGACGAAAAAAAATTCTCCAAAATCAAAATTTTCACTCGCGTTTTGCGTTTTAGACCTTTCTGAACAATTTTGGTTCCGTGTCTGTGTGTCTGTCATGAATTCCTTGTAACGCGCATAACTATTCGAAGTTATTGTCCGATTTCGATGAAATTTTCAGGGATTGTTCGGGTTGGTGTGTAGACAGTCCCCTATGAAAATCATCATCCTCGGACTAATAGAAGCGACTGCGCATGCGCAAACGTGAATTCCTTGTAACGGCCATAACTTCTACATTTTCCATCCGATTTCGATGAAATTTTCAGGGATTGTGCGGGTTGGTGTGTAGACAGTCTTCTATGAAAATCATCATCCTCGGACTGATAGAAGCGACTGCGCATGCGCAAAAGTGAATTTCCTTGTAACGGCCGTAACTTCCACATTTTCCATCCGATTTCAATGAAATTTTCAGGGATGTTACAAACTAGAGTTTAGATGGTCCCCTATGAAAATCATAACCCCCGGATTGATAGTAGCCGATGCGCAAGCGCGAACGTGAATTGCTTGTAACATCCATAACTTCCACAATTTCTACCCGATTTCGATGACATTTTCAGGGATTACGCGGATTAGGTTGTAGATGGTCCCCAATAAAAATCAAGGCCTTAAAATTTACAGTAGCCTCTGCGCATGCGCAAACGTAAAATCCTTGTAACAGCCGTAGCAGTGGCGTGTGAGGTGAGAATCTCAAACCCCATTCAACCATCCCCTTGATAGGTCAGTCAGCAATGCTCTGGATTCCCACTCAGGTGTCCCAGGTTCGAATCCTAGTCATGCTAAAAATTGTTTGATCCAATCACTACCGCACTTACATTTTTCGTCCGAATTTGATGACATTTTCTAGGATTGTCCAGATTAGCGTGTAGATGGTCCCCTATGAGGGTAGTGCGAGGTACTTAGAGATTGGTGTTTTCAGATTAACTACTATGCATCGGATCATCTATATAATCGGGTTATGGATACAAGGAAGCTATGTGCCCCACCCACTTGGCAGACTTTTTTTTTTATATAAGCCTTTTCTAAGTTTGCCCTTTCAATCATTACACTTGAATGTTTCGCCGTTCGTATTCTTTATTTAGTTTGCTTTCTCCTCAGTTCCATTGATTTATTCTTTTATGTATAAATGGCCCATTCGTGGCATAAATGACCCATTCGTGGCATTCTTCTTCTTCTTCTTCTTTTTGAATAGTACCATTACGATGGAGGAATTCCCTTGAAGCTTCCAGACGTCCTTTCCTGGGCTTCATGCTATTTTCAGTCCCTTTGACTTTTTTCAAACATACTTCTGTTTGAAACCCAGAAGTATGTTTTAGGGAGAGGAGTGTGACGACCCTACATTTTATACGGGACAAACCAATTGGTTTGTTCCCGATTTGTTCGAGCTACGCCTTTAGAGATATCCGATTCATAGAGATATGAATCGATATCCTCTTCAGGCCGGCTGATTAATCTGATCACTGGTTTGAAAGGGTAGGGTCGTCACACCCTCCTCTGACTAATTATGAGCAATAAGGTGAATTTCAATCTGAAATTCATCCTATATTGTTACAGACGAAAGTCCAACCTGAAATGGTTATTAACTTTTTTTGTGAAATTTGGGGGATTCATCGACGCGGATTGATGAAAGTCTCAAACGTATAACTGTTATAACAGCCCTTCCAGACTCTAATCAGCACAATCCCTGAAAATTCCATCGAAATCGGAAGGGAAATGTAGAAGTTATGGTAGTAGGAGAAGTAATGCAGGAAGGGGGTTCTGGGCCAGGGAATTCTGATCCTTTTCAAGGACGCTGGGTCCCTTCCCTCAGAGTCATAACTTCCTTGTGTCCATTACGGTAATAGACGAAGGACATTCTTTGCGTCCTGCGTGCCTTTAGTGACCCTGAAAATACGACTGTTATCATACATTACAGCGTAATCATACACTTTTCGTACTATTAAAGCGTAATCATACGATTTCCGTATGATTATAATCGTAGGTAATCGTAACTACGATTATGAGTACGCCCATCTCCGCCTTTGACGGAGACAGGGTGACGATCAAAACCATCCTCAAATTTCATATCCCTCTGTGTTTCATTTGGATTTCATGGATTGCCAAGAGTGTGATCCGCATAATTGGAGTCGAGGAGTTGGCCTTTATAAACACGGCCATGCACATCCGTTCCTATAATACACGGTTACTTTTTGTCGTGAGGCACACAAGTGGCAATCCCACTCCCTCAATTGGAGTGACAATTCAAGTGTATTGACACTGTATTGATCACCCATCTCGATGAACAAACAAAACGGGCAGACAGGATATTCCTGCTCTAATCAGTTGAATCAATAAAAACTCGGTATTTTGACGAAACCAAAACGTGGAGATGAATGTGTAATAAATTCACGAGTAGATGGGGTGGCATATCAAGAGGCTGTTGGCGTGAAACGTCGGGGAAGAAAGGAAATATGGGTAGCTAGACCACGCATAATACACCACTTTGCTTAATATTCCTTTAAATCTATTGGGTTTCGATCCATCAACGTGCGATTTTCACTACCCGAGTCTCTCAAATAGAAAAAATATAGGAGGCGCAAAAGTGCCACCTTCCTGCCCGCCTGTGACGGAGGATCTTGAATAACATTTCCATAATTCAAGAATGCGCGCCATCGTGATTTCCTCGTCGAGTATTGACCGGATTTTGATAGAAAACGACCAGCAGTCGTACCAGCAGTAGCTGGTCGGTGCGCGATGAATCTCCCATAACACGTAAAACGATTTGACTTCGGAATGACAGGGAGGGGTTGATAACAAATTCAACTGTTACTACTGACCGGTTAATGGGATATTGATTTAATGCCACGTTCGTTTTCTGCGTCAACGGCATGACGACTCATTTTGAGAGCTGGGCAATCTCTTCTCATTTCCGGGCGTTATGAAACTTTTGTAATCCTCTCGCTTTTCGAAGGTTTGCCGAAAAAGATGATAATTCATCAGAATTGGTGTTGGATTTATGAGTGATAGGTAAGGACTCTGGTGATATGGTAAATAACTTGTACTGACATACAAAACTTTCAGCAAGACTTGTAGATACATTCCATAGACGGCCAATTAAAAAAACGCTGCAAATCAGTGCCCAAAGTTTTATTGTTTTCTGTACAGATCACCCTCCTGTATAGGTCCCTCCCTACCAACCATAGGTGCCTACTACGTACTAGGGCATCTTTGAAAATTTCAAACCCAACCACCAACCAAATGGAAATGAAGGGTTAAAATTGTCAAAAATGCCCTAGTAGTTAGTGAGCACCTATGGTTGGTGAGGCGAGATCTATACAAAAGGGTGATCTATATAGAAAATAATAGACCTTTGGGCGAAGATTTGCAGCGTTTTTTTTCTTACCTACCAACATTTGTTTACATATTTTTTCAATAATATTACCTTCTAATATTAATAAACCAAAAGGACCAGAAATATTTACCCAACCAGAGTCAAGAATTTTTAAAGCATATGTGTGTTAAAACATATGACCAACCGTTGAAATTATAATCAAATACTTTAAAGAGAACTGAAGAATGATAATCCGTGTAGAAATGGAGTCACCCAGAAGACAAAAACTTGGTCCTTTTATGAGCTCATTCAATTAAAAAACGCTGCAAATTATTACACAAATGTTTATTATTCTTTTATATATAGATCACTCGTCTGCAAAGAATACGGCTTTGCCATTGTTACCACTAACCAACTTGGAGAAAAACATCGATCGAATTTCGGTCAGCTGAAATATGAACGGAGATCAGGCCTCTTTTGCGATTCACACTCGTGTTACTGATTTATCGTGAGTCCAACCCTTCAATTGTCGGTTTGTCCTACAGGGCTCCGCGTGGTCTCAAAAAATTCTATACTATCTTAAATTGAAGGAAAAACAATACTTTTATATCAAAATTTTTTGAGTTAGGGCGTTTTAAAATCTCATACCTTATTTTTGAACCCTTAGAAGTGACCTACATCAACCAAAATCTTCGGGGCACAACTAGACCCCAAATGGAGCCTACATACCAAATTTAATCAAAATCGGTCAATTCTAAGTAGGGAAAGTGCAGCGTATGGCCTACGGCGGACGGCGGACGGACGGCCAAATTTTTATTCGATTTTTGGATTCTACGTACCTAGAAACGAAAACCAACAAATTTTGAGGGGGGTTAAAAAAAATATTTTTTGGCCGATTCCAAAGGTTCATTATTGAAAATAATAAACCAAAATTGGACTTTGGAAAAACCCTTTTTTTACCCTATTAAGCTCAAATTTAAACAAATTTACCCGTTGTATTGCATGGGGAAGGGTTTTGTGTCCACTAAGCCGGTAATAACTTGGAAAAACTGAATTTTGTCGGTGGGAGCGAAGAATAACTGTCGAACGTTTACTTAACTCTTTCCTTAACGTGTCGACTACTACTGCGTTTACGTATCTTACAGGTTGGAGGGACCATCGTTCAGCACAACTTCTGGGTTATGCTGAAGGTATTGATATTCGTCAGTTTACGATTTTGATATTTATTGTTTTTCGAGGTAAACTAAATTAGATTGAAGTGAACCAAGTTGAATTGGTTGAGTTTAAGCAAGTTAAACTGCATGAGGTTGAGGTTAAACAAGTTTAACTGCATACGATTGAAGTGTACCTTCTCTTAAAAAATAAAAATAAACGAAAAACTATTCGAAAATACATTTTAATGAAATTTGGGAAGTTAGGGCATTATACGATTATTTAGGTATGTGATTATTCTGAAGAAGTGCCTGAAATTGTCGTGTTTCGAGTCATTCTTAAGAATGTACTTTTATGTTTCTGCTTAGGTATCACTAAAGAAATAAGGATCGAATGGGACAAAGCAGAGCTCTGTGGGACCAACTGTTCTTTGCTCATAATTACTCGTATGGAGCCTCATAGGTAGTCTAACAAATAGATTAGACATAGGTACTGATGTTTTTCAAAAATATTTTTCGAGTCCAGTTCCACAGAATTTCATTGAGGATCCCTGAAAGCAAAATTTCGTTTTGAAATTTTCCTATTTTTAAATTTTGAAAAAAATTTGCAGCATCTCCCCCCCCCCCCACCGATGGAACCCTCAGCGTTTACTCTAATTCGGTCCCTACAAAAAAATCATGAAAAGAGAACTGAGTTCGTACTCTTACCATTAACAGTCATATCTTATTATTTATAAGGAACATACCCCAAGTACGTATAATGCGTACACAAGTTCAGATTTGAAAGAAAAAAGGTAGACATTGTACCAACGAGTTCATCGGCGTTCGTCGTGAGAACTGAGTGTAACGGTGATGAGTGTTGTATAATCAATTAGCAATCAGGCGAACGCGAAATTAGCCGTTATCCTAATCATCATCATCATCATCATCATCAGCGCTCCGTTTTTCATTGAAATGAAGGGAAGGGATTTACCTTATGCGGCCACAGCTAACACCGTAGTGACCTTTTCAGAATCACCGAGCTTGTACAACGCTTGTTCCTACCTGTAATAATCTCCTAGTGGTTCCATCGGTCGGTAATTAAACTCTCCTAGCTACTCGCTACATTCATGAACCATTTATGAGTCAGACTGATTGCAAAACGCATTTTCTTTACAAGATGGGTGATACATGTAATAATTATACTTGGATTAATTGTAAACGGAAAATATTTCATAACCAACCCCATTGGTTCATAGACTCCCGTTATTTGCTCTCGAAATCGCAAATAACCCTTTTATAGCACATCTCAAACGACGACAAGACCCAGTTATCTTCCTCCACTTACCAATTTACGACTCCTTCAATATAGCAGTCAGACACAACATGCAATGTGTAGCTGTAAACATCTGCGTATCTTTGCTCCTAGAGTTTTGGTTAATTATTTTGAATAATAAGCCTTTGGAATCGAGCAAGAAGGAGAAAATTTTAACCCCCCCTCAAAATTTGATGTTTTACGTTTCAAGGTACGCAGAATACGAAAATCGAATAAAAAAATTTCCGTCCGTCCGCCGTACGCGGCACTTTTCTTAGCAACACTGGACCGATTTGGTTCAAATTTGGTATATGGGCTCCATTTGGGGTCTAGTTGTGCCGCGAAGCGTTTGGTTGATGTCAGTCACTTCTAAGGCGTGAAAATTAAGGGTTGAAATTTTCAAGAGTGCCCTAGCTCGAAAACTCTCGAAATAAAGGTATCGTTTTTTCACCAATTTTAAATAGTATTGAATTTTTAAAAATTTTTGAGACCACCCGGAGCTCTGTAGGACAAACCGTTCGGTCCCTACGAGTACTTGAAGGTTTTCCTTCGATAAAACAGAATCATGAGTGTGAATCGCAAAAGAGGTCTAATCTCCATTCAAATTTTATCGGACTAAAATGCGATCGCTGTTCATTTCTTCGATTTGTATACAGTTTTGCCTTCTGCGTAACCAGTAATCAAATTTCCATATGAAGCTTTCTATTTTTCGAATCGAGTGTGAAGCGTTTAGTTCTTCCTAATAAACTTGATTGTGAAGGTGTGAAGCCAGTATGGTGTGGTAGGTAAAACCTAGCTGGTAGGTAAAAAAAAGTTGGTAGGTAAAAAAAAAAATGTTGGTGGGTAAAAAACGCTGCTCAAAGGCTTCTTCACTCTTCAGATCACTGATCAGCTGAGTGAGCTCCGAAGCCATTTTAAATCCTATTGAATGGAAGTGCTCTTCCAGGCGTCTCCAGCATACGAGGAAATCTTCTTCACTCCTCAGATCACTGATCAGCTGAGTGAGCTCCGAAGCCATTTTCAATCCTATTGAATGGAAGTGCTCTTCCAGGTGTCTCCAGCATTCGAGGAGATCTTCTTCACTCCTCAGATCACTGATCAGCTGAGTGAGCTCCAAAGCCATTTTCAATCCTATTGAATGGAAGTGCTCTTCCAGGTGTCTCCAGCATTCGAGGAGATCTTCTTCACTCCTCAGATCACTGATCAGCTGAGTGAGCTCCGAAGCCATTTTCAATCCTATTGAATGGAAGTGCTCTTCCAGGTGTCTCCAGCATTCGAGGAGATCTTCTTCACTCCTCAGATCACTGATCAGCTGAGTGAGCTCCGAAGCCATTTTCAATCCTATTGAATGGAAGTGCTCTTCCAGGCGTCTTCAGCATTCGAGGAGATCTTCTTCACTCTTCAGATCACTGATCAGCTGAGTGAGCTCCGAAGTCATTTTCAACCCTATTGAACGAAGGAAGCTGAAATTTGAGAGGGAAGGTCAAGGGAGAATACAGACGGTGGTAGGTGCTATTGATGGAGAACCAGTGATCTATACAGAAGGGTGATCTATACAGAAAATAATAAACCTTTGAGCAATGGTTTGCAGCGTTTTTATCTATAAAATTGGATAACCTAGATATGTTATTTCATTGAATGTACTTTCCTCAACACTCTTAAAATGTGAATAGTCAAGTAATGAAAAAATGTCCTAGATCTGTATTCCATAGTTCCCTAGTTCTACGTGGAGCACTAATATAGGTACCATAACTTGCGGTCCCCGAGTACAGTCCGCTTGAAAATGTAATTTTGTTGGAAACAATCATACTGAAATGTATTGGTTAGTAATACATATGAATTCAGGGGACGCACGGTGTTCCAGAATCTTCAAAAAGCGCTCAAAACTTAACAACTTTTTGATCAGTGGAGCTAGAAACCTGAAATTCGTCAAAATTATCAGTATTATAACCACAATAAAGGTATTGGTAAGTCAGTCTAATGTTATCAAAGTTAAACATTTTAAATAAATTAACAATAACGAATAAAAAGAATTTGAAAGTATAAATCTTCTAGGTTAATGTTTTTTGGGTTGGTAAAATGAAGTATACCTACCTTTAAATTGGAGTTTCCATAACATAAAATGCTTTTTAGAATAATTGCTAAGGTCAATCACTCTTTTTTAAAATCTGGTGAACCTAATCTCTCTTCACCTAATCAACCTCCATGACATTATGGGCAGCTGGATCTTCAACGTCCAATGAGTCATAGGTGTAATCCCCATTTGACTTTATTTGGCAAAATTTAATCAATTACATTTTGTACCTAAAATCAAAGAAAACAGCTACGTCTATTTGGTCCGGATGAACTCAGATCACTTCGAAATGTTGAAATTGGTCCACCGATAGCAGAGTTAAATCGAGAACACTATCGGCATCTTCCCTATCACTCGCACACTTGTTGTCCCCTATGACCTTAGAGATACTTACGCTAATTCAAGCCCCCCCCCCATCCTCCTCAACCTGATCTGTGGTGGAGAAGAACAACACTCAACTGAAAAAAAAAATTCTTGCAGCATGAGTTAACTAGTGAATATTCACAAAAAATTTTTGAAGCTCTGGTTAATAAATTCAAAATATTATCTATATGAGACAGTAGTCACCCTTTTAGGTGTGGCACATAGCACGAACCGTTAAATTATTCTACAATCAACCCCTTGGTTAATAATTTACGTAGAAAATTCTTCATGAAATCAGAAGGTTGTTGAAACAGTTCTAGACGAAGTAGATTATATCATAGTCATAGAAACAATATTTACCCAGTACCCTGTTGAACGAACTAATGAAAGAAATGTGAGAAGAATGAAATTGAAGAAGTTAAGAATAAATGGGAAGCCCGAAGGAAGTAGCAGCTGAAGCAATAGAGAATGAGAAGTCGTGGAGAATACTGTCGAGATTTAGGAAGGAGGAAAGAAACCGAGGCTGACGTGACATGTTATGAGAGGGGGGCAGTTGAATGAGTACGAAGCAGTTGGCGGAGTGGCAAAGACTTGAGGAGGCGAGAGTGGAAGCTCTTGGGATAGATCTTGGAACTATCTGCCCGAGTTAACAGGGAAGCGGGAAATATTCCGACCACGGACGGAGACAACTCACTCCCCCTCCCCGTTCTCAGGCGCTCCTGCCGAGTTTGGCCGCGGAGTTGATTGGGCGTCCCGTCCCAACTTGCGGAATACCACCTCAATTTCCTCCCATCGCCGAGCACATTCCACTTCCTGCCTTCGAAGGTAGAGATACCTGACCGACTCTTCACACCCGGCCCAGTCCCGCGTCTCGCCTGATTGTTCGAGGCTCACCGCAAACACTCCACTCAGGATCACTATTCCAATTTATTGTTCAAATAGTAATGTAATTGATAAACACAGCATTACAACGATCTGAGATTGATTTTGGAATCGAGTTCTTGAACTAGTCCAAGCCTGAAACGCATCCGAGAAACACAGCATTACAACGATCTGAGATTGATTTTGAAATCGAGTTCTTGAACTAGTCCAAGCCTGAAACGCATCCGAGAAACACAGCATTACAATGATCTGGGATTGATTTTGGAATCGAGTTCTTAAACGGGTCCATGCCTGAAATGCATTTGAGAAACACAACATTACAACGATCTGAGATTAATTTTGAAATCGAGTTCTTAAACGGGTCCATGCCTGAAACGCATTTGAGAAACACAGCATTACAACGATCTGAGATTGATTTTGGAATCTAGTTCTTAAACTAGTCCAAGCCTGAAACGCATCCGAGAAACACAGCATTACAACGATCTGAGATTGATTTTGAAATCGAGTTCTTGAGCTAGTACAAGCCTGAAACGCATTTGAGAAACACAACATTACAACGATCTGAGATTGATTTTGGAATCTAGTTCTTAAACTAGTCCAAGCCTGAAACGCATCCGAGAAACACAGCATTACAACGATCCGAGATTGATTTTGAAATCGAGTTCTTGAGCTAGTACAAGCCTGAAACGCATTTGAGAAACACAACATTACAACGATCTTAGATTGATTTTGGAATCTAGTTCTTAAACTAGTCCAAGCCTGAAACACATCCGAGAAACACAGCATTACAATGATCTGGGATTGATTTTGAAATCGAGTTCTTGAGCTAGTACAAGCCTGAAACGCATTTGAGAAACACAACATTACAACGATCTGAGATTGATTTTGAAATCGAGTTCTTGAGCTAGTACAAGCCTGAAACGCATTTGAGAAACACAACATTACAACGATCTGAGATTGATTTTGGAATCTAGTTCTTGAGCTATTACAAGCCTGAAACGCATTTGAGAAACACAACATTACAACGATCTGAGATTGATTTTGAAATCTAGTTCTTAAACTAGTCCAAGCCTGAAACGCATCCGAGAAACACAGCATTACAACGATCTGAGATTGATTTTGAAATCGAGTTCTTAAGCTAGTACAAGCCTGAAACGCATCCGAGAAACACAACATAACAACGATCTGAGATTGATTTTGGAATCTAGTTCTTAAACTAGTCCAAGCCTGAAACGCATCCGAGAAACACAACATAACAACGATCTGAGATTGATTTTGAAATCGAGTTCTTAAGCTAGTACAAGCCTGAAACGCATCCGAGAAACACAGCATTACAATGATCCGGGATTGATTTTGAAATCGAGTTCTTGAGCTAGTACAAGCCTGAAACGCATTTGAGAAACACAACATTACAACGATCTGAGATTGATTTTGAAATCGAGTTCTTGAGCTGGTACAAGCCTGAAACGCATTTGAGAAACACAACATTTCAACGATCTGAGATTGATTTTGAAATCGAGTTCTTGAGCTAGTACAAGCCTGAAACGCATTTGAGAAACACAACATTACAACGATCTGAGATTGATTTTGAAATCGAGTTCTTGAGCTAGTACAAGCCTGGAATGCATTTGAGAAACACAACATTACAACGATCTGAGATTGATTTTGAAATCGAGTTCTTGAGCTAGTACAAGCCTGAAACGCATTTGAGAAACACAACATTACAACGATCTGAGATTGATTTTGAAATCGAGTTCTTGAGCTAGTACAAGCCTGAAACGCATTTGAGAAACACAACATTACAACGATCTGAGATTGATTTTGAAATCGAGTTCTTGTGCTAGTACAAGCCTGAAACGCATTTGAGAAACACAACATTACAACGATCTGAGATTGATTTTGAAATCGAGTTCTTGAGCTAGTACAAGCCTGAAACGCATTTGAGAAACACAACATTACAACGATCTGAGATTGATTTTGAAATCGAGTTCTTGAGCTAGTACAAGCCTGAAACACATTTGAGAAACACAACATTACAACGATCTGAGATTGATTTTGAAATCGAGTTCTTGAGCTAGTACAAGCCTGAAACGCATTTGAGAAACACAACATTACAACGATCTGAGATTGATTTTGAAATCGAGTTCTTGAGCTAGTACAAGCCTGAAACGCATTTGAGAAACACAACATTACAACGATCTGAGATTGATTTTGAAATCGAGTTCTTGAGCTAGTACAAGCCTGAAACGCATTTGAGAAACACAACATTACAACGATCTGAGATTGATTTTGAAATCGAGTTCTTGAGCTAGTACGAGCCTGAAATGCATTTGAGAAACACAACATTACAACGATCTGAGATTGATTTTGAAATCGAGTTCTTGAGCTAGTACAAGCCTGAAACGCATTTGAGAAACACAACATTACAACGATCTGAGATTGATTTTGGAATCTAGTTCTTGAGCTATTACAAGCCTGAAACGCATTTGAGAAACACAACATTACAACGATCTGAGATTGATTTTGAAATCGAGTTCTTAAGCTTGTACAAGCCTGAAACGCATCCGAGAAACACAGCATTACAATGATCTGGGATTGATTTTGGAATCGAGTTCTTAAACGGGTCCATGCCTGAAACGCATCCGAGAAACACAGCATTACAATGATCCGGGATTGATTTTGAAATCGAGTTCTTGAGCTAGTACAAGCCTGAAACGCATTTGAGAAACACAACATTACAACGATCTGAGATTGATTTTGAAATCGAGTTCTTAAGCTAGTACAAGCCTGAAATGCATTTGAGAAACACAACATTACAACGATCTGAGATTGTTTTGAAATCGAGTTCTTGAGCTAGTACAAGCCTGAAACGCATTTGAGAAACACAACATTACAACGATCTGAGATTGATTTTGGAATCTAGTTCTTGAGCTATTACAAGCCTGAAACGCATTTGAGAAACACAACATTACAACGATCTGAGATTGATTTTGGAATCTAGTTCTTAAACTAGTCCAAGCCTGAAACGCATCCGAGAAACACAGCATTACAACGATCTGAGATTGATTTTGAAATCGAGTTCTTAAGCTAGTACAAGCCTGAAACGCATCCGAGAAACACAACATAACAACGATCTGAGATTGATTTTGGAATCTAGTTCTTAAACTAGTCCAAGCCTGAAACGCATCCGAGAAACACAACATAACAACGATCTGAGATTGATTTTGAAATCGAGTTCTTAAGCTAGTACAAGCCTGAAACGCATCCGAGAAACACAGCATTACAATGATCCGGGATTGATTTTGAAATCGAGTTCTTGAGCTAGTACAAGCCTGAAACGCATTTGAGAAACACAACATTACAACGATCTGAGATTGATTTTGAAATCGAGTTCTTGAGCTGGTACAAGCCTGAAACGCATTTGAGAAACACAACATTTCAACGATCTGAGATTGATTTTGAAATCGAGTTCTTGAGCTAGTACAAGCCTGAAACGCATTTGAGAAACACAACATTACAACGATCTGAGATTGATTTTGAAATCGAGTTCTTGAGCTAGTACAAGCCTGGAATGCATTTGAGAAACACAACATTACAACGATCTGAGATTGATTTTGAAATCGAGTTCTTGAGCTAGTACAAGCCTGAAACGCATTTGAGAAACACAACATTACAACGATCTGAGATTGATTTTGAAATCGAGTTCTTGAGCTAGTACAAGCCTGAAACGCATTTGAGAAACACAACATTACAACGATCTGAGATTGATTTTGAAATCGAGTTCTTGTGCTAGTACAAGCCTGAAACGCATTTGAGAAACACAACATTACAACGATCTGAGATTGATTTTGAAATCGAGTTCTTGAGCTAGTACAAGCCTGAAACGCATTTGAGAAACACAACATTACAACGATCTGAGATTGATTTTGAAATCGAGTTCTTGAGCTAGTACAAGCCTGAAACACATTTGAGAAACACAACATTACAACGATCTGAGATTGATTTTGAAATCGAGTTCTTGAGCTAGTACAAGCCTGAAACGCATTTGAGAAACACAACATTACAACGATCTGAGATTGATTTTGAAATCGAGTTCTTGAGCTAGTACAAGCCTGAAACGCATTTGAGAAACACAACATTACAACGATCTGAGATTGATTTTGAAATCGAGTTCTTGAGCTAGTACAAGCCTGAAACGCATTTGAGAAACACAACATTACAACGATCTGAGATTGATTTTGAAATCGAGTTCTTGAGCTAGTACGAGCCTGAAATGCATTTGAGAAACACAACATTACAACGATCTGAGATTGATTTTGAAATCGAGTTCTTGAGCTAGTACAAGCCTGAAACGCATTTGAGAAACACAACATTACAACGATCTGAGATTGATTTTGGAATCTAGTTCTTGAGCTATTACAAGCCTGAAACGCATTTGAGAAACACAACATTACAACGATCTGAGATTGATTTTGAAATCGAGTTCTTAAGCTTGTACAAGCCTGAAACGCATCCGAGAAACACAGCATTACAATGATCTGGGATTGATTTTGGAATCGAGTTCTTAAACGGGTCCATGCCTGAAACGCATCCGAGAAACACAGCATTACAATGATCCGGGATTGATTTTGAAATCGAGTTCTTGAGCTAGTACAAGCCTGAAACGCATTTGAGAAACACAACATTACAACGATCTGAGATTGATTTTGAAATCGAGTTCTTAAGCTAGTACAAGCCTGAAATGCATTTGAGAAACACAACATTACAACGATCTGAGATTGTTTTGAAATCGAGTTCTTGAGCTAGTACAAGCCTGAAACGCATTTGAGAAACACAGCATTACAACGATTTGAGATTGATTTTGGAATCTAGTTCTTAAACTAGTCCAAGCCTGAAACGCATCCGAGAAACACAGCATTACGACGATCTGAGATTGATTTTGGAATCGAGTTCTCAAACGGGTCCATGCCTGAAATGCATTTGAGAAACACATCATTACAACGATCATTCATATGTTTCCTGTTCAAATAATAGATTGATTATTTTATTTACTGGAGAAACGTAGATAGCTGAAAGATCTACCTGCCTAGTACCATGTAGGTAGGACACCTTTGGCCGACTTGCGAGGTGGTTCTCATTAACTGCTGAATTTTACGACAACTAGATACCTACATAGATGATAAATATTGTCGGTCCGCTTGGTGTTTGAAAGCAGGATTATTTCCGTGACCAAGGGGTATCTTATTATCTACGGTGGATAATAAAGAAAGGCTAATAACTTGGTTCTGACAACCTTTAAAATCAGGGATACAAGGCGAAATCGAACAGATAATTATGGTAAACTTCATCCAACCCCAGGCTTCTTTGGGGTTACGTTTTAACCCAGGTAAACTTTACAATTGTTTCCGAAAATATCATTTATACGAGTTTTTTTTTAGCGCAGTTTCGAAGTAAACTTCAAACTTTAGAATAATTATCATCGTTTTTTTTGTTTATATAATTATTATACAAAGGTTTATTATTTATTAGCTTATTGACTGACATCCATCAAAAGCCTCGGGGCACAACTAGACCCCAAATGAAACTCATATTATACGAAATTCCATCTAAATCGGTCTTGGGTAACTAAGGAAAGTGCCGCGTAAAGCGGACGGATGGCAAACATTTTTTTTTTTAGATTTTCGGATTCAATGTACCTTGGAATCGTGAACCAAAAATTTTGAGGAGGGTTTGAACTTTATTTCTTGGTCGATTCCAAAGGTTCATTATTGAAAATAATAAACAAAATTGGCTTTCGGACCGGAATAGTATGTCAGAAAGAATAAAAACGCTGCATCTTATTACACAACGGTTTATTATTTTTCTGTAAGGATCACCCGTCTGGAACGAACCCACGATTCTTTTGATGGTACTGTTGTGAATTTCGAACTACCCAGTGTAAATTTGGAATAACGACTTCAGTACAGGAACAAATTACACTGTCGATCTCACTGACTGACTCGAATAAAACTAGAATGAGTTGTCTTATGAAATTTTTTGTTGCAGAATGTGATGGGAAGGATGAATTGGCTTCAACACCAGGTTAAGAGATGGGAAGTGGTTTCTGGTCTTGAAAAATGTCGGAATACGTCAATCTACAATGATTGTTGTACGGTTTGTGTACCTGACAGGAGCCCTACTCCTACAATCGCCTTCAGGGGATCAGTCTCGATTCGGTTGGTCTCTCTCGCTTCACGCTTTATTATAATCAAATTTGTATCAGAAACTCTTCAATAATCGCTGTTTTATTTTTTTTGTTTTTGGAAAAACTCCACAGGTTATGGGCCCAGACTAATACTGAGTTTTTAAAATTTGTGAAAAAAAAAGTGTGATAAGTTGTGTCGAGTTTTGACGGTCCGTTGGTTCCCCCGTGCTCCTTCGTGTAGGTCAGTTCCCGGTTTGTGTTCACCTAATTTTGAGATGTCCGCAACTAGATCACAACCTGTAAACATAAACATGTTTCATGGAACTGGTTTTAAAAACTGAATGTTCAGAGAGGAAAAACTTCTACAAAGGAATGGTGTATTGGCTAAAACATACACGAAAATGCCGAGCGATAACGCTTCGCAACAGCTTTGGAAGATGGAAGATGCTAAAGCGCAAGATAAAACTCTTCAATAATCGCTGTGTTTTTCTGGAAAAACCCTAAAAAAACCAGGTTAGGAGTTGGAAGTTCTTTGCCTTGACTTTACCGATTTGAATTCACTGTTAGTTAGAAGGGTTCTAGTCTTTCCGACCTTTTATAATCCTCGATCGGAAATATTCCCGCCGCCGAGTTATGTTTAGTAGTACTGATACACGTAGAGGGGGGCAGTATTTAAAATGTTTCCGATTGTATTGAGGCATTGGGCGTTAAAAGGGGTTGCCCACAGTCGAGGTAGAATGATAAAGTTTGTAGTCACATCAAATACCTTCAGCAAAGCATCGTTATCCGGGAGCAGTGGGTGCCTTCATTACAAAATTTGGTTCTTGGTTGGTAGCAAAACTGAGTGATAATGAAATTCCATTCGAATGAACGAAAAAGATTGCATTTAATATAATCAGCTGAAATTTGGCTATCTTTCGTCAGAGATCGTTTATTTGCAATTCACACTCATGTTTCTGATTTGTCATAATCACGGAGACACTTCAACCAACCCCTGAGTCATTAAACCTACAAAGAACAGCCTAGTTATGGGTACTCTAGCGTCTAGCGAAAGAACTGTCTACTATAGTTAACGGTTTTAACCTCTGTCGTATGATTCGAACCTTCTGAGGATGACGGCTAGGCGCGCAGCCTGCTACGTATCTGCTAACGTATTTCCAAAGCCACGTTGGTTCTGAGAGAAAGAGTGGGAACTTAGCGGCAGCAGTCGACAATATTTATTCCGTACAAGCACCTTCGCTGAACACCACGAAGGATTGTTTATGTACGCTAGGCAGTCCAGTTAACTTATGCAAATCATATTCAAATTTTATAATTAAGTTTGCTCTGGACACGCTAATACTGTATGCAAAAGCGAGACGACTTTTCGTTGCGTACGCCGAGGGTATCTCTATACCACCCCATCAGCTACGAAAGTTATCTACTCCTCAAGTCGTAATATCTCAGTCTCGTGAGCAGGAGTACCTACCTACCGGTTAATCAAAGACTTACGCAATCAGATAAAAAAATTTTTTTGTGAAAATGTATTCTTAGACAAATTTCAGGTCAGTTAATGTAGCTTGTTGACGATGCAAACTTGTATTTGTAATTACACACGCGTGTGAATTACAAAAATACAAGTTCACTAACGCATTTTTTTCAAAATAGCGTCTAATTAAATGTTTATTGAAAAATTCATCAGTGAACCAGCGATCATTATCAAAAAGTTTACAGTTCAGTTCATGCTCGTAAGTTGTGATGATACTTGGGGAGATGCCTAGAGAAACACGAAGGAGTTTAGACACATTAACTGATTGGTTTGCGGTCCACAGGTTATAACTTGAACACATTTAACATATCAAAGCTAGGTGTGTTCACTGAAACAGTCTGGTACCCTCATAGGACGTCACTTTGCTCCGGTTTTTTGAATTTTTTCAGAAATTATCATTTTTTCTTTACTTGATTCACTTGAAAAAATTCCATTTTTGGATGAACGTCAAGTAGGTACTTCCTAATAACAGAACCTGACGTAACAAATTTTGATACATCTTTTAAAAGTTGAATATTTTTTTGTTGAAAATTAGAGCAAAGTTACCCAGCGGTATGATGATTTTGCTCCAATTTTAGAATGTAACTGAAAACCAACCTAGAATGAATCTTGATGCATTTTAACCCCGTCCATTGGAATAATTTGGTCATGTATACACAGGAAAACACAAACAAAAATGTATTCCCTCAAAATTTTAAGTTTAAAACAATTTTTTAATTGAATTTCAATTTTTTTATACAAAATCTTCTCTCTATTACAAAAAGTATTACTTACCAGCCATAAGTCACTGGTATCATCGGAAGCTTTGGAACAGATTTAGGCCCCGAATGGAGCCCATTTATCACATTCATTAAAATCAATCCATTTTAACAGAGAAACGTGCAGGCGGACGAAATTTTTTCTTATTCCATTTTTGGATCCGTGAACCCTCCAATTATGAGGAGGTTATAAGATTCCGAGCCGCGAAGGTACGTTTGCATTTTTAATTTCATACCTTTTACTTTTTTATCTCATACTCGTAGCAGTTTGATGGAGCTGTTTTATGAAGGGAATCGGTGATTAAAATTGAAGTTTTATCGCTTAAGGGTTGGAATGGTTTGTTCTAAGGGAGGACTTTTCTTTATTTACTTACTCCTGAAGTACATATTTTAACAACATAATATGTTGTTAAAATATGTACATCAGGAGTAAGTAAATAAAGAAAAGTTGATATCATCAACTCATCTAGGAGCTGCTCTTCGACAATCTGTATTATTTTGTTTCTTTACAAACGTCTTTATCTGGGGAGAAGAAGAAGAAGAAGATCGATAAGGTGTGAGTTCCGAATGTGGAGTATTTGACACTACTGTGCGGCTGCACCTGTGCCACTTGATTGGGTCTCTCAGGATCGACGAGGAATGGTTGGTAGCTTATCATGATGTATTATGTTCAGCAACAATCAGAGACAATGGAGGATACGGAAATCATCAAAATTTACTTTCAGTGACCTCGATAGGTGGCGGTGTCCCATTCTTCTGTATGGCTAACTGTGTAGTTCTCAGACATGCGAGTATTTTCGGATCGGATATCGACCCATTCGCAGATGACGAACATTGGATAACCTGACCTGCGCAATGACTTCCTTTCCCTCGCTCGAATGAGCCATCTAGTCAATCATATTATTCATTCAAGACTCCGATCGTTACCCGCCGAGAGCACTCGGTCGAATGATTTCTGAGCGGTAACGGTTCCTAGGTAAATCCAGGAGGGGAGTTTAAATCGTTCCACCAAGAGTAGGAGTACAGAGAGCGCAGCAAATACACAATGTTTCATTATTTCGTTGTAACAGGTCAACCATCTGCAAAGAATGCGGTTTTTCCATAAAAGTACTTACTATCGCGCAAGGAGGTTCGTTTTGATAGAAGTTACCTACCAGTAATAATATCGTTATTCGAGAGTCTGAGTGCCTTAATAACGTAATTTGATCCTTGGTTGGTATCTTGATTCTCTTCCGACAGTAAACGATATGTGCGATTCATACTTGTGTTTCTGATTCGTTATTCGTCCAACTCATTGGAGAAAACTCAACAGTCAACTTTAGTTGATACTTGTAACCTTTAGTAGAATGTTCTAACCTTTGAAGGATGTGCTTCTGATTTATTTTTTACCTACACCTCTACCGCATTCTAGCGAGACTTGAACATCCTAAGAATGATGCTCGCAGGGAGGCACGACAAATTCGGATTCATTCCACAATCAACCCTCATCAAACGAATGGTTATTCCCACATAGCTCCGGGTGGTCACATTCGCTTCTAAAAATGCAATACGGTTTGCGTAAATAAAAAATAAAAAAATCATACCTTTTCATCAATAGTTTTCAACCAAGGGTGTTTTGATATGTTCATCTATTTTCACTTCATAGATTATAACCAAAACTTTGGCGTACAACTGGATCTAATTAGCTGTTTAGGTATGTTTAAAAGAGTAGAAGAATCTTGTTTCGTCTGTTTTCCTCTACTTAGTGGTTGTACATGGAAAATCAAAAATATTAGGAATGATAACAGAAGTATAAACACATGTAAGGAACGGCCTTTACAATTCTACCCGATCTTAGTAAACTGGCTGTGCAATATTCATGAGTTGCCTCCCCAACGTTAGGCCTCGAAGAAGACAGTGAGACTAGACCACTGATTGTCGCAGCCACCGAAGTGCGCGACGTTGGTTATATTGTCAGGAATCCGAAGAAGAGAAGTAAAAAACCTCGCAAACAAACGGTTTTTCGCAATGTCGTTGCTTATTCGCTCCCACCCCATACCGCAAGAGAGGCTGCCGCCACTACCGCATTAATTTGCTCTTGGAAACCTCCTCTCCCACAGAAACCACTTTCTTACTCGAAAGTTATTTGCTCCAGAGACTTGATACCAATCAACATTATTTATAACTCATTTCGGCCAACTTTACTAGAATAGAAACCTATTAGATACTCGGAGGAAGAGAGATAGAAAGGATACAGTTGAACCTAGATGAGACAAATCCATAACATTTTTGATTGTTCAACTCCTCCAGGTTTGGGACTTAAAAGGAAAAATATAAGGCAGACGTCAATCGGCCCGGAACCAGCCATTTTTCTTTCTCAAATACCAATCAAGATCTAGGTAAACCTCTTCACATTTTCAATACAAGTACGTGACACGAAATAATGTTTACAGTTCAGTTTGTAATCGGAGGGTTAGTTGTATTGGTTTTAGTGTGTTTGACTCTTCTTGTTTATTGTGCTGTTCTTGCCTTCATCAGATTTACATTTTCCTGTCTGTTCTCTTGTACGTTTTATTCCTCTTCATTGTTCATAAATTTTATTGTTTTCTTGTACTGCATAGTTCCTTGTTCCGTGACTGTAGTAGGTATATAAGTATAATCAGTTTCTCTTAGCTTCCTCTACTTCTAATTCTTCCCTTTCTCTATCTTCACTCGATATAAATGGGTCTTGCAGATAATGCAGCAGGTGTACTCGAACATGTAGAAATATAATTTCACCAAAATGAAAACTGAAAATCTGCTTTCCACTGGATTCGGATCCAACCTCTAGGTTGCTGTCACAAAGTTTATAATAACAAAAGGTTGAATTGCTAAGCTTGGAGTTTCAGAGGTCGTAATAAGTAAGACTAATCCGGGATCAAAGCGCACGACCCTGCCCTGCTCTGTTCCGGTAAAATCCCATTTCCCCATTCCGACACTTTCCCCCACAAGTTACCTTGTCACCACACTCACTTCACAGGTCCCTCTGCTCCACCGAACAACAATGGTAGATTGAGAACGGACTAATTTTGTTTCCTAACTCCTCTGAGAACGTCTGGTGCACGTACGTACGTGACGTGATCAGTCCACTAGTGATCGAATCACGCATTAATTCCGGTAATTCGCCTCACGACAAAGCGAACACCCATGTCTTGGACTTATCCAGGTGTATAGATTGGTAAATTTAAATTAAGTAAGCAGAGGTGTAAAATCATGTTTCCTCTTCACTAAGCAGAGTTGAAAATTAGCTATTACTTCAGAATAACCCATACCCAGAAATGAACAGAATAACCAGAATCAACCAGAACGGGTTTCAGAATAACCTATTACCCGTGAATGAGGTCTTGGATCATTCCTCATAAAATTGCTTCCAATCTTTCAAGTGGAATTAAAGAGATGAATTAAATTGGTTTCCAATCATAGTCCGCACTGAACAGGAATATATTATCCTCGAACTGCATGTAATCATCTGGTTGTCTCTACCATGTCCCACTATCGAATGCGAAAATCAGCATATTCGAACGATACCTTCGCCTTGGGGTGAATCGTTGAATCTGAAGCTTGTCCGGAAATGCCTTTGACAAAGTATCGAATAGGAACGTTCACAAATAGCATGCGATGTAGTAGCATTGAATAAGTAGTACATTCGCACACATTTTTTTTTTGAAAATGTTGAATTTGCGAGTGTCAAAATTACTGCAAATTTACCAATAAAAAATCAATCAGAAAGTTCCCTAACTTTGCACTAAGATAGTAGTAGTAAACAACCATTTCAGGTCGGATTTTCGTCCAACTGCCATTCCTGGCGTCGCAGACGTCATCAGCTGTCTTCCTAAGGGAGGATCAGAATTTGTTCTGATGATTTCGCTCATGGCTTCCCATTGGCCTCACCGCCCTGGGTTGGGACGAGGGGGAACTGCGACCGACTTGCCCGAAAATATGCTCCCGCGGCGAGCCCCGAACTTACAGCCCCTGCAACCAGCTAATTTAGCATTAGCCAATTTTAGCAATAAGTTAGTTATATTAGCTAGTTTATAATATATTCATAGTTTAGAATGGAAGACCGCGTGGTCACCATGTGGTGAATGTACAATTAGCTAATAAGATTTGTTTTATCTCTCCCTTTCACTTGGCATAATAGACAAACCACCTTCCACCACGTGGTCTCGTTACTAGGTGGCCCCCTTTCCTTTCAGATCCTTTTACCTCCCTTTCACCACCCTTTCACTATATAAATAGAACGACTGACTGACAAACTTTATTACTCTCTTGACGGCCTGAAGATGATGTCCTTACATCGAAAGCGCTCGCCTCCTGTACTCGACTTGCTGGTTACGACGGATTCTCCAATACGGTACGTAGATAATAAATGACTTATACATTTTTCATCCAAATTTGATGGATTTTTCGGGAATTGTACGGATTGATATGTAAATAGTCCCCATCGAAAATGATGACTCTCAAATTGATGGCAGCCTCTGCCCACGCACAAACGTAAAATCCTCGTAACAGCCATAACTTCCACATTTTCCATCAGATTTCAATGAAGTTTTCAGAGATTGTGCGTAACGGGGTGTTGATGGTACCCTATGAAAATCATCCCCCCGGGCAGATAGTAACGCGTAAGCTGCGCAAACTTGAATTTCCTTGTCAAAGTCATATTTGCTTCCCGAATCCGATGACATTTTCAGAAATTGTGTGGGTTGACGAGTAGATGGTCCCCTTTTAGAGTACTTATATAATAGTGTTCAAAGATAAGCTTCATAAAATCGGATTATCTATACAATCACAATGTTACCCATTCGTTTTATAGCATAGCACAATTGGATAGGCGAGCAGGTAGTTGACAGAAGCCAAAAACTAAGTGCGGTACTGAGTGCCGCTAAGGCATATGGGTTAATATACCCCAGAAAACTGTATTAGGAGAGCCCATATTATCATATTAGGAGAGCTTTTAAGAACCGAGTAATTGTTTGAACGTTTCTAGTTGGCTCGAAAAATAATGCATCACAAATGGAAAAAATGAGAAATCGAAATTGTTTGGTTAAGACTGCAGTTTTGTGACCTCATATGGGGCTGAACGCAGATTTCGAAGAACAATAATTGTCTTCACACCCAGCAACTTTGGTTCCAGCAACACTATCTGTGGTCTTGACAGTTATTTCAAATGCACCGCCTACCTCGGGAAATAGAAAGCCTACCTTCTTTCATTTGCATGATCAAGGGATTCATTCAAGGGATTCGACCTTGTGCCTCATGAACTGCTGTTGAGAAAGGTTGAGCACTATGGTTTCCATTAAGATACTATTCTTTCTTTTTCCAAGTGTTTTTTCTTGAGAGGAAACACACTGGAACATTGAACAAGTTCTGAATTAAATTGCTTCGTGAGACTACAAGCCTATGAGACTGCAGACTACAATTATTGTATTATATTATTATATTATATCCTGTATCAGCAGCCCAGTGATCTACACCCACTAGTATGACTGAACGGTGCGAGTCAATATACCTTTACAGTATACGTACTTGTATTCCAATGGATTGGTTTTATGTCACAGCTACCGAATAGCTTGAGAGAGGTGAAATTAACTAAAGGAGAGTTCGTTATACCATGTAATCAACACTCCTCCAGCGCAAGAGGTACTTCAAATATTTTCATAGGTATGCCAGCGATTCATCTGAAGTGTCGTGTGAGCACTTCCACGATATTGAAGGCAGCTTAGCTCGATAAAGTCTTCTCTTGGAGTGGTGTGGGATCAACGCGTCTCTGATCTTTGATTATAAGGAACCCTCGAACGCTCCGTTACATCAAATTACAACTAGCTTCTAATTCTCTGCATTCTATAAGGTAATTTCTTACATATTGCAATCCTCATGACGTTTCTTATTCAGTTATTCTTTGATCGGAAAAGGTCTACAATAATCTCAATGATACCTATAAAAACGCTGCAAATTATTACATAATGATTTATTATTCTTCTACATAGATCACTCGTCTGCAAAGCCACCAACCATCCAACATGAAGAAAAATATCGATCGCATTTCTGTCAGCTAAAATTTGAACGGAGATTAGACCTCTTTTCCGATTCACACTCGTGTTTCTGATTTATCGTAAGTCCAACCCTTAAATTCTCGTAGGGAGCGAATGGTTTGTCCTACTGGGTTCCGCATGGTCTCAAAAAATTCTATACTATCTTAAATTGATGGAAAAACAAAACCTTTTATCTAAATTTTTTGAGTTAGGGCGTTTTCAAAATTTCAAAATTCATTTTTCAACCCTTAGAAGTGACCTACATCAACCAAAATCTTCTAGTGCACTAGATCCCAAATGGAGCCTACTTACCGAATTTCATCAAAATCGGTCAATTGCCGCGTACGGCGGACGGACGGCCAAATTTTTATTAGATTTTTGGATTCTACGTACTTACATTGAAACGTAAACCAACAAATTTTGAGGGGGTGTTAAACATTTTTTTTCATGGTCGATTCCAAAGGTTCTTTATTGAAAATGATAAACCAAAACGTGAAAACTATTACACGACGGTTTATTATTTTCCTGTAATGATCACCGGTCTATAAAAAATACGGCTTTTCCGTTATCAGGACCTACCAACCATAATATTTCCGCGCATTGTTAACATTCAAATTTAATTTAGCAGATAGCTCCTACCAGCTAAACATCGTTACCCCAAAATTTTGGGTGGCTTCAATACAAAATTTGACTGTTGGTTGTTAAGGATGGACAAGTGCAAGTGCATATAAGCACATCGCACCCGTCCTAGAATAAGGGCACAACTCAAAAAACGTGATTTTTGGGAAATTGCGTTCTCGCAAGATATGTTTATTTGGCACCATTTTGAACACTTTTGCAAGGAGATAAATTCATGATGCGATGCGATTTGCTCAGATTTCCTACTCGACGTAAGGCATGGCAGAGTTGTAGGGTAGGATCTTTGCAAAATCGCTCCATATTGGTGAATGAATTTATGCCTTCTATACATTACAGTAATAAGTAAATTACAAATACATAAGTAAAACAATACATGATTGAACAGAAAAAGGACGCTATTTGATATCCTCTAACATATGCTAATTTACCTTAATATTCTCTAACTTTAATAATCTCTAAACTTTAATAGTCTCCTATACATATATGTCGTTCAATATCCTCTCGTATCTAAAGCCCCCTTCTGTAACTAGCCAACTTAACACTTGCTTTTTCTATTTTGATCTAGTGAACTTCTGGGGAATTTTCATGCTTCAAACAATTCCTCTATGCAACAAATGTAGAATGAAGATCGGGCTGTGCGTTGTCAGAGTCAGCCTAGGTCTAGGACCAGTTACATTCCCTGCGGCGGCATATCTAGTATTATATTTCGGATCCCTTCGAAAAACTTCAATTATGTTGGGTGTCCTAAAGAATTGCAATAGTAGGTTTTTCACATAAGGTTGTCTAATAGTAAATACCTTAGCAATATCAAATAGGTCTATGGATGGGGTCCTACGTGGTAATTACACCATCATTTTTATGATAGTTTTCTGCCGAACATGTAAATTATTTATATGGGTGGAATACGTTCCTCCCCAAGCTATTAGGCCATACTGCAATACGAATACGCATAGTGGTCAGACATGACTTCGACCAAATTCTGGATTCACTACTATTTTCTCATGAAAATTATCACGAATCTATCCAAGTTGAAGCATCTCTTTTGGGACGACGATTTTTTTTTTTTTTTTTCGTTTGTATGTCAGCTGGCTCGTAGTGGGCATTTCAAACATTAATTATTACTATCGAGGTTCAGGTTCGTGCACTGTGGCTATCCGCTTGGACTTTATTTCTTCAGCTTGCCAGATCCCAATTTTTGTCAAAGTGAAACCTTGAAATTTACTGTGTCTCCCGAAAATATCCCTTTCTAAGGAAACTTGTCCCGATCTCCAAAATTGAAGGGTTAGGAAAGTTTTAACCTGGTGAAAGGAAGGCGAGAGGGACAGAAACAGTATTCACTATACAGGGCAGCTGGGGTCTATCAAATAATTAGAAGGGGTGGCTTCCCTTGTATTGGTCGATTGGCGATTAACGGGTACGATACGTCTTGGCAACTGTTCACTATTTAGTCCGTCGGCTCCACCGCAAGTTTCAATGACGGCTCACGAAACGAAGGGAAAGTGTCTCAAATGTATTATCTCTATTCCTTACCTGGCTTCTTGGAACGACATATTCCCGATTTCTGAATCATGAGACTGTCGATCTACGGAAATAATGGATTGAGCCTTCATCGACTCGGTTACCACGTAATCGAAAGGTTAAAATAATAACCACTGAATATAGAAGGTAGGAAATACCATAACGTATCTTTCTGGCTCCTCACTCTTGGGCCACGGTAGTCCGTAGAGCTAATCAGCCTAGTTCTACGACTGGGTATATATCTCGGAATTTATATTTGGGCACATCTTGGTTTGAAAACCGAGTGCAGTCAACGATTTTGTAACTGTATAGCCTCCACGTTCTTTTGCTCGTTCGTCAAAATAGGGGAGATTAGATCAGGGAGATACCTACGGACTCACTGGAGCCGAGATGCAAATATTCACATTCTGGCTAATGAATATATTCACGGAGGTATGCTACGAGAAACAAAATTTGTCTCGGATTGAATGCATTTAATGCATTCACGTGTGAATTTGAATGTTCGTTCACATATGATTATTTAGGTACCTCAGTGAATACTGATATATTTGAATTTTCGCTAGTAAATATGATATCGTTTGTCACATCCAGTATTATGAATATCCCACCATTATTGGCACTTCCTATTAATTTCAGAGTCATCCTTGGTTCAATACTCTCGTGACGTTTTATAAAGAGATCGAAGAGGTGTAATACTAATATATTTCTATTGAATTATCATAATTAATTGAATTGACATCTACCAAAAATGTCTAAAGAATAGACATTTTTATAATTAAATCTTTAGTTTAACAGTTGTATAATTATTAATCAGTGAATTATTCAAGTCTAATAATATTTCACAAGTAATAACTTATTTATCAAGCTATCCTAATTTATATTAAACAAATAAATTGTACAATCGCACACTATATTAACATTGCATATTACACCAAATTAAATATCTTCTCTATTATCACTATTTATCTCTTGAAGGTTAACGCTGCAAATTAGTACACACAGGTTTGTTATTTCACTTTATAGATCAACAGTCGACATAGAACTTGGCTTATCTTCCAACATGCAAAAACATCACTTGCTCAACTCAGTGACATGCAACTCTATTTGAAGAAAGGAACCGGTACTTCGAAACGTAAACCATCAAATTTTAAGGAGGGGTGAACTTTTTTGTGTTCATTTCCAAAGATTTTTTGTTGTAATTATGGTTGGTTGTTGTAATTATAAACGATAATACTGCACATTTTTAGACTACAGTACTTATATTATTTTTGTATACTTACATCACCTAAGACTGACAGGAACCAAACCAAAATTGTTCAGGATGGCCTAAAACGTAAAACGCGGGTGAAAATTTTGATTTTACATAACTTTTTTCAACCTTGAAAACTGAAAAAAAAAATGCTTCCGCTTCCTTGATTTGGAAGCACCACACTCTATGTGACATAGATATAAGTATGTGTTGCAACTACGAGTATGATACTCTGCTACATTAGGTATGTGTCCTGTATACAAAACGCTTGGAGCGTATTGATACTAAGTTAGGAGTGTGAACACGGTGGAGGGTTCCGTAATTAAAAAGCATGTTTACCTACAGCTTCACTATTCCGCCTTCGGCTGGATTCCCTTCACGAAGAACTTCTCGGGTTCAAGATGAACTAATTTAATTTTGTCCTCAATTTTTTGAATGAAGTATAATATTTTTTAAAACCATCAACATTAAAGTACACAATCGTACTCAATAATTAGCTGATAATAGCGAGCTAAGTTATAGAAGTTTTTGATTCTTGGACGACAATTTACTCACTATCCAAGTGATAAAATTGTACCACAATTAGGAATAAATTATAAATAATCAGCAGTTTCAGACCGTAAATTCAGATCCAGCATCTAGGCCAGTCATATCAGACATTAAAATCGCAAAAAAACCGTCTAGTTCTGCATTTTTGATATGTTGTTTGGGACTGATAGGGAAGTCTAAATTCAATTTTGCAGGCATGAAAACCTTGTGCAATTTCCGTGGCACTCGAAAAACATCGATTTTTTTCCCCTTATTCTGGTTTTTTCGCTATAACTTTGAAACCGTGCGTCTTTCGTCAATAGCCACTATATATACTTATTTAAAGTTAACAAAATTTGCTACAAAACGAGACCAAGTACAGCTCTGTAAATCTTATAGTTTCCGAGATACAGCTTTTCAAAAAGTGCCCATTTTTTAAAAAAAAAGTGAAATTTTAACTTTTGTCAACTTTAGACCTAAAAAATCAGTAGAAATACGTGTTTTATGAAGAACGTTATATCGAAAGAAGTTGTAGCAAATCTTATTAGCTTTCATTTAAGCCCAACTGCACGTCTTTGGGACCTATGGTTCTCTCACAATCTCTAAATAACCAAAATTGAAAAAATCGGGTTTTCCGTAAATTTTACCTTATGTGCTCTAATCATGGTAATCGGTCATTTATACCAAAAAAATAGTACCTACTCTTCAGAAAGGACCAAAATATAATTCCGAGGGGTTTATTGCATCAACAAAAAAGTGCAAAAATTTGAAAAATGCAGTTATGCACCCACAGATGCTGAATAAAATATGTAATATGACAGATAGTAAAGTAGTTGATAGATAGATAATAATTGATCAATAAAATATGTAACCAAATCATATTTTACGTCTAGATAATATTTTTTCAGAGCCGTCTGCCCATTTCGCACATGATCATGCGAGTAGATAGAAATTAGTCGGACAAAATTGAAAAAATCGGGTTTTCCGTAAATGTTACCTTACGTGCTCTAATCATGGTAATCGGTCATTTACACCAGAAAAATTCTACCTACTCTTCAGAAAGGACCAAAATATAATTCCGAGGGGTTAATTGCCAGAAAAAAATTGTAGAAGAAACAATTAAGCTATATTTATTTATTATGAAATACACAAGATATTCAATTATTTACAAAGTACAAAATAGTAAAATCAAGCTATTTTTGAACTTTTGGCCGCTTCTGAGGGGGCTCATCATCTCGGAGGCCCAAGGGTTGAGGGTCGTCGTCGTAAAGGGTGATGTGGCTGTTATGGCAGGACACCCCCAAACAGAACTTGCGAAGTGCGGAGCACTTGAGCCCTGCTTTTTGGCAGGAACAGCCGCCTCCGGCGCACCCTTTCTTGCATTGACAAGAAATAAATTTCAGAAGTGATGGGGACGCTACTTCTGCTGTCATAGTGATGGGGATGAGCCCACCTTCAGAGACTTTCCATCCCAATTCAGTGGCCGGCTTGTCTTCCCCCATCCACTTCTGAACTTGATGGAATGTTCGGAATGAATGGAGGGCAGCTGCATCTTCGGTGGGGGGCAGACGTGCTAAATCTACTTTCGCGGAGGCGGCTGTCCTGACGAAAATAGAATATCTTAAGGAGTGGAGGGTTTCCTTGTTGACATCCCCTCCGTAGAGGGCCACCAGGCACTTAGCCCCAGCATCAGCTATCGCCTGGTGGGAGGCATCGGGCTTAAGGAACACTTCTGCCATGGCGATGAGTTGAGGGTCTGTCTTCAGGGTGCTCCACAGTCGGTTCTTCCCAATCCAGAAAAGGGCAGAGGTGGTATCGCACCCCGTGAAGGCGTGGAGGAAAAGTAATAAAGCAGGGGCAATTGCAGGTGGCCCACTCATGAAACATTTCGCTGAATATTGCGAGGGGTCAGCGTTACCTCTGCCGCTTTTCTGGAAGAAAACGTTTTCTGTCTCTGACCCCAGCGCGTTCAATAGGATCAGGAGATCTAAGTCCTCTCCAACAATGATGACAGATTCAGAGGAGGTGCTCTTTTCAAGGGCCAGTTTAACAATCTCACCATCAGCGTCCTCGGGTGCCTGTCTCGTCTCAATCCCTTTCGCGTGGAAGGCAGAGCGAATGAAGGCAATGAGCCTCCGTTTATTGCTGTCGCTGGACAACAGCTTCTCCTGGGACATGGATATGGTGGTTGTCTCTTGAAACTGCACCTCGCTACACTGAAGGGAACTGTAGCATCTCACACGCTCTGCAGTTTTAGTACTCCTCCCTGCCCCATCTTGAGGGTAACCATCGAAAACAACAGCAACATTCTGCCCAAAGTGGTTCAGGGTGTAGCTGACATACCCTGCAACAATCGCCATGATTGAGTCGTTCCGATGCCAGGTCACCTTGTGTATTAGGTAACCTCCGTCAACCACAACAAACGTGTTGGCTCCTAGGGAGATGTTCTGGGGTAGAGGTGTGAAAGCCGAGAAAAACTTAGATTTTCTTAGCCCGGCTCCCTATTATCCCTTTCGAAAAATACCGAAACGACTCATTCAATCTGTCCGACTAATTTCTATCTACTCGCATGATCATGTGCGAAGTGGGCAGACGGCTCTGAAAAAATATTATCTAGAAGTAAAATATGATTTGGTTACATATTTTATTGATCAATTATTATCTATCAACTACTTTACTATCTGTCATATTACATATTTTATTCAGCATCTGTGGGTGCATAACTGCATTTTTCAAATTTTTGCACTTTTTTGTTCATGCAATAAACCCCTCAGAATTATATTTTGGTCCTTTCTGAAGAGTAGGTAGTATTTGTTTGGTGTAAATGACCGATTACCATGATTAGAGCACGTAAGGTAACATTTACGGAAAACCCGATTTTTTCAATTTTGTCCGACTAATTTCTATCTACTCGCATGATCATGTGCGAAATGGGCAGACGGCTCTGAAAAAATATTATCTAGACGTAAAATATGATTTGGTTACATATTTTATTGATCAATTATTATCTATCTATCAACTACTTTACTATCTGTCATATTACATATTTTATTCAGCATCTGTGGGTGCATAACTGCATTTTTCAAATTTTTGCACTTTTTTGTTGATGCAATAAACCCCTCGGAATTATATTTTGGTCCTTTCTGAAGAGTAGGTACTATTTTTTTGGTATAAATGACCGATTACCATGATTAGAGCACATAAGGTAAAATTTACGGAAAATCCGATTTTTTCAATTTTGGTTATTTAGAGATTGTGAGAGAACCATAGGTCCCAAAGACGTGCAGTTGGGCTTAAATGAAAGCTAATAAGATTTGCTACAACTTCTTTCGATATAACGTTCTTCATAAAACACGTATTTCTACTGATTTTTTAGGTCTAAAGTTGACAAAAGTTAAAATTTCAATTTTTTTGAAAAAATGGGCACTTTTTGAAAAGCTGTATCTCGGAAACTATATGATTTACAGAGCTGTACTTGGTCTCGTTTTGTAGCAAATTTTGTTAACTTTAAATAAGTATATAGTGGCTATTGACGAAAGACGCACGGTTTCAAAGTTATAGCGAAAAAACCAGAATAAGGGGAAAAAAATCGATGTTTTTCGAGTGCCACGGAAATTGCACAAGGTTTTCATGCCTGCAAAAGTGAATTTAGACTTCCCTATCAGTCCCAAACAACATATCAAAAATGCAGAACTAGACGTTTTTTTTGCGATTTTAGCCCTTTTTTGTGTCAGATATGACTGGCCTAATCCTCGAAAACCCCAACTCCAATTATAACTTGCGAAATTCGCGTAGATCGACTCAAATGAGCGAAATTAAAAGCACACAAAAATGAATTGTACGGGTTTAGTGTTTCTGAAATATTACATGTCACATGTAGGTACATGTGGAAGATTGAGAAAACTTCATAAACCGGAAAAAATCAATATGAACATGTGGAAGAAACTGGCCAATGTATTACAATAATTGATTATTATTACTACAGAGGTTTCGGATGTTGGTTGATACCAAAGTATTCTGTTTGATTGCTAAATTATTAAACTAATCTATTCGTTGAAGTCAGTATTGTGTTTGATTATAGGAGACCTAACTAATACATATCAGCCTGCAATACCTACAATTATTGTATTGCAGGCTGATATGTATTTGTTAGGTCTCCTATAATCAAACACAATACTGACTTCAACGAATAGATTAGTTTAATAATTTAGCAATCAAACAGAATACTTTGGTATCAACCAACATCCGAAACCTCTGTAGTAATAATAATCACTTCTCTCCTGAACTCTCCCGCTATCTGTCCCTGTCTGTTGTTCATGGATGCTATATAAAACTCCATGGCAAGTGCGTGGAGAAGTAAGTAGGTGCTGCACTCAGACTTGGTGGAATAGGTAGGAAATTCCAGTTTCCCACGCCCGCATATTTATCTTCGAATCTGGTTGAAAAATGTGAATGTTACACAATTGTAATGGGAGCCATCTTATGGGTGTGAAAAAGAGCTCTTCATAAAGCTATTCAAGTTTCTCAGTTTCTCAGTGCTTTATTTTAAACTTCATATGATAAGTTGATGTGAAGGGTACCATTTCGTACAATATATTATATTCATAATACCTTGAGGTATCTTCAGGTTTCGGTTACAGCGTTCAATGCTTAATCTCAAATTTATTTCATTTTCACAACTCCTATTACAAATTCAAGTCTTTCCAAAAATTATGCCAACTCGTTCAAATAACTTGAAAACACAATATTCTGATAAGGAGTCAACATCCTTCATGGAATTCAGGAGTTTAAGGTTCAAAACTTAAAAACATGAATTCAGAACGTAAAATTCACAAGCTTTCAAATTAGAGAACATGGGTAACCAATTGAACACCTCTAGATTTTTAAGAACTCTTCCTTGTGACTGCGAGGCACAAAGCAGTTGTGACATCATGGCGTCAGGACACCAGATGTCATATCGTGAGTTTTGGGTTCTTTGGTCTTGAATACAGATGTGATCTCCTACTAACTATCTAACTATAACAAAAGATTAAACAGCACCATGTATCACCGTTGTGGTGCCAGTCTATCACACTTTTCCAAAGACTTCGGATGTAAAAATATTCATCAGTTGCAGCTAGTATCAAAATTTGTATGGAAAAGCGGCAAAGAAAAGAGTTTGTTAGGAATGAAATTGGGTGAAACTATTTTATGCAATAGGAACTTAATTAATAGTTTATTTTTCATTGCTTAGGGGGAAGGCACCAGTTATTGGACACTCAAGGAGAAACTTTGACTTTCGATGCTCCTGAAAAATCGCCATTTCGCTTTCCAGAGCTGCTGATTTTTTTTTGTTCTCTACAGGAACTTTGTAGTTGATTGGGGTATCAAGTTTTCAAAATGAGAACAATTCTATTTGTATATGAATCGTTTTTGACTGAAAAACAAGTTTACCTCAATTATTGGACACATAAATAATCCGTTTTTTCTCCAGTTTTTTATCTTCAATTATTTCGTAAAGGGCTTCTAAACGATTCATTTCAAATTTGAAACATTAGATACATTTTATAGTTTTCAAAATAGAAAAGTTGCTTCATTGCTTCTTGTCCAGGTCGTCAGTAATGGAATAAAAAATAAATAAATAAGCACAGTTTGTTGAAACAAAACTTGAACATACTTTGACTCGCATTTCCAATAGGATTATAAGTCTGGTATTAAAAAAAAATATAATAATGAAAAATTATCGTCCACCAACGGCAGTTTTTAAGTCGGTCAAAAATGACTATAAAATAGGTCACACCGCTTAGTCAGAATTAAATTCAAATCTCTCTCACTGAAAAATAGGAGTTGGTTCATTTAGCTCATTTATTCGTAGCCACCAATGTGTAAAATGAATAAACTTAATAAAACCTGAGATGATCTTGAGATGAAATTGAGATCACTTTTGGCTAACTATACAAGTAGTCAAAATGGAAAATTCGAGACATTTTGAAGAATCACCTATCTTGATCTCTTAAAATAATCATTGAGATAATATGGAGATCAGTCTTAGATAACTAGACGAGAAAAAAATGTAAATTTCTAGACATAAGGTATGTAAAAGTTATTTTGAAAAATTACCTATGCCGAACACACTTATTAACTTAACTTTATTAACTTAATTTAACGCTTCACTCATCATCCAAAGAAACTTCCCATGCAATGCATGCATTACTAATCAATATTTTTCATGTAGATCAAATTTCTGACTACGAAGTGGATGAATTTAACATCACAGCAATATCAGAAGACGAAAAAGCATCATAGCAATATTAGAAGAGCAAAAATCTTCAAGTTAAATAATAATCTAAAACTGAAAAACTCACATTGGAGTTTGAGCAGAACCTATAAAATCGTGGTAAGCACGGATACTAGACTAACTGTGTATCAAAGTATCCGTGGAGGCAAACGAATAGACCACTGCGATTCCTGCGACAATTTTTCTGAACCTTCTATTTTCGGAGGTATTTTACTTTACGAACTGAGCCCAGGCAAGAGTTATTTCTCAAGTCAACAGGTTTATTTCTTCTTACAGAAAATAACTCTGCAAACAACGTTTTTCCGATCAGTTTGACAATAGATGTTCCTAAAAACAACATTGACACACACACGATTGACGTCATTGGTAAACAACCTGTCTCACTCAGTTTTCATGCGCTTTTGTCTTTCCCCGTTTTACAACTTTCGATTTCCAGCCCGTCATGTTGCAGTTTTTTGAAATGTTCAAAAGGTAACAACCCTTTATTTTCGAGTTTTTGCACTTTTTCCGAGTCGACGTTGTGGCCATCTCTATCGGTAAGTTCCATTAAGTTACGCACCTCACCAGGACATCACAAACCAAAAGGAGAACATTCCGACACTTGGACACTCATTGACACTAAATTCATTCAGTATCTCGGTAAACACCTCTTTCGTTTTCCTTTCTCTTGAGGATTTTGATAGCACTTGAAGAGCAGCTCCTTGTCATCTGGAATCAGAACAGCATAATTTCCGAATACGTACTCATTGAGGTGGCAGTACTCTTCATGGCTGTAGGTAAATCTCTGGCAGAGCGTCCGATAGAAATTGAAAATAATGTCATTCCTGATCAGTTCACCTGAACGAACCTCATAAAGTACCTCTTCTATAAAATACTCCAAGTCGTCGTCTATGTTATCATCAAGAAAATTCTCCATCAATGAATAACGTTTTGGTACGATTCCAAATATCCCTTGATGAGCCTTGTGGTCGTCTGTTGTAACTAGCAACGTCGAATTGAAATTGTGATAAGCAGCTATGCAAACCAATGTGGGTATGGTTTCGGGTCGCTTGTTCATGAATTCACTGAACCCATACTTGGTGGAAAGTTTAGTGTACATATGCTGCGCTAGTTCACAAGGTTCAAACACTTTTGTGTCAACTACAGAGAAGACTAGAGCGTTAAGAAGGAAGGTCCGTATAGCCCTGGAACGTAACATTGTTTCGACTGTGGGAGCAACAACTGATTCGATCTCAATGGATGAGTTAGATTACAGTTGCACGAGGCTACTGATAACCGTGGAAGCAATAGGTTACAAACAGATAACGTTATCTACCGGTGACAGAGATGAGAGCGGGGACGCTAAAATCATATTACCAACTCATTATTAGATGATAAGGTCGACGGCTGCGTTACGTCGTGATTTGTCGACCCATCCTGAAACTCGTTTGAATCTCCCTCTAAATTAATGGGAGATCGAGATTATTGTCATAAAACGGGCAGAGTGATGCCAACCTGTGAGACCCGTATTCAATTTTATGTTCCGCAGTCACTCAATTCAGATCTTGCGATGTTATAACGTAAGAGAAGAGTACCTGTCATGGACATTTTATATTGACCAATGGAAATACTCAATTTATTGCAGATGAACGAATGACGGCATTTATTTAATAAAACAGTGAAGGGATAGGACGATGGTGGTCCACTCTCTCTCATAGTTACAAGAGTACAGTTTACAATATACAAGTACAATTTCTTGTACTTCGAAGGTTTTCAGCAGAATTTTCTTAAACGGGGTGTTACAGTTAAGGTCGAACCACCGGCTGGGCTTCGATTCCACAACTAATTTGCTACTTTTTTGTCTCGTGACTTTTTTTTCTAACCCCCTTGAAATCCGACTATTTTCACTCTTAAGATTTTTCGTATTTTTGACCTCACGCCATTAAAACAGTCATAACTCGCTTTTTTTCAGTCAAAACTCAAATGTAGGTAATTACACCGTTGGAAAGAGCGTTAAATTTTCTGCCTCCTTAGTGCTAAATAACACTTTTAAACACGCCTCAGGTGTTTAAAAATGAGCCCGAATAGTAAGATATCGAAAATCCTGGAAATGTACAGTTTTTTCAAACGTTTGTAGGCCTGACTGAAACTGCCGATTAATTTAATCACTGTAACCCCAAAAGTTGACCCAAAAGCTCAGCTTTCCAACGATATAGTCATAAAATATTTTACAATCGAATTTGGAGGAGAAATTTGTGTTTGAACGTGGAAAAACTTGAATTTTTTCAACGAAATCGACGCTTTGACAGGAGGATTTGGGGTTGGATGACGGGTGGGAGGAGCGGCGGCGGAGGACCCCCCGAATCCTCCCGTCAAAACGTCGATTTCGTCGAATGTAAAATATTTTATGACTATACCGTTGGAAAGCTGAGCTTTCGGGTCAACTTTTGAGGTTAAAGTGAGAAATTGACTGGCAGTTACAGGTAGGCCTACAAACGTAAAAAACAGTACATTTCCAAGATTTTCGAGATTTTACTATTCGGAGTCATTTTTCAACATCTGAGTCTTCTTCAAAAAGTTTTATTTAGCACCAGTGAGGTTGAGAATTTAACGCTTTTTCCAACGGTATAATGAGGAATTTCACCATGTCGGAATTTCCTATTTTTGACCCCAAAATCGGATTCAGCACCTCAAAAAACCCCCTACGACAAACTTTCAGCCCGTACTTCCTGATTTACTTATAAACAAAGCAGTGTAGAAAATATGAACGTTTAAAAAAAGCGGGAGGATGACGTCAACCTGGAATAGTTGATTTACGGCCGCTTGAAGCGCTGAGATCGTGAAATCTATAGTCCTCAGATGCAACATGTCACAAAACCAGTAGAGATCAAAATCGAGAAACTGAAGAAAAAAAAATAGAAAAAGCAAGATGGGGAAATTAGGTTTCCTCTGTTTATAAGATAACTTTCCTCTTAGATTACTCGATTTCGTCGTACCAGCGGGCAACACTGAGAGGGAACCGCGATCCGAACAGCCGATCAGTGAGCGTTCCCGCTTCACGTTGATGAGGTCCGTTTTCCCGGTTATTTTTTGAAATCATAAATTTTGATTGTCTCCAAAAATAACAGGAGACTTATTTTCCGAAATCAACCTGATTTTCATCTAATCCACACCATTAACTGTTCAGGAAAAATGCAAACAGAATTCGGTGAAATTCCCCATTACATTTGAATTTTGACTGAAAAACAAGCGAGTTGTTTTAATGGTGTAATGTAGAAAACACGAAAATATCTTAAAAGCGAAAAAATTCGGATTTTAAGGGGTTTAGAAAACAAATCCACGAGACAAAAAAAGTCGCAAATTAGTTGTAGAATCGAACCTTGGCCGGTGGTTCGGCCTTAACCGTAACACCCTGTATATGTTCTCAAAACTATTAAAAGATATCGATAAATCAAACAGATTTATATTTTCGTTATACAATTTGATCAGATGAAGTAGGAATGATTTGCTTAATAGAATGGTTATGAGGAGGGGTTTAGGAGAGTAGATCGACACACACGTGTTACGTGTAGTTGAGCTAAGAATGCTATCCAAGAATACATCCAAGAACTATCCAAGAATACAAGAATTCATATTCATTGTACAGATAAAACGGCTTTTGAATCATATACGTTTTAACATTTTAACAATAATCAAGATATAAAATGAGCACAAAAATTATATTTCAAGGTTAAAATGTCGAGTACTGGAGCATTCACCCAAGATCTAAATTTCTTGGTTTTTGTAATTCATTCATATGAAACAGGCACAGGGGCATCTCCAATTAGTTCAAAATGTTGGAACTCAGTTATCATCTAAGTACGCTGAATAGGTGCAATGCGCTTCGTCGGATTGTGGCGAGAAACCAATAATTAGGGCGTATGGGTGGGTACTAGCCGTTGTGTTGGGGGGACACACCTGTACGCCTTCCCAACTTGACGCCATAATTCACGAACTTCACAATTGGGATTAAATTCAAGCTCGATTTTACAACAAACAACTGTACTAACTCCTGAACCAACATGTCAGTTCTTACTCGACTCCTCTTCACGTGAAATATTAGAGGATGATAAATTCACTGAACCTCATACATAATCTCAAACTTTAAAATCCAATCTCTTCCGGTTCCTCACCACCTCATAACTTGAAGCTCACTACGAAATTGGGTCCGCAAGGTTATTTAAAATTCATTCCCAATAATTTCGAAAAAACAACAATAAACCTACTGCAAGAGATGCAAAAAAAGACTAATTTTTCTCCTATGTTTCATTAAAGTTGATTTCATATATGTTTACAAGTGTGTCCTCCAGATAGAATATAACCCTAAAACCAAGCGGATCCGGAATCTAAATGGTGCAAAGATTTCAGTAATAGCCAGAGAAAGAATAAGTTCGTAGGCCAACATTTTGAAGCATGATGTCATGTTTTTTGGGGAGAACATTATTATCTCAGGTACGAGTAGTTACTATATCTTATAAGAACACACTTTATCCGGAATCAGCAGAAAATTTCCTTTAAGAACAACTGTGAGTCTTGTTACTCCTGGTTCTTGATTTTTCCGAATTAGAACACACTCCTCTTGCAGCAGTTTTGGATCCGTCGTAATTCTCTTGAAAAAAGTGAGTGCCAACTGAAAGTAGTTAAGTCATGAAAAGACTTAAATTTTGAAAATATTTTTAGTTATTACAAAGTTTAGGAGAACAAGCTCAAGAAATGTAAAAGATGAGCTGTGTTTTCCCTCAAATTATTGACACCGTAAGCTGGAAGTTTCGCCGTCTTATTTTCCAAAATAAGTAGGTAACTAATTGTTAAACATCAATTTTCAATTTTTGCTTCCGAGTCTACCAAGGTAGTGGAAGCGTTGTTTTCACTTTTCAAGATTAAAAAACAAATCTCCAAAGTCTAAATTTCCACTCGCCTTTCACGTTTCATACCTTCCTGAACAATCTTGGTTCCGTGTCTGTCTGTGTGTCTGTCATGAAATCCCTGCCACCCCCATAATTTCTACCATTCTCATCCAATTTCGATAAAATTTTCAGGGATTGCGAGGTTGGCATGTAGATGGTTCCCTATGAAATCACCCCCAGACTGATAACAGCCACTTAGCATGCGCAAAAGTATATTTCCTTGTTACAGCCATAACTACTACATTTTCCAACAATATTCAGAGATTGTGTCGGTTGATGTGTAGATGGTCCCCTATGAGGGTATCGGAAGGTATTTACAGATTGATGTTTTGAGATAAACTACTATGCATCGAATCATCTATACAATCGGGTTATGGATACGAGGAAGCTATGTGCCACACCCACTTGGCAGACTTATTATATATTATTTTTGATTTTTAAAATTATTTTTTATTTTAATTTTAATTTTTCATTTCGCATTTTCACGAAATTTTTTTGAAAGTTTATTTATGATCTTCAGGGTGTTTTTTAAAAATTAGGATGTCAATTGCTGGAAAGGATGAATGATTTCAAACGAACGGATGACCTTGCCCAACACGGAAGGTGGATGAAAATAGTCTATGTTTGTTTGTGGTGGCCAAGCAACATAAGTCGTTAAACCATTATTGCCCTCGGGTCTCATTCAACGGGGTAGGACTATTTGAACAGTGGAGGGAAGTCTGCAGTGACGAAGGGCATATTTGCATGAAACAGTCTCTTGGCAGTCGTCCCCAATGCTTTACTATCCACATTCAACGGGGAAAAAGTGTTTTTCCCCGTGATTGGGGAGATTTATCCGTCATCCGTTTAGTCTTGTGGACACGATGGAAGTTAAACATGGAATCAGCGAACAAATTGGTTAGGTTTTCAAACATACTTTCCTGTTTGTTCACCCCTTATTTTGTTGAGGCAGCGAATTTTGGACATTTCAATTAATTACTCTGCTGTTTTCAACTCCAGAGGTCCCTAAACAAAACAAAAAACAATCCGAGATTTTCAAAATTATGCTCTCTTTAGTATGATTTGTACACCACACCTATCAAAATGATAATTAGGTTGATTAAGGTTGTGAAAAATTCGAGAAAAATCTTTAAAAATACCTAATATTTATTCTAAGAAAAATAGTATAAAAGGTAACTGATGTTATAAAATTTATAACATCAGTTACCTTTTATACTATTTATATACTATTTATTTTTATATACTTTTATACTATTTATACTATTTATTGTAACTACTTATATATTGATCTAACATCATTTAATGATGTTAGATCAATATATAAGTAGTTACATGGCAAACATCGTTTAAATGATTGAGTGTTTAACATGTCATGTTTGTCAACTCTATTTTCCAAAAATAAATAGAGGGGTATAATTGTTATGGTTATCGTATTCTAATTATGATGAAATGATGACTAACATATTGAAGAGTTGAATACAATAGGAACCGTGAATATATCTTATGAAAGATATTTTTAAATGGAATATTTGTTGTCGAGCAGTGCAGAAACCACTCATAAAGAAAAACAGAACAAAAACAATCAAGAAATCGATAGCATGGTAAAGCTAGTGATCGATTTGGCAAGTGTGAAAAATAAGTCAAGTACGGAGCCAAACCTGGCAAATTACGTTGGGTTTTATGTCAAATTCTAATTCATTTCTACACCGAATAAATTTTATTGTTTGATTCAATAACTGAAATCAAACGATTTATTATGATTGGAAATGCGGTGGACGTTAAGACAAATTTCGAAATTCCTAGGTAGGTAATTTGATTTAAAATAACTGAAGAATAAAAATGATCAAGTTTTTGAATTATCGCGAGAAAACAAGGAATTAATTTTTTCGATTTAGGTACTTCATCCCTTGGAATATAAAATAAACAAATTTTTTAAAATAGGAAACCAGAATAAAAATTTTTCACATTCCAACATCCCTTTCTATCTTTTTGGTGTGTTTATGGGAGTAAAATTATGCGATTGTACGTAAATATGCTTCTTGGTAATGAACAGGACAATTTCTATGATAATTGCTCAACACACACAATGTTCATAGAGCGGATGAAATCCTCGTTATAAGCGGTTGAAGTTTTAATGGAACGACCTGAACTAATTGAACTCTGATAGGATCACACTGCTAAGGGATGTGATTCAGTTCATTGGTTCCAACCCTCCAACCCGTCGTACGAGCCTGGAGAGAGTTTGCTCACACACAGATTAGGGATCAAGAGCCTCACAACTCGACTCATAAAAACCTTGTCTAGGTTTCCCTGGTATAGAAAGGAGTAAATTTCCCAAGGGGACTAACCGCACGCCTTCTCTGACGGCAGTTTTCAATTCCAAACGGCGGGGACTGGTAGATCCGAAGAAGAGGTGGTGAACATCGCATTTCCCTGATATAAAGGGAGGAAATATGAGGCTCTCTAGCCATACCGTTACTAGTAACGAAAAAGGATTGGCATCTTACACCATAAAAGGGATATCATTCGGAAGAGATGGGATTGTGCTTTTTCTCACGTTGTTTCGCTTGTAACTATGATCATGAAAAAATGAGCTGCTATTTCACACCGATTTATTTCTTTTCTATTGCTTCTGAATGAACAAATAAGCAGGAATACAAAACTGAACGAACCAAGAAACATGGGAGACAGAATCAATCGAACACATCTTTTGTTTAATTACAAGCACAATTTTGGCCCGTTCTGATTCGAGTCTTTTGTGCTTTTGAAAGCGTGTGTGTGTTACGAACTGAACAGCCGTACCATATTTGCACTATTAGGTGGCCATTACTAGCACGGATAGAGTAAGGGAGGTTCGTGCCTGATTGTAAAATATAGTTAGTACCAACAAAATCAAAATGGGCGCCACTGCTCTCATAGATCTTAATTCCCAGCTATCCTTAGTTAGGAGAGGAACTGTAGGGCGTTTAAACAGAAATGCCGACAGAATGCTGGGAAGAAACTCAATTCATTCGATTTTTGAAATGAAGTCAAAAACGCTGCAAATTGTTACACAATGTTTCATTATTTTTCTATAGATCAATCGTCTACAAAGCCACCAACCATCCAACGTGAAGAAAAACATCGATCGTATTTCGGTCAACTATAATATGAACGGATATTAGGCCTCTTTTGCGATTCACACTCGTGTTTCTGATTTATCGTACGTAAAACCCTTAACCCTGGAATGGAATCGTCACCCGATGTGTGCTTAATGGAAACGTCAGGTGTAATTTTTACACCAGTCAGAAAACATCAATATTCAACCTATTTCGTCAGCTTTCTGCATTGATTTACACTTTCTTCATTCAAGTATAGTTCTCTACTACATTTGTGGCCGATATCGAGACAATTATTGCCTCTATACTACTAAAATGAGGGGATTCTGAGCTTATCTTCGCTTTCTCTATTTTCCCTTGATTTCTATTCGTTTTCCTGGGCTCAATATCCAAGTTCAATACTTCTGCTGATTTCAACTGCAAAAGGGGTACTGCCAGGTGCTACTACCAGTCCAATAAATAGTTTTTCAACAATGAACACATTTTTATTTTCAAGCTCGTATTACAAAATATAACTCAACAGTTTTCCTCTCAGTCTTTCAAGGTATTTGACGGACTAGAAAAAGTAACCTCCAACTATGAAAATCACTTCAAAGGAACAGGAAAGCACATTGCTTCGTATTGGTAGACTCGGAAGCAATAGAAGATTTTGTGAAACAAAAATGATGTTATTTTGATACCATGAATGGGGCAGGGAATGGAAACGTGGTGTGAAAATTACACCGTTCTACCTACTTTATTGGAAATATTACCTCCAACAATGAAAATCACTTCAAAGGATCAGGAATGGTATTGGTAGACCCGGAAGCAATAGAAGATTTAGGAATATTACTGTGTTTTTTTTATATATGGCTGTTTTGTGAAACAAAAATGATGTTATTTTGACACCATGAATGGGGCAGGGAATGGAAAAGTGGTGTGAAAATTACACCGTTCTACCTACTTTATTGGAAATGTTGTAAAAATTACACCATGAGTTCAGTTTACAGGCCTGTGAGAGACAACAGCGACAAACTCGGTGGCAGAGGGCATGCGCGACTGAAGGGGGACACCCTAGGGATAGCATAGGTGGGGTGGTGCCTTCCCGCCCTTTTCGCTAGTGGGGTGGGCGACTGTTTCAAGGCCACAGGTGTAAAATTTATGTGACGATTCCATTCCAGGGTGAAATTTTTGTAGTGAGCGAACAGTTTGTCCTACAGAGCTCCGGGTGGTCTCAAAAAATACTAAAAATTCTATAAAATCTTAAATTGAAGGAAAAACAATACCTTTATATCAACATTTTTTGAGTTAGAGCGTTTTCAAAATTTCAAAATTAATTTTTGAACCCTTAGAAACCTAGATCAACCAAAATCTTCGGGGCACAACTAGACCCCAAATGGAGCCTACATACCAAATTTCATTAAAATCGGTCAATGCTAAGTGGCAAAAGTGCCGCGTACGGCGTACGGCGGACGGCCAAATTTTTATTCGATTTTTGGATTCTACGTACCTTGAAACGTAAACAATCAAATTTTGAGGGGGTGTTAAAATTTTTTTTTTCTTGGTCGATTCCAAAGGTTTAAGTATTATTGAAAATAATAAACCAAAATTGGTATTTTCGCCAATCGGCCTCCAGCACCTCTCTAATCCGCCCTACCTCAGATCCCCTAATCCTAATATCCTAATTTTCCTAATTCATACTCAACAGTCATACTAAGAATACGTTGGAACCAGGAAGTGCCGAGGTTGATGGGTTCGCAGAGTACTGTGCGTACAAGGAGTACCAAGGTGTAGAAAAGAAGTGTAGAAAAAACTCCCAGAACAGTATGGAATAATGTGGTTTCAGAAAATGGAAGAAGAAGGAACTACTCACTAAGGCCAATTTTCCAATAGGTTAGAAATGCAAATATCACAGCAATGGTTATTGCAAAATGTTTTCGTATCAGTGCGTCTAGAAATATCAGCAACTGTTCCCTGGCAGTAAGGCAGAGACTATGAGAAAGAGTTCCCCAAGTGAATACATTTAACATCAAATAATACATTGTTGTTTACAAGTCGAAGAGTTTTGGAGTTTTTCCTAACTCCTCGTTATACTTCTTTAATAACGTTGAAAGAATTTTCAGTCGACTGATGGGCGATTACATAAACAGGTCGCGTTGCTCCGGCCCCGAGCGCCGTTCTTTGCCAGAAACCCTCAGTTACAGTTGACTCAAACATTTGTTTGGCCCGGTATCCGATCGAGTTCAAAATTTTACCGGAGCTTCATCAGATCTTCTCATACATTGTGTGAAAAGTTGGACTTAATCTCACAACAACGAGATGCAGGAGAAATGTTGGCGTTTTCGTAATAAGCTGGCACTTCAATGGTTCTCATACCATCAAGTTATGTGATGATGCGGCACGTGTTAGCGTTGTCAGAGGGTGACAAATTTTTGTGATGTGCCTGGGGAATAAAATGGGGGGAGGGGGATTAGAACTCCAAATAATTAAAGTAGTAAAATAAGGGACAGTTTTTCCACCATTAACGGGGTTCCTGACCAATATTGTATAATATTGGATACCCAATATAGAAGAAATGGACCCAAACACGTTTAGCCTGTAGAGGATAGCCATCGAAGGAAATGTAAAGAACTGCCAATATGGCAGACTGGTTTACCTTATGGACAAGACCAGATAGCTATGAGAAGACTTCTTCAGATAGTAGGTAGTGCATAGACAATTTAAGATTGCTAGAGGGTCCTCAAGGAGGTGCAATGGTAGGAAAAGTAAGATACATGGAGATAGGAGATGTTCTGCTTGAGTAGGTACAAGCCAGGAGATCGTGCTGAGGGACCCGGATAGCTTGACTCTTTAGAAATGTTTCATTGCTGAAGATCTTGGTTTTACATTAGGTGGCTCGGAAATTTAACACTCTTCCCAACGATATCCTTAAATTCTAATTTACTCGGTAAATAACAGGAGTTATGACAGTTTTAATGACGTAAGGTTGAAGACGCGAAAAAAAACTTCGAAGTGAAAAAAAGGCATTTTGAGTGTGTTAAAAAAAATTGCTGAGACATTTTTTGTTGCAAATTAGTTGTAAAATCGATCCCTGAAGTTATGTCCATCTCAAGAGTAGACACCCTGTATACCAATACATCTTAATGGCAAAGTCATTCCTTATGCTAATGAATCAAAATGTCTGGGTATGGCTCTGGGTACGAAAATCCAGTAAAGGGTGCATTTAAAAAATAGAAAAGCAGAACTGGACACCAAATTCCGAAAAATTTATCGGTTTAACCTTATAGAACCAAAGACCTCACGATCTATGGTAATAGAGAGCGACATTCATGAAGATGTTCAGTAAGTGTTGTGCTGCGGGATCCTGTGAATCCAGTGCGTCAAAAGACAACAAATAGCTTTAAATTATGGAAGCGTACTATGCACCACACTCTCATTTCAATCACATATACTAATTCATTGTCATAGAATTTTTTTTAAATTAATTAAAACTGTATTATTCTATAGAATATTACAGGTTTGTTTATAACGAATATAGTCGACTTACTCTAATTTGCATGCTACTTGAACAGAGGTACAACTCAGTGGCTACCCTTAACCAGAATATAATTCAAAGAATACTATTTTGTGCATTTTTCACTCGGATCTACAACAAAAAGTCTTCCGGGAGCTTCCGTTTCATGTGAAGGGGTGGAGTCGCTGGAATAGCGGCTGCCAGAGGATTGTTGTGCTCTACCATGCTTGCGTGAATTTTCCCACATCTTTCTGTAACGATTGCTCCCACTGTTGTGATATCCAGGTCTTGACGCAGCGTAGTGTTGTTCACGAACCATTCAGCATCCGTTATGAAACGGAGAACTCTATTTTGCGTTACTTGTATTTTATTGACGTGCGTTTTTGCGGCAGAGCCCCATTCTCCACACGCATATAGCCGAATGGGACGTATCAATGTTGGATAGAACTGCGTTTTTGAGATTAGTGGGAGTGTTGAGCGGTTGTCCAACAAAAGTTTCAATTGCTTTATTCCAACTAGGTATTTTATGTGGAAAAAGAAATGTTGCTGATGAGTTTAATGTATTTGGTGAAATAAATACCAATTGAGAGAAAAATGCTTACCTACTTTACAAATGAACCACAGGTGTGAGAGTACCTCAAGTGTGAGCAAGCCCACAAACAGTCAAGACTTGAAGCGCCATCCTCCCTTCGTATTCTGTTTGTTTCTTTTATATGTAAGGGGAGCTCAAGGAACCTCCAGCAATAATTCCAGTCCAAATCTCTGTCTTGCTAACTTATCTCTACCTTCCACTATTATTCAACGGTTTCATGCCGGGTGATTCAACATGTCCACCAAGCAAACATTTTATTACGGTTTCTGACCAGTTAACACACCCCTCACATTCGCTTTTTTTTTTTTTTTTTTTTTTTTTTGCTGAATGGTTCGTGAACAACACTACGCTGCATCAAGACCTGGATATCACTGTTGTTTTTTGTGATGGCCCAGTGTTGGCAACATTGTTCTGGGAAGGCGGGCTCTGCGAGCTCTTCTCGTTCCCTCCTTCTTCTGCTGTCTACCTTCGTAAAATACAAGTCGTGCTCCCTTCTAACTTTGTTCGTTAATTGCATTTATCTCCCGATGAACATAATCTACATTAACAACAGTGGGAGCAATCATTACAGAAAGATAATATATTATATTTCCCATATTATGGGAAAATTCACGCAAGCATGGTAGAGCACAACAATCGTATCAATGGTTTCGGGCCAGCCGACAAGATCCATCGAATGTCCTACCTCCTTTTCACTATCTAAATAAATCCCAACGTCAAATTCCGAGTTGAATCCAAATTTTTCGTAATTTTATTCAAATTCACTCTTGAACACGGGAAAAATAAGGGCTACAACTTTCAAACATAGCTAGTTTGTGAGAAAATAAATCATGAAATTATAATTCAAATTCATTTTTACCTGGCTGAGCAAAATTCTCCGGAGTAGGCCTGAATGATGTGCCTGCAACAAAATGTCAACAGTGAGCACTCAATAGCAATATTAAATTTGAAGTGGGGTCCACAATAAAAACATTTCCATCACTTTCTTCATATTTATGAAAGTGTATCTCGATTGCCTCTTCAACGATAACTCTTAAAATATCCCTGAGTTGTGAGCTCAAAAAATCTTGAGACATTGGAGGTATGGGTAAGGAAAAACCATTAGCTACTCACATCACCACGAAATCCCCATGAAATTGAACAGTAAACGGGACTTTAGCTGGCGAACGAAAACCGAGATAATAATGTCAGTCTTGTTGTAGCTCTCGAACGTGAAGGAAAATAACGATCAACGGATCTGCTAAAAATACTCCAACCAAGGAAATATCGTGCTTTTGCCACTTCAGTCCGATAATTCTCGTAATAAAGAAGTCAAGAGAAAAATACAACAAAATTTAATTTAATTTAATGTGACTGAACATAACGAAGATGATCAGTTCAAGTTGATTGTAGCATGGGCAATGTTCATAATATTAATGGCCAATTTAACCCACTAAATAGGAAATATATGTCGGAAAAGATAGGAAGACTAAATAAAAATCGGTGTTTGAAGGCAGCGAGAAACATTCAGAAGCTACAGACTGACTGACTAAGCCCTTTTCGGAACTCCCGGAAAGAGGTAGATGAAGGAAAAAGCTGCAAATTATTACACAATGGTTTATTATTTTTCTATATAGATCACTCGTCTGCAAAGCCACCTACCATCCAACATGAAGAAAAATATCGATCGCATTTTGGTCAGCTAAATTTTGAACGGAGAGGCCTATTTTGCGATTCACACTCGTGTTTCTGATTTATCGGAGGTCCAACCCTTAAATTCTCGTAGGGAGCGAACGGTTTGTCCTACAGAGCTCCGCGTGGTCTCTAAAAATTCTATACTATCTTAAATTGATGGAAAAACAATACTTTTATATCAGAATCATCTGAGTTAGGGCGTTTTCAAAATTTGAAAATTAATTTTTCGACCGTTAGAAGTGACCTACATCAACTAAAATCTTCGGAACACAACTAGACCCCAAATGGAGCCTACATACCAAATTTCATCAAAATCGGTCAATGCTAAGTGGAGAAAGTGCCGCGTATGGCGTACGGCGGACGGACGGCCACATTTTTATTCGATTTTTGGGTTCTATGTACCTTGAAACGTAAACCAACGAATTTTGAGGGGGTGTTAAAATTTTTTTTTCTTGGTCGATTCCAAAGGTTCATTATTGAAAATAATAAACCAAAAAGGTATGAACTTACGCTGGTTTGTCGAATGTAGGGTGAATCGCCACATTTAACATGCTAAACCCGATATATGCATGTTTTCTCGATTACTTGCAGTATCCTACTATTGATAATTGAGCATCTTGTTTCTGAAAGATACCATAATCATCCGTGTTGGCACCGGGCAAAACTGTACGAAATAATAGTCCGATTTCGATGAAATTTTGAGTGATTGTGCGGGTTGGGGAGTAGATGGTCCACCATGAAAAACATCGCCCCCAGACTGTTGTTTCTTCTGTTGAGTGTTGTTCTCCTTCGCCACAGATTCATCGAATAAGGAAGCCCATGTTGTACTGTGATACGTCCTTAAATTGGGGTTGAAATTATTGAAAAACTTCAAAAGAAGCTTGAAAAATTTAGAATTTCTGTAAGATAATTGATACAGTACTGTATGCTCAAACACTGTTACTAAATTGATAGATAATCTTCATTAGACATACTGTTTAGTAATGCATGCATTCCAGGGGACGTCCCATCCGATATGCATTAGGTCAAATAATACCAGTTGGTAAGCGAAAAAACTTTTTCACTCGATGTATTTTATTAAGTATTTTGGGCAAGAAATAGTGATTTCCCCCCCCCCCCCCCCCCTCAGTCTTATCCACCACAACATTTCTAGCGGCATGGGAGCTTCGAATTTAAAGAGCATTTTGAAATCCATGATCTAAATACCCAACATGCGAATTCGAGTTCACCCCCCCCCTCCCACCACCAAACGGCGGTTTATGGTATCCTGGCACCATGGTGGCACCACTATTAGTTCCATGATGGTACAGCGAATGTAATTAACATCCGGAGGAATAATGAGAATTTTTCCTCAATTTCAAAGCTTGGATACAATTAGTAAGCAATAAAGGAACCGAAATTCTGAAAAATCGGATATTTGCTCAATAATATCCCCCCACTCGCCCCCTTCCCATGCTAATTTTGATACTCTCGTGGAATAGTGTGCAATTTGGAAGATTTATGAGTCGAACAAAAAAAGAAACACGCAAAACGGTTAGAAATTGAGGCCTGGGCAGATTTTACAAGATTATGCCCGCAAACGCACGTTTTTAAGCATTAACCCCCTCTCCCACCCCCTTAAGGGTACAAGGAAATTTTCCCCGACAGTACAATTTCTCGTAAAACGTATGTAGGTACGTACGTACACCGTTTTCTCGGGTTGTAATCAACCGATCACGTTGATTTTTTTCAAATATTGTCGAGCATCTTATGCTCTATAACTGTTGCAAAGGATTATTCCTTTCGAAACGGAACACAAACGCTTGAGGAGAGAAAGGCGGATTTTTGAAAAACCCATCAAAATCAGGGCTCTAACCCACCAAAACGGACCACATTTTTATCTTGTTGTCGGGAAAAATACGCCAATCCCTATGCACAGTTGGTGTATAAGATACTGACGTACAAGTAAAAAAAAGATCAAGGAGATAAGTCCAATATAACTCAACAAAATGGAACACGAATGCTAGAAAACGTGATTTTTCAGGAAACACGATTTTCTGTAATTAAACAATGTTCATTCCATGACGTCATCATACGGTTTCCTAACGCTTCCAACTTGCTCCAAAGTGACTCGCTTTGATGAAAACAAAGAAGAAGAAGAAGCTAAATCTCTTGTTTCGTTGTTTACTCGTCTTTGTCTATGTTTATGTCTCGTTTTGTGCCGTGAAATCCGTTCGTTTTGTGCTGTGCTGAATCGTCTTGAAAATGCGGACGGTCCAGCGTATGGCGCCGGACTCTACTAGCACAAACCCTGACACAGGTCGGTTTGCGTATTTATTTGACTCACTTCTCGTTCAAATTTTTTCATGATTTTTTTTTTAATTGGTCCGTGATTATATGCACATTAATAAGAAACTATTTTTAAAAAATCGAATTTTTACTCGAAAAAATCTCCTTGTACCCTTAAAACGCAAAACTCGAAATTCTGGCGACGTAGTGCACAACTAGATAGTTTTCCGCGACGTACAAAGAAAGAACCGCGAAAATCGTTCGAGAACTAAGAGCTGGGCAGACGACCCAAGATTTTGTCACACTCATATACACACGCCTACACAGACATTCACCTTTGGTTTTTTTTCGCGGATTTGGATTCAGAATGGTCCAAAACGGATTAGTGTGTGGTTATTATTATTATTTTTTTTTACTGTTGAGTGTTGTCTAACTTTACCCCAGGTCGATCGCATAAGGACGCCAAAGTCTTACTGTGGGACGTCCTAAAAAAGTAGTTTTCGGAACAAAATAAAATATGTGCGTCTCACGGTACATGTTGGATATAGTTGGACATATGATACTAAGTTGGACCTTTTGAAATCAAACCTATAATAACCGATAATTCAACCTCGTTGTTCAAGAGGAGAGATATGAAATCGATATTGACGAAAATTGTCTCCAGTACCATCTGAAAACGAGCTCCTCAACTACAATTTAGGATTAAGGAATCAGTTAGGAAGATAAAATATAGAAAACAATGTTTTCATTTATTCAATCGTACACAGGTTACTACACGGAAGCCAACAATGCATAGAACTCCTGTCAACAATTTATATAATCAATAATCAATATCTTTCAGGTTATATACGTAAGCCTCCGTAGGAATATTACGTTCATCAATATTCACCCAATACTTATCTATGTATAACCAAAGAATAAGTAATCCGATTTTCCTGATGTACCTTTTCTATTTAGTCCACTATTTATACAACGATGGATTTAGGAATCATTACAAATAAGATTTATAGTTTTAATTATACAATATTTTGCACGAAGTGGTTTCTGAGTTAAAACAGTCAGAAGAATTTATCAAAGAATGGACTTGTTTTACTCCCTAAAGGAATACACGACTGATATTTATGTTATCATTCATATATAAAGAGTGTACCAAATGAGTAAGAGTGGACCAAATGGTAACTTGGATTGGAAAATAAAAATTCGATCAACCCAACTGATCACGTGTGCACGAACAATATTATTGGAACTGAGGCTTCAGTTGTGACGGTATATTTTTGTCTGAGTAGATCACCTTTTTGAAGAGAACAAAGCTTTGAGAGTGAATGATCTGTTTAGTGTGAAGATAGTAGTGAGGCGTGAGGCTGAAAAAAAAGAAAAAAAAAACAGTAGGTGGGGGTCACGGCCGCGCTCTGGTCGACCCGACCCGTCGTAGCGGACTCTTGACCTCTAATCGAGTACCCGTCGCACAGGCAGACATATCAAAGGAAGTCAGGAAAATTATCACACCGCTGATTTGCACCAATCATTGATCCTGGAACACTTTATCTTCAGTGTTGCCAACACATGAAATCGTAACCTCGTATAAGGCTAGTGAAAAACACGTATAATCCTCCTACAGCCAACCTGAATACTGTTCTAATGCATGTACATCCAAAGGGGGAACCGGCTGGGATAACAGCATCTGATTTGTGTTTTTGAATTTTTAGATTAGTCCCCTAGGTTGGTGTGCAGCAATAACTCATCTATGAAAAAATGGGAAATAATAAATAAGTGCTTCAATAAATTTTTATTTTGTGTTTCTAAAGGCTCTTACAGGGGCACTTCGCCGGGTAGGTATGCTTATAGGTATCCTACTCTCGTAATAAGTATAAAATAATTTTCAACGTCGACAGTCTTTTTACTATCGGTAACATTATGTAAAGTAAAAAGTGAAGTAAAGTAAACAACCATTTCAGACCCAGGAGGAGTTTTTCAGGTTTTTTTTTTTTTATTGGTGATGAGCAAATAGCGCACGAAAACACGACCCGGCGGTGAGACTCAAACACACGACCCCGCGCAGTTGCTGGTCCTGGAATCGCCACCGCTTGCCACAGCGAAAACGGTCACATCAGACCCCTGGTAACATTCTGTTGAGTTTACACAAACGAAATAAATGTTTTCGGGTTCAACTTCATCAGTTCGGGGAGTCCAATTCTGAAGCTAAAGATCAAAAGGGAGTCACCTATCATTCGTAGGTACTTCACGAGTAAATCCACATCGAAAGTAAATTAACGTGAGTTACCCATGATTTACTCCGAGAATTCTTCGTTGTTCTCGTTTAAATCTAAGTTCTTCCCATGGAGGCCTACTGAACAAGTCTTCGGGAGGGTTGAAATTCGTGCAGTTACATCGCTGATTTTTCCCAATGTTCGGTTGATGCCTTCTTCGGCTAAAACGCTGCAAATTATTACACAAAGGTTTATCATTATTCTATGTAGATCACTCGTCTGAAAAGAACACGGCTTTGCCACTGTTACTTACTAGCAACCAACATGGAGAAAAACATCGATAGCATTTCGGTCAGAAATATAATTTTAATTATTAATTTAATACAATAATAATTATTTAACATAATTATTATTTTAATATAATTTTATTTTATTGAAAATAATAAACCAAAAGCAGCCCTTGACCGTCTTGGTAATAAGTTTATTTCTGTTCTCTTTTACATTATTGACGGTGCTGAAACTACTCTGAATCAGGGTTGGAGTGTGATAGGGACAAAACCTCAAACGCTAAGGACGATAATGAATGCAAAAAAAAAAACTCGTATAAATTTCGTACGATTTCGTAGTACGAATACTAGTTTCCTCGTACGAATGGCAACACGGCTCTAGTCTCCCACGTCGACATGCGTTTCAGCTCAGCTCAGGGGCTATCTCCTAACCGATGGTTATGGGAACTGGACAAGTAAATCCACTTTTCAAGCCTAATGTAGGCATGTAATAACTCATCCCTACATGAATCGGCCTTTGAAATGATTCAGGTTGAAACAAAACTGTTTCATCAACAACCCTCAGTGATGACATTCGAGTAAAAATAAGAAACTGAATTTTCAGCAAGTAATCCCAGATAGGACGAGCTTCAAGCATTAATTAGGTAGACCCCAATATTCAATCTTTAAAACTATTATTTATCAAATTTACCACCGGCTGTGGGTTTGAAGTCGCCAGATAGATAAGGCAGTTTAGTACTAATTCCTGCAACTTATAACACACTATGTAATAGTTTCTGTACAGATCATCTATCTGCAACTAACGGAGCTTATCCATCAGTCAATTCCGTTGGTATAAAAAACAATTAGTGTCTGTAAGTTATTATCTCAGAATTTATGTGAGTACCTCAATAACTAAATTTAGTTGCTAATGAACCTCAACAAATATAATTGAGCCCCGATTAGGAGGGAACAAAGTTGAAGAAAAGAAGTAAGAACAGCTTATATGGAGATTAGGCTAGTTCCATTTTCAAAACACTGCTACTTATTTCATAACGGTTTAATATTTTCTTGTAAAGATCACCTACTGCGGAAGATCGCATTATTTGATCAGATGATAAGGCAAATTTTAGCTGATCAAATAATGTTTTCAGCTGATAAAATAATAATTTCAGCTGATCAACCTACGGAGAACGGAGACAAGTATACATCCGAAACGACCCGAAGAGGCTTGTTTGGGTAGGTATAGGTTTGAAGCTGTAAGACGCTAGTAAGAGTACCTAGGTTTGAGCAGGGAGAGCTCCTCTCGAGCTAGCGGGATCCACGTGGGTCTGAAAAATTTATCGATAAGTGCTCATTCGACAATTAAAATTTTGGTTGGTAGGCCAAGTGGTTTCATTCTTTTTCCAAATTTTGAGAAAAATTATACATTTTTCATGCTCAAAAGGTTCGTTTTTGAAATCAATAAACAAAAATTGACTTCCGATTCACACTCGTGTTTCTGATTAATCATTCGTATAGTCATATAGGAAGTAAACGGTTGGTCCAATACAGTTTTTGATGTTATCATTCGTTTCTAAAAACGGAATGTCTACTATTTTAATTAATTTAATCCGTAATTTTATATCAAACGTTTTCGACCTCAGGAGTATTGAAAATTTTTCCTCGCATTTTGCAGGATTGTATTCTCACGGAAATGGGACTTACGAGGTTTTTGTCTCCCGGGGATGTGATCATGCGCAAAGGGGTATTTCAGTCAATTTTTTTAAATTTTTTTTTTCAAAAGAGTATGGCTCAGGAATAACGGTAATCGGGTCTGTTCGTCGGGTCTGTTCAAAAAATCAGAGAAGCTAAGGAAAGTTGAAGATTTGAATGGTGTGACGTAGCTAGCCAATCCTGACGTAGCTAGCCAACTTTCTTTGAATAAAGTATCTATGCACAGAAACCCTTGGAGGACCTCTTGGATACTACAAAATACTACTCACACACGCGCGCGGCGTAAGTGTGTGTGCATTAAGGGAGGCCCGCCTTTTTTTCAAACGTGTGATCTCTTTAATTAATTTGTCTACCACATGTTATAGTATCGTTGGGCTTAAAGTTGGAGTGTAGAGGTTTTCAAGGGTGCTGAATCCAAATTTGAGGTCAAAAACCTGAATTTCCGACCCACCAAAATACCCCATTGTATCCTAACGAGGTTATAGCCTCGTGGCTTTGTGGTCTCTCTTAGTAGAGTCCTCTGTGATTCCGATTTTAACCACTTCATGTCCCACCACTCCCTTTGTGCCATGATGGAACACCGATTAGTTCGTGAAAATTAGGAGAAAAATTAATTATTTACTGAGGTACCTACGTCCAAAACAGCATTTAAAACGAGGGCTTAAATCTTAAAGAATCGAAAAAATTTGTGGTACAAAAGTTGGTCTCCCAAGGTTGTCATTTACTGTAACATGTGAGTAAACGACAGTACGAACAATTAAATCCAATTTCTTGATGCAGCATAAATATATCAACTCGCTGTTGCTACAACTTATTTGTATAAACTTAACATGGGGAAAACGAATGTGACGTCCAAATGAGTCATCTGGTATCTTAAAAATGTCCAAACACTGTGATCTCAAAGAAGATTTTCATGACAAACCCAGCTGATAACTGACCAGGTTGTTAGTGCTTGTTCAGATTCAACATCATCATTTTTATGTACGAGGACGTATTGTTGAGGACGGAGGTATGGTTGAAATGAATTCTCGCAAAAAAGGAACAAATTACAAATTTTACTATTACAAACATTTTCACATGCGAATGACTGGCCAAATTTTGACCTTTGTTAGCGTCCCGGTAAAAGAAGGAAGAAGCTACAAATAATTACACAACGTTTTATTTTATTTATTTATTTATTTTTTATTTTTGTACAGATTACTCTCATCTGCAATGAACAACGTTTTTTTCAACTAACTATAAAGTCGTTTAAACTTTCTCCACTTTGAAGAAACCAAGTAACCTTTTCAGATTCGGATCCCCAGTGAAATCATGTTCTTTGAACTAAAATATTCAAGTGAGATTCAGCTAGATTGAGCTCTCCAAGTAGCCTCTCGACGATGAGGTAGGGAATAAAGGTCACTAAAGGGCCACGAATGAAGATCCTAGAACTACTTAGAGTTACGCTCATTAGGGATTTCGAATTAGCGCGAGCGCAGTAGCTACCAATGATCTGATCATGATCATTACACAATCAATGAAAATGCGTTTTTCCATTTAATTAGACCTGGTATTAGTTATCCTCATAGAAAGCGAACGGTTGGTACTACTTGTGCTCCGAGTGGTCTCAGTCGGTTTTTAAAAAATCGTCACTACTTTGAATTTACGAATCAATAATTAATTATGTTGAAAGTTTTCAAGCTGAAGCGTTCTGGTGAATCCTAGTCCCACTTTCCACCTCATAGAAGTGGATGAGAATAACCAAAAGGCTGCGGGGCACGACTAGAGCTAACATGAAAATCACACGAGGTAATCAAAACTGAATCAAAATCTGTCCATGTGAACTGGGCAAAGTTCTTTGTACTGCTGACGAACGGATGCACATACATGTTATATAATTTCGGATTCAATGTATCTTGACGTAAATCATCAAATTTTAAGAGGGTTTGGAATTTTTATTCTTGCTGGATTCCGGAGATTCATTATTGGAAATAATAAACCAATCGCCCATCCCAACCCTGCGGGTGGATGTGGTCTACCAACAAGAATATGGTCTTCTCGAGGGAGAGTGTTATTGAGGGAAATAAGGTACCAAATATAAGATGATATAAATGCCTCTGGTTGCATTCATATTATTGGTAGAGCGTATTGACGTCTAGAAACCTTGTGCAAGAACCTTGGCACAAAGTTACTCCATTTTCCATGCTCCCTCGTGATATTCCTTCGTCAATTTTTTCATGGTTTTATTGCTGTTCAAGAGATCGACTCACGAGGGTAATAACTGTTCGACGAGCAGCTCCAATCTTTAAATTTGCTCCAACGCGAGGCGAATATCAATTTAAAGTAAACACGTTCGAGGTGTCACTCAACCGTCAAGTCGTCGACACGATTACTACTCGCTGGTTCCGGAGTGGGTGGGATCCTTGGGGCCAGAGGTCGTCCTGCGCCAGTGTAGAAATCCCTCAGGCTGAAGTTCACATATAACGGACCATTGATTCCTAATCTGACCAACCGACCTGAACTCCGGCCTTTTTCCCTTTTTCTAGGCAATTCTTCCTGGTTTACTCCCTCCACCTCAACCGTGCGTCCGCTGAGCCTTTCACAAACCGTCGGTTCTACACTCCCTGAACCTCACGGATATCACTAACCCAGCAAACGCATCGTGCTCCCCAAACCCCCGACTACATGGAGCTTTTTTCATTTGGAAAAACGGGGAACGGTGCCAAGCTCAGAGAGTGCATGATATTCTGCTGGAATGTTGAAACATCCACCCCCAGTGAGTTCCCACTGGAGTTTGCAAGAGATGGGCAGATACAGATTCAGGGGGTGTGAAATGGTTGAAATATTATCCTAGGAGAAAAACTAACAATCAAAGACAGTCGTAGGCATTTCCGTTGTGAAGGTTTTTCGTGTATGGTTCACTCACCTAGAGAAAAATGTTTTTTCCAACTAAAAAAAAAAAAATTCTACAACAGAAAAAACGTTGCAAATTATTTCACAAAGGTTTATTATCTTTCTGTATAGATCACTCGCCTGCCATTGCCACTACCAACCAACCCTACTTTCGCTAAACAATCAAGTTTATTTTGAAGAAATAAATGCTTCTAACTCAATTCGAAGAAATAAAGAGTTGTGGGTGTCTTCATTAGGAAATTTCATTACTGGTTGCTACCTTATGTTTCAACCCTTACAAGTGATCTACATCAACCAAAATCTTCGGGGCACAACTAGACCCCAAATGGAGCCTACATACCAAATTTCTTCAAAATCGGTCAATGCTAAGTGGGGAAAGTGCCGCGTACGGCGGACGGACGGCCAATTGCTTCCGAGTCTACCAAGGTAGCGGAAGCTTTGTTTTCACTTTTCAAGGACGAAAAAAAAAAAGTTCTCCTAAATCAAAATTTCCACTCGCGTTTTGCGTTTTAGACCTTTCTGAACAATTTTGGTTCCGTGTCTGTCTGTCTGTGTGTCTGTCTGTCTGTGTGTCTGTCATGAATTCCTTGTAACGCGTTTAACTATACGAAGTTATTGTCCGATTTCTATGAAATTTTCAGGGATTGTGCGGGTTGGTGTGCAGACGGTCCCCTATGAAAATCATCATCCCCGGACTGATAGAAGCGACTGCGCATGCGCAAACGGGAATTCCTTGTAACGGCCATAACTTCTACATTTCCCATCCGATTTCAATGAAATTTTCAGGGATGTTACAGACTAGTATTTAGATGGTCCCCTATGAAAATCATCACCTTCTGACTGATAGTAGCCGCTGCGCATGCGCAAACGTGAATTTCCTTGTAACCGCCATAACTTCCACATTTTCCACCCGATTTCGATGTAATTTTCAGGGATTATGTGGATTAGGTTGTAGATGGTCCCCTATGAAAATCATCATCCCCGGACTGATAGAAGCGACTGCGCATGCGCAAACGTGAATTACTTGTAACAGCCGTAACTTCAACTGTCCCCCAGGGGTCGCGGGTTCGAATCCCAGCCGAGGCTAAGTATTTTTTTGATCCAATCACATACATCTACTCACTTAATTTTTCATCCGAATTTGATGAAATTTTCCAGGATCGTCCAGATTAGGGTGTAGATGGTCCCCTATGAGGGTAGTAAATGGTACTTAGAGATTGGTGTTTTGAGATTAACTACTATGCATCGGATCATCTATATAATCGGGTTATGGATACGAGGAAGCTATGTGCCACACCCACTTGGCAGACGTTTTTTATTGGATTTTTGGATTTAACGTACCTTGAAACGTAAACCAACAAATTTTGTGGTGGGGGGGGGGGGGTAAAAAAAATTTCTTGGTCGATTCCAAAGGTTCATTATTGAAAATAATAAACCAAAATAGAGCGATACCGCCTTCTTTGCTTTCACCCCACTCATTTGTTTGTGAAACTACATAAAATATTGGAAACTACATAATGTAAAACTACAAAATGTATTGGTAAACTAAACTGTGTAGGTACGTAGCGATGTTTGTAAAATATTTCCGCGACGTGCAAGAATCAACAAAGTTCTGTTCTAAAAAACTAGGTTCTTCGGATTGTCATTCGATTCATTTGTGGTATCATTAGTCTATTCGTACTTGAGACATACCGGGAATATGTCATCGTTGAAAATCGCTTATTCAAATTATTTAGCTGACGTTTACTAATTTTGAACTCGTTCCATTATTTGATAGCATTCTATGCAATTACTCGGAAGAGTTTATGACACAAAATGTTGTCAAACTTAAATATAAGTTAAATAACTGCTTTACGGAAATGAGTTTTTAAAAAAGAACTTTATTTTCCACAACAGTTAAATTATAAGTCACAGGAATCTTTAAGACAAACAACTACACTTCATGAAGGGCGACTCAAGACTGCCCGTACAATCTGTTCCCTCCGCGGGGCTCGCAGAGCCCTAAGCGGGGTTTTTCCTGGGGTCTGCAAAATATTACGGAGCATTCAGCACAAATTACATATTTAACTCCTCCACCCCTAGAATTTGGCATCTCCTGGAAGGTTGATGTCAATACAAGTCCGGGGTTCTACCTGAGGTGAATTACTAAAATTTAATGATTTGGATTTTCTAAGATATTTTAAAGTAAAATAACATACTGATACTATCATGATAAAGTATAATACAATTGTCCAACAACTTGGTACTACTATGTGAGATGAATCGAATGACCTAAACGGTCGTATGGGGTTCAATTTTATATTTTTAAAATTAGCATCTTTCAAATTTAGTTAGTTGGTGGAAAAGGACAGGCAGTTGCTTCTGGGGAGTACATAACATGTTTTTCGTCAAGTCAATTTTTGCTCCAATTTGTTTTAATCCATCTAGCCCTAACAGTAAGTCAAATTTATCGTGAAACTGGAATACATAAAATTTTAAATTTAGATTTCTTTTTCCAAATAACTCTCCACATGGTACCTTGGTGCTTTGTTTACCATGGGTCGTTCCATGGGCCGTAGTTACTAGGAAAGGGTCCTCTATTATTTTCTTCTGGAAATGTTTATTTGCAATTCTTGGATTTATGAAGGATTTGGTACTAGCCGTGTCGATAAGTATTTTCAGATCTAAATTGGGCATGGTTACAAAAGGCAGTTCATTTTTTATACTCAAATTCATGAGGAGGAATTTTGGTATTCCTCCTGGCCAACTTCTAAAAAAGGTTCTTCTTCTAATATCTGTTCTTCTTCTTCTGACGAACGACTTTCACTTTCGTACTCTACATGTCCCTCTATATTCCGCTGATGGAATTGAGGTGTATGAGTTTTGATGGTTTGTACTCCACTCATCGGAGTAGGATATTGGGATCTGTTTTGCTGAGGCATTTGCGGGTATCTGGGAGATTGTTGTTGGTATTGTGGTGGAGATGAAAAAGGACGTTGAGTCGAGGGTTCTTGATTATCTTTCCCGTAACGCTGATTCTGGAAATATGAGGAAGTCGAGGGTCGCGAGGGTCCCGCTTGCGCGTGCCGAGGCGACTGATAAGACGGACCTTGAAGAGGTCGCGAACTCGTGAAGGATTTATTATTGTCCGTTTTTAAATACGGCTTGGCAATTCCAAATTGAAAGTCATTCGTCAGTAAATTATGAGCCGCATCCAAATCTGGAGGTTTCCTGGCCTGCAATAGCCCACCTAACGGTTCTTTCACTCCTCTGAGGAACACCCTTAAAGCTAATCCTTTGAAAAATTGACCTTGTTGGTCAACGTTAGGAACTGCGTTGTTCTTTAAGTACATAATGGATAAATTGAGAAATTTCCTAACCTTTTCTAAAAATACGAACGGGGTTTCTCCTCCCTGTTTTAACTCGGACATTTCTATCGTTAAAGTGTATAGATCTCGTTTGTCGGAGTATCCGGATGTCAATGCATCTCTTACACTCTCCCAATTAGAGCAGTTCGCACTGATGATTAACTCAGCTGCTCTACCTTTAATTTTCGCTAAGATGGATCTCATCAGATATTTGTTTTGAAAATTTGTAGGGGCTGCCCTATCATAAAATTGGAGCACTAGCTCCTCGCATACTTCTAAAAAGTTAGTAAGAAGTTCCGGTTCTCCATGGAACTCCGGAATCATATCTAGATAAGCTTTCTTTAACTCCGGTACTACCATTATTGCTCCTGTTTCCGTTACAACAATATTAGGAAATTCAATATTATTGTTAAATATTAAAGGCGGACTCACAAAGCTGTGAAGATCGTCAGCATCGAGGGGTTTTCGGGTAGGTTTCCGAAACGCCGGTAGCTCGGATGCGTACTTCTGGTGAGCTTGGTCAACCTCTTCTTCCTGGTCCGTGGTGGAGAAGGATCCTCTTCGGTTTGGTGGCTATCGCAGCTGCGATCGCGGTGTCCAAAAGGAAGGGTAGAGAGCGCCGAGGTGGTTCTATTGAGAACGGTGTCCTCTTTGGTCCCGAAGTGTCACTTGTTCGAAGTAGGTGGATCTCGCCAAATTTCTCGGCCGAGTTCGGTCTCCTTCTTCGAATAGTCCAAAGTGATATCGGTGGTCTGCGATAGACGGTGTCCGAATATCAGATCGGGTTTTCAGTCTCGAAGATCTCCTGCGATTTTGTAGGTCTCCGCGGCGAAGAGTTAAAACTCACAGCTGAGATTTATAATTTCTTAAATTCAGCCTCCTGCGGTCCTACCGACTGCGCCAGTTAAATAACTGCTTTACGGAAATGAGTTTTTAAAAAAGAACTTTATTTTCCACAACAGTTAAATTATAAGTCACAGGAATCTTTAAGACAAACAACTACACTTCATGAAGGGCGACTCAAGACTGCCCGTACAATCTGTTCCCTCCGCGGGGCTCGCAGAGCCCTAAGCGGGGTTTTTCCTGGGGTCTGCAAAATATTACGGAGCATTCAGCACAAATTACATATTTAACTTATACACATGTAAGCAAATAGCATATATTTTCTCTTTCTTTATATTATAAAGAATCCAATCGACCATCATCATCGTATTATACGACCATATCAATGAAAAACCATCCTGCCTATACCGCCACTGTCCCATCGCCTGAAAACCCCCTTTTCTACGAAAAGTTGGTAAACAATCACAGCAGATTAATGTTTCACGCCCTTTCCCATATTCATCAACTTACATTTTTTTACAAAATTAACAATAATTAGTGCTAAAACATCAATTTTAAACTTTGGAAAACGTATTTTTCGAATGTATTTTTGTGTACAAAATCGAATGAAACCATTCCCGACACGATACAATGATTCGTTTCGAAGATAATGATTTGTTACCGATTTTTGCCCTATTGGCCCCGCTGTCCGTCGTACTACTCCGCATTTTGCCCAGTTCTTATTGACCGATTTTGATTGAATTTGTGAAATCGGTTCCGTTTGGGGTCTAGTTGTGCCCCGAAGCTCTTGATTATTGTTAGTCACGTAGAAAAACTTTTTTAACATTTTGAACAGAATTTTGAACATTTAATTACACCACTCAGATCCCTGAAATCCCCACCGTTTGCTAATGAGGATAATTGATTACCTAGTTGATGAATGTTCCGTCACGTTTTTCATCAGTTTTAGATAGTATTCAATTTTTAGAAACGAATGATACTACCCAAACGATCAATATTAGTTAGATGCAGACCCATCCCTTCCACACCTTCCTATTATGTAAAGCTTGGGGGAGAATGATTAATGTAACCAATGTACTGGGCATTGTTACAAATGAACAATGTTACTATCATTATAGTACTATTCGTTTATTATTTATTCATTTTATTTTCGTACAAATCGTCAGCCACGTGAAACTTTATTGTTTATATTTCATTCATGTTAGTTTCATATTTCTCGAAATGTTTGTCCTCGCACGTTCACTGATCATAACACTCGACACACTCGGCTCAGAATTCAACGGAATCTGGGAAGTTAGAGATACGAACAGAGTGCTCAGTTCAACTACATACCGTGTTTTCCCTTCCCCCTGGTAACCTGTTTTGTGTAGACCAGAAACGTCTTTATTTATTTTAATAATCAACCCTCAAAGAAAGAGGGGGCACGCCATAATATAAATTTATATAAGGAAAATGATATATTACATAAGCAAAATAATATAAATAAATAAAATATTTAATGGGGAGGACTTCCAGAACCCACCCGACGCTGGCCACAGGGATACGGGAAGATGCGGAGGGTGAGGGTGGTAGACAGGGATGAGCCAACAGGATTCAAGTTCTCCTCTCACATATATCTACTTCAATCTGATTGGGTATGCCTTTCACTTTCTCCACCTATGGGATTCAAGCTCCCTTTCACATGTGACTTTATTATCCTGAGCTCTCTGTGATGTACCTTCAGTTCTTGTTTGTTACAGATGATGACCGTCGAAGTCGATTCAACGTCAAAATCCGACGTCGAATTCCGATCTCGAAATCGATTCAACTTTCTAACTCATTATTTTAGTGAAAATATGATATGTTCTTCCAAACTCCGTTTTTTGAAATTGAAATGGTTTCCACAATCTTTTCGCGAGTGATTTTATTCGCACCTCTTCAACTTGGTTGTGGATACGGACTTGGATAAGCTGCCCTCTGAAGTAGGGTTTGATCTCGTATTCGGTTCAATAAACCGCATAATGATATGCGGTTTCCGTCAAAATTTCATTAATTACTATCACGTCCGTTCGCATGCCTTACCGACGCTCATCCATGTAATGGAATTGTTGGTTGTGATTATAGTATCAAGGAATTTTGGACGTATAGGATTCAATTATGTCATATCTTTCGGCGGTAGTAACAGTTATTCCCCATCCCGCCCTGGTATATGATACTGACCAACACTTTTCATTATATTGGCAACCCCCTTGACAACTTACATCTGAATCGCCCGTCAATATTGTAATTTCCCTTATTATTGAAGGCAATAGGGTGTGCGCCTGGGTAGGAAAAACTATTTATTGTTATTTTTAATCTAAGGTAGACCTCATTCTGAGAATTTTGGTACCAACCGCGACCTTCTAGCGTGAGAAGAGCTTTTCCTATAAATTTTAAAGTTTCGACCGTTAATGACGTCACAGTGGGCAGGGGGCTGGGGGGCGAGAGGGGCGCGTGACGTCATAAACGGTTGAAACTTTAAAAATTCATAGGAAAAGATTTACACACGCTAGAAGGTCGCGGTTGGTACTAAAATTCTCAGAATGAGGTCTACCTTAGATTAAAAATAACAATAAACAGTTTGGGGTGAGGGACAAAGTTGATTCACCTTATCCCACAAATGATGGAGGGAGGATTGTGCCTCTTCTGGCTATGCCATCAGTCGACACTTCTCCTCCCAATGGGGTTCGAGTTCAGCTCCAAGTCCCACGGGGCCCATTTGCTCGAGCTGTGGCACGCCGTCGTGTGGCCGTAGCCATGAATTTAGACCAGATGAATGATCCTCCTGTTAGGACTCGGGTGGTCATCCACTCCAGGATAAACAGTGGGTAACCAGCCCGAATCAGATCCTTGGCTGACTTGCCATGCCATATCCCTCTCCAGGTGATAGTTGCTCCAATCACCTTAAGTTGGTTTCGCTGGATGTTTGCAAGTGCTGCTGCAGCCTCTAGTAATGCGTCAACTTCATATTTTTGAATTTTGTTCGGAGCCAGGGACCACTCATACATCAATAATGAAAGATCCTCTTGGTGTTACCATCAAGAATTCCGGACGATAACCTCGTTGTTCCAGGTTAAAGTGTGGCTCTAACCATAATGGCCATCCTTTACGGCGAGCGTAGGCTTCTAGTAGGTTCAGGGCAGAATTGTGACGGGCACACCTGGGTCTTACCACGGCTGGGCAAATCTGGAGCACATGCGAGGCTGTTTCGGGTGTTTGACATCCCATTCGCCATAGATGGCTGTTGCCGATACGCCTGCCTCTCCTCCTCCTCAGTCCTGTTGGTAGAGAACCAGAATGGACCTTCACCATACCCAACGACCTCCAACCCCTTAGTTTCGCTGAAGGGTTCCTGATCCGTGCCGTGCTAGCTCTGTTATCGCGTGATTTTACCAGTTCAGTTCCGTCTGTAGTTTGATGCAGACGTTGTGCCCTGACAATTCGACGGTCGAGTCTTGATGTCCCAATTTGTTGTTGAAGACTCGTTCCTCCTTCAAAAAGTTGTGTGTTTGCCGCCCCTACCCTATAAGCTCTTATGGCTGGAATTTTACTGAGTAGTTCCATGACTCCAAGACCACCATCACCCACTGGTCCATGGATGCAGGCATTAGCAGAGCCAAATGGCAGGCGCAACCATTTTCTCACATATCTCCTCAAAGATATATCCATCTGTTTTAAAGTTAAGAGCGTGGTACTTCCCAGCACTAATTGGTGAGTTAGCCCAATAGTGGCCTTAATTAAATTCCGATCATTTTAGTCGAATTTTCTAGTGGATTCCATCTAGAAGAATCTTCCTGATGAAGAAACTGGTATTACTCATATTTTAATATATTTTAATTGAGGTAAATTCAGGTGTACCATTTATGGTACGTTGCCCAATCTTCAGGCAGCATGAACCATTATTCCCAGAACGACTAGAAGAGTGGCAATTTTGACGAATAAAAGACAGAAAATTGGAACAAAGTGGTTTATTCAAATTTGGGTAAATATAATTCTGCTCCTAGTATCAGTAGACAGATGGGCACGGCGGCGACTCAAATGCGTACCTACCTACCTATCTGGATACGGTGTGGTTATTAAGTACTACTCCCATGATCTGGTGAGTATTACAACATGCGTCGATCGTGCAATACAAAACATGAATACGATTAGATATAAGTGTTCCAAAACTATTGGGTAGTATGTCACTGCTATCGTATGGTGAAGGATATGAGTGTGACAATAAGTGTGCATCACACTACAAATAATTGTTGGTATTCCAACATACCATCTGTTGACTAGACATCTATATCCAACAACCTACTACATCAAGTATGTTTTCGCTGAGATTATTATTTTTCCCTTTATGGTGTTTACAGACATCATTTTTGAGATCGGTCCATTTTTTTGTAAAAAAGTTTTTTATTTTATTATTTTTTGGGTTCTACGTACCTTGAAACTCAAACCTACAAATTTTGAGGGGGGGTTAAAAAATACTTTTCCTGGTCGATTCCAAAGATTCATTATTGAAAATAATAAACCAAAATGAACTAAATTAGTTGATGATCGACTGAGCTCTTAGGCAGTAATTGGTTTCGAAAGACAATCGGATATTGGAAAACTCTCAGGCCAGAGCTGTCCACCAAAGATAGTAATGAGTAAGATGCAAAATGACAAGGAATCAAATGTGGTTCTGCCGTTTGAGAAATGAGAACAATTTCGCACTGGGCACCTTGTTTTGGTACTCCTTTTCTACCCATTCCGTTCTGACGGACTGTGTGAACGTACCATATTTGGTGAATACATTTCCATATTTCCGTTTTTAATCGGTTCCGGACTAGAAAACAAACAGACAGATAAAGGGAGAAATATTATAGTGGTGGAGAAGTCCATTTTATAGATGGTCGTGGAATATCAGGTGGCTCTCGACTTTCGGATTTTCAATAGGTTTGTTTTTGAATACCCTTTACTGGGTACGCATTGTAAATATTATACGTAAGCAGGTACCACGTTATTCACTCGTTGCTTAACTCTTATACATCAGTGTGAGTGATCAAACTCCCTTCACGTCGATTCGATTTGGTATCTGGTTACGGTAATTGGATTTGTGAAGTAGAAATGAAGACTAACGGGAAGTGAATCGTCACAAACATGTGCTTCCCCGTATTTTGCTTTCCTCTCCGCCGCAATTCTCCCAACTCTCATACGGTACTACCACAAGATTGACGAACTTCTGAACGAGCTGCTTCATTCAGGACAAGAGATGATTATCCGACGTTGGAGTGACGGAGTGGGGGTTCCCGACTGAGGTGAGCAAACACTCGTCACTCAAGGCTCGTGGCCTTTCCGTTCCTCGCGACTTCTCAAAAGCTCTCATTTCCGGTGATTGGGGACTCCCGTTTTCGCATAAAGGGTAACCGGTCGGTGAAAAAAGGTGGCTGGAAAGTGGGTCTTTGATGGGAGGTTGAATGGTTGGTCCAGGTTGAAAAGAAGTGATGAAAAATCCAAAAGGCCTCGGTCTGTTCCATTGTGTAAGGGGAAATCGACCAAGGAGTTGATGAAGCGATTGGAAGTTGGAGAGAGAAGAAACATTGAGGGATGGTTGGTAGAGGTAGGTCACTATCTTATCCTCTGTAACGCCTCTATGTATTTTTTTGCTTCTTCGGCCAACACCGAAGGTACAGGTGTCAAAGGCGGTCACTCGTAGCTATTGAATTTTCTATTTCCGGCAAGGGTCAACCAGTAGGTAGGCACTTATTGAGGAGTACTGATACATCCATGTGATTCCTCCAACTTCCCTCTTCCATGTTCCGTCTTCCATGTTATAAGGTGGCCGTCTTTACTGTTCATCCGAGTTATTTTATAGAAAACTCTTCATTTATCAAAAATACCTAATAATTAATTTACTTCGTATACCAGTTGTTTCGTATGTCTTAACTCGTTAGTCTCATGAACCATTGGTTCTAACCAATTAATAACTGAATTTCATAATTCAACACTCCGGATATCCCAGTATTGGGTTTCGTAAATCGGAAACCGATAATAACCGTAATATACGATGCATAATAAATTGATTCGCCTCGCGTTAGATCACGAGACAGAGAACAAGCATGTAGTAGCGAATACCAAAATTTACTCAACAGTAATTTTTACCTGCCACAATATAAATTGTGTCTGGCCAGGACAGTTGGAGATGGTAGGGTCCAAATTTGAGAAAAAAAATCAAAATCAAAGCAGAGATGCGGTGGTAAGTATTTTATTAAAAATAAACTCAAAATTTCGGAGGAAAACCTCAAAAAAAATATATGTATTGGAAATTCCAAAATGTAACCTATACTTAGGTCTTATCTTATATTACCTAAAAGAAACCTTACTTAGTTCCTAAGGGATGGCCACCCTAACATTATTCAAAAAAAGAAAAATATTATAAATTTTCTACACGATCGCGAACTTCCTATGCTTAGTCGAAGTATTCCCCTGCTAGGCCCAGAACTAGCCGCCTCCAGAGTAGATAAAAGGCTTCGGGAGGCTGAGAACAGAAAACGAAGGAAAAAAATGAAAATTTGATTTTCCTTCCTGCAGCCTCGTGAAAGCTCTACTGGAGTTTTGGGGTTAATTAACCTAATTACCTTAGGTATCAAAATGATTCCTACCTTTGAAGCAAAGTGTAAGGGCGAGGGGTTTGGCAAACGATCGTCCGTCCTTAGAGGGTAGGTACTCCGCCAGGTAGGTTGGTAGTACTCAGCAAAACGATAGGTATTGTGCAGAAGTAGATGACTGCTGGAGAACAAAAAAAAAGGAACAATCCCATGATGATCCAGACTTCACCAACAATCGTCCATGGTACTTCAAGTACTGCAGGTAACGTACCTTAATGTTGGCTTCAAAATCCTGAAATCCAGGGCGATCCCTCCGACGAAGAAAATGGAAGAGAAGGTGTCCTCGTGGATTATAACAGGTTAGCAAAAAACTAGAGAAGCTCCAGCTATCCGCACTGAATGGCGATGGGAAGCCAACTAAATCTTGAAGTGAAGGGATAGGTCAAGTGATCTCGGAGTTGAGAGATAAGCTCCCGAATATCAACCTGACCAAAGATGAGGACGTTGCTACAATGTGTTAAGTTTCTCAATTTTCAGTGTTATGAAAGATCTGTTTCATCCGATCAAAATATGAGGGGAAATAACCCTGATGTGGGAGTAGCTCCTTATTCCATGTAATTAGATGTTGATTCAGTTCTCTGTGGAATGTTGGAACCCAGAGATTTTGTAAGCCGTCTTTAGTTAAAGAAAATTATTGGTAAGCCAAATTAGATTCTCAAAATCGATACGGCAAACTTTATAGACTTGTACGTATAGGTTTGAGCAAACAATTGAGGAGCTTGATTCCAAAAGACATCAATTCACGTCAAACATGAGAAAAACGCGAAAAAAAGCGACCTGAAAAACGTGTTATGAACCAATGATGTTATTTTTTTATACATTTCTAAATTACTATAAATATTATTGGAAAAAAGGTAAATTAGTTCAAAGTTTGAGATAATTTTGAAAGATATTTAAAATATCAGATTCATGTATATTCATAGTACTTTTTGAAACAAAACGAGGCGTTGAGTACTTTTTGGAATCACACGAAGTGGATATGGTACTTTTTGGAATCAAACGAAGTGGATCAAGTAGTTTTTGAAATCAAACGAAATGAATATAGTACTTTTTTAAATCAAACGAAGTGGATATAGTACTTTTTGAAAACAAACGAATTGGATAAATTACTTTATGAAACAAAACGGATAAGAGACCGCCATTGGGCTGTATAAGGCTGGATTTAAGCTGGAGCACGTTTTGAAATCAAACGGAATATTCACCTTCGTTTTTCAAGGGAATAGATTATCTTTTGCTCCAAAACGATCGTATTTTTGTGAAGAACTACCTCCCTAAAACCCTGGGAAAGTGTTAACTCAATTTCGATAAAAATGGTCTTTAGTACCTCTTGGAATCAAACTCCTCAATTGTAAATGGAGGGAAGAAAACATAGTGAAGGTCGTTGTCATGAATAAATCTCTCGAACGTAAGGTTTAAATAGTATAAAGCGTCGCTTCAAGATTTGATAGCAGAACGAATATATTATGGAACATTGCTTAGGAAGTAACAATCGCTATGGGAAAACTGACACTAGCAACGGCTAGTAATAACAATATGACTTTCTCCTCCCTTATTCCGTGACATAATCTTTGAACCTTCTCGTTCTCTCCGATCTTCTGACTTCAGAAGTAGCTGCCCAAGGTGCTGGTGAAATATGACAGCTGGTATATATGGCAGTAGAAGACGGTGGTTTCGAAGGCTGAGGATGAACAGAATCCGCAAGTTCCAAGTCAATTGATGTCTCCACACCGAGTTTCTTCAGTTCTCTCATTTCACATCACCACCACCATCTGATGCTGGTGGTGATCTGAAATGAAAGAACTGAAGAAACTCGGTGTGGAGACGTCAATTGACTTGGAGCTTGCGTATTGGGTCTCATTTCAGCTACTTCACGTTCAAATTTGTGTTTTAGGGAAAAGGTTTCCATATAAGCGACGAATCAGTGCATATGTGGACTTCGCTTCGATGAGGTCGACTTTTCCACTAATGGGCTACACTTTGAAGGTATTGTTTTATTATTGGTAATCCCGAGGTCAGGCACCTTATCCCTCACTATTGATACCACTTTGGACGCATATCTTGAATATTGAGATCCTATAGTTGTGTCAGCATTTAGTGTGGCGGCCCTGCCTACCTCTTCGGAACTTCCGGGCTTCTCCTACTACTAATCTCAGATGTCTCGCCCTTGATGAACGGTGAACCTACGACCTAATGTATTATTGTTCAGTGTAATAACTAAGTTTATCTTTGGTTATCAACTTCATCGTATAGTCCAGTTTTTTTGTTCATGAGGTATCTCATCATTTAGATATAATCTGATAACTCGAGAAAATGCCAACTGGTGACTAATCACAAGATTATTCTATCCCGAGATGTTTTTAGAATTTTACTAATGAAATTTATTTTTTTCGAAATCCAGGGTTGGCAGAAAAATCTTCAACTAGGACAGTTATGGAAGAGAAAAAAACGCTCCAAATCATCACACCAGGCTTAATTTCTCTCATATAGTTCAACCATCTGCGAAGAACAAGGTTTTCCAATGGGTCAATAATGTCGTTAAATAACCCTCCCCTCTCTTTTAGAAATAAACCCAGTTCCCTTTTCAGTTTCGGATCTGGTAAAATCATATTCGTGAGACGATGGTACGCCGACCGTCTCCACAGTCATTCAAGGAACACTTGGACGAGGAAGAGCGCACATCAATCTGGTTGTGAGTGGTAGGAGGAGGCGGAGATCGTGTCCCAAACACTCAAGTGGATGGTCATTTATTAGGTAATTAATTGTCCTTATAGCGAGTGAATGGTTGGCCCCACAGAGCTCTGCGTGGCCTCATTTAGTTCTAAAACAATCGTCTATTGTAAAAAATAAAATAAACTATACCATCATGAATATTGAAAGTTTACGAGCTCGGGCCTGTTTTTAAATTTCAACACTAACTGCTTAATCCAAAAAAACGACTGACAATAACCTTCGAGGCACAACCAGACTCAAAATTGAGCCCATATACCAAATTTCATCGAATAAATTAATAATGAAACAACTTACTGATAAAAGAGTACCCGGACATGTGGGCGTAGCACATAGCTCCTTCGTCATTCACAACATGATTGGGTGAGTGATCTCATTCATCACAACTACGAAGAAACCAACCAAGTTTTAGGAGAATCGAACAATTAGCGATATAAGAGAGTAGTCCACCAGTTGGGTGTGGGACAGAGCTCATTGCATGCTCACATAGCACATAGCGACATCTTCGACATGATTTAAATTATCAATGTGATAGTAAACTTTATGGATCTTGTTGTTGAAAAGAATGGAATGTTTAAGACATACCCTGTAAATACAGTATAATGGCATAGTACGTACACAGAAAATAGGAAATAAATAACAATTTACGTTAGGTAACTCTATAAGCTCGGGGTGACGTGGAAAGTATTTTCTGTTTTTTTTTTTTTTTTTCAATTTCAATTTTTAACCAAAGGGTTGATTGTTTAATTTTGACGATTCGTGCCATGTGCGCCACCCAGAAGGCTGACTACTCTCTCATATTTCCGATAGTTCGATTACCTAACCCATAACTTTTAAGATTCCTCTGAAAATTCACTCACTGACTCATACCGTGTGAATATACTTTTATTTGCCTCAAATTTACAGTTTAGACTGTGAGTAAGTACCCTCACTTCTGCGTCATGGTCTTGACTGTAAGTGAAGAAAGTCCTAAACATAAATACATAAATTAATAAATGTTTTTTTTTTTTTACAATGAAAGTCCTTTATTCGGTTTCCCATCGCTTTATTGCTGGAGAGCTTTCAACAACCCTCTGGTTATCATTTTCAATCCATCAGCAGGAGGATGAGTTTTCTATGAAGAGCACAAGTAGTACCTATAGTAGTACTGCAGTAGTGCCTATTTGTGCTCTTCACAGAAAACCGATCCTCTTGCTGATGGATTGAAGATGACAAAAAGGACTTTCATTGTAAAAAAACATTTATTTGGAAAAATAAAAAGTCCACAACCACAAGGTATTACATAAATTAATTTGCATCAAGTGGGTAGACGCACAAATAAAAACTACACCAAATAGTACGGATCATCACTCAACCTCCTTAAATTTATTTTCCTCTAACATTTCTTCAAAATAGTATTTTTAAATTGATTTATACCAATATACCGAAAGGAGCGGAAATAAAACAGAGTGGTTGTCAAAACGGGATTCCTTCGGAACCGAATTGCAATTATCGGAATTACCTGCACTCAACAGAACATCAGTGTCCGAAGTTTCAGTTGATTCAACAAAACTCATTTCGAATTCTGACGTTTCACTGAATTAGCAAATTCAGTTATTTCTTCTCTGTCGAATGTGTGTTCACTACAGAATCCGTGCCCGCAGACAAACAGGGGAATGGCAAAGGGAGCTCCACCCAAAGCCCCCGATATTAACCCCAGCAATCTCGTTAATGGCGGCGCCTCGCTAAATTAGTCGGGACGGCGAGCCTATCTTATTGCCAATTAGTGAATGTCTCCTCCTGATGAAATAAAAATAATAAAATTAACCAACCGTCTCGTCGTTTCCCCGAGAATGGCTTCTTTGCGAAAGGCATTTTGGAGTAATAAATGTAGGCAGGTAACGATGCTAATGAACGACATGATATAATGACGATGAAAGAAACATCTGTTCGGCGAGGCTTCAGAGAGACCTTGTGAGACCTTGCGAGTAGATTATGATATTCATAATACTTTTGATCATTTTTACATTTCCTGTATCTGTGAATTATCACTATTCTGGCTAGAGTTTTCTGTCCTATTCGATGATTGACAGAGGAGGTCAATGAAACAAAGAGCTACCAAATGAGCTGTTGTATATCAGCAAATACTTTTCGCCATTATTGCACTTTTTGACCGAATTCAGAACAGCCGAAGAAGAAGGGATCTCAATTTTGTGTCTCACGGAGGACAACTTATATTTTTATTTTGCTTCCGAGTCTACCAAGGTAGCGGAAGCTTTGTTTTCACTTTTCAAGAACGAAAAAAAAAAGTTCTCCAAAATCAAAATTTCCACTCGCGTTTTGCGTTTTAGACCTTTCTGAACAATTTTGGTTACGTGTCTGTCTGTCTGTGTGTCTGTCATGAATTCCTTGTAACGCGTATACTGCCGTGCTAGTCAGAAAGTCGTATCTTGGCTTCACCCAACTTTCGGGAAAACGACCTAATAGGTTTCGTGATGAAATAACTCTTTCACGGGATTTATTTTCCTCCTTTTACCACAACTAAAAGTTTTTCTTATAGGAAATTAGTTGCTGAATCGATTTCTGAGGTCAAAATTAAACATTTTTAAGTGTATATTGTCAAAAAACTGTATAACATTTTTCTATTCTTATTTTACTTACATTTAGGTCTGATATACTAAGCCTTGAAGTCGTATCTCGATCTTGAATTCACGTTTGCGCAAGCGCAGTGGCTACTATCAGTCCGAAGGTGATGATATTCATAGGGGACCATCTAAATACTAATTTGTAACATCCCTGAAAATTTCATTGAAATCGGATGGAAAATGTAGAAGTTATGGCCGTTACAAGGAAATTCAGTTTTGCGCATACGCAGTGGCTACTATCAGTCCGAAGGTGGTGATTTTCATAGAGGACCATCTAAATACTAATCTGTAACATCCCTGAAAATTTCATAGAATTCGGATGAGAAATGTAGAAGTTATGGCCGTTACAAGGAAATTCACGTTTGCGCATACGCAGTGCTACTATCAGTCCGAAGGTGGTGATTTTCATAGGGGACCATCTAAATACTAATCTGTAACATCCCTGAAAATTTCATTGAAATCGGATGGAAAATGAAGAAGTTATGGCCGTTACAAGGAAATTCACGTTTGCGCATACGCAGTGGCTACTATCAGTCCAAAGGCGGTGATTTTCATAGGGGACCATCTAAATACTAATCTGTAACATTCCTGAAAATTTCATTGAATTCGGATGAGAAATGTAGAAGTTATGGCCGTTACAATGAATTCACCGTATTCCGTTACAGTTTTTTTGACAATATACACTAAAAAATGTTTAATTTTGATCTCAATAATCGATTCAGCAACTAATTTCCGGTAATAAAAACTATTAGTTGCGGTAAAAGGAGGAAAAATAATCCCGTGAAAGAGTTATTTCACCACGAAACCTATTAGGTCGTTTTCCCGAAAGTAGGGTGAAGCCAAGATACGACTTTCTGGCTTAGCAAGGCAGTATTTGGATAGGTAACAGTGAGAAGGTTCCTAAAGTCACCACTAAATGCTGAGTTTTCAGAGGCAAAAAGTCGTATCATGTCGAATCAGAATGCAAGAAGTCGTATCGTCGAAATACTAAGGCCGATTCTCGTAACTGTGTCAAGATACGAGTTTTCTTCTTCTGATTCGCTCTGATACGACTAGTTGCTTAGCATAATCAAGTTAACATGCCTTAACGCAAAAATCGGGAGGCTTGTTTGAGGCATTTCTAGTCGAGATACGACTCTGAAACTTCGAAAATCGATAGAAATCGACCCCATAAACCCCTAGGTACCAATAACTCAATTTGGTCAAATTTTCACTATACGACTTTCTGGCTTAGCACGGCAGTATAACTATACGAAGTTATTGTCCGATTTCCATGAAATTTTCAGGGATTGTGCGGGTTGGTGTGTAGACGGTCCCCTATGAAAATCATCATCCCCGGACTGATAGAAGCGACTGCGCATGCGCAAACGTGAATTCCTTGTAACGGCCATAACTTCTACATTTTCCATCCGATTCCAATGAAATTTTCAGGGATGTTACAGATTAGTATTTAAATGGACCCCTATGAAAAACATCACCTTCGGACTGATAGTAGCCACTGCGCATGCGCAAACGTGAATTTCCTTGTAACGGCCATAACTTCTACATTTTCCATCCGATTTCGATGAAATTTCCAGGGATGTTACAAACTAGTATTTAGATGGTCCCCTATGAAAATCATCATCCCCGGACTGATAGAAGCGACTGCGCATGTGCAAACGTGAATTACTTGTAGCAGCCGTAACTTCAACTGTCTCCCAGGGGTCGCGGGTTCGAATCCCAGCCGAGGCGGAGTATTTTTTGATCCAATCACATACATCTACTCACTTAATTTTTCATCCGAATTTGATAAAATTTTCTACGATTGTCCAGATTAGCGTGTACATGGTCCCCTATTAGGGTAGTGGAAGGTACTTAGAGATTGGTGTTTTGAGATTAACAACTATGCATCGGATCATCTATATAATCGGGTTATGGATACGAGGAAGCTATGTGCCACACCCTCTTGGCAGACGTTTTTCATGTTTGAACCTTACGCTATTTATTATTTTTGTACTAGAGAGAGTGAGAGAGAGAGAGAGAGAGAGAGAGAGAGAGAGAGAGAGAGAGAGAGAGAGAGAGAGAGAGAGAGAGAGAGAGACTGTTTGACTTTTTGACTGTTTATTTATTCACCTGCACAGAAATTAGGGCCATAAGGCCCTCTCTACCACTCTGGCAGGAAACATAATTATAGAAATACACAAAGAAATTGTCAGACTTCATAACATTGCGCTCAGAGTTCACTTAAAGTTCACTACCACGAGTATCTATATTATGAATATTACCCATGAACAAAAAATCATCGTACAAATAAGAGGGTTGACTAAATTTTAAAATTTTAAAAACAAGCACACCAAGGCGATACCTTCTCCACTCTCTAATCTTTAGCCAGCCAAGTTTTTGGAAATACGGCGTGACATGTTCCCACCTAGGAAATTTAAAGATAAAACGAATGCAAGCATTCTGCGCACGCTGCAATGTATCAAATTTTTCAGAGGACATGTCACCGTACGCAACAGCAGCATAGTCGAGAATTGGAAAAAGCATCGTCTGCACAAGATTGATTCGCACACTCTCAGGCAAATGAAAAGCAATACGCCTAAATTGGTAAGAAAAGTATGTATATATTTGTATATATAATGAAAACGTGTGTATATTAAATATACAACAAATTTTGTTGTACCCAGGAATGCATTAGCCGTGTGAGTACTCTATAAGTTCGTGGAGACGAGTAGAACATGAATATGAACTCCTAACATCTTCAAAGCATACCCAGTGCATACAGTATGTTGGTATGGTATACTGAATATCGAAAAAAAAAAATAGCCGTGTGGGTACTCTGTGAGTTTGTCGAGACGAGTAGAACATGAATATGGACTCCTAACAACTTCAAAGCATACCCAGTGCATACAGTATGTTGATATGCTATACTGAAAATTGCTACAACAGAAATCGCTACACCATTGTTAATTTTCTTAACCATAGCTTCAACTGAAAGATTTCTTTGAAAATTCGCTCATTAATTCATACTGCATGAATGGACTTTTTACGGAGTTATGCAACACCCATGGTTCTACATATATATGGACCGTCCATACGTATGAACCGTCATGCGAGTTCACGTCTTTGTTCATTCATATACGTAAAGCAATAATTAAACAATAATAATAAACCGGGTAAATTGGTCAAGTGCAAACAAAAACAGTAATAAGAAAAGAATAACAACTGATAAATTCTTGGCTAATTCTACACAAAGTCTGGACACGCATATCTTTACAAACATCTTTACAACCTCTAAATAAGACTGTATTCCTTGATTGCTATGTATCGTAGGGGCTATGGAGAAAATTTTTGCTAGCGAGAAATCTGCCTTTCTCTATTTCACAATAAGCTAATAATATTAATGAATATTCAGGAGGTCAGCTGTGACCGAGCGAGCTACGGCATGTGTCTCTGGAGACGAGACTCGGACCGGTTGCAGGGGCCGTGAGTTCGAGGCTCGCCTCGGGAGCATATTTTCGGGCAAGTCGGTCGCAGTTCCCCCTCGTCCCAACCCAGGGCGGTGATGCCAATGGGAAGCCATGAGCGAAATCATCAGACCAAATTCTGATCTTCCCTTTGGAAGACCGCTGATGACGTCCGCGACGCCAGGAATGGTAGTCGGACGAAAATCCAACCTGAAATGGTTGTTTACTTTACTTTACTTTAATTTAATTTATTAGTGAATTTTACAAGTTTTAATATTATTAGTGCTAATATTGTCTGTTGCACATTACCTAAGAACTCACTTATAATATTAGCGAAGTTTTACAAGTCTCCGAACAAAAAATATTAGTCACCTGATCGAAATTATAAGTCGAGATTACTAAGGTAATTTGAGTTACTCAGGTTATTGAGGCAGAAGCTGTTATTAATTTCTATTTTGCCGTTCTTGTTCCTACTTGTTGCCGATTCGTCCTACTTGTTGTACTTCACAAAAAGATACCGGAAAATAATCGCAAATTAAAGTTAGGTGTTTTTAGCCGCATAAAGTCGATGAAGTGCGTTTTGTTCGGCGCGTTTTCGGAGCGGCTTACAGAGCATAAGAAAAAGCAACTGTGGGTTGATATATTTTTTATACCCACCACTGCCACGACCACCACTGCCACCACTGCCTAACCATAAAAAGCTATTTTAACTTGCTGATGCACCACTTTTTCGAGTTCGATGAGCGAGGAAGGGACCGACTTCTTTCACGGTTCGCTGCACCCTGACTGGAGACATGCGGAATCTCTCCTTAAATTCGAATTTGGCCAAGAAACCAAAATGTATCCTTGATTTAAACACCGTCGTCGGTTGTTTGGAAACTGGATATCTTCTTCTTCGGAGGAAGAAGAATTGAAGAGGAATTCCTCCAACATATCAAATTATGTTCACCAATCACTTGATTTACAAGAGAACTTGGACCGTGTGTTTACTAATATTTCAACTGTCACTAATATATTAGTGACGATTGTGCAACAGAGTCTAAAAATATTAGCTCATAATATTATCGACTTCACTAATACTATTATCTCTTGTATTTTGGTTTATTATTTTCAATAATGAACCTTTGGAATCGACCAAGAAAAAAAAACTTTTTAACACCCTCTCAAAATTTGATGATTTACGTTTCAAGGTACGTAGAATCCAAAAATCGAATAAAAATTTGGCCGTACGCCGTACACCGTACGCGGCAATTTCCCTACTTAGCATTGACCGATTTTGATGAAATTTGGTATGTAGGCTCCATTTGGGGTCTAGTTGTGCCCCGAAGATTTCGGTTGATGTAGGTCACTTCTATGGGTTCAAAAATGAATTTTGAACATTTGAAAACGCCCTGACTCAAACATTTCGATATAAATTGTTTTTCCTCCAATTTAAGATTCTATAGAATTTTTAGAATTTTTTGAGACCACGCGGAGCTCTGTAGGACAAACTGTTCGCTCCCTACGAGAATTTAGGGGTTGGACATACGATAAATCAGAAACAAGAGTGTGAATCGCGAAAGAGGCCTATTCTCCGTTCATATTTTAGCTGACCGAAATGCGATCGATGTTTTTCTTCATGTTGGATGATTGGTGGCTTTGCAGTCAAGTGATCTATATAGAAAAATAATAAACCATTGTGTAACAATTTGTGTTTTTTGATTGTGAAACAGAAAATACAAGTTATTAGTAGTTTTACTAATATTATTAGTTCATGAAACATTGTGCAATAGGCCCCAGACCGTTCTCCATTATTCAAATTATGTTTCCCAGTGAGTAGTTGGTTCCGTCAGAGATCCAACTTCGTCATCAATGTGGTCATGAATGTAAGTTAACACTTTGGATAGATGTTGTGTGTCAACCGAAATTTCGCTAAGGGCATTTGAGAAACTTTGATTTCGTTGGAGATATAAGAGTCTGGTGAAATAGGCGTATTAAAATTACCGAATTTTAAAAGTTCCTACTCATCTTAATTATCTTTATATGGGTCATTCTCCCAGAAACCTAGAATCGCTGTCCAGAAGACTTTGTGTCTTTTGTGTTACATTTATGGTTCTACAAAAAAATGCATAAACAACTAGATAGTGTGTTCTTTAATTTCCATATCTAGTGGAAATGTCATAATAATTCAATATACTCTTAAAAAATCGTAGAATAGTGAATTTTTCATTCACTCACCTTGTCCAAACTGGAAGTTCCCTACTTCAACTCTCACTACGTCGTTAATAGACACTGATTCAGCTGTTAAAAAAATCTTACATAATTCGATGATACCTCTAGATTCCAAATTGGACTGGTTCAGATTTTTAACTGAATCACTTTCACAGCAGTAATTGTTTTAAGTTGTGTCCGAGCTTCTTGATTCATTCACTCACCTCGGTATATTTTCTCCACTCGTCGCGGGAAGCGCGTTATTTTCGCGGGAAACCGAATTGTAGGCCGAATGCCTGTCTATCAGCTGATGTTTCGCTCCACGCAGAAACGCCAGCCCGTTACCTACAGACCTTTGAGCGAGAAAGTGTTCAGCTGAACGTGCGCGTGTTTAAATAGAGCTTCATTCACTCACCCTCATCAACAAGGTAAGCAATGTAGATTAATTTTTTCTGGCACCACGACTGGGTGCACCATGAGAAACTCTATATACACCACCCTTCTCTTTCTCGATAAAATCATGCCCAATCCGAGAAAAAAAAATTGACCATGTTTTCTTCATTCACTCACCTTTCATTCACTCACTATGCTGGTGGCGAGTGAATGGATACTGAAGCGAAGGAATGAACACTGTGGCTTCATTCAATAATAATTTTTTTTTTTTTTTTTAAATGTTCGATAATATTCAGTAGAAGGGTGGTGTTCTGTTGGCGATTTAAAATAGAGGATTTAATCCTGAACTGAATGTATTATTTTGAAGCATAAGCAGCTTTTTCGAGGAACATAACTAAATAAATAGGAAGGTACCTATACTGGATGTCCCAGAATCCAAACTTCAGGGATCGATTCTACAACTAATTTGCAACAACTTTTGTGCTATAACATTTTTTCCGAATCCCCCATCAAATCTGACTTTTTTCACTTTAAATGTTTCACAAAATGTTCACTTTGGCTTGATTTTTCACTTACTTACTTACTCAGCTCGCGTACAAATTTTTGATTATATTGAGAAGAAAGAAAATTTAACGCTCTTTCTGATGGTGTCCTCAAATTTGAATTTACGTTGTAACTTAAGGGAGTTATGGCCATTTTTATGACTTGAGGTCTAAAACTCGAAAAAAAATTAAAAAGTGAAAAAATGTCGATTTGATGGGGGTTTCGGAAAAAATGCTATAGCACAATGCTTGTTGCAAATTAGTTGTAAAATCGATCCCTGAAGTTTGGATCATTATTTGTGGGACACCCTGTATATTATAGGTAGCTAATATTCCTTTGGTCTTACACGATCTATTTTAATTTTGACAGGTTTCTTGGAGGTTTGGTTCGTCGCCACTAAGGTTTTTCTATCATGGCTCCAAAAAGAAAGAAATCTAAAGACGAGTTGAAGTCCTAGACACATTTTATTCGTGCTGTGAAAATAAGTCATTTTATTTCTGTAACTGTAGAATAGGTACGTTGAGGGGGTTCTCCATGCCCATGCTTGTTGAGGGATGACCATGTTATGTGCCAAAAACTACTCCTATTTTTTAGACTGATGAAAGTAATTTGAAAAGTTCCTAATTTGAAACTGATCACGTATTAAATACGTAATCTGATTTGAAGATTATCGTCTCGTAGGTTTTAGGTTTATGGAAGTAAGCATGTTGGCAAAGTGTACCTACATCTCAGTAATTTTTCCACAGGTTGTGTTTTGTTCATGTACCTACATTTTAAAACGAGTAAGACTGTTCTCACTTGTCTGGATGATCTTTACTTCAATATATTTTCTTTTTTTACTGAAATCTTTTCAGCAAAGTTTGAAAATGTCAATATTCCAAGTGTTTAAAAAATGTTAGTATTTACTGCAAGAGTAGGAGGGTATTGTATACCTATACCTTGTCAGACTATTTGAACTTGATTGTGATATTTTAGTAAATACGGCGCAAAACAAAAGTGTTTTATGTTTCGTTATTACTAAAAACTTCATTCCCTCCCCATAATTCATTCCCTAATCTGACAGCTTTCATTCATTCACTCCATTGTTCATTCACTCACATGCATATTTTCTTAATTATTTTTTAAATCGCTAATTAGGTGGTCTTCAGAGTTGCTGGGTATCACAGTATGTTCGATTTCAATAGAGGACAGCTTCCAATTTTTTGGGGCCACGTATTTGCACCTGGAAATTTTGAGATTCAAAAACTTCAAATTCTAGGTTTCTGGGAGAATGACCCAAATGCAGATAATGGTGAAGACCTTGTATGATTATACTGATATTAAAAAATATGGAAAATGCTAATCTGACTTGTCTCTAATCCGGAAATATGGGTTTTTGTTTATAACAGTTACATCACCCTGGAAAATGGAATTTTGTTGATTTTTCATTATCATTTATAATTTCATCATGGATAAAATTGTGCGAATAAAGCTTATTCGGTTCTGTAACATAATCAAAAGTTGCTGGACGCCGTGGAAATTCGGTTTTTTCACATCCTGAATTGAACGAATGCTGCTAAGTTTCTATATTAATGGTGTTAATACTCACTCTGGATCCAATTTTGAAAATATCTTCTTCTTCTTCTTCAGCTATAATTTATTACAGTACCCAAACCAATCACAGATACACGTACCTCAGCAAGATTTTTGGTTCCTGCGGAAATATGCAACACTGCCCTTCTTACAAATTTCGAAATTTCATTTCCATGCGAAGCCATCCGAATAAGAACACCTGAGGAACTTGCTAGCCAAATAATAAATCACCTTCAAAACGTCGTAACTCATACCGTTGATGGATGATACGATTCGGAGCCCCACAAAGCATGTGATTTCGGTCGAGCCAGCGTTTGATTACTGGAAACGCTGATTGCTCACGGTTTTCATTCCCATTCTTCTCTCCCGAGCTCACAACGCCATCCGAGTTTCATTCTGATCGGAAAACGCCGAGAGATTAAACTGTGGTAGCTTTCTCTCATCATTAGCGGAAAACAGAGGAAACAAACGATATTTTTTTCAGTGATTTTCGCGGATTTTCACGAATCAATATTGCGATTATGTAGTAATCTTCAGCGCGTAGATTTCACAATGCCAAACATAGTCAAGTACTCATATTTAACAAAGATTATTGAATCCGAAGGAGATTCCCACAAAACAAGAGGTTCGGGGACGAGTAGATTCTTGAGGACTTGATTCCAGACTTTGTATGGTATTTTCTATCCCTTCAATTTTTAGGCCTTTTTCAACATCGAAATCACTAATACTAAATACTATACTAAATGTCTCTTCTACGTTAGGGCTAATCCATACTTTTTATATCTATTTATTAGAGATCAAGAGAAATACGTTTGAAATAATGTAATAATTCGACAAAAAAAAAAAAAAAAAAAAAAAAAAAAAACTTCTGCCAACTCGAGTGGCAATTTTGATTTTGGAGCACCTTTTTTTTAACTTCAAAAAGTGAAAAAAATACTTCCTCTTCCTGGTAAAATTGAAAACAAAATCATCCATAAATAAATCCTCATAACGTTTCACCAGTAACTCAAATATCTCTATTCCGAGCAACGCGCCTGCTCGTGAATACGCGATTTGCGCTTACACCTGATTTTTTCTGGGTTGTGCTTCATTGCTGATTCATGATCTGACTTGATTTCGGATAATTATGGTCGAAAATAGGGCCATTCGTATTCATAGTAGTTTTCCTACATTTCTGAAAAATTTTCATGGCTGGGCAATCTTGCGTGCTTGCTGAAGGAGTTGCGCACAGCCGAAATAATGGAGTGAAGAGTCCAAATTCCATGCAATTCTGCGTAGTGTACGAATATTCAATAAAATTGGGGATTTTATCTTTTAAAAAAACCTGAAAATTATTACACATAGGTTTATTATTTTTCTGTATATTTCACTCAGCTGCAAAGGTCACCGCTTTGTAATGCCACTACCTGTCAACCATATTTTCGCATGCAAATCAACTTTAATTTGAAGAAATAAAGAGTAGTAACCCACAACTTCATTTGGAAATTTGATTACTGGTTGCTAAGGACGCAAAACTAAGTACAACGCGAAGGAACGAACAACGTCACATTTTGGTCAGCTAAAATTTGAACGGAGATTAGGCCTCTTTTGCGCTTTACACTCGTCTTTCAGATGTATGGTATTGGTCCAACCCTTAAGTTTTTATTACGAGTGAACGGTTGGTCCCACATACTATGGGTGGTCTCATTTGATTCTGAAAATGCAATACTATTTTAAATTGGTGAAAAAACATACCTACCTTTACATCAAACGTTTTTGAGCTAAGGCGTTTTGAAAATTTCAGCGTTTAATTTTCAACCCTTAGAAGTGACTGATATCAACTTGAGGCTTTGGGAGATAACTAGACCCCAAATGGAGCCCATATACTAAATTTCATCAAAATTGGTCAATGGTAATTAAGGAAAGTGCGGACGGACGGGAAATAACGGCAATATTTGACGGTCCCTATAAATTTTGAACAGCCTGTATAAATTCGATATATTTCACCTAACAGTGCCCAAATAACGGACCAACATACCATTTCCCGATCAAAGCAAGGGCATACATTAATTCTAACATAAAAAAAATCACACTAGCATTAGTCCAGCCCTTTAAAAGTCGGGCGTTCGCCCGCTGCTACGCAGAATAGTGTAAATAGCCTATATCTTTTGGACGAAGATAATATAATATTTATACCATATTATGGTATAAATATTTCAAATTTCATGAATACCGGTAACCCCTTCGGCTGTAATCGGTTCCGGAATGACAAACATGTGAAGGAATTGATAGCATACATTTTAATAATATAGATTGTTCCGTGGAAAGATGGAGGATGAGGCTGGTAAAATAACCTCTAGTGGCAATAAATACAATGAAAAACTTTCGCTTTTCTACTACAAAATCAAGGGTAAAGCACAAGAAGCAACTCAGCGTGACCGAACCCACCCACTGATGAGTTGGTTTGGACGAGTTGGAGGCAGCAAAGTTTTAACTAGGTTGGTCAGGCCGCGGTCGGTGGATCCTATACACGACCGCGTTGCCCAATTAAGGCAATCCTTAACAAGAGGAAGTCAGAAGACGCAGCCCTTCACAGATGCCCCCAGTATCATTCCCAATATCCCTGCCATAATACAGTTCAACGATACATCTGACAGAGGGGAGGATGTTTTCCAAGTTAGGTTACATTAGGAATAAATTCTTCTCACAAAATGGGGTGACAGACAATACAACAACAATACATGAGGCCATTGATATAACCCACTACCTACCAGTACCTCTGATGTTAATATGCATTGGGTATAGTACAAAACAAATCGGAGTGTGGTTTATGTAGATTGACTCTTTAATCTTATATGGATCCGAAATTGAATGAAAACGGGTTTTGGGTGTCGAAGAAAACCGCAAAATGTTAAATGTTGAGAAGAGATCAGTATGCAGGAGCAAGATGGGAATGTGAGTAGTTGAGTTGTCATTTGGAGTAGGGTTCGAGCTGCCACCGTGTACTTCAGATCCTGGTTGTACATTCAAACCTGGACAGATGAGAGACATTTCTTACATAAAAAACATTTAACGAAACCTTTGCATTACTGCGCATTATGCCCAGTTTCAAACTAACGAAGGAACCACCGGAACGCTTCAATTTCTCCCGTTTCTTCTCCAGCAACCAATCTCCGACACTAGTACAACTAGAAGATTCATGAGTTTTGGAACAAAATAAGCATAGTTTTATTGGTGGTTTCGTTCCATGATCTATGTCAGTGGAGAGCAAGAATGAGGCTGTAGGGAGAATTTCCTCGGCTGACCGATTACTGTAAATTTTACTAGAAGAGGTTTCGCTGCAAAGTCCAATCTTGGGGTTCGTGTCGTTTTGTTCACTGAAGGGAATTTCCGTATGAAGAATGAGAAAAAGAAGAATTTAGATCCTCGAGGTACCCGTAGGTCTTTCAGCCCAAGACCTGGTGGAAAGTTCTAGTGAGGTGAAGGCCCCTCACTTTCATCCTCGAAACCCACATTATAATATTCTCTGCTATTATTAGAGAAAATTTAATTTTTGTGTGCTGTGGGGTTGTCTCATTGTTCAGATATGTTTCCTAATTTATTCGATTTAGTTGATAGAGCGACCTCATTTCTGGCCAAGCTAGACGTTCTTTCATCTTCACCCTTGGACAAAATGCGCAAATATGACAGATTATTACCTGAATCAGTTTGTTTCCCTACCTTTACCGCTTCTTCTATACCATTCCCAAGCAATAAAAAATTCATTAATGGGCTTGCCGCTTCTACAAGAGAATTGTATACCTAAAATCACGGTTTATTTTTCCGATGTTACTCCTAGTGACAAGAGCCCTAAGTTATTATTACTAAATTATCATAAAGCGAAGTCAACTTCAAGCTGTTTGAGTTCCCTGATTGTCGTAGATTGAGTTGTAACAATTCGCGCACAAATAGTCTTGTCACGGTTGCCATTAATGTTCAGTAAAAACGTATCGGAAAAATTCTCAGAATGCAAGGAATAAGATCAAACGAGTTATTGTTGACCATCGTTGGATTTTACAAAACAACATCGCGTTCTACGTAGAAAACTGAGCATGACAAATTGAAATCTACGTGGAACACATGCAATTGGATTCAAACAAATGAAACTGGAGTGACTGCCTACAGGCGCCAGGTGAAGCCATTTCCACGAACCCAACACTATTATCTTTCGAGCCTACGGCCGTATTGAAGTTGGTCAATGGAAGTTTAACAAACCTATTTAAAGCCAATAAAACATCGATGTTTCTACCTCGGAGCTCTTTCATTTTTAAGTAGGTAGTCTATGTGGTAGCAAATCACCGTTGAAAAATGTTAAGGCAGCCGGAAATTGACAAAACGTTTATCAGCTATCCATTGGCCTATCAAACTTTTATTTAAAGAAATTTGTGTTTGGACTCGGAGGAATGTGAAGGTCAGGTTGAAAAGGAGCATTTTTGACGTGATTTAGGCAAAACGTTTATGAAAAAAAATGAAAAGCAATATAATCTTCTTCTCAAGGATGTTCTCTCTCATCTTTTTCTTATAATATATTCACTTGCTTATACGTAATACATTCTAGTGTCATAAGGTCAAAAAGACAAAAAAAATCGTCAAAAGTACAAAAAGTCCATTCCTGGAGTACTAACAAGAGCCAGTACCCCATCAATACTAACAAGGCGCCTCTGAAACTTATACTTCATAAAAATTGCTACATTTTTTTTAAACTATTTTTTTTAATTTTAACTCTTTTTGAGCATTGTATTTGAAAGTATTGGGATCAACTAGATCATCTTTGATGTTTTAGAAATCAACAATTTATTATTTCCCAGTCGCTTTATAAAAAATAGAAACAGTTACAAAATAAAATAGTCTCTTCAGGACGTCATACTTGAGTAATACGAACAATATAATATAAATTGATATAATAATATTATATTATAAACTATTATATTATGGTTTATATTAATTTATGTACTATTATATTAATTATTATATAATTATTATATATTATATTATTAATCATACTATTATAATATAGTTTATATTATAAACTGATATAATATGAACCGACTGAATATATAATGACAATAATAATATAAACTGATGACTCCAAACTTTTTGGCTAAGAAACAGTTACAGAACAAAGCAGTCTCTTCAGGACCTCATGCTTGAGTAATACAAACAATAAAATGTTAACTATAAAATAATAATGAAAAAATCAAATATAAACTGACAGTGCAAAAACCATTTTTGGCATCTTCGGATTCCCCAATGTGAAGAAGTTCTTGTGCAATTTCTTCATCGGTAAACATTTTTCTTATGAAACTTGTCCATACTGAATCTGCCTAGGAGGCTTCTCTCAGGCGTAGAAAACTTGGCGTCAAGCACTAACAAGGCGTGAAAAACTTGGCGTAAAACACTAACAAGGCGCCTCCCAGGCGTAGTAACATCTGAGAAAGTGCGCACTTTTCACCAACTGTTCACTGCACAAATGTAGGAAAGGGACTAACGATAGGGCAACGACCTTCTTGAGGAATACCTGAAGGCTCGAGGAGGGGATTCAAGGTCACATGATTTGCCAACCATTCAAACCAACATGCACGCCTCAGAGGCGCCTTATTAGTATTCTAGGGTTAATGAGCGAATTTTCAAAGAAACCTTCAAAGCTATGGTTGAGAAAATCTAATAGTAGTTGTAAGAAACAGTAGTCACCCTAGAGGGTGGGACACATAGCACGAATCGTTAAAAATAATACAACCAATATCTTGGTTGAAAATTTTTCAAAAATACCTCAAAAAATTCTCTCCTCGTCAACCCAAACTCATTGAGAACCAACACGTGTATTCATCCAAACTCCTGATGTCCCTGGTGAAGCAAGAGTTCGATTGTGCCTAAGTATGAGGCTAGAAAGACCATTCGGGGATTTCCTCACCAGGTGGTGCAGGATATCCACTTAGTGAAAGCATATTTTACCAACCTCCATATCCAGTCAGAGAGGTCCACCTCTCCCCACCCGTGGCTATCTCCCCTCTTGGAAGAATGTGGAATAATTCTATGGCCCCTACAGTAATATAACGTAACCAAACAGAGTAGAATTGAGGACTCCTCTCAGGCTTACTAGCCTATTAACGGGATTCGTTTTCCATTTAAATACCTATTTTATTTTCCTTATAATTCACTGATATTGTACTTCACTTATTGTTTAATTTTACTGTGTTTATTGAAGGAAAATAAATATTATTCAATTCAATACAATCCTTTACACCGAGACAAACGTCAGAGAACCTCAGCCCACTAGAGCTTCCTGCGATGTCTCTAGTCCTAGGAAAACATCAAATGATATATTTATTCGCTCCATGGCTTTTCCTATGAGCATTTTTGGTCATGAAGAACACCGAGTTACTTCGCAGGAGACTTGTCCTCACAACAAAATTACAACGGCCAGAGCGATGAGCATACGCTCTGAGAATTAATCTTACCCAGACCATGTTTCCTTCAAGATAAGAAGAGATAGAAAATGAAATAAATAAATAAATGGAAATAGAAAATATCATTAAAAAACTGAACCACCTTCATCTCCATGTGGGGTTTAAAAAGTATTATGATATGATTATAAATATATGTTATATATGTTTATAAATGAATAAAAACGAATACAAATGACTAAATTCCCTGATAGGTAAACAAAAATACTACATATTTTTCCCAATGGAAGGAAATTAAAATAAATATTATTATCTGGATTCGGCAGATTTCTTCATATTGGTATTGTTATTCTTCCCTTAACGTCTATTAAAAGTTTGAATTACCTACATTTAAGATGATATTCTTTGTAACTGTACATGTTCATAAAATACATTATGTGTTTCAAATACCTCGGTAAATACTTTTACATCCAAAACTTGAATTTTTAATTCTTTCTTCCCTTTATCCAAATTATAAGTTTCTTCTTCCAGAACTAAAAAGCAGTTATTTCACTTATTTTACTGCATCTACCAAGGATTTCTCATTTTTTGCTTCCGAGTCTACCAAGGTAGTGAAAGCTTTGTTTTCACTTTTCAAAGTTGAAAAAAAGGTTCTCCAAAATCTAAATTTCCATTGGCGTTTTACGTTTCATACCTTTCTGAACAATTTTGATTCCGGTTCTGTCTGTCTGTGTGTCTGTCTGTCATGAAATCATTGCTACAGCCATAACTTCTACATTTCTCATCCAATTTTTATGAAATGGTCAGAGATTGTGCGGGTTAGCGTGTAGATGGTCCCCTATAAAAATCATTACACTGATTACCCCGGACTGATAGTAGCCGCTGCGCAAACGTGAATTCCTTGTAACAGCCATAGCTTCCACATTTTCTATCCGATTTCAATGAAATTTTCAGAGACTATGCGAATTAGATTTTAGATGGTCTCAAATGAAAATCAAGGCCTTGAAATTGACAGTAGACTCTGCTCATCGCATACGTAAAATCCTTGTAACAGCCATAACGCTTACATTTTTCATCCGAATTTGATGACATTTTCTAGGATTGTTCAGATTGGCGTGTAGACGGTCCCCTATGAAAATAATCCCCCCCCCCAGACTAATAGTGGTTTCTACACATGCGCAAATGTGAATTACATGTAACAGCCATAACTTCTACATTTTCCATCCGATTTCGACGGAATTTTTCGGGATTGTTCAGATTAGCGTGTAAATGGTCCCCAATGAGGGTAGTCTAAGGTATTTATAACCTGATGTTTTGAGATTAACTACTATGCATCGGATCATCTATACAATCGGTTGATGGATACTAGGAAGGTATGAGCCACAACCACTTGGCAGACTTTCTTTTTCTAAAAAAAAAGAAAAGTATAGGGATACGTATAGTAAAATATTATGTATCAGGGTTGGGGGAGGGTTAACAATTTCGGGAGGTAATCATCAATCCTGATTATTGTTGGGTAGAAACCTGTCATATGACAGTCTCGTGATGCGATAGGATTTCGATCTTCCAAACATACTGACTCACCATACCTCCCGTTTTCTTCTTGGTGTTGGTCGGCCATCTTGACGGCTGGCCATGGTAGCGATGGACTGCACTCCTGAATTTTATTTTAGAGCCCTCGAAATGTTCATGCTCCTCAGCCAATTCCAATAATTCCTTATACCTAAGTCACAATGACAGGAATGATGGATGGGGCTGGTTTTTATGAAAATCGGTTTTCGCGCGGTGACAAAAATTTCCTTTCAACCCTCTGGGCGGGCTGGGAGACGTAACAACGAGCAGATTGGCCTCATACCATTAGTGCCGTCTAGTTACAAGGAGGGTCCTCGTGTTTGGAGTGGTTATGTTTTTTCTCGTCACCTACAACCTGTTGCGCCCACCCCATCGCCCCAGCAGCACCTTCTTTCCTTCTCAACTGCAGGAGGTCATCCACCTCTCTGGAAAGTCACCTTCCTATACTGGTTGTCAAAGACAGGATGAGACTTGAGAGGTACAAAATTCGTATCAGACGAAATTATTGTGATGCGGTCACGACCAGAACGATGGAAGTCAGCATTTCCCTCACCCACCCCAGCTATACAAGGGGTTGATGTTTCTAAACAACTAACGATTGAATCCTTCAATAATTTCGTCTTTTTACCAAAAATCCTTCAAAAAATCGAATAAAATGGCTGCGGTAGACCAAGAAAACTCGATCCCAGAGACCGTAACGGTTCCAACCGCGACCCAGGAATATAATTACATTCAGGCAACAGGTAGCGGAGTTGTGCAATGCGTCAACGTAATTACCTAAAGTAAGGCCTGCCTACGAACGGTTCTAGACTGTATAGGTGTTTCGCGTACAACCTCAATCGACAAGAATTACTATCTTACCCGAACTTTTTTTTTTCGAAGTTTATGGAGATTACTGATAGTAGTTTTCAGGCTCCGATGTGGAACAATCACAACCTGAAGTGTTTGAAAGGTAATCATTGGATTTACTTTGACACCAGTGCTACTAACAAAATGACATAAATCACCTCTTTTGAAGCTGATTACCGACAGACGACTGATGAAATTATCGTTAATTCAGAATCGGCACAAAGATGTATCAGAAAAATGCAACAAATGATACATAACAGTTTATTATGTTTCTGAAAAGAACATTTGAGGAGTTTGATTCCAAAAAGTACTATATCCATTTTGGACAAACGTGAGAAAAAAGCGAAAAACCAAAGCGACCTGAAAAACGTGCTATAAACCTATGATGTTATTTTTTTAAATATATTTCTAAATTATGATAACTATTTTTGGAAAAAAAGGTAAAATCGTCCAACGTTTAAAATCGTTTTGAACAAGATTTGAAATATAAAATATATGGATATAGTACTTTTTGAAACAAAAAGTGGCGTTTAGTACTTTTTGGATCACACGAAGTGGATATAGTACTTTTCGAAATCAAACAAAGTGGATATACCTACTACTTTTTGAAATTAAACGAAGTGGATAAAGTACTTTTTGAAAACAAACGAAGTGGATAAATTACTTTTTGAAAACAAACGAAGTGGATAAATAATTTTTTGAAACAAAACGGATAAGAGACCACCATTATATAGTAGCTGGATATAGTACCTCTTGAAATTAAACGTAATATTCTCTCTCGTTTTGCAAGGGAATTCGCATTTTTGCCTTTTTTTCGCATTTTTGTGAAGAACTACCCCCTAAAACCCTGGGAAAGTGTTAACTCAATTTTGATAAGTTCTCAAGTACTTTTTGGAATCAAACTCCTCATTTCAGCTCATAGGCTGGCGCATTAGAGCTCAGGAGGCTCTGTTGTTAATCACTGTTGTTAAGTTACCTATTACCTAACTACCGTTATTATAGCGCCAGATTCACAATTCGATCATAGGGACATTTTATACCAAATCTCAACACAGTGACTAGAAACTCGACTCGGAGAAAAACGTATTATATTCGCACAATTTGCGATGCACGCTAACTTGTGTTTTTGATACATTTACCAACCAAATCATAATTTTGCTTCCGAGTCTACGAAGGTAGCGGAAGCTTTGTTTTCACTTTTCAAGGATGAAAAAAACTTGTTCTACAAAATAAAAATTTCCACCTGGGTTTTTCATTTCAGACCATCCTGAACAACTTTGGTTCCGTGTCTGTCTGTCATAAAATCCTTGCCACAGCCTTAACTTTGACATTTCTCACTCGATTTCAATGGAATTTTCAGGAACATGCATATGCGTGTAGATGGTCCCCTGTGAAAACCATTGCCCCCAAACTAGTAATGGCCGCTGTGAATGCGCAAATCCTCGTAACATCCATAACGTCCACAGTTTCCATTCGATTTCGATGAAATTTTCAGAGATTATGCGGATGAGGATAGTGCAAGATACTTAGAGATTTATGTTTTGAGATTAACTCCTTTACATCCGATCATATATACATTCGGGTTATGGATACGAGGAAGCTATGTGCCACCTCCACTAGTTTGTAGCGCTTTGGGGTAGGTTCCAAAGGTTCAATACTGAAAATAACAAACCAAAATAGTTGGTTCCTATGTTGCCCAGTTAATCTTAAGTAGGCTGTCTTACGGTATGCATATTCATACATGTAACAAGGTCTTGAAAAGAATAATAATAATACTGTACTATAATAATGTCAGATCACGTTTTGTTGTGATTGGCGTTTTAAATGAAAATTCCAGTCCATTCATATGCTGCCCATCTCTTCAAGATTCTGATAAGATTCACCTTTGTGAGGTCGGAATCAGTAAGAAATCCGATTCCCAGTGAGTGAAAGAGGGGAGCGTTTGCGGTGAAGAGGGAAGTGTGTGGAAAGCGGGAACGTAGGAAGTGAAAAAGCGAGGTGATTTGAGAGGGAGTAGAGGCTGCGATGAGGTACGGCACCGCGACGGGGGCATCACGGGTAAGCGTGATACGACGATACGGTGGAGAAGGGAGGTCCGACGGGAGCTCATGAATTTTTGCCTAGTCTCCCTCCAGGCGAACCCACGCTCTCATCCGCCAACAACTTTAGCTTCGAGCACCAAGCTTCGCCTAACCACTTTGGAGATACCTGACGATCGTATGAATTCGCCGGCTTTCTGAGTCATTCCAAAAAAGGCTACCCTCGTTCCCTGAAAAATTCACCGTGTAAAGAGAAATCCCGACCTCGAAGGGACGGATGCGGTTGGAAAGCTTTTATTTTTCTCTCTCGTTTCCCGGTTGAATCCTGACTTCAAGACGCGGATGACCCTCCCTGACATTCTCTGGACGTGACTCTTCTCTTCGACCTTTGCTCTCTTCACAACCAGTCCTAGACTTCATCGATATGTAATGATATCGTTGAGACAAACGCTAAACAGTAGACACTCGTAATGGAGCACCTTATCAAAGATTAATCGGTTCATTAATGTACTTGACAACGTCAACCAGACCCGACATTTCGTATTCAGTCAGCTATCAGTCACAAGTACAATTCATGTTACAAGCATTCCAGGGGACGTCCCATTGGATGAGAATTCGGTAGGTCAATTTAAACCAGTAGGATTTTTTTAATCAACGAAATTTGTAAGCCTGTTTCCATGTCTGACTAAAGGTTTTTAATCAGCACACACAGAAAATTACAAATGATTATAGAAAGTGCTACGCTATAAATGATTGTCCATGAAACCAGAAGATAAGCGAAAAACTGATTTGTTCCATGGTGGCATTAAGATACATCGTATCGTGTATTTTGTGAAGATTATCCCCCCACTCGCCCCCTCGCCATGCTAATTTCGATACTGAACTTATTAAAAGTTCTCAAAAACCGCAAGATTCGATAAATATTGCAGCGGGAAAAAGTTTCAGAACTTATATTCTTACTACTTATATTACTTAAGTTTAAGATACTTATAGAATATTATATTATAACAGCTTGTTCACCTGAACCCCCCTGGATGCTCTTCAAGAAGGCAGGTAATTATGGGTCTCAATGGTGTGGTAGGTAGAGATGCTAAGGCCTCAGGAAATAATAAATGATGAGTTTTTTTCAAACGGGCTTATATCCATTTTTACACTTTTTTTCACGGATTCTAAATCTTTGGGATAAAGCCTATCACCTCACGAGTTGAATTCCTTCCGAAACGATTTGTATCCCGCTTTAAAAGCTTGCTAAAAATCGGGTTTGCCGACAAAACGGCTTATATCCATCCCGTTGTTTGCAATAAACAATTTTTTTTTTAAATTCGGTTTTAGGATTTTACATACCTTGAGAGGGCGTATGACGTTTCGACAAATGCCACTTTGATAGTAGGGCGTTTCGACAACAAGTAACAGAACGTTTCGATAAAGGCATTTTTAATTGTAGGGAAGTCTTTTTGACAACAAGGAGCAGGGCGTTTCGACAAAGTAATTTCTCATTCACCACAATTTCTTGATAGCATAATGTGCTTGTCGCGTCGGAAGTTGAAAATTTGAGGAAAATTACGGAGTGAGGCTGAGTGGAGCTGGAAATCTATTATAAATAAAGTAAAATTTAGATAAAAGTTGATCAGATCTGGAGCCTTGTTTTCACAACTATTGAACTCTCCCATATTTTTCCCCGAAAATGCAATATTTTCTCGTATTTCTTTTCGTTATGTGTGCATGCATCATTGGTCACGCTGCGTATTTTCAAGACATTTTCTTGCTGAATTTCGGTCAGTACACTTATGACATACATTATCACATATACATATTTGGATGCGTGAAGTAAAATTATCGGTTATAATCTGAATGGAAAGTTTCAGCGCCATTCGTGGTCCTTATGCGACATTCGGGTGGAGAAAAAGCCCAAATTTGTGGAGTAAAATTACATCCCTCTTTAATGTATGCAGTTAGAACGTAATAGCTAAAGGAAAACGTCTGCCAAGTTGGGTGGGCAGTATAGCTTCCTCACTCATTGTAACATGGACGTAAAGAATCAGTTGGCGAAAACTCGGCGCTGCGCGCCTCGGCGGGGGCTTCGCCCCCTGCACCCCCGGATGATTTCCGCTTAGAGCCTAATGGCTAAAATGTGACATACCTTGAAAAGGTTTTTGCTCCCTCTCCCTCTTTATCTTTCTTCCACTGTAATATTTAAGCTCACTCAGCTGATCAGTGACCACTCAGGCACCTTCAGCATTCTCCATTGACCCGCCCTCTCAAATTTCAGGTTCCTGCGTTCAACAGGAGAGGAAATGGCCTTGGAGCTCACTCAGCTGATCAGTGACCACTCAGGCACCTTCAGCATTCTCCATTGACCCGCCCTCTCAAATTTCAGGTTCCTGCGTTCAACAGGAGAGAAAATGGCCTTGGAGCTCACTCAGCTGATCAGTGATCACTCAGGCGCCTTCAGCATTCTCCATTGACCCGCCCTCTCAAATTTCAGGTTCCTGCGTTCAACAGGAGAGGAAATGGCCTTGGAGCTCACTCAGCTGATCAGTGACCACTCAGGCACCTTCAGCATTCTCCATTGACCCTGCCTCTCAAATTTCAGCTTCCTGCGTTCAACAGGAGAGAAAATGGCCTTGGAGCTCACTCAGCTGATCAGTGATCACTCAGGCGCCTTCAGCATTCTCCATTGACCCGCCCTCTCAAATTTCAGGTTCCTGCGTTCAACAGGAGAGGAAATGGCCTTGGAGCTCACTCAGCTGATCAGTGACCACTCAGGCACCTTCAGCATTCTCCATTGACCCTGCCTCTCAAATTTCAGCTTTCTGCGTTCAACAGGAGAGAAAATGGCCTTGGAGCTCACTCAGCTGATCAGTGATCACTCAGGCGCCTTCAGCATTCTCCATTGCATGCGCAGCAGCTATTGCTTGACCAATTTTATTGAAACTTATAGGGTGTCTCTTAGAAATTAGTCCCTAACTAACCTTCAAATTTGAGCAAAATCGGTTCATTAGAAACCGAGAAACCGAGGTTCCAGGAAAAGTCACGTTTGCGCATGCGCACTCGCTCCTATTGGTCCGAAGGTGCTGAAATTTACAGGGGACCGTCTAGGACCTAACCCGCACAATCCCTGAAAATTTCATCAAAATCGGACCACAGGTTAGTATAGTTTTGCCCGGGACAAGGATTGACCACAGACAGACCGACAGACAGACAGACACGGAACCAAAATTGTTCGGGAAGCTCTAAAACGCAAAAAGCAAGTGGAAATTTTGATTTTGGAGGACATTTTTTTTTTCACTTCTTTCACGAATACAAAGCTTCCCTACCTTCGGTAGTGAGGAAGCAATAGCCTTCTACAGGTGTGCCGTCCATAATTCCCAGAAATGCATTGTATACCATGTCAGGTGGAAGGAAACTTAGACCGAAGAAACGTCAGATCCATTCCCACACTGATGTGTTTTCCTCAATATCATGAAAAAGCAGTTTCTCGATACGATGCGGCTTCATCTACAACTACACATTAAATTGAAAGTCAGCTACAAACCGAATTAAACGCTATAATTACAATTACCAATAAAAGGACAAGAAAAAAGTGCATTTACCGGTGGGGATGACTGAGAACGTTTAGTTTGTAGCTCACCTAAATAATAAAGGGAACACTGCAAAAAAGATAAACAGAAAATCTGTTGTGATGACGCATCACGATCTTTAATAGTGACGTCACACGCATCGCCTAGGTAGGCTGCGACCTTGAATAAAGCAGTTCTACAAGTGCATTCGACTTAACCATTTTACCACCCTCATTATCTCCCCAGTTTAATTAAAATAAAATCTGGAGGAAGATTATAAATTTTACAGGAGAAAAGGGTGTATTGTGCGGAACCAGTGGAGGAAATGGAAGTTTTGGTTATTGATAATGTGGTGAAATGGATGGATCGAGTGTAACTGGACTGCTGTGGGGGAAACACCTGATGCGAGTTCTGAAATGAGGTTTAACAATAATGTCCAAGTTTTAGTAACGAATGAAACCATCCAGAACTCTGAACGATGGTTAAATGATACTTGATTGTGAAATAAATAATTATTAGAAGCGACTGCCTTCCAACCGTCTTTTCTTCGAGCATTTTGTGGGCGATCTGCTCCGTGCTTGCAGAATTTCGCAGGTGAATTTTGGGACCCCTCGGCTTTCATCGTGACACCTTTCTGAACTCCTGTATGGGTTGAAATGGCTACATCCTGCAAAATTCTATGGAGCAGCTTGGAAATACAGAGCAGAATCGGTGCAGCATTTTAATTTGGAGAATAGAGGATGTAGGGGGTAGGTGTGTAGGGGAAGTTGTGGTCCTTGCCTAGTGATTAAGTACATAACCGCCGGGTGGCCGTTGCAACTTTCATCTATTTTATATATAAGATTAAGAAAATTAACAGTAAAACTTGGAGAGAAAAATGACGAAATAAATAAAAATATTTTTTATACTATTTTATATATAACTATTTTTAAACACTCACCATTTATATTACATTTTTAATTTATCATATCCTGGATTAGGGCTTACTCTGACAGTCGGGCATAGCACGACATATCATGTTCCTCATGTCCGTCGTCTTCATATATACGTAAAGAAGGAAATGTCTAAATTTTATTAATGAAACATGTTCCTCTCTCTCTCTCTCGATCGCCTGTGTCCCGTTGACTCTCCTAAGTACCTATAACTGGGCCAAAAGTGCGATCTCTTTGTTTCTTAGAATTTAGGTTGCTCTGTTGTGCTTCGTCAACAACTAAAAAGTTTGAGATGTTTTGTTGATGGAAGGTACATTCTATCAAAAAGTAGAAATCGTTAATGCCTAGTTCTTTGCATGCGGGCGATCTTTGCAGGAATAACTTGCAGCGTTTTTGTCCTGAAATTTACAATCTGCACGCTCAGTTGTGGAACTAGCGGTGCCTGCACCCAAGGCCCGACTATCAAGTTGTCCTCATAAAGGAGAGTTGTTATTGAATATAATACACAATAGTGTCATAACAAAGGTATAGTCGTTCAAAAGTTGAGAACGATTGCTCGCATTACTTGAAAACAGCCTTTGTAGAGGACACCTCATGAACGTACAGTTTTTTTTTTTCAAATGAAAAAAAAATCAAATTACCACTCAGCGGTTGGTTATTTTGCTTCCGCCTCTAAAAGTATAGCGGAATCATTGTTTTACTTTTCAAGATTAAAAACTATGTCCTACAGAATTCTTGAACAATTTTTGTTCCGTGTTTGTCTGTATGTCTTTGTGCCCACTGTGTCCACCAATCCTTGTAACAGGCAAAACACTAGGAAGTCACTGTTCGATGACATTTTAAGGGGTTGTGCGCTCCATGACAATCATTGCACCCGGATTCATAGTACGAGTAGCTTCTGCCCAAAAGCAAGCGTAATACTCTTGTAACAGCCATAACTTCTACACTTTCCATTCGATATCGGATTTCCAAGGGTTGTGTGGTTGAGACTCTGGATGGTTCCATACAAATTACATCGCCATATGAACCTAAAATCTGGAGGATGTAAGTAGGAACTTGGAGAATGAAGTTTTGATTATCTACTTTGCTTCAGATCCTCTTTACGATCGTGTAACGGATACGAGGAAGCTACGTGCCAGACCCCCTTAATTTTGTTTTTCCGTTGATAGAATATACCAATCATAATATGATTATATATGATTATAATATAATATTATTATAGCGCAAAGTTAACAATCACGTTAATTTGAAAGAAAGTACTGCCAGAAAAATATTGTTATCCGAGAGCGGTCCATGCCTCCATAAGAAAATTTGAGCTTGGTTGCTAAGGAAGCACAACTGAGTAACATTATACTCTATCCGAAGAAACAAAAACAGATTGCATTTGATAAGCTGAAATGTAAACAGAAAGTCGGCCTCCTTCTACCGACTCATAGGTACTGTTGCAAGTTCATCCCAACACAAACTTCAAGAGTCACACTCTGTTCCCCACAACAAGCTTAACGATGAACGGTCTTGATACTCCTAGGCTGTTGGAGTGTAATATTATCAACCATCCCAAAAGACAGCTGCAGAGGAACTCATGGTGAATGTAAGGTAGCAAGAGCCCAGTCAACCTCGTATGTAAAGAAAAACCAACGAGCAAACATCTGTCCGGGCGTGTCGCCTCGGCGAATTACATTCTTCTCTGCCACGTCCGATGCTAATGAGCAACCGGGTTACGAGCTGTTGGGGGGAGAGTGGGGGTTAGCTCTGAGCTGATTCCTTTGAAATATTCGCGTGGTGTTCTCAGTTCGCGGCTCACCCCTTCTTCTCCTTCATTTTTCTTTCCTCGCTATCTCTTTAGCTCCTCGACTAACTTCTCTCCTTGAGCCCGACACTAATACGAAAATGGAGATAGAGTTGGATCAGTGCATCTCATCATCAACAAACATTTATGTTAATTCAATGTTACATTCATGTGGGAACCGTGTTATAGTGGTGGTTGGTGATCCGAACCTGAGACAAATTTACACGTATTTAAAATTACCTAATTCCAAACTGAAAACATTTCGAAGTTGAATTGCGCAAAAGTGGAATTCTTCAATCATCATTTTTGCACAGCATGTCCGACATTGCATAGTTGAAGGACAGCTGGGAGGTGGAGATCTGAGCTTAACGTATAAGTTTCATCGTGAAAGAATTTTCAGTAGCCAGATTGCATTCACAAAATCTGAAAATCTTACGAAAAGCATAACTTCTACAGTTGTTATCCAATTGGTGGCAATAGGAAAGCAAGTTCTGAGGTAAGCTTTTCCACGACAACGAATCCAGCTGAGCTCTCAATACGTTCACCTATAGTCGCATTAAAAAAAATTACAGAGTGAGACCTACTCAACCCCCTATGTGTATTTTTCGTGTAGACAGTATCTCTCTAATATCTACCAGTATTTGACTTTTTATACATTGCCAGATTTGCGTAAAGCTGTGAATCAAAAACTCGCAGTAAATACCTTTCTTTCCACTCCTCGCGAGTAGGCAGCAACGTTCAGTTGTGTAAAAAACCTGTTTGGATGAGTGTTGTTTCCTTACTATCGAAAAATGCGGGGTTTCAAAGATACTGGAAACACTACCACAAGGGAGCAACGGGTGCCTCCTCAACACGGTATACCCAAAGACCACATTACGGTTCTGAAATTAGACATTTTTCTCCCTGATGACCTGGATTTTTTTAGCCAAAGAGTTCATCAGTTGCTCTATGAAAGAGGATCACCAGACGACCAACCCGACACATTTGATGCAGGTAAAAGTACCTACATCAAATCCATCGATTCCAATGTCATGCTATGCGTTCCTCTTCCCTGCGAACTAAGCTTTCCGTTTGAAAATTATTCATCCCTCTGAATGAAGGAAGAGAGTTGCCCACTTTCACCGTTGAATAACACGACACACCCCCTGCAGTTGATCAACAAAGAAAACCGAATTCTGGTTTCCTAATAATAATATTATAATAATTATAATTTAATTTTGCCCGGCAGTAGTGGGACTCAATGCACTTGAACCGCTTGATGAATGAAATGACAGTTTTTCTTCGATCCGCATAAAGATTTTGGTTTATTATTTTCAATAATGAACCTTTGGAATCGACCAAGAAAAAAAAATTTTAACACCCCCTCAAAATTTGATGGTTTACGTTTCAAGGTACGTAGAATCCAAAAATCGAATAAAAATTTTGCCGTCCGTCCGCCGTCCGCCGTACGCCGTACGCCGTCCGCCGTACGCGGCACTTTTGCCACTTAGCATTGACCGATTTTGATGAAATTTGGTATGTAGGCTCCATTTGGGGTCTAGTTGTGCCCCGAAGCTTTTGGTTGATGTAGGTCACTTCTAAGGGTTCCAAAATCAATTTTGAAATTTTGAAAACGCCCTAACTCAAAAAATTTTGATATAAAGGTATGGTTTTTCCTTCAATTTAAGATTCTATAGAATTTTTAGAATTTTTTGAGACCACTCGGAGCTCTGTAGGACAAACCGTTCGCTCCCTACGAAAATTTAAGGGTTTTTATTGAAATATATATATATAAATCAAAACACGAGTGTGAATCGCAAAAGAGGCCTAATCTCCGTTCAAATTAGAGCTGACCAAAATGCGATCGATGGTTTGTGATTTTGATTTTTTTTTTTTTTTGATTTTTCTTTTCTTTTTTTCTTCATATTGGATAGTTGGTGATTTTGTAGACGAGTGATCTATATAAAAATAATAAACCATTGTGTAATAATTTGCAGCGTTTTTTTTCTGTCTCCACCTCTGTTTTCTACAGGAGTTTTCCCAGTTACTAGAAACCTCTTCAGGACTCCCTGAACTCGATGCTTCGAAATGAGCAGTACTTTCAAAAATAGATCGGCGCAAACGCGTTTCTTGACCCCCTTAAAAGCATAAAATACTCATACGTATGAGAGTGTGACTCACGATTACTGTTCACAGGTCGCTTACGAGCTGTTGGCTTGCCTTCAACGTATTTCAAAATGAAATTGTCCTGTGTGATCTTTCCTTCATTTGAGTAAAACTTGTGATGAAACCGGTCGATGTCACGAGATCTCACTTCCTTACAGGCGAAAGCTTTGTTCATTTTCTTGTGGTCACAGCAGACAGTACGAGGGGGAGGTCCAGCGCTGGCATACCTAAAAAAACAGCAATAATTCCGAGCGATTAATGTAAAGGGTAAACTTTCCTTGAACAGTTTGTAGAGTTTGAAGACTACTCTTCGGACTATTAAACTCAGTAAGACATCCATAAGCAATGGTAACACCGAACGAAAAAGTAGGTAAGTACCTACTCTTCAAACGTACCTTTGAAGTTTCTCCCTTGCTACCTTCCAGTTTTCGGGATTTTTCTTCATTCTGCGAGGACAATCTGTTTCTTTAGGATACACTTCCATGGTACCTAATACGTAATTAATCAGAAACACAAACAATCAAAACGTGTTCACAACAAAAAATCGTAAGCAAGACTGTGTTGCACAGAAACTGCAATGTGTAACCTCCCGAGTTTTCGCCGAAGGCAGGCGCGCTCCTAGCGGCTCAACTGAGAAGCATGGATTGAGCCAGTTTTGACGTGAAACCACCACTTCAAAGGGGTTTTTCTACTGGATCTAACCGGATTTGACCCGTAAGACTTCACAGGGTGATAGATTGCATCGTGAACTTGCGAAAAATGGAACAAAGTGTATTTCGGAAAAATGTGGATTTAGCCGGTTTTGAGACTACTCGCCTCAATTCTAATGATAATATTAACTTCTATTTTAATAAAACAACAAGTCCTTCCTGTCCTACCCCATTTCAATGGAAATCATCATAATTGCTAATAGGTACAAGTACACCTGCTCACAAAATCCACGCTCGCACGAATATATCAACAATACCCTCGCTATATATCGCTCTATCGCTTGAGGCACTTGCTAGGAATGAGTCCTGTTACCAGTTCCATTTGGAGTTTAGTCCCTATTCATTTTCTAACTAATGGTAGAGGAAATAGTACATTGGATGTCGAACTTACTAACATTATCGGAGGAAAGCAAGATCTTAGGAGTATCTCAAAGTTCAGAAATAGACCTTTGAATGAAATAAAAGCATTCACTGGATAATTCATGCTCACAATGGTTTACAAAGCCAGCGACGAAAATCTAAGGGAAAAAAAATCTCCAAATTACTTGGAAGCTCCATTCACCATGTAATTTTGAATAATTTGAAGAGTGGGCTGCGTTATATATACTTATATAAATGATTTTCTATTGTGGGAAAATGTTCCGAGTCTTACTCTTTCATTCTTACGGACCTAACCATTGAATCACTAAAATACGTCACGAAGTGGTTGCATGATTCGTCGGTGTCTAACAGACACTGTATACTCACAGTTCTCAAAAACGGTAGTATATACAATGTATATTCATACAGTATATACAATATATATATATAGTATACTGTATTATACTGTTCTGTGTATACATATGTATATATATATTATACATTTGTTAGAAATAAAAGGCAGGAAAGACCCAGACGGAAATGCCAGAAAAATTCCCTAAGACCAGAGCAAACACTAGGAATTCGAAAATCGCAACATAGCATTATCAAGTTTTGAAAAGCTGGAAAAAACGCTGCAAATTATTACACAATGATTTATTATTTTTCTATAGATCACTCGTCTGCAAAGCCACCAACCATCCAACTTGAAGAAAAACATCAATCGTATTTCAGTCAGCTAAAATTTGAACGGAGATTAGGCCTCTTTTGCGATTCACACTCGTGTTTCTGATTTATCGTACGTAAAACACTTAAATTATCGTAGCGAGTGAACTTTTTGTCCTACAGAGCTCCGCGTGGTCTCAAAAAATTCTAAAAATTCTATAGAATCCTAAATTGAAGGAAAAACAATTTCTTTATATCGAAATTTTTTGAGTTTGGGCGTTTTCAAAATTTCAAAATTGATTTTGGAACTACATCAACCAAAATCTTCCGGGCACAACTAGACCCCAAATGGAGCCTACATACCAAATTTCATCAGAATCAGTCAATGCTAAGTGGCAAAAGTGCCGCGTACGGCGGACGGACGGCCAAATGTTTATTCGATTTTTGGATTCTACGTAACTTGAAACGTAAACCATCAAATTTTGAGGGGTGTTAAAACTTTTTTTTTCTTGGTCGATTCCAAAGGTTCATTATTGACAATAATGAACCAAAATCCTCTACCTGATGTTGCTTAAACACCTGAAATCTCCCTGCGGTTTTCTCTTGAAAGATTTCAAAGATGAAAATTCATATTTTTGACGTGAGTCTGTGTTGTATCCGAGGAATCTGTACTTTATCACCCGTTTCTACTACCTCGTGTAAATGATTATCACTTTCTCGATATTGTAGGTTGGTACGTATCTAGTTCGAGTCATTCACGTCTGATTGAAATCACTATAATGATTCAACAAAATTCAACTATAATGAAAACTAACTAGTACCTTCATCAATCCAACAAGCCTCTAAATTTAAAAAAAAAACTAAAACCAACTTTCTCCAGAACGAAAAATCCAAAAATTGATTCAGTTATTTAGTTCGCCGCCAAAGTTGCAGAAACTAACTGTAGTAAACTTCTACTACACACTTACTTGTATGTCCCAAGCATAAAATATGCTTCACAGTTGTTCACTCGACAAGTGTTCATTTCCAAAAACGCCAGACCGAGGCTGGAAATTCTTCTCCCACTCGATTGGGGGAACGTGCGAGTATTTATATGGAGAATTCGAGGGATCACCTGCATGCATTCTACACATTCAATCTGACTCCAACTCATTCCTCAAGTAATCTGCACTCTCAAAACAAATCGTCAGACATACGTCCCTTTCCTCTGGTGACTTGCTTTTGTGGAAACCACAAAACCACCTACAACCACCAATCTAGCGGTTAAGATATCATCTTTCGGTAAGCCGGTTATGTGCAGACTAGAGTCCGAAACTCCATTATCTACAGATTCTACTTCTGATCACCATTCCAAACAAATTCGAGTCAAAACTAAATTCAGTTACCTGTCAGTAAAATTCACCAGTTCATTCAAAATTACCCATACAGGGTGTCTACACTCAAGATGGGCATAACTTCAGGGTTCGATTCCACAAGGTATTTCCAAAAAAATATGTCCCTTGTTTTCTAAACCCACTTAAAATACATTTTTTTCACTTCGAAGGTTTTTTTTAGCGTTTTCGACCTTACGTCATCAAAATTGTCATAACTCTTGTCATTCACCAAAAAAGTCCAAATTTGAGGATATCGTTGGAAAGAGCGTTAGGTTTCAAAGCTACCTAGAGTAAAACCAAAATCTTCTAGCAACAATTTCTAAAAAATCAAGTCAAAAAGCAAACTTCAATTTTTCGAATAAAATTTTCACTATGAATCCTTGGCTAGTTCGATATGTGCTATTCGAAAAATACATGTTCAAATTGTCAGCTTTCCAACGGTCTGTCAATTTTTCTTTCTAAAATTCAAATTGGAAAGGTTAGTCAAGTTTGAATGCCAAAAAACGCGTGTTTTAAAAGAAAGTCAAGGTTTTAAGCGGTTTATGGTCCACGTCGATCTCAAAGTAGCTTGACGATTTTGTTATTATTTCCTATGTATTTTTTTACGTTGAATCCAATGGTGATACTTCCGAATGATTCTGAGTGCTAGAAAGTGGATTTTTTAAAGAAAACCTTCGTTTTTCGTACATAAAATACGCATTATTCGTTAATGTGGTAGTGATAAAAAACTAACACCTTTCTACTCAATTAAAACATCATATTTCTAGCCAATTGATGTTTTTATTGAGTAGAAAGGCATTACTTTTTGATCACTACCACAGTTACGAATAATGCGTATTTTATGTAAAAAAAACGAAGGGTTTCTTCGAAAAAACCACTTTTTAACTGTCAGAATTATTCGAAAATATCACCCTTAGATTCAGCGTGAAAAAACACATAGGAAATTACACCAAACTTGTCAAGTAATATTGAGATCGAATACCGCGTAAAACACAGGATTTTCTTATAAAACTCACGTTTTCTTGCATTCAAACTTGATTTACTCTTTCAATGTGAATTTTTTTTAAAAACTTGATAGACCGTTGGAAAGCTGACAGTTTGATCATGTTTTTTTCCGGCAGGGATTCAGAGTGAAAACTTTGGTAAAAAAAATTCTAGTTTCGAAAAAAATTTAAAGTTTGCTATTTGACTTGATTTTTGAAACTATTTTATTGCTGAAAGATTTTGTTTTTGCACTAGGTAGCTGAGGAATTTAATGTCCTTTCGAACGGTTTAGTCAGATTTGAATTTGCGAGAGATATAAGAGAGTTATTACCATATCAGTGCCGTAAGGTCGAAAAGAAAACAAAACTTTGAAGCGAAAACGCTGCAAATTATTACACAACGGTTTATTATTTTTATATAGATCACTCGTCTACAAAATCACCAACCATCCAATATGGAGAAAAAAAATAATCAAAAAGAAATCAAAAAAAAAAAAAAAATTTTTAATTAAAAAAAAATCAAAATTACCAACCATTGATCGCATTTTGGTCAGCTAAAATTTGAACGGAGATTAGTCCTCTTTTGCGACTCACACTCGTGTTTTAATAAACCCTTAAATTTTCGTAGGGAGCGAACGGTTTGTCCTACAGAGCTCCGCGTGGTCTCGAAAAATTCTTAAAATTCCATAGAATCTTAAATTGAAGGAAAAACAATACCTTTATGTCGAAATTTTTTGAGTTAGGGCGTTTTCAAAATTTCAAAATTGATTTTGGAACCCTTAGGAGACCTACATCAACCAAAAGCTTCGGGGCACAACTAGACCCCAAATGGAGCCTACATACCAAATTTCATCAAAATCGGTCAATGCTAAGTGGCAAAAGTGCCGCGTACGGCGGACGGACGGCCAAATTTTTATTCGATTTTTGGATTCTACGTACCTTGAAACGTAAACCATCAAATTTTGAGGGGGCGTTAAAAATTTTTTTTCTTGGTCGATTCCAAAGGTTCATTATTGAAAATAATAAACCAAAAAAGGAACTTCGAGTGGGTCAGTAGAAAATTGCTAAGAGACATTTTTTGTTGGAGATACCTTGTAGAATCGAACCTTGAAGTTATGCCCATCTTGAGTGTAGAGACCCTGTATAGGTATTTCAAATTGTACACAACCGAAATTCACAACACTAACGTAAAGCCGAGCTCTTCAGTTGTTTATTATAAACAATCTGTAGGCGATGATATTTAGTTCACTAGTCACCTTGTAATATACTCGTACGGAGATAGTAGGTAGCGTTCGGGTGCATTCACATTCCAAATTAATATTCACTGTCATAATGAGAGATTTCACAACAATATTCATATCAGCGAGAGTCTGATGATAACCTTTACGCTCCAGAGATACGTAGTTACATCACCACAGAGTTGAATAATCCGTTCATCACGAGTCCATAACAGCTAGCCCTACAATGAAGTTGAAAATCCCCGTTTTGATTATATTATATGCTACGATTCCGTCGTCCCATACGGTTTCCAGTACGTATTATTCGCCGTGCAATTTGGCTCGCTTCTTGTACAAGTTCATGAAGGAAAATTCTCTCTTGTTGGGTGGAAATGAAAACGCGGCGAAATATATGGAGGACATACCGTTGCTAGTGTGCATAGCGGGCTACCACGGCTACAACGCCAATTTCTCCTACACGACTCGGGACAAAGTGCGCCACGTCGGCTTATTCGGTTTAGCAGAGAACGACGCACCAAAGGATCGAAGAGTGGAAAGTCATTCGATGAAATTCCTCAGAGACATATTGCGAATACAGGGAACTCCGTGGAAGAACCGGAACACGTTCGACTTTTACGAGAGTTTATGCAACGTTCCTCACCTCGCCATCAACGTCCGGTGTCACATTGACAGTTATGTATTCGGGAGCTTCCCCGTGATTGTGCCCAAGGATTTGGATTATCTGTATAATTACTATCAGGCCAAAGACTCCTACTGGACACCGCTTGATCGAAACAATTCACGCTGAGGTATCGTAACATTGATTTCAGTGATTAAAATAATCATTTACTAAGAAGTTGGGCTCTTTCTGAATCAACCAACTCATTGCAAGCTTAAACTTGACAATCAATGGAAATATCTTCCAATGATTATGAAATATGCCAATTTGATATTTAGTTTGCTATGAAAGGCACGTATCACAACAAAACTAACTGCAATGAGGACTCCCAAGGCCCAAAGCTCTCGGTATCAAATAATTTACGCAGAATCCAACGACTATTTCTGTAGTGTTGCTAGGATCTGAAGTACACTACGAGTGATCCGACCATATTGAGTTTTACATTAATGCAATATCTCATCCATCAATGGGCATTCATGTTTGATCAATTAGTTGGACTTCAAGGATCATAACGAGCTCTTTACGTAGATTTCACGTATTTGCATGCGGAGTGGCTAATAATTATGCGATCATGATCGAATTCAAGCACGATAATTAAACCGTCTCCCCTCCCCCCACCATCTTATTACCCTCCAAGTTTGAACTAAATCGGACCAATGCATATTGATGAAATTAAAGAAAAACAAGCTTTTATTATTTGTTAATAAAATGAACTAAAAGGTTAAAAATAAATTAACTCCAATGATAAATATGACACTTCATAAATTCAATGTAATCTTTAACGATAAATAAGCTTCTTCATCAACAAAAAAATAATTCTATATCGTACATAGTTACATATTTTCAACCCTAAATCTTTACACCTTAATTATTGAATATTCCAGTGTTTTTTTTAAATCACAGTCCCAATTTCATAAATAAAAGAGTGTTTCATTGAGATAGTAAGAGGAAAAAGATGCTGCTAAATGTTCTTTAGGGGGTATCAGTCGGTCGCCGTTCTATCCTTGTTCCGGGTTAGTATTTCCTAAATGAATAACTGAGTAAACGCTTTTTCCCATTTTCTATGGCGATTATTGTTCGATATTGATGAGTCCAGCGGCAATATTTTAATTTTTCAATTCTCGAGACTGCTGCACTAACGAATTTAAATAATCCTTGAAAATTTCATATTTAGGTACAATTTTTAAAGTTTGAGCCCCTGTAATTTATGGAAATACTAACCCGGGATGAGGAACGAACGGCGACCGACTGGGACCCTCTCAGTTATACCAACAAACTGTAACACGACTTTAATAATAAAATTGGGACTGTGATAAAAACGGGAAGATTTAATATTCAAGGCGTTGTAGGTGTTAAGTTTTAGTGTTGAAAGTATATAATTATGTACGATATTGAATTATTTTGTCGTCGACGAACAAGCGTAATTATCGTTAAAGGATACAATGAACTCATGAATGTTATATTTCCTATAAGATATAAATCATTTTTAACTCTTTAGTTCAGTTTATTGACAATTAATAAAACCTTTTTTCAAAAAAGTTTTTTTTTCTAGCCGAATTGATAGGTACTCTAGGTTACTCTATGAGTAGGTACGTGGTGACGAGCAGGACATGGATATGAACTCTTATCATCTTCAAAACATGACCCGGTCATACAGTACGTTGGTATGGTATACAGGATATAGGAAAAATACCTTTTTTTTTTAAATTTTCAACCAAGTTCCCCAAGTTCGCAGTATCAAGTTTGTTCCCCTTACATATTTGTTGGACTAGTTACAATATTGGAGGTGCGATATGTAGCATTAGATATGTAATACGTGTATTTCAAAATAATATAACTATTGCGAAAGTCAGGAACAATCATGCAAGATGAATACTTGGGAATCGTAAGAAGCAATGGATTTTGTCGTTGGGACCGGGAAATGAGAAGTCGAATGGGTTCATTGGCGGTTAATGCACATAAAGGTTGAAATAAGACGGAGACGACGTTATGAGAAAACGTCGTAGCTAGAGAAATGAGAGAAAATTGGTGTAGGTGTGCGTGAGACCATAAGGGGCTGGTATGCCGAGTCTCATTACATCGGACTTTTGTCTTAGCTTGGAATTTCCATATGGTCATGCTCCATTCCACTGCTTATGATTGCCAAATGCAATCGGAAGCCTCTCAAGTGATAAATATTCGGCTCGACCCGGTTAGATGAATTCCTCTCATGAGGTCAGTTTCAGTGTACAATATCGAGTTCGACCTGAATACAAATTTTGAATGATTCGATGCGCTGGGGTGATGAGGATAGAATAACGTCAAATTAATGTTACAATATAATTATTTTCGGGAACTGTGTCTAAGTGAAACAACTAATTTATAAATAACTGTAATCAAGAGGTCTTCACTTCATTGGAAACGCATAATTATTCCATCAACCATAACCCTTGCTGTTTCAGTCTAATTTCAACTAAATTTCCAGGATTATGTGGTTGCGACACCCACAGGTGTAGACAGTCTCCCATGAATTGTGATCGAATCATCGATCGCAAGATATAACGCCCGCTGATTCGCTGGTTCACTAAGTTTTAATTATAGACAAATTAATTATATCCATTGAGCATTCGGAAACTTATGTACACCTTCAGTTATCATTACCAACAAAGACAACGGTGATGATAGGTCATCTAGACAACGTCCTACACCCATGTGATAGACTTTTAAACTAAGCTAAAACTTCAGAATTTTAAATAATTTCATTGTTTTTCTGATAAATGGCTGCTCCTCCAGAGCTATTTGCGGGCTCAGAAAACTGAAATATTTGACATTTTCCTGATAACGGAAAATGTTTGAGATGGCTGGTGTTATTCATGAAGCCGGTGAATTTCTTGACTACTTGTTGAATTTTACGGAAAATTCATGTGTCCAAACTACTAATAGCTCTCAAAAACGACTGCCTAGTGGGTGTGGCACACAGCTTCTTCGTAGCCATAACCCGATTATATAGATGATCCGATGCATAGTAGTTAATCTCAAACACCAATCTCTAAGTACCTTTCACTACCCTCATAGGGGACCATCTACACACAAATCCTAGAAAATTTCATCAAATTCGATCTTCACATAAAATAATGAACAGTTGTGTAATAATTTGAAGCATTTTTTAAAACTCGATTCTCGGATTCTGAATACCTTGAAATGAGAACCACCAAATTTTAAAGAGGGGTTACTGTTTGTTCTCTTGCTCGATTCCAAAGGTTCATTAACCCTCCAACACCGAGCGTGCTCATACGATCACGGCAGACATGAACGAGAAGAAAATTTCTAATGTCTTTTCCTCCTCATTCCCGCGCGTGATGTGCGGTGTTTTGGCTTCAGGACATCCCTGCCCATAATTTTATTGTCAATACCTAGTCACCGCAGGAAGCATTGTTTCATGTGTGGTCAATGTTAAGGCCAATCATCCCGAGAATAGTTCCAGAAACAGCCACCACGTTGCGCTTCAAAATGAACACAAACGTAGTTCACGTTTTTCTCCTCGCCTGTTCATCCAATTTTCAATCTGAAAATTTTATTGTACTCAGAATACACATGTGAATGGCGCTCAACCCTTAAAGTTTGTTAATTTTTTGAAATTGTACATTTTTTGAAATTTTAAAATTTTGAAATATTTATTTTGGGCGTTTAAGATAATTTTTTCGAAAAACTGGGATAATAGCGCACAACGGCAATTAAGTGAGAGTCTATAAAAATTGCAATTTTGAAGATAGTGTGTGCAGCGCGATCGGAAAGCGTCGAGGCGGCGAATGCTTGGACTTCAAAAAAATCGAAGGCGGGTGAGGAATGCGCTGGCTTTCAGAGACCCAAACAAGGAGTTTCGGGGTCAGAAGTTAATCCGGTGCGTTGACAACAACATGGGGCGGGTGGGCGGTACTTGGAAGAATCACCAGACTCGAAATGTTTCTTGATGAATTGCCTTTTCTTCATAATCTACTTTTTTCGCTCAAGGTATCTCTGAATAACCCAGTGATAGTTCTTACAGTTGATAGTGCTATTTTTGACTACTTTGTTTCCAGTAATTTATTATGTTTTCTTGTATTAGGTAAGCTATTGTATTGTATTATTAGCTATAAGCGTCGAAGTTTATGATCCATAATAATGGGAAATGCATCTAGACTTCTTCTTCCAAATCAAAAAAATGTCAACTAAATTTTTTTTTCGTGATGAAACAAGAGTTAGTTTGGAAACGTGAGGTTATAGCGCTCAATCGAAGTATCTACAAAATCTACAGAATTTTATGATTTGAAAATCGGGATTGCAGCGTAGGTGTTCTATTTTCTCTTTTATCTTTAGATATATTTTATCTTTTAGAAAATTCTTTACACTCTTTTCAATTTCGAGCAAGAACGTAAATTTTATTTTAACTCGCAACAAGTCAAAAATGATCACCTGTTGCCAAATAATGAACTTTTTGTTGTCGTAACAAACTCAAATAACAAACGTCTGCCAAGTGGGTGTGGCGCATAGCTTTCTCGTATGCTTCCCGATTGTATTGATCCGATGATAATAATTTATGTAGCATATCTCAAAACACCAATCTCTAATATAGAAAATATATAGATAAAATATAGAAAAAACGTCTGCCAAGTGAGTGTGGCACATAGCTTCCTCGTATCCATAACCCGATTATATAGATGATCCGATGCATAGTAGTTAATCTCAAAACGCCAATCTCTAAGTACCTTTCACTGCCCTCATAGGAGGGCCATCTACACGCCAATCTGAACAATCCTAGAAAATTTCATCAAAGTCGGATGAAAAATGTAAGTGTTATGGCTGTTACAACAAAATTTTCTTATTACCTAGCCATAGGTACATGTAATGAATACGAGGATAAGTACCCCTTCCACTTGGCAAACATTTGGAAACCCACCGATTAGATTGTAAAAAGCGTGATGTTCCGTGGCCCATTCACAAACTACCAGCTAAATTTGAGTAAAATCGAGCCAACTGTTGACAGCGCACCCATTCCTACCTAGATGCATTTCGAAGAAGATTGTCTCGAGGCTGATGCGCAACAATCGTGCTAATTTCATCTATATCGGATCATGTTTCCGCTTAGATCAGCCCGGAACGAGGACGCAAACAGACGTTTGCCATTGATAGATCCAGAACCGAAGTTGTTCAATGAGCTCTAAAACGAAAAGAAAGGGAAAATGTTTGATTCTGATGTTCCAAATGAAAAAAGTGGGTGTGGCACATAGCTTCCTCGTATCCATAACCCGATTGTATAGTATAGATGATCCGATGCATAGTAGTTAATCTCAAAACATCAAAACAAGTTAATCTGTAACATCCCAGAAAATTTCATTGAAATCGGATGGAAAATGTAGAAATTATGGCCGTTACAAGGAAATTCACGTTTGCGCATGCGCAGAGGCTTCTATCAGTCCGAAGGTGGTGATTATCATAGGGGACCATCTAAATAATAATCTGTAACATCCCTGAAAATTTCATTGAAATCGGATGGAAAATGTAGAAGTTATGGCCGTTACAAGGCATTACGTTTGCGCATGTGCAGTCGTTTCTATCAGTCCGGGGATGATGATTTTCATAGGGGACCGTCTACACACCAACCCGCAAAATCCCTGAAAATTTCATAGAAATCGGACAATAACTTCGTATAGTTATGCCCGTTACAAGGATTTCATGAAAGACACACAGACAGACACGGAACCAAAATTGTTCAGAAAGGTCTAAAACGCAAAACGCGAGTGAAAATTCTGATTCTGGAGACCTTTTTTTTTCATCCTTGAAAAGTGAAAACAAAGCTTCCGCTACCGTGGTAGACTCGGAAGCAATATTATGACCACAAATTTGGTCTGGAAATATCTAATTTAATAATATTCTGTGTTGGTACGGCTATGATTACGAGTAAAAGTTTCATGAAATATTTCCAAGGGAAATGCCAGTGTTAGTCACCTTGATTTTAGGAGGTAGGTACCTACCTAAAGGAAGTAGGTATCTATCTTACTTACCTAACATCAATCTCCAATCAAAATATGTTCTTTTTTGGTAATATAAACAATTTTTATTATTCTCGTAGTTTATTGCTTCCGAGTCTACCAAGGTAGCGGAAGCTTTGTTTTCACTTTTCAAGGACGAAAAAAAAAAGTTCTCCAAAATCAAAATTTCCACTCGCGTTTTGAGTTTTAGACCTTTCTGAACAATTTTGGTTCCGTGTCTGTCTGTCTGTCTGTCTGTCTGTCTGTCTGTGTGTCTGTCTGTCTGTCATGAATTCCTTGTAACGCGCATAACTATACGAAGTTATTGTCCGATTTCTATGAAATTTTCAGGGATTGTGCGGGTTGGTGTGTAGACGGTCCCCTATGAAAATCATCATCCCCGGACTGATAGAAGCGACTGCGCATGCGCAAACGTGAATTCCTTGTAACGGCCATAACTTCTACATTTTCCATCCGATTTCAATGAAATTTTCAGGGATGTTACAGACTAGTATTTAGATGGTCCCCTATGAAAATCATCACCTTAGGACTGATATTAGCCACTGCGCATGCGCAAACGTGAATTCCTTGTAACGGCCATAACTTCCACATTTTCCACCCGATTTCGATGAAATTTTCAGGGATTATGTGGATTAGGTTGTAGATAGTCCCCTATGAAAATCATCATCCCCGGACTGATAGAAGCGACTGCGCATGCGCAAACGTGAATTCCTTGTAACAGCCGTAACTTCCACATTTTCCACCCGATTTCGATGAAATTTTCAGGGATTATGTGGATTAGGTTGTAGATGGTCCCTTATGAAAATCATCATCCCCGGACCGATAGAAGCGACTGCGCATGCGCAAACGTGAATTCCTTGTAACAGCCGTAACTTCAACTGTCCCCCAGGGGTCGCGGGTTCGAATCCCAGCCGAGGCTAAGTAATTTTTTGATCCAATCACATACATCTACTCACTTAATTTTTCATCCGAATTTGATGAAATTTCCAAGGATTGTCCAGATTAGCGTGTAGATGGTCCCCTATGAGGTACTTAGAGATTGGTGTTTTGAGATTAACAACTATGCATCTGATCATCTATATAATCGGGTTATGGATACGAGGAAGCTATGTGCCACACTCACTTGGCAGACGTTTTTTTATTATTATTTATTATTATTATTTTATTTTTTCATTATTATTATTTTTATTATTATCTCAATTTTATTTATTCTCGTAGTTTCGCAAGTAGGAAGGAAATAAGTACGCAGATAAATAGTTATGACATGAAATGGTAGGTAGGCTTCTGATTACCGTAAGACGAACAGACATACCTACACCAAAATTATTCAGTAAGTTCCCAAATTCAATCAACGTGAGAGGAAATTCAGAATGAAGAAACGAACAGACTTGAAGTCACAAAATCAAAATCAGAAAGAACTAACAAAGACGTCTGCCAAGTGGGTGTGGCACATAGCTTCCTCGTATCCATAACCCGATTGTATAGATGAAGCTGGCCGTCCACTAGGTTGACAGCGCGGCGCGGAACTGACACGGAACCAAAATTGTTCAGAAAGGTCAAAACGCGAGTAAAAATTTTGATTTTGGAGAACTTTTTTTTCGTCCTTGAAAAGTGAAAACAAAGCTTCCGCTACCTTGGTAGACTCGGAAGCAAAATCGGGGTCCGTGTTGTGAGGGTTGCGGAGGGTAAGGTGACAACAAGTCTATAGTCCAGATGCGTAAGGGGACTCAGCTGCTAATCACCTCCCCCTTCTTAGAAATCCTTTGATTTTCGCCGCCGACGCTTTACGATCAATATATTCAATGAATTTCAAATAAAAAAATATTTTCGTACTCAGGTGAGTTAGAGGTTTGGCGCTATAACCGCAGATTTTGAAAAATGTGAAATGATTTTTAAAATTTGAACTTTAAAATTCTGAATAAAATTGAAATTACAATTTTATTTTGAAAATTTTGGCAGAGCGCCATTTGGAAACTAACAATGAGTACATTCCCGTTTTCCAAATGAAAATCGCTTGAACTGGTGGAGAGAGAAACTAGAACTACGATTGCCCCTTTTTCTACAATCGCCGGTGCTGCCATCTGGTGAAAAAAAATCTTATTAAAATCGGGGATGATTGGCCTTAAAAAGTGCCAGTAAAAAGCATGAATTCGAACCACCAGTATGTCGAATGATGTCTTAATTCACGCTTCCAAAATAAAATATTGCACGGTTTCCTACTTTCAGATGGTTTGTCAATGAATTTCTTCAGAAATGGGTTCCATATCAACTGCAGTGTGGGGTCCGGGGGACAATTAAGACTAGTGTGTTCAAACGAACACGCTCGGCGTTCGCACAACTTATTTCATACAGCATATAATTACGCTCGGCGCCCATAATGTTTTCAGTTTATCCGCATTGGTGTTTTCTATATTCCATTTTAGGTATCTGGGAGGGGAATGGGTGGTGGTAAAGGCGGAGGGAGGGGGTCGGAAGTTACAAATAGCCCCAATTTACGGTTTTTGGCATGTAAAAACTTTTTTTCCTCAGGAACAGACCATGAATATGGTTGAGGGGTGATCTTGTTCACCCTGATGACAAGGAGAAACCAATTGAGACTGATTTGTTCTTCAATATAGTGAGATGTCACTAGTGAAAGAGTTCGAATATTTTCTTCCATGAACAGCTGAACTGTACTCTCATTGACAATCAATTATAATCGGTCAGAGAACAATGAACAGTTTACCCTATTCCTAGATGAAATCCTCGGTAACATGATAGTCAGGGAACTTCCCTGCACTCGCAAAGAGGTGTTACAGGGCGACAAAACCTGACCTAAGGATCCGTCAGGAACGAGATGAGGTAGGTACCTATTTGAGGTGAAATGGAAGGACAATAATGTCTGTTGCTAAAATAAATTTTTCACGTTGTTACGTCATCATCACGGAAGAAACACAGGTACTTTAACCATGTGCCAACTGTAGGTACTTAAAACAAGCATAAGGTAGGCTCTGATAGGATGGACCAGGATGTCATCGAACCTTATAGAGCTCAAAAACGTCATGGAGTGAGTTTGACGTGGCCAATTGGTGGAACTAATTTATTTTTGGTTTATTATTTTCAATAATGAACCTTTGGAATCGACCTAGAAAAAAAAATTTCTAACACCCTCTCAAAATTTGATGGTTTACGTTTCAAGGTACGTAGAATCCAAAAATCGAATTAAAATTTGGCCGTCCGTCCGCCGTACGCCGTACGCGGCACTTTTGCCACTTAGCATTGACCGATTTTGATGAAATTTGGTATGTAGGCTCCATTTAAGGTCTAGTTGTGGCCCGAAGATTTTGGTTCATTTAGGTCACTTCTAAGGGTTCAAAAATGAATTTTAAAATTTTGAAAACGCCCTAAATCAAAAAATTTCGATATGAAGGTATTGTTTTTCCTTCAATTTAAGATTATATAGAATTTTTTGAGACCACGCGGAGCCCTGTTAGACAAACCGTTCGCTCACTACGAGAATTTAAGGGTTGGACGTACGATAAATCAGAAACACGAGTGTGAATGGCAAAAGAGGCCTAATCTCCGTTCAAATTTTAGTTGACCGAAATGCGATCGATGTTTTTCTTCATGTTAGATGATTGGTGGCTTTGCAGACGAGTGATCAATATGGAAAAATAATAAACGATTGTGTAATTTGCAGCGTTTTCATGAGTTGAATTGATGTTCTCTGTCTTTTCATGGCTTAACTCTTGAATAAATACCAACATTCTGATGAAAATCTTCGTCTCGATACACACTCTCATTTGGACTGTTTAACGCGTAATAAGTGATATGGACACAGCCCTTTACGACGCCCAGAAGCTTCAGGGATTTTTAACATTACTTTTCTGGGCTCATTTAGAAGCTAAATGGTTAGGAAATCATGAGGATTTCAAAATCCGCGGACGAAAAAAAATTCTCGACGTTGCAGGGTTAATGAAAATAATAAACCAAAATCGTGATTTCAATATTGGTTCAATTACAATGAATGGTCAACAAAATAAATAAAGAGTACAGGAAAGAAAAGGGGTAACTGAAAGCACCAGCCCTCAGTATCAATATGTACTTAGCTCTTGAGTAGTACAGTAAACAACTCAAACAAGGGAGAACTAGGACTATCAAATCCTAAACCCTGCAAATTATTACACAAAGTTTTATTATTTTTCTATATAGAATTCTCGTCTACAAAGAATACGGCTTTGCCATTATTATCACCAACATTAAGAAAAGCATAGGTCGAATTTCGGTCAGATAAAATTTGAACAGAGATTAGGCCTCTTTTGCGATTCACACTCGTGTTTCTGATTTATCGTACGTCCAACCCTCAAATTCTCGTAGGGAACGAACGGTTTGTCCTACAGAGCTCCGCGTGGTCTCAAAAAATTCGATACTATCATAAATTGATAGAAAAACAATACCTTCATATCAACATTTTTTGAGTTACGGGGTTTTCATAATTTTAACCCTTATTTTTCAACCCTTAGAAGTTACCTACATCAACCAAAATCTTTGGGGCACAACTAGACCCCAAATGGAGCCTACATACCAAATTTCATCAATATCGGTCAATGCTAAAAGGGGAAAGTGCCGCGTACGGCGGGCGGCGGACGGACGGTCAAATTTTATTCGATTTTTGGATTCTACGTACCTTGAAACGTAAACCAACATATTTTGAGGTGGGGTTGAACAAATTTGTTTCTTGGTCGATTCCAAAGGTTCATTATTGAAATTAATAATCCAAAACGCATTTGATGTTTGCAATAATTTCTGAAAATGAACAAATACTCACATACATGGGAGAAGCCATAATGGAATTCTAGTTTTTCACTTCCTGAAATTAATATAAATTATATGCGGTTTGCCTGTGTTGTGACGCTTGATGTTTCAGTTGAACCGCATGATATACTTTATATTAAATTCATGAAGAGAAGAACTTGAAGCGCTTCTCCAATGTGTGGAAGTATAAATTAATGTAATATATTTCTGTATTTTAAAAAAAGTTTGAAAAAAATGAACCTATCAGTTTTTATTTATCGACCTCAATTAGCAAGAACACCGCATCATCAATCCAATCACATAGTCACGTATGTGACTCAGGGTGGGTGACTTGAATGTAGTAAACAACCTTGTTAGGACGTACCGACCGAGAGGGTAATTGGGGTGGAGGTGAGGAGCAATTAGCGCTTACTGGTCCACCATCTCGACCCTTTTTACTCCCAAAGCTAACTCTCTCACCTACCATTAAAGACTGACTAACGTAATGACTTCCCTATTGACCAGAACGTTTTTCCCTTCAGACTAATTTTTCTTTCTCTTTGGAACTCCATTTTTTTTCCTCTCTCGCAAGACATAATGTATTTGACTCTCTTTCCATTATATCGTTGAAAATTGGGCGGCTCAGTCACTAATTAACCTGACGTCTTTGATCACATCTTCAGAGATGGCTCCCCTTACAAACTCACTCCAACTCGACAATGGAACGACACTGGCTCCACAAGTAAATGAGAAATAAAGGTACATTTCGAAATTTATTAGTCAAAGGCTGGAATTCGGAGAAAAAACACCAGGGGTTGATTAACGAGTTCTCAAGGAACCATTGAAGGTGGAGGTCCCTCTGAGGCGTCCGTATTCGTTGAATGTCTTTTCTTCTCGGGTAATAAACAAGAACAATGAATCAATTGGGCAATTCATTTGTAAAAAAAATGTAATAAGGTTGGAACATATTCTAACGAATTTATCACATGCATTTTTCAGAATTCTGATGTTGCAGGGTAGGGGGGGGGGAGCCCATAGGAGTATCCCCAGAATAGAATCACGATTTGTGCAAATTTTCAATATTGAAGTGTACGTTCGTTTCATTACGATTATATATTATATTCAATTCAATTCAATTCAATTCAATTCAAACTGGTTTTTATTTGCAAAATCCATGTACATGACAATGCAAACGTCGAGATTAAACAACGAAAAAAAAAAAACACAAAGCATCAAAACAGCAACAATTTAGGCTCCATGATACAGTTCACAAACAAACTCGACTACATGAAAATGGAGCAACCCAGACGAACTTATGGGCGTGAGGCGAATGTGATATCATAAAACTCATTAACACTGTACAACTCTGCCTCGATCAGAATATCCTTCAGGGCTCTTTTGAAAGCGGGGATGGGCAAACTCTGCAGCCTCTCCGGTAGCCGATTAAACAGACGAGAGCCGTTCTGTGTTGGGTTTGTCCGCAGCGAGGCTGTCAGACGGACCGTGGGAATGGTAAGGTCCACACATTGCCTTGTGGAGTAATGATGGCAGTTGCTGTCCCTCTGCAACATGTTAACATTTTGTCGCACAAACATCAAAACTGAGTGAATGTACAGACTCGGCAAGGTGAGGATTCCAAAGCTCTTGAAATGTCCTCGGCAACTCCCATTCCATCCAAGGCGCCCCAGAATTCGGAGAGCCTTCTTCTGCAGGACGAATATACGGTGGCTGTGTGAAGAGTTCCCCCACAGCTGAACGCAGTAACTCAAACGGCTATGGAAGCAGGCAAAATACACTGATCTGAGGATCTCAGGGGACACACATCGTGACAATCGGCGCAGCATGAAATTGCAAGAGGCGAGTTTTGATGACAGTTTGTCGACGTGATGAGCCCACGAAATTCTATTATCAACCTCCACACCCAGCAGATTCACTGAACGGGTGAGAGGGCCATTTAGCTTGAAGGTTAAGCTCTGGGTCTTATCTGAATTGAGGCGAAGACCATTTACATCACACCATGACTCAATCAATTCTGAAAGTGCAGTCATGTTACCTTCCAAACCGTCAACTGAACTCCCCTGTACCACAGCTGTTATGTCATCCGCAAAAAGGGAGAGGAAGGACGTGTCCTGGTATTGGTATACTAAATCATTTATATATATTATGAAGAGGCAAGGGCCTAGTCCAGATCCTTGCTTGATACCACATGGAATACCTATTTCTTCGGACCGTTCACCATTAAAGAAAACCACCTGCTTCCAGCCCATGAGATAGCTCTCAAAGAAAGAAAGGCTGACCGGGGAGACGCCATAATGTGCAAGCTTTTCAGTCAACAAATTGAAGGGAACCAAATCAAAAGCTTTAGATAAGTCAAACAGCTGTGAACCTGTGAGCATCTTGCCTTCGAGGGAATCAAGTGCCTCCACAAGCACTGAACAAGCAGCAGAACAAGTATTTTTGCCCTTTCGGAACCCATGTTGGCGGCTATGCAACAATTCCTTCCCCTCGATGTACGCAATCAGATCCTCCAAAACCACCTTTTCCAGAACCTTTGCAAAAACCGGAAGCTTTGAGACAGGCCTATACTCATCATACCTAGTGGACTTCTTCCCTTTCTTTGGTATAGGTGAGATGGCAGACACTTTGAGGCAACTTGGAAATTCACCGAGCTTGAAGCACAGATTAATAATGTACGTCAACGGTTCAATGACCAAATCAGCTATATTTTTCAGAATTACTGTGTTCACACCAAAATAATCCAATGATTTGCTGGATTTGAGTGAGACTATCGCCGAATGAACTCTCTCTACAGAAACCTCCCGCAGAGTGAAACCATTGCTAATCCTCGGCGCGCAGGATAAGTAATCATAAAATGTCTCCGATGGGTACCTGGGCAAACGTTTCTCAAACACCTCTGCAAATGTACTAGCAAATCCACCAGCACTCAGACCTGCGGTACTGGAAACACTGCGGGACCTGGAATTGAGTTCCTTGGCTACTACCTCCCACGATGCCTTCATCTTATTTCCTGCCGCCCTAATTGTCGTGTCATTGTGCTGGCGCCTTTGTTTCTCAATTGCTTGCCGATACAAGTTCCTACAATGCCTTGCCCGGTTCTTATCATCCACATGATTGGTAGATTGAGCCGTGTCTCTTGAGTCTTGATACTGCTTCCGAAGCTCATTAAGACTATGGTCAAAGGGAAGTTTTCTTGGTTTAGCAGTACCCCTCACTTTTTTTGTCCAGATGGGGCAGGCATACTCCAAAACTGATATAAAAATGGAATGGAAGGAGTTTTGAGTTGAACGAAGGTATCTACTGATCAGAATAACCTTATGAGCGAATTTTAGATCTGATATTATTTACTGTGCAGTACGACCATTATGTGAGCAGATTTTTGAGGGATTAATATTTTTGAAATAGAAGATTTACTGTGTGAAATGGCTAAAATATGAGCGAATCACTCCGACCTGTGAGTATCTTTTTCAACATTGTACGACCATTCATGAACGGTTTTGATATGAAAAAACGTACTGTCAGTGTGACATATAAGATAGTTCTGGAAATTTTGGTTGAAACAGGACAACACTTTGTAAGAGAATTTAACATGTGCTAACCCATATCAGATCATTCTTAAACGTCTAAATCACACCTACAGCATTAGTTCATCTTTCCCCCGCTAGGGATAGTAAAACATGTCTCCCTTGAATCAGCTGCATCGCATTATCTCAACCTTTTCCAAAATAGGTAACTGAGCTTATCTCATACGATTCAAAGGAAAAACACTTCATTATCCCTAGCGGAGGAAACATGAACTAATGCTGCAGGTGTGGTTTAGACACTCGTTTCTTAATCCCAATCCGTGAAAGTAAGACTTTTTGTTCTCTTCAAATACGTATTTCTTCTTCAAGAGAGAAAACCAAGTAAAATATGAAGGAAAGGAATTTATTTTTCCCGAAATAATAATTACCGAATCGTACACAAAGAATTCGTTGTCCCATGAAACATCGAATTGAGATCTCTCTCCCTTTAATATCATTCAACTCTCAAAAAGCTAGGGAATAAATGAGTCTCAATCCAACTTTTCAATGATCCAGTATCAGTTAGAAAAAATGATACAGCTCACAGGTGGTAATTTTCTGTCGTAATCCAACCAGTGATACCAACTTAGTAATACTCAAAAGAAGAATACAAAACTCAGAAAATGAACGTTAACGGAACTTTGGACTATTTTTCTAATTCTAAACGAACAGCATTTTTTAAAGTGTCAGTATAAGACGTACAACATTAATTAAACCAAATAATACTGTCCGTTGCCGGTAGTTTGGCTTGAGCTGTAGTGTGATTTGGTCTTCCCAGTACTTTTCCCCTCATGAGGAGGATTGGTTCTCGCAGAAAAGTACTGATATGAATATCAGAACACAAATATATGGTAACTACTAATACGGAGAAGGGTTTCAAGAAATTGAGTCCATTGAGTGCAAACAAAAAGCTCCACTAATCTTTTTTTTTTGTTGAAAATTTGTATTTGTTGTGTTGGTTTGTATTTTTATTTCTTCTTCAAAGAATTGTTGCTCATTATCAGTGTTCTCGGAAAAACATAGTCAACATTTCCTTTTAAGATCACTCAATTTTCAGTGGAAAATTGCGGGGTCACGTTGGAATCAGATAAAATTTGATAGCCAGAGAGCAGGAAAACTGACATGAAAAACTTCAAAGTCATCTCTTGAATAATTTATACTTTTCGAGTTGTAGTAGTCTTTCCCCCAACCAGTGACATTCTGTAACTTTCTCGAAGCCATTTAGTGTAGGACCGTTGTCTCAGTCGGTCGCCATTCGTTCCTCGTCCCGGATTAGTATTTCTCTCATGAACCAGCGCTCAAAGTTTAAAAGTTGACATTTTCAAGAATTTTTGGGATTTTCTAGTGCATCTACCGATGTAATTTAAAAACTAAAAGATTGCCGCTGGAATCATCAAAATCGAACTCAGTCGGAAATAGATTCAGAACTCGGGGATCTCAGTCGGTCACCGTTCGTTCCTCGTCCCGGGTTAGTATATCTCTCAAGAACCGGCCTTCAACGTTTAAAAATTGTACCTAGTTATGAAATTTTCAAGGATTTTCGAATTGTATTAGTGCATCTACCTTGGGAATTGAAAAACTAAAATAATGGAATCGTCAAAATCGAACAATAGTTGCTGGAAAAGTAAGAATTCAGTTAGTGCATACACGGTATTTCCCACAATTATAGTTCGATTTTGATGATTCCATTCTTTTAGTTGTTCAATTCCCAAGGTAGATGCACTAATAAATTCCGAAAATCCTTGTAAATCCCAAAATTATGAACAACTTTTAAAATTTGAGCGCCGGTTCTTGAGATAAATTGGAATTCATTCATTCATTCATTTCGTTCCTAGTTCGTTCCCGGAACGAAGGACGAATGGCGAATGACTGAAACCCCCTTAAGCATTTTGTTGCCCTGTTCAAATATCTAATATACAGGGTGGTTACGAAAGGATGGATCACCCTTTCTATATCCATTATTGGGAAAAAAACTCAGGAGAGAAAAAATGGAGAGAAAGAAAAAAATATAGAGGTAGAGTTCGGAAAAACTCCAAGCGGTAGAACTCCTCAATATTTTTACGAGAGAGACGATAATATTGTATGAATATTTTTTATCCCCTCAATAATAAATTATTGGAAAGAGTGGAAAGTCATATGAATCTCGACCAGAGAGATCTCTCTGATTCAATATTCTGATTGACAACAGGCGTTGGGAAAGAGAAAATGTTGACTTCGGAGTTATTGTCTTAGGTACCTATGTTAGAAGACAGTTGAAACCTTGTTCCTAGTAAAATTTTAGTAAAATCGACGAGTGAGTACTCTGTCAAGTGGGGGTAGCACATAGCTTCCTCGTCATCCGTAACATTATTGGGTCGGCGATAAACTTTCGAGTACCCTACCAAATACGAAGGAAATCGACTAGTTATGTGATGAGAGAGTAGTCTTACAAGCGGGTGTAGCACACAGTTTCATCATCTTCCATGACATGATTGGTTAGGTGATCTGATTGGAGGATGTCAAAACGGCCAAGTACCCTATTATATACGAGGATAATCGATCAATGGTGATGAGAAAGTACCCCACTGACAACGGTGTATCACATAGATCAATGCAAGCTCACATGACAGATAGTTTCATCTTTAACATGATTAGGATGGGATTCGTCAGAATTATAAAGGAGTTCATCAAAAATGAGTGAAATCGAACATACAGGTAACATGAGAGTAATCTGCTTAGTGAGTGTGGCACATGGCTAATTCGTCATCCATGAACTCTGATTGAAAATTTTCATGAATATTGCAGTATGCTTCCCTAGTATGGGAGAAATTCATATAGAGTCACTGTAGGGATTAGTACGAAAGCTGGTCTGCAGTACGGAAGGTGATCTGCAGTACGGAAGCTGATCTGCAGTGCGGAAGCTGATCCAAACTGCAGGACATGAGCCCAGTTAGGGACCCTAACTTAGGGTAACCGATCCACAGTACAGGAACTTATCCAAAGTAAAGAAACTGATCCAGCTTGCGGAAATTGATTCACATTAAAAAAAACTGATCAACAGCTAAAAAACTGGACCACATTACCAAAACTAATCTATATTTTGGAAACTAGTCGAAAACTGCGAAGGAACCCATTTTAACAAAATACTAACGACAACTAAAAAGTGCCAAATGTGACATTTCAAGTGGGGGATGGAAGTGGGGGATAGGAACGGATATAATGTAGAATAAAGTTCGATGTAGTGGTAGACGCTGCCGGGATAAACTGGTGCCTTTAAAAATAAAACTTGTCTGCAGAGAACACGGCTTTGCCATTCTTACCACCAACCAACTTAAAGAAAAACATCGATCGCATTTCGGTCAGCTGAAATTTGAACGGAGATTCAGCCTCTTTTGCGATTCACACTCGTGTTTCTGATATATCGTAAGTCCAACCCTTAAATTCTCGTAGGGAACGAATGATTTGTCCTACAGGGCTTCGCGTGGTCTCAAAAATTCTACAAATTCTATATTACGGAAAAACATCACCTTTATAGTTAATGGGTTCCTAGCATAAGGACTTTGATGCTGGTTTGAATTATATAAAGTATATGCCTTTTTTAAAGTATTCACTGTGAATCGCAAAAACACGATTTCTCGTTTACTATAGCTAAATCTAGAACACATACAGACATGAATATCTACACTGGACTACCTCGGTAGTCGGTAAGAACGATATTAATAAATCATGACCGGGGAAAGCTATCTAACTCCTGAGCTAAAAGTACCGTCAACTTCTCGCTGAGACACGGATTTTCGGGGAGAGAGCATCTTGAGCGTTAGCTATAAAATTTTCGTAAATTATTCTGTAGACTCTTGACGTCGTCTAGAAGGGCAATTCAAGTTGCTCGGCCTTTATTCATCTATTCACGAATAAAAGTTGTCGCAGTTGGTTTGGTTTGTTGATGCGGATAAGACCAACTTTTCCCTCGCCCCTTCGTCTTGCACAGTAGACTAGAAAGAGGGAGACGAGCACCTCGGAAGCAAGTCGTAAGCCGTGGGGCTTCCGCGGGCTCATAACGGAAAAGATGACTTTACCTTGTACTTGATTGCTTCACCTCCACTTCACCTCCGTTCAAACATTTTTCCTCTGGAAAGAGAGAAGAGTTACGACCGAGTCTTTCCATTACAGCCGCACTTATTAAAGCCTATAAGTAACGCGGAGTAATATATGTTCGCGATAGAATTTAAACTGCTCAACGAGGTGGGCTCCCTGCCGTGAAATTATAGCCGCTATGCAGCTGTGTTACTGAGGGAAAGACTTCCTGCTATCCCTACGGACACGACTAGCAATTACTAGAGAAATGAAAAGAAGGGAAACGCCGCCTCCTCTGCTGAGGAAACTTGGTAAGAAAAATATTCATCGCAGCTGGAAAAGAGTTGAAACCCGAAATTCATCGGTAATGCAAAATTATAATTTGTGTGAGACAGTTGAGTTTCCAGAACAATGTTACAGCTGGAGGATTCCAAAGAATAGCAAGCATTTACTTATGTAGATGAGGAGGGGGATATCAAAAATATTTCGCAGATTCCAGCTCAGAAAAATATAATCCGTGGAGTTCTGATAATTTGATATTTTTAAACATTGATGAAACAATTCATCAACTTAGATCCAGTTATAAAGGCTGAATGAGAAGTCATAATTAGTACCGGAATTCTGGAAATTCAGCTTGGGGTATGACGATCCATTATTGACTAACCAAATCATCCAAAAACCAGAACTAGAATGTCACTCAGTTTCGTGTATCGCGGAACGACAATTTAAAAAAAAAATTCTCTTCAGATTATGGAGTTGGATCAAACTGGTCTACAAATACGAGTAACTGATAAACTCAATCTCACACGGCTGACATTGGTGGGGTTTAGGTAAAGTACCCCGTTTTCTTCTAGGCTGTTTTAGAATTTCAAACTGGAATTTCTCTTCATAGGCAGGTTTCAGTCATATGGGAAACTTAGCATGTCCGCTCAATTAGCTCGCCAGTGCGAGTGGGTTGAGTAGGTCACAGACTTGCTCGTCAAGGTGGCTGAAAATTTTATCGAAATCGGACAATAACTTCGTATAGTTATGCCGGTTACAAGGATTTCATGACAGACACACAGACAGACAGACACGGAACCAAAATTGTTCAGGAAGGTCTGAAACGTAAAACGTGACTGGAAATTTCGATTTTGGAGAACTTTTTTTGTTCAACCTTGAAAAGTGAAAACAAAGCTTCCGCTACCTTTGTAGACTCTTATCTTGGATTCTTATCATTACCGAGTTGTAATATTCATAAACAGACCCAGCCGCTAAAAGGAAATGAATCGGAGAAAAAGGCTAGGAGTGTTGTTTTTTAAAATTTCGGGTAAGTGATAATTTAAATCGATGGAAAGGAAAATTGTTTTAAGTTGATTTATTTATTTGGTTTTAAAATAAATAAACAATTTTGATTTGAGAAAAAAAACGCTGCAACTTATTACACAATGGTTTATTATTTTTCTATATAGATCACTCGTCTACAAAATCACCAACCATCCAATATGAAGGAAAAAAAATAATAAAAAATAAAAAACAAAAATAAAAAAAATAATAAAAAAATTCGAAAAAATAAAAATAAAAATTACCAACCATCGATCGCAGTTCGGTCAGCTCTAATTTGAACGGATATTAGGCCTCTTTTGCGATTCACACTAGTGTTTTGATTTATATTGTTAAGCGGTAACTTCATTAGATTTGTGAACCAACCATGTGCTGATATCCAGCGAGATGAGAACAAGAGTGTGAGAGAAACTTCGTCCGAAAAACTGGTTCTAGTGCTGTATTCAATTTTTACGATTAATAAATCGTTTCATCCAAATCCAGTGTTGTGACAGCATTACAATATATATATATATTTCAATATAAACCCTTAAATTTTCGTAGGGAGCGAACGGTTTGTCCTACAGAGCTCCGCGTGGTCTCAAAAAATTCTAAAAATTCTATAGAATCTTAAATTGAAGGAAAAACAATACCTTTATATCGAAATTTTTTGAGTTAGGGCGTTTTCAAAATTTCAAAATTGATTTTGGAACCCTTAGAAGTGACCTACATGAACCAAAAGCTTCGGGGCACAACTAGACCCCAAATGGAGCCTACATACCAAATTTCATCAAAATCGGTCAATGCTAAGTGGCAAAAGTGCCGCGTACGGCGGACGGCGTACGGCGTACGGCGGACGGACGGCCAAATTTTTATTCGATTTTTGGATTCTACGTACCTTGAAACGTAAACCATCAAATTTTGAGGAGGTGTTAAAATTTTTTTTTCTTGGTCGATTCCAAAGGTTCATTATTGAAAATAATAAACCAAAATCCACATCATATTTATTCCCGTATATAGGGCTTCAGACGAGCCTAACCTAATTAATCATCTCCTCTACTTTCTTTATGGACATATCCGTCAAAGGTGAAATCGATGGAAAGGAAAATTGTTTTAAGTTAATTTATTTATTTGGTTTCAAAGGTACATAAACGATTTTGATTTGAGAAAAAAAAAATCCACATTATAGTTATTCCTGTGTATACGGCTTTAGACGAGCCTAACTTACTTAATCATCTCCTCTACTTTCTTTATGGACCTACCTATTTATTTAACCTCCGGGCGGGCGCACCATCTGCTCACACCGATGGGAAAAGGGCGGCATTTTGGCCGCCTTCACATAATATAATATTTTCAGCGTAAAAGTGCATGTGTACACCATTAGGGACTTTCACATTAAGGAAACACAAATAAGGTACAGAATTAGGTTAAAAAAATTTTTTTATTTAAAATAATTTCAACTAGATGGGAATAAATAAAAACGTAAGTAAGTAAGTATTTGAAAATATGACCAAATCATACTAAAAAAGGTACATTCAGTCTTTCTTCCAGTAACACAGCATAAACTTTCATAATGCAATATCAAAACAATATTGGTGATATAAAGAGAGTACATAGTGTACTTGAGCACCCACCTACCCATGTTTACTTAGATCCAACATCGACGTCGTCAATACGTCGTCGTTCACACTGATTTACGAGCGTCGCGAATTTGACATAGCTTCTGCCTGCTATCTGGTGTCTTATGTTGTAATTAGAGAATACCTGTGCGTTCCGTTGCACTTTGAATTGCTTTTATCTATGCAAGATCATTTTTAGTGAAAAGGCGGCCAAATTGCCGCCCAAGTGCCCACCCGACGGTTAAGATTGAGTGACCCTATTTCTTATGATCGGCATTTCATTTTCAAGTCGCCTGTCGCGATCCAAGAACAACGATGTCTCAGGAAGAGAAGGGGGGGGGGGAGCCTAACTCTAAATCCAAGTTGTCTTTTGGGTACCGAAATAGATCTATATTTGAATTTTATAAATTATGAAGACCTGCTTTTATTATTAGTTATACCCAAAAATGCTATAGCCGAAAGGGTATATGAGATTGCGGAGGCGAGTAAAGCATGAAGTGTACTCTTAACCCTGGAATTGGATCGCTGTGAATTTCACACCGTGCGCACCTGAGAGGAGGGGTGTCCTCCTACCTTGGCTATCCAACACATGTCCTCTCAATGTGACCAGAACCTCAGCTTGTTCTTGTTTGAGGGAGCTCGTCCGGAGGTAAGTTAACGAAAAGTGAATTTCACACCGATTCAAATGCGGTAGGTAGAACGGTGTAATCTTCACACACGGGATACCATTGCACCCTCCTAGCAACGTGGGAAATATACAGGCCGTTTTCATTGAGACCTCTGTTGATGGTCTGAATGTTACACACCTTTTCCATTGAACTCTATCTTTCTTTCATATATGTATGTATTATTCAGTTGTTCGAAATGGATCGACGCTCAAAAAAGTCCATTCTTGAAGCATGAATCAAATTTTCAATGAAATCTTTCAGTTGAAGGTATTGTAAGCTTTGGCCCCACGCTTTGATGGCAGTGGTAATTAGTGCCACCGAAAGTGATATGGGGCGTTTGGGGGTCATGTTTGATGACTGAGCCACCAACCGCAAACACCAAACGTCGCACGATTTCAATGGGGAGGTGTTTAAAAGGGGAACTATACAAATATCGAAACACTGTGAATGAATTAGGGAAGCGAATGATAACTACCTGTGGTGATTCTGCTTGGCGACTTCGGGAAGCTCGTGGCGACAAAGTGCTGTAAGAATAAAAGCCTGCGGGGCGAAATGGTAAACGGTACACGAGTGTGTCCGGGCCTGAGGGGCTTAACTAGGGACGTGTTGTGAAAACCTTGAGGTGTGGCGATGCAATTGCCTCTATTATTATGTCTGAAACCAGGTATACTCAAGAGAATACTACAGAAATACAACTATAGGCACATTTTATTATGATAATAGGAACAAGAAACACACCAAATGTGTGGCAATTTAGCTGAGGGCTTATGGCGATTTTCAGTATGGTTCAAATACAACAGGTACATTTTCCAATGTGTCTTTACAAATCAGTAATCCAATCGTGATTCAAGTTCATTAAAACGGTCATAGCTCCCTCATTCCCGAAGTAATCTCAAAACTGAAGAAACCGTTGGAAATATCGTAAAATTTCCTATCTCCCTTATACCAAATACAATTTATTCAGTTGAATTTCACGGGGAATGAAGCAACCTAAAAAATGAACTTGGTAACTTTTCGAAAACTTTTCGTTTTTCAACGTCCATGATTCCCAAATAATTCAAGATAATTAACTATTACCGGTAAGCCTAAAAAGTGCGCCAAAATCCTAGCTTTTTTTATCTTTAAAGTGGGGCTTTTTACAGAGATTTATGTTTGAACGCCAAAAGACGTGAACTTTTTCAACAACAGCTGATTTTTAGCAGTTGAAACCTCGAGAGCGAAGGAAAACTATACTCACCAAAGTGACAATTTTTGAAATTTTAGAATTAGTTTTATACAGTTTGTATCAACATAGCTCCGTTTCGTTTCACTCCTCAAGCTTCAGTTTAATTCCCGAGTTTTGACCTTTCTTGGTTTAGAAATGGCTTGATTCAGGGGTGTAAGGATCGTATTTGGAACAGTTGTTGATCGTGGGGAAAGCAGTGCTTAGCAATTGTAAACGTATCTATGAAGTAAGTAATTATTTCAGAATTGATAATTTTTATAATCTCAGTTTTGGAGTTGAGTGACTCACCGAAACTTGTGTTCGTGTTATTTAGTTTTCTAAGGTAGTTGGTTCAGCCCTACAGATCAATAACATGAAAATACTGAAAAGCCAAAGGTTTTGATTCTTTGTCAAACATTTGGAATAGCAATTCAATGATCGAGTGTGATTTACATGCGACGTCAACGGCTAACGCGGTGGAGATCCGGGGCTCAAGGCCCTTTATCCTAACTATTACCCAGTGAGTTTAGCTGCCTGATTGAAATTCATAGGGACTTCATGTATAGGAATGTAATTCAATCTAGCACACTGCATATTTAAAGCTCTCTCCTTTACCAACCCAATTGCTCGAATTTGCATGGACTGCGGACTATTATCTCAGGTTCTATAGGTGACTTCACTCAAAGCGTGAATTAATAGCTCGAATCTTCTAAGACCCCGCAAGATTATTCGAAGAAAGATAAACCAATCAAGAAATTAAAAATTTACATACACAAAAACCGGTAATAAAAGATATAATAAAGATATTTAAAATCCTACAGTAAGACCCTCATTTCAATATTGATGAATAGATCATTTATTTGTTTGAGAATATATCTGTAGGCTCTAATTCAAGAAAGTTCAACATGGTATTTGCTATAATAGAACATGAAGTAGAGTGGGAATTATTCTGATGGAATACCCCACTCGTAGTTCTACCCAATGATTTAAATATCATTTAAAGTTATTAATCAACTCAAACATCTAGAAGTGAATTGGGTTTGGTTCAATAACAAATCGTAGTGCGGTTTATAAGGATTGTTTCTTTAACCCTCTATAATAGGTCCAAAATTAAATTAAATGGATTTCGGGTACCAAGGGAAACCGAAAAATATTTAATATAGTGGATAGATCTTTTACCAGGAGAAAGGCGGGAAAGTTACTGAAAGTAGCCCGTTCCATCTTCCTCACCGAAGAAATGCTCGCAGAAATGCTACGGACATTTGTTATACAGGCCAGCGTGAGTTAAATTGAATTAAACCTGAAGTTGGTAAATGCATTGACACGTATTGAAAACCTTCAGGTTTGATCTTTAGAGGTCTTTTTGATACCATGGGATTCTTATTTCAGAAAACTGCCAAAACGTTTCGTAAAAAAATAACCAGGTTGATGTATAATTTTATACGCGTAAAAATTCCAGCCTGTGAGATACACCTACTACAGCTCAACGGCATAATATGCCATTGAAACATATTATGTTTTATAGGTACCAACACAAAAACGCTGCAAATTATTACACAACGGTTTATTATTTTTATATAGATCACTCGTCTACAAAATCACCAACCATCCAATATGAAGAGAAAAATAAAAAAATTAAAATAAAATCAAAAAATGAAAAAATCCAAAAAAATCGAAAAAATCAAAAAAAAAAAATCAAAATCACCAACCATCGATTGCATTTTGGTCAGCTCTAATTTGAACGGAGATTAGGCCTCTTTTGCGATTCACACTCGTGTTTTGATTTATATATATATATATTTCAATATAAACCCTTAAATTTTCGTAGGGAGTGAACGGTTTGTCCTACAGAGCTCCGCGTGGTCTCAAAAAATTCTAAAAATTCTATAGAATCTTAATTTGAAGGAAAAACAATACCTTTATATCGAAATTTTTTGAGTTAGGGCGTTTTCAAAATTTCAAAATTGATTTTGGAACCCTTAGGAGTGACCTACATCAACCAAAAGCTTCGGGGCACAACTAGACCCCAAATGGAGCCTACATACCAAATTTCATCAAAATCGGTCAATGCTAAGTGGCAAAAGTGCCGCGTACGGCGTACGGCGTACGGCGGACGGACGGCCAAATTTTTATTCGATTTTTGGATTCTACGTACCTTGAAACGTAAACCATCAAATTTTGAGGGGGTGTTAAAATTTTTTTTTTTCTTGGTCGATTCCAAAGGTTCATTATTGAAAATAATAAACCAAAAGGTGCACTTTCCAATCACCCACGCAATCATTACTAGAGAATTCTGCACATATACTTGAATCACGGTGAAACGAAGAACGCTGCAAATTATTACACAAAGGTTTATTACTTTGCTTCCGAGTCAACCAAGGTAGCGGAAGCTTTATTTTCACTTTTAAAGGTTGAAAAAAATTCTCCAAAATCAAAATTTCCACTGGCGTTTTTCGTTTTTGGCCTTCCTGAACAATTTAGGTTCCATGTCTGTCTATCTGTGTGTCCGTGTGTTTGTCATGAATTCCTTGCCACAGCCATATCTTCTACATTTCTCATCCAATCCCGATAAAATTTTCAAGGACCTAGGTATGCTAGTTGGCGTATCGATAGTCCCCTATGAAAATCATCAACCCCGGACTGATAGTAGCCAGTGCGCATGTGCAAACTTTTATTTCGATTCTAAAAATTCAATACTATTTTAAATTGATAAGAAAAACTACCGTTTTATCAACATTTTTTGATGTAGGGTGTTTGCAAAATTTTAACCCTTATTTATCAACCCTTGGATGAGACTGACATCAACATAACTGAACCCCAAATGGAACCCATATACCAAATTTCATCAAAATCGGTCAGTGGGAACTAAGTAAAGAGTTGCCTACGGTGAATGGCGAAAGGACGGCAAAATTTTTATTCGATTTTCGGATTCTACGTAACTTGAAAGGTGAAACAGCAAATTTTTAGAGTGGGGGGGGGGGAATTCGTTTTTTCTTGGTCGATTCCAAAGGTTCATTATTGAAAATAATACACCAAAATGCAGGTCGTTAACTGACACAAAAGTTTCGTGACAGTCTAATATTGGAGGCATTCTTCGCAAAAAACCCTGCAAGTCTGATGACCCAAGAATCCTAAGTTGAAAACGTCGACCAAGTGGGTTTGACACTTAACTACCCGGTTTCCGTGATACGAGCGTACAGGTGTTTTGTTGCAGGGGTATCATCCGAACTTACATCCTACAAAAAAGGTGGGAATGAAGTTATGCTTCTAGAAATGAATTCACGGTTGCCCATGTACAGTGTCCACAAATCCGTGAGAAATGATCGAAACTTCATTCCTAAACTACCACCCAAGTTCGAGAGTTATCGGCGATATATCGGCAGACTGACAGAATCACTCATAGAGAGACACTGAATCACAATTCAGCCAAGAAGGCCAAAAACTTAAAACGCAACAGAAAATCTTGGGAGTAAATTATTTATGCCTACCAGAAGTGAAATAAATACTTCCACTATCTACGTAAACATGGAAGGAAAAAATCATCTACCTACCACGGTTATTAGATTCCTTCACACACCAAATATGTGCGAGCTCAGTCGAAGGGAACAATACCTAATTAATATGAGGGAGAGGATGGACGCTGATTTGAGGAAACTCAGTTCCGCATGAGTTCTGACAGATTTCCCCCGGGAGCCGACGGGTGTTCAGTCGATTTAAATTGGAGCCCTTGGTTTAACATATATACTCGTAGATCATGGTCATCAGAGAAGATACTGTCAAGCAGCTCTCGGATGCTATTGCAATGCATGAAACTTACTTCGGATTGTATTCCTAATTTACGCGGAATGTTCCTCAGGGCCGATGGCTTTTTTCTCTATCGTCATTCTATATTCTTCTTTCGACGGAATCTGTGAAACCATTTGAGATTATAGTTCCCCATATTATACAGGGTGTCCGAGAAAGATACGGCCAAACTTCAGGGGTCGATTCTACAAGGTATTTTCAACAAAAAAATGTCTCCTAGCAATTTTCTTATAACCACTTTTTTTTCAAAGTTTTTTTTCAATTTGAAGATTATTTTTCGTTTGTTGAAACTTTTCTCTTAATTAAAATGATTATAGCTCCCACATCTTACGTTCAAATTCAAATCTGATTACACCGTCGAAAAGAGCAATAAATTTCGCGTCATATGAGCTACAACGCACGTCTTTAACCTTACATCTAATTAGAGTTTTTCTAGTCCAAACTTGAAAGTTTGCAAGTTTGTGTTTTTTGGCGAAATTCTCAAGAGGTTTTCACCTATTTCCTGCAGAGGAGATTCGATGCGGTTTTCTGCAAAACATCCTCAAAATCTCAGGTTTCCAACGGTTTATTAAAAAAATATTCTGCAGTCGAATTTAGGGAAGAAATATGTGTTTGAACGCGAAAAAAACGTGGATTTGTTCCAACGAAATCGACATTTGACGGGAGGTTTCAGGGTTGGAGACCATCTACAACCTAATCCGCGTAATCCCTGAAAATTTCATCGAAATCGGGTAGAAAATGTGGAAGTTATGGCCGTTACAAGGAAATTCACGTTTGGGCATGCGCAGTGGCTACAATCAGTCCGGGGATGATGATTTTCATAGGGGACCGTCTACACACCAATCCGCATAATCCCGGAAAATTTCACGTTTGCGTATGAGCAGCAGCTACTATCAGTCCGTGGGTGATGATTGTCATAGGGGACCATTTACACGTCAACCCGCACAATCCCAGCACAGTACTGATTGCTAAGGACGCAATACTGAGTACAACTCGAAGAAGCGAACAACGATCGCATTTGGCCAGCTAAAATTTGAACGGAGATTAGGCCTCTCTTGCGATTCGACGTATTTCTGATTTTTCGTATATTCAACCCTCAAGTTCTCGTAGGGCGCGATCGGTTTGTCCTACAGAGCTCCGGGTGGTCTAAAAAAAATCTAAAAATTCAATACTAAATTGGTGGAAAAAATATATCTCTATTTCGAGAGTATTCGAGCTAGGGCACTATTGAAAATGTCAACACTTAATTTTCACCCCTTAGAAGTGACTGACCTCAACCAAAAGTTTCGGGGCACAATTAGACCCCAAAAGGAGCCCACGTACCAAGTTTCATCAAAATCGGCCCATGGGAATCACGGTCTCGCTTACGGCGGACGGCGTACGGCGGAGCGACGGACAATTTTTTTATTCGATTTTCGGATTCTACGGTACTTTAAATTTTGATGGGGGGGGGGGGGTACAAATTTTTTTTGGTCGATTCATTATTGAAAATAATAAATCAAAAGAAACGCAAATTACGCTCTACGCTCTACGAAATGGCACCAAAAATTAATAAAAATATCGCTAATAGCTAGTTTATCCAATCCATAAACTATTTGTATTGAGATGAACCTAACTTATAACTAAGAAGAGCACTCCCACAACTCGAAAAAGTTCAAGTTTTTGAAAGGGAAGTAGTTAAAATTAGAAATTCATAGGAGACCATTTACTCTTCAACCCGCACAATCCCTGGAAATTTATAATACTATCATACTTCGGTACACTCGGAAGCAACAGTGTTGTTAATGATCAAAATATGAAATGTAGTTATGCATCGTAGTTCTTCCGAGCTACTTGTACAATAAATTAGCGTTTATTATTAATATAACTAGAGACCCCATGCGTTAACCATTGGCACTAGCCTTGTAACGATGCTATTCCCATGTTGAGCTCGTCGAAATCTATCGGCCTATTTTTTGGTTTATTATTTTCAATAATGAATCTTTGGAATCGACCAAGAAAAAACATTTTTTAACCCCCCTCCTCCCTCAAAATTTTTTGGTTTACTTTTCAAGGTACGTATAATCCAAAAGTCGAATAAAAATTTGGCCGTCCGTCCGCCGTAAGCGGCACTTTCCTCACTCAGCATTGACCGATTTTGATGAAATTTGGTATGTAGGCTCCATCTAGGGTCTAGTTGTGCCCCGAAGCTTTTGTTTGATGTAGGTTGAAATTTTGAAAACGCCCCAACTCGGAAATTTTGTTATACAGGTATTGAGTTTTCAGCAATTTAAGATAATATAGAATTTGTAGAATTTTTAGAGACAACGCGGAGCACTATGGGACAAACTTTTCGATCCCTACGAGAATTTAAGGGATGGACGAACGATAAATCAGAAACACGGGTACGAATCGCAAAAGAGGCATAATCTCCGTTAAAATTTTAGCTGACCGAAATTCGATCGATGTTTTTCTTCAGGTTGGTTGGTGTTAACAATGGAAAAGCCATGTTCTTTGCTGACAAGTGATCTATATACAGGGGTTACGATGGCGGGAAAGCCATGTGTCACACCACTTAGCAGACTTTTTGTTTACTTCGCTAAAACTAGGAGATAATTTTGGATTGTTTCGATGATCCTAATATATTGTGATTCTAAAATCGGGTTACGAATACGAGGAAGGTTACTGCCACACATATTTGACGGACTTTTTTCTTGGATCAAAGGTTATATAAGAACTGCAATCTACCCAGAGGACGACTGCCTCGTACGGGTTGGGGCCTGAGTCTCGTCTACCACTCTTGGAGGATTTTCGAGTGATGAGTGGGGACATAGAAGGATGGAAGGGTCGTATAATCAGGAGGTCCATTGTTCAATAATGAATGAAAGCAGCAAGCAGGCCTGGAATGCCGACCCCCTTTCCCCCACCGCAGGACTTAACAGAGACGAGGGTGGCAACGGAAGCAGTGGAGAAGGAAAAAGGAATTGGTTGCCGAATAAACTTTACCCTCTGGATTCCCATCAGATAAGCCACTGCCTCAATTTTATCAGTCCTACCAAGTAACGGTTCCCGAACTCGGACTCTCTCTATTGTCAGAACGAAGGAGTTCTTCGGAATTACTTGGAACAAAATCTTCAGCCATTTCGTTCTTCTTCGGCTTCTTCTCCTGAGCACTTATCTTTGCTTTTTCTTCTAATTCTCACCTTCCTGGTTCTCGAACGCACTTGAAGCCGAATTGATGTTTCTGAGAAATAACTTCATTTTCAGGTGTCCGCGTGGAGTTACTTGGCTGACATTGCATCCGCCTACCAAATGTAGCAAAATCACAGTATACAGTTTTCGTTATTGGAGGATGACAACTACGAAAAATTCCTTCAACATCAAAATGTCCGCTCCCATTTCACTTACCAGACAAATGAAAACAAATTCGGTTTCATTTCTGTCTATCCTTAAAAAATCACATTTCTTGATCCCAGTAATTCATATCGGCTGACCTAATCTTCAATCAGAATAAATAGTAAAAACATAGACATTCGCCTTGACCATTAAGCCACGAGAATACAGAACATCATTCAACGGAAGGTATTATCAGTATTATCACAATACAGATATTTGGACCCCTCCTCTCACAATAAGGTACCACCATAATATTTTCAGCGACATGTAAGCCTTGAATTTGAACAGCCTTTCTTAAATTCACGATCTACAACACTCAACATGCAAATTCTAGTTCCCTCCCCCTAATGGTGCCAACCTGGGACCAGAGCGTTAACACGTCGGAATTTAACTTGATGGTTTTGGTAGGTAGTCCATAGATCCAAATTCAAGGTCCAACTTCCATCAGAATTTGAAAAACAGATTACAACAACTCGTTTCTTACTCCAGGTGGAATTTTATATTAGTTATCCCAGTATTATATTACTTACAGAGATTGGACCGTGATAAGTAAAGAACCATGAATTTTGAATTAAAAACGCTGAAAATTATTACACAACGGTTTATTATTGTTCTATACAGGGTGTTTCACGAAGAGGTTACACCCCCCTTCGTTTCCGCAAAATACAGCGTACAAAATTGGGACTTACGCTATTCTTCATGATTTTTTGTGAGGAATTCAGGAAAAATACTTGCGCAATTGACACTAACTTAATTTTTTCGAGTGGAACACCCCCTTTTTTATTACAGATTCGGATTCTACGTCAAATTTCATGAAATATTTATAACCGAACCAATTCTTTTTATTGCGTGCAACCTGGCTTTTTGAACGTTCCAAGTTGCGCAACTCCACAATTGCACAAAAATTAGATTTTGGTGAACCCTAAGTGTGGCACATGTTTTTCCATAACTTTTTTACGCTGGATCACATAGTGTCGTTCGTTTTTCAATTTGACTGGAATTTTCCTAAATGGCGGACGAAAATTTGGGTGTTTTTAGTGAAAAAATCGCTCTTTTTAAATCGTTATGAGTTTTTAGGCAATTTTATTCAGTTCAGGCATGATCGTGCTGCCAGTTTTTATTTTTAACTACACCGTAGACGGCCCCAAGCCCGTGGTTCAAACGGAGGGGAGAAAATAAAAAATAAACATGTTTCAGACCACAAAACTGACATTTTCATGAAAGAAATATCAATTTTTCCTCTTGAAATCTTGGTCTTCCTCAAAACGGATGACACCCTGTGATTCAGCGTCAAAGAGTGATGAAAAAACATATGCCACACTTCGAGTTCTCCAAAATCGAATTTTTGTACTATTGTTGGAGCCTGGTTTCGCGCAATAAAAAGAATTGGTTGGTGGTGTTCCATTTGGAAAAATGAAGTTAGTGTCAATTGCGCAAGTATTTTACGCGAAAGTGTTTTTCCTGAATTCCTCACAAAAAATCATGAAGAATAGCGTTGGTCCCAATTTTGCTTCCGAGTCTACCAAGGTAGCGAAAACTTTGTTATCACTTTTCAAGGATGAAAAAAAAAAGTTCTCCAAAATTCAAATTTTCACTCGCGTTTTGCGTTTTAGACCTTTCTGAACAATTTTGGTTCCGTGTCTGTCTGTCTGTGTGTCTGTCATGAAATCTTTGTAACGGGCATAACTATACGAAGTTATTGTCTGATTTCTAAGAAATCTTCAGGGATTGTGCGGGTTGGTTTGTAGACAGTCCCCTATGAGAATCATCATCTCTGGTCTGATAGAAGTGACTGCGCATGCGCAAACGTGAATTCCTCGTAACGGCCACAACTTCAACATTTTTCATCCGATTTCAATGAAATTTTCAGGGATGTTACAGATTAGTATTTAAATGGTCTCCTATGAAAATCATTACCTTCGGACTGATAGTAGCCACTGCGAATGCGCAAACGCGAATTTCCTTGTAACGGCCATAACTTTTACAATTCCCATCCGATTCCAATAAAATTCTCAGGGATGTTACAGATTAGTGTTTAGATTGTCCCCTATGAAAATCACCACCTTCGGACTGATAGGTTTTTGCTACTATTGCATCAGATCATCCATACAATCGTGTTATGGACACGAGGAAGCTATTTGCCCCACCCACTTGGCAGACGTTTTTACGCTGTATTTTGCAGAAAAGAAGGGGGGTGTAACCTTTTCGAGAAACACCATGTATAATTGATACTATTTACTGGACATGCTATTTACTACTACTACTTACTAAGCATACTATTTACTGAACTTCATGGTTCATTTGTGTGGAGTTATAGATAAAGGTAGAATGTGGAATATTGGATGGTGTGTTATGCAGGAGGATGGTCTGTTATGTTATGTTTTTTTCCTTTGTCGTGATAAAGGAAAAAAAACATATTTTATTATCATTCAATTATGACATGACAAAATAATAGGAAGTGATGAGTTGAGGTTACAATGAATTGTTGTTGGTAAATATATTAAATTGTCGAAACATAATAAATGATTATTATTATAATTGATATTACATACCGAATGTATCAGTACTATCAACATTATCAGTCCGAAGACAATGATTTTCATAAAAGACCATTTTAATCCCAATCTACACAATCCCTGAAAATTTCGTCGATTTCGTGTGAAAAATGTGAGGTTATGGCTGCTACAAGGTTTATACGTTCGCGTATGCGCAGAGACTTTTATTGCTCCGGGGAAAATGACTTTCATCAAATATTTTCTCGCACATTCCCTGGAAATTTAATCGGAATTGGACAATAACTTTGTATAGTTTTGTCTCTTAGAAGGATTTTATGACGGACGGACACATAGACACATCGACTGATAGACACGAAACCAAAAATGTTCAGGAAGGTCTAACACCCAAATCGCGAGTTGAATTTTCGTTTTGATGAACCTTTTTTTGTAGCGAGGAATATTTGAATTCACCCGCCAGTCGTGCGAATCGTGGTTTCGGTGACAGCTGTCCGTCACTGCTACCAACCTACAACTTGTCCTGCAGTTGAGGCCGAATCGAATAATTAATTTCTCCTCTTTGTGATTATTGGGTTTCTAATTTAGATTATATGAATTTAAACGTATTTTACTTATTCCTGACGACTAGTCACCAACGTGCGGACGTGATTTTCGTCGTCAACAACAAATTTATTATAGTTGAATTGTTGATTGGATTTTCCTAATATGCGTGTTAGGAATGAAAACTACTACTGCCAAATTTTAGACTTTTACACATAAGGAGATTTATGTTATGTTATTACAAGAAGACTTCAACTTCTTTCGAATCAAATTTCATGAAAAGAGATTTGGCTAGTGCGCAAGGCTAATACTGGAATTTTACTGGTGCGTGTATTTGTAATTAATATTATAATAAATTGTTGTTTTACGTTCTATGTTGTTTTTATTTCAAGCCTAGTTTCCTAGTTTGGTTATGATTAATATTTGCTGTATGTACCTAGGGATCCAGGTAGATAAGGGACTCAGGGCAGAAGGCCCTTGGGTCACTGACTCTATCCTTTTCTGGTGAAATTCCTAGGCGGTCGCTGCCACCACCCTGGTCATAAAAGATCAGGGATTACAAACCCTTTTTACCTGCAAGTTACCTTGAGGGAGCTGAAGATAGATCTGTTGAAATAAATACTCAAGTTTAAGAAACACGTAGGGTTTTTATTCAAGAAAATAAGAATATCTTTACCGTGAAGCGGAATATTTACGTTTCACTCTGAAGGAGTTATTGCAATTGACAACATGTAGTACTCTCAATTATCGAAATACTTCACTATACACAATATTGGTATTATTATTATTATTTGTATCAGTCCAACAAAAATACTTGTTATTATGCACTTTGAATAAAAGCTTCAATTACGACTCAGATTTGACTATACTTTAAGTTCACTTAACTTAGACCATTAAGCGTGACTATTTCTTATATTTAACTATAAACTTCAAATATAATACAAGATTTACAATTGTTTATGCTTTTACGATATTTTACGAATTATGTTTGCTTTGCTTTACTTTACTTGTTTACAGGGTATTTTATATTTACGGGGATTGTGCCAGATTTGAGATTAGTAAGCGCTTACTAGGAACTTGGGAGGGAATGGGCTCACCCTTTGCCGAGCTTGGATCGAAGATCTCCGTAGCAGGTTGTAGTCCAGGGCCTCGTTCCTCTTAAGGCCTGTATGTAGGGGGATGCCTGGAAGCGGGGCGTTCTTGTCCCGGTTCGGGGGTCGTACAGCGTACTGGTACGTCCTTGTCGGCTGAATGGAGAAGGCTGCAATGTCCGGGAGATTCGCGCCTTAGCAAAACGAACTCGCGGTACAAAGACTGGCGGGTAGACGGGTAGACTATTTCTTAATGTTCACACCGGAGCACAAGATCACAGTTCTCAGTTCGTACCTGTCTCGTTACACTTTGAGGGGATGAGTTGATGAAGCTAGGTTCGACTACCTCGAGACGCGTGACTTATCAAACTGGGGTGCGGTTGGTGGGGGCACCCCTATTTATATCCTCGGCCATCTTGGTCACGATGGGGAGGAGGCGAGGGTGGCGCTCGAAGTGTGTGAGTGTGCTCGCGGCGGACAGCGGTCTTTGATGATCCCGTTGCTCGTATGGAAGTATGTCATGGAGTTGTGCTTGCGGTATGGATTTATGGTGCCTGAGGGGCGTAGATTGTTCTCGAGTCATTACATCCCCCTCTTCTCCACAGGCCGATGCCCTCATCGGCTACTTATCTTGAGTGACGGAAGGAATCTGGAGCTTGGTACTTGGTGCGACTTTCAGCAGAGCCGTCTCGTACCTCCATCGTCTACATCCGGAGCACTTGGGTGGACGCGTCTCAGTGTGTTCAGGGCGAAGGCATGGCTGTGGGAAGGATGGATGATCTGGCTGGTATTTCTGGCAGGATGCGATTAACCTATTCCAAAAGCTCTTGCAGCTGGCGCATCGAAACTTGATAAATTCCTTGGGAATTTTATCACATACTGGGCAGGGAGTAACGCTAGGCGTGTCTGGCTCCTCGGTGTGCGCAGGTGTGATTGGAGAAAAGGATGGTGAAGGTTCTTCAGTCTCGGTACGCTTGGAAGCTGGTTGCTTTGTCTTCTGGCCCTTCTTTGATTCATCCTCGGAGTCAGATGAGGAGGAAGATGAAGAGGAGGACTTCCGGGCCCGTCTCCTAGGCGTGGAGGTTTGAGTTTCTCCCGCCGCGGATTCCCAGGCATGCTCCATCGAGGCTGTCGACTGGTTGAGGGCGGCACTACTCTGAATTGCGAGCACGCGTTGTTCTAGTCCTCGTAGTTCGCAACGCAGTTCCTCAATGGGGTTGGGCGTCCCAGCCGGGGCGACGTTGGCTGCGCTTGAGCGAACTGCCTTGCTCAGGTTCTCAGACAGCCCTGCGATGCAATTCATTACCTCTTTGCGTTGGTCCGGCATCTCTCCAAAATCCACCAACCAGGCCTGCAGCTGAGCAATACAGGTCACTGTACGTTGTACCCATTCATGACTTCCCACCTCTATCTCGGGGACTGGCTCTAATCGGGGCCGGGGAAACGCCATAATTCTGAAACAAAAACCCAGCCGTCTTACTGGCTACTCTTGATCTCTCCCTCTCTCTTCACTCCACCTCTCCGCCTTTCCGAACGCGACGCGATATTAGGTTGGAATTTCAAAGCCTAAAGTGTTTGGACATCCGTCTCTCCTACAGTTCCTACAGGATGGACCGATCCTCCCAACCGTCCGCTCGACTCCGGATCCAGGGTCTTTGGGGTAAATGAAGGAGTACAATGTAAGTATGGTTTTTATCAATTTGGTTTTCATTTACAAGTTATTATGTTTCATATTACAATTATAATTCAACCCTATGTGTTAATTAAATAATTTTTTTTTTTTTTTTTTTTTTTTTTTTTTTTTTTTTTTTTTTTTTGTTACAGGTCTAAAGCTCAAGTCAACATTCTAGTATGTCATGAATACGAGTCTACATGGTACGTTACACTGAAGTTTCTTTGGGTATAACTTCTATCGTCGACACTCTTCCGGTGTGGAGCTTCTTATAGTCGATGATCCTTCGGGGTCTGAGACCGTAGGAAGATGCACCGGTTCGTTGATGGTTTGTATTGGTTAATGGAGTTCGTACCACGTCCTCACTTCGATACGGTGTCGGTTCCTGCTGCAGGCGCTCGAGATCCGGGGTCACGCAGACGCTCTCGACCAACTCGGGCTCATCCTCGTCCTCCGTGTCCGACCAGACCTCAGGGTTTGGTCGTGGGGTTGCAACGGTTGGTCTCGGTACGGGGGCCTCGCGCCTGTGCGGCTCCTCCCGTGTGATGGCCTCGTCTGGGATTCGCTCGACGAAGGCGGGCTTCAATCTGCTGAGATGGTACCTTGTTGTCTTTCCCATAACATCCTTGACCTCGTAATTGACGTCCGTCAGGCGCCTCGTGATAGTGAGTGGTCCTATCCAGGGACTCCAGAACTTTCGTGTGGCTTCTGTTGGGGCAACCATCTGACGAGCGTAAACTAGCTGTCCCACCTCTAGTTCTCGTATGTGTCTTCGGTTGTTAATAGCTTTCTCGCGGGCGTGCCACGCTCGCTTGATTTGTCCCTCCGCGATCTTTCGGATCTTCTGGAAACAGGGCTCGGAGGATTCCTGGGTCGTCCCGGTCGTACTGATCAGCTCGCTGGTATTCGGGAGCCTTACCTCTCGTCCATACGTTAATTGGAACGGCGAGTAACCGGTACTATGATGAGGTAGGTTCCTATACGCCGCCAAGGCGAACGGCAGTGCTGCCTCCCAGCCTCGTACGTCTTCCTGAAGTTTGGCGACGATGTTTGCTAGAGTTCGGTGGAACCGTTCGCAAACACCGTTGCTTTGTGGATGGTAAGCGGAAGTTTGTATGTGTTTGATGTTCCATTTCGTACATAATTCTTTAATGACGCTGGAGACGAACGCTGCCCCTCTATCTGACACGAGCACCTCCGGCGCTCCATGTGTGGGAAGGTATCGGGACGTCAGCAGTCGGGCGGTGGTTTCGGCGGTACAGTTCGGCGCCACGTAGACCTCTGCGTATTTCGAAAAGTGGTCGACCACCGTTAACAAATAACGAGTAGCCGTGGTTCCTTTGAGGGGACCGACATAGTCGATCCCGACGATCTGGCCAACGCGGGTGGGCAGTTCGGGTCTCTGGATCGGCGGGTTCAGGTTGTTGGGAGTATTTCGTCGTTGGCACTGTGGACAACTCTGCACAAAACTCTTTACGTCCTTGGCCATACGTTTCCAGTACCCATAGCGTCGAGCGATGCTTTCGGTGACGTCTACGCCTGGGTGGCCTGCCCACAATTGCTCGTGGCAATTCGTCAAGAACCAGCGACGCAGGGTTTGAGGTATAAGTGGTACCAGTACCTCGCGTCCGTCGACTTCCGCCGCGAATTTCCAGAATTCTCCGTCCTTACGTATTCTGGGGTTTGCGTTGTCTTGGTCTAATTGTCTAATCCAAGGGTCCAAGGCTTGTGCTGCGAGGAGTAGTTCTCGTGGCATACTTAGACTAGTTATTGCTCCGATGGGTATTCTGCTCAGTCCATCAACGTGATTCATCTTCGAGCCGGGTCGGTATCTTGCCTCGTATTCGTACTCAGTGAGTCGCAGTATCCACCTTCCAATCCGGGAAGTGGGGTCCCTAATGTTCATTGCTGCAGTAAGGGCTGCGTGATCCGTCTGGAGTATGAACCGACGTCCTAACAGGAACTCCTGAAAGTGTCGTACTGCCCAGACCACTGCCAGTAACTCTCGCTCAGTGGTGGAGTAACGAGTCTCTGCATCATTCAACACGCGACTGGCGTACGCGACAGGATGGCTCTCCCCGTTCCGTTCTTGTGACAGAATGGCACCAATTGCTCTTCCAGAGGCATCGGTAGATAACACGAAAGGGGACTCGAAGTCAGGGTATGCTAGTACCGGCCTTGTCATTAGGGCTTCCTTTAGTGTTTCAAACGCCTTCTGTTGTGCTTCGGTCCATATGAACGGTTCGTTTTTTCGCAATAGTTTGTTGAGTGGGACGGCGATCTCGGAGTAATTTTCTATGAACCTCCTATAGAATCCTGCTAGTCCAAGGAATGCGCGAACGTCCCGCGTTGTGCTTGGGGTTGGATGCTCTCGAATGGCGCTAAGTTTTTCGGGGTCCATTTCGACTCCGTTGGCCGTTACCACGTGTCCCAGGTAACTTACCCTGTCCTTTAAAAATTCACATTTCCGCAAATTCAATTTAAAACCGGTTTCTTCGAAACGTTTCAGCACGGTCTGCAGCAATTCCAAGTGGGTATCGACGTCCTCGGTAAACAAAATGACATCATCGAGGTAGATGAGGCACCCATTACCTATAACTCCGTCTAGAACATCGTTCATCGCTGCCTGGAACGTCGCTGGCGCGTTTTTTAGCCCGAATGGCATTCTGGTGTATTCGAAGTGTCTATTGAGTGCGGTGAAAGCGGTTTTCTCTTGGGACTCGGCGGCAACAGGTATCTGATGGTATCCCATGGTCAAATCGAGGGTGGTAAACCATTTGCTGTTTCCCATGAGAGACAATGTTTCCAACAATCTTGGGATCGGGTATTTGTTTCCCTTGGTGATCGCGTTGAGTTCGCGATAGTCGGTGCAGAACCGCCATTTTTGGGGTTCTCCTGGTGGAGTTTTCTTCTTTGCTACTACGATCGGCGCGTTCCACGGGCTCTTTGATGGTCTGATCACACCCTCCGCCAACATGTCGTGGACCTGGTTCTCCACGAACTCTCTCAGAGCGTGAGGCACCGGGTATGGTCTTCTACAGGTTGGGCCTGCCTCGCCGGTTTCTATCTCATGTGAGATGTCCATTGTACAACCGTTTCGTCCGGGCTTGTCGAACAGGTGGATGTTACGTAGCAGGCAGTCCTCTACTCTTTCTCGGTCGTTCTTCACCAAGTGGCTCAACTGCTGTCGAACGTATAGTGCATTCTCTTCGCGAGATGGCTGTTCGTCCCAGACCTCCACTGGAAGTTCTTCAAGGACCTGCAGGTTCTCCGGGATTACGGCTCGTACCGCGGGCTCCTTGCTGAGGTCCGATCGACTTTTCTTCGCTGTCGGTCCACAGGTGGGGGTCGATCGACTCCTTTTTGCCGTTGGTTCACGGGGATCGTAGAGTTGGGGTTTCGGGTTCGACGATGGTCGTCGTTTCGTCATCGGACTCGTTGGGGGCGTTGATCGGGTGGACTCCTCCTTTGTCGCTTTCACCTTCAATTTGCGTAGGTGTGTCAACATTTTTCGGCTTTCCCACACCGCTCCGAGGATCATCTGTCCCCCAGTCTCAGGGTTCATCATAGTGATGAGTCCGGTATCAGTTTTGATTTCTATAGGGAACTTCCCTAGTAAGTCGAGACCCATTAGATCTAAATGTGAGTCCGGTCTCTGGAATATGTAGAATTTATGAGACGTTCTCTTATCTCCGATCCGCACCAGTAGTTCCTGTGTTCCGAGCAAGGGCAACCTCTGTCCATCCGCCCCCCAAAGCTCGGTGGTTGTGGGTTTCACAGGCACGCCGGGTACCGGGTGCGACAGAGCTGAGACAGCAGCTCCAGTGTCCAGTATCACATCTCTGTTGTAATTTCCCAATCCTATCTTCATTCGTATCATGGGTCGTGTTGTGCAGTTGACAGTCGCTTGGAAGGCCACTATTTCGTCTCCGCGCACCTCCTCCTCGGCAACATCTTCGGGTGACTGAGTCGCTACGGCCGCTGCAGGTCCGACGAGGTTTCCTCGCGGGTGCGATACCGGCAGCATCTTCTTTTTCCGCAAGCATTCGTTTTCTAAATGCTCTCGCGCACCGCAGAAGTCACAGAAGATTGTACTTTGTATACCATGGGGACAATTTACGGGAAAATGATTATACTCCCCGCAATACAAACAAGGGTATCGAGGGGTCGGCGACGGCTGCTTCCAAGGCGTTTTCGCTTGTCCTACGGATGATGAATTCGCTGTCGGGTTCCTTGGTGGTCCTTGGGGGTTCATCTTCTGAGGGCATTTTCCCGAAAAATGTCCTACCTCCCCGCATGTGTAACATTTAAGGTTGTCTTTATTTAGGACTCCCGCGACGTCCCATTTGAATTCGGCGGCTGGTTCGTCTTGAGTTGCGTCCTCGAGATCCTCGGCCCGCTTTACGGCTTCTTCGAGGGTGTCGGGGGGGTTACTTTGTAGGAAGGGGCTGATTTCTTTATTAACGCCTCTGATGAATGCACGTAGGGTTTTGGTTCTCACCCACTCCTTTCGTTGTGCGGCTGTGAGCTCGATCTCGTTTCGCACTGCAGTTTTCGCAGTCGATATCAACTTTTCTGCGAATCGCCGAATGCTTTCTTCCGGACGTCGTTTAATTGTCCATAAACGTATCATCGCTTTCTCGGGGTCCTCATTCTCGTACCACTGGAGTATGGCTTCGCGCAGCGCGTTGTACGGTTGGGTTCCAAGGTCCTCCTGCAGAAACCTCTTCGCGCCTCCTCTAAGACGTGTGCGCAGGAACCGCAGTCGCTGTTCCTGATCCAAGTCCTGTGTTGCCTGGTCTACTTCGGCGAAAAATGAAGCGGCCGAAATGGAATCGGGTTCGTCCGGATTCCAGGGTTCAATCTCTAAGAACAGGGAACGAGGAAGGTCTCTCGGTTGTGGTGTCTGTCCTCCTTGTATTGGTGGCTGCGCTTTTCGGAAAAACTCTCCCAACTGGTTCATCGCCTCCGTCATGGCATTTGCTAACTCCGTGGGGTCGTCCATGATTTCGTTAGATATTTTGTCACAGTAAAAAAAAAATCAAGAGCAATAAAAGGCCCGGGCAAAAATAATTCGAACTATAAACACTTCACTTTTTCCCGCAACACTGAACTCGGTAGTCGAGGGGGTTACGCAAGATCGAATCCAAATTTCTACCCAAGGAACTTTTACTGACGGTGTCACGATATGAAGGAATTGGAATTTACTAGAAATTTCTCTACTATTTTGTCAAAATTAAAATTTTTGTTCGTACGGTTCGAACTATGTATGGTTCGTCCTATGCACCGGTACGATTCTCGAACTGGTTCGAACCGTGAAGTGGTTCGTTCTGTGCTTTGCTAGTCTGAACGGAATGGTACGAACGGCGAATCAAAATGAATCGTCACTTAGTACGAACGGTGGTATGGTTCGAGTACTCTACTGGTTCGATCACCAATCGGGACGGACCACGCCCTGATCTGATTTCCGGATCGGGTTGAGGTTCGCTCCGAGTACTGGTATGGTGTTCGAAACTACTTTCGGACTGTGAATTGGTCCGATCAACAATTAGTATGGTTCGAACTTGGGTCGAACTTCCTTTCGGTATTCACGAAATATCGGTACGAACGGAATTCGGCGGAGTGTGGAGTGACAATAGTTGGTAAAATGCACAAGAAAAAGAGTACGAATTGCGTACCAAATTGAACTCTCTGCGCTCCTCTCACTTTCCGGCTGAATTTTCTGTTGTACAATATGTGTGTACTAACTTGTGTCGTATCTTTTAGATTAAAATTCGAAATTAGTGCAATATTACTTGAAATTTACTATACTTGAGTTACAAATTTCAACAGTCTGAATACTCTTCAAGCTCTTAGATAGGTATACTTGCTTCGTTTTTGGGTCCTGAAAACCGTAGTTTTACTATGATCCCACAGCTGGTCACCAATTGTGATTATTGGGTTTCTAATTTAGATTATATGAATTTAAACGTATTTTACTTATTCCTGACGACTAGTCACCAACGTGCGGACGTGATTTTCGTCGTCAACAACAAATTTATTATAGTTGAATTGTTGATTGGATTTTCCTAATATGCGTGTTAGGAATGAAAACTACTACTGCCAAATTTTAGACTTTTACACATAAGGAGATTTATGTTATGTTATTACAAGAAGACTTCAACTTCTTTCGAATCAAATTTCATGAAAAGAGATTTGGCTAGTGCGCAAGGCTAATACTGGAATTTTACTGGTGCGTGTATTTGTAATTAATATTATAATAAATTGTTGTTTTACGTTCTATGTTGTTTTTATTTCAAGCCTAGTTTCCTAGTTTGGTTATGATTAATATTTGCTGTATGTACCTAGGGATCCAGGTAGATAAGGGACTCAGGGCAGAAGGCCCTTGGGTCACTGACTCTATCCTTTTCTGGTGAAATTCCTAGGCGGTCGCTGCCACCACCCTGGTCATAAAAGATCAGGGATTACAAACCCTTTTTACCTGCAAGTTACCTTGAGGGAGCTGAAGATAGATCTGTTGAAATAAATACTCAAGTTTAAGAAACACGTAGGGTTTTTATTCAAGAAAATAAAAATATCTTTACCGTGAAGCGGAATATTTACGTTTCACTCTGAAGGAGTTATTGCAATTGACAACATGTAGTACTCTCAATTATCGAAATACTTCACTATACACAATATTGGTATTATTATTATTATTTGTATCAGTCCAACAAAAATACTTGTTATTATGCACTTTGAATAAAAGCTTCAATTACGACTCAGATTTGACTATACTTTAAGTTCACTTAACTTAGACCATTAAGCGTGACTATTTCTTATATTTAACTATAAACTTCAAATATAATACAAGATTTACAATTGTTTATGCTTTTACGATATTTTACGAATTATGTTTGCTTTGCTTTACTTTACTTGTTTACAGGGTATTTTATATTTACGGGGATTGTGCCAGATTTGAGATTAGTAAGCGCTTACTAGGAACTTGGGAGGGAATGGGCTCACCCTTTGCCGAGCTTGGATCGAAGATCTCCGTAGCAGGTTGTAGTCCAGGGCCTCGTTCCTCTTAAGGCCTGTATGTAGGGGGATGCCTGGAAGCGGGGCGTTCTTGTCCCGGTTCGGGGGTCGTACAGCGTACTGGTACGTCCTTGTCGGCTGAATGGAGAAGGCTGCAATGTCCGGGAGATTCGCGCCTTAGCAAAACGAACTCGCGGTACAAAGACTGGCGGGTAGACGGGTAGACTATTTCTTAATGTTCACACCGGAGCACAAGATCACAGTTCTCAGTTCGTACCTGTCTCGTTACACTTTGAGGGGATGAGTTGATGAAGCTAGGTTCGACTACCTCGAGACGCGTGACTTATCAAACTGGGGTGCGGTTGGTGGGGGCACCCCTATTTATATCCTCGGCCATCTTGGTCACGATGGGGAGGAGGCGAGGGTGGCGCTCGAAGTGTGTGAGTGTGCTCGCGGCGGACAGCGGTCTTTGATGATCCCGTTGCTCGTATGGAAGTATGTCATGGAGTTGTGCTTGCGGTATGGATTTATGGTGCCTGAGGGGCGTAGATTGTTCTCGAGTCATTACATCTTCAGATTCATTATAATTCTTTCTTGCACCGGAAAATCATAATATTGGATTTTTGGAAGCAGAAACAAACGTATTTCTTTGATTCAAATCAGAAAAGTCTGCAACGTGGAACTTTTCTTGCCAACATAGAGGATCAGTTGGAAGGCGACACTGAGCCATCTCCATTTTTGCTCTCTTTCCCGTTCTACTTTTCTTCCGTCGCTACGGTATCTTCTCTTTTTTTCGAAATTTCCTCTATCTTCGTTTCAAAATTCGAAAAGTTATAATAGTAAATTCCTGCTGGAAGACTCTTCAGGACCTGGATTCAATCATCAGTTTCCGCGGATCGACCAGGATTTCACGGTCATCTCCTGTGTATCCAACTTGGGTAAGCACCTCGAAAACCACGTTTCTGCAAACCTTCCCTTCACATATTTGGGACGATATCAGTCAAAACTCTTTGAATTTTGTCTCAGATCTCATGAGTCTTCGTTGCTCCGTTGTATCTGCGCCTCGTATTCGCAATTTCATTCCTTGGACTCCTCTGGAAAGACATGAGAAGCCCACACAAAGTACCGTACCGGTAAGCCTCTATACCAACGACTCAACTTCTTTTTCTTCTTCATTTTATCTCCCGAGTTCTGTTTTCCGGAGTTTCTGCCCTACCGTCACTAACCAAAAATTACTTTGGTTGGCCAGTTTCAGGTTTCGGATTTACGAAACACGAATATCTACATGCCTTCTGGGGAAGCCTTTCTACTCGTCTCAAAGAAGTATTTTTCCCTTCCTGAAAGCTCTTGGAAAATAGCGATAAGTAATAGATTGAATTGTTTATTGCATGACGGCCGTCAAAATTAGCAAGGTAACAGAAACAATAATTAAGGTATTATTGAACAATTATTAGTTTGGTACCTACCTACCTATTTTGGTATTTTCTATCTTTACCTTTAACAAAATTATACCTGTGACGTCCCTGAGAAGTACCTATGCTGGACTCAAATTGAGTTTAAAATTTGTTCACTAATCTTTATTTCGCTTTTATCATTGAGTAAAAGATTCTACTCACTTAAAACTTGATTTATTTAACTATCATTTTTTTCCCTTCTTACAAAATTATCTGAAGGTAATCTCGTTTCGTGGGTTAATCCCCAAATTTAGTTCCTACGTCACATTTTTCAACCATGAAAAGTGAAAACGAAGCTTGGTAGACTCGGAAGCAAAACTGTTGGAAGGTATTTGATAACGTTCGCAAATGCTCAATGCGTAGCTACAGAAACGTTTTGGTAGTTTATGGTTTACGGTTTTGTTTGGAGTGTTAATTTCGAAACCATGATCAAAGATTACATAATATGAAGTTGCACAACGTACGATTGACATAAGGAACTAAATGTGACTGGAAAGGTCCAATACGTAAAATACGAATGGGAACATTGATTTTGAACCGTTTTTGGTTTATGATTTTCAATAATGAACCTTTGGAATCGACCAAGAAAAAATTTTTCTTAACAACCCCTCAAAATTTGTTGATTTACGTTTCAAGGTACGTAGAATCCAAAAATCGAATAAAAATTTGGCCATCCGTCCGTCGTCCGCCGTGCGCGGCACTTTCCTCACTTCGCATTGACCGATTTCGATGAAATTTGGTATATAGGCTCCATTTGGAGGCTAGTTGTGCCTCGAAGATTTTGGTTGATGTAGGTCACTTCTAAGGTTTGAAAAATAGGGTTTGAAATTTTGAAAACGCCCCAACTCAAAATATTTAGATATAAAGGTATTGTTTTTCCATGAATTTGAGATAGTATAGAATTTTTAGAATTTTTTGAGACCACGCGGAGCCCTGTAGGACAAACTATTCGTTCCCTACGAGAATTTAAACGCCCTACGATTAATCAGAAACACGAGAGTGAATCGCAAAAGAGGCCGAATCTTCGTTCGAATGTTAGCTGACAGAAATGCGATCGATGTTTTACTTCAAGTTGGTTGGTGGTAACAATGGCAAAGCTGTGTTCTTTGCAGATGAGTGATCGATTACAAGAATGATTCCGCTACTCCGGTAGGCTCGAAAGCTAAATACTAGCAAAATTACATTCCAAAATCCCTACTAACTATACGGTCTATTTTTATAGTTGTGAAAAAAGCGGCAATAAAAAGGAATACCGCGAATTCAGGCTTGAAAGCAGCTTGAAGCGTTATTACCACGGTTTTATTCGCAGGCTCAAAATAACTCCCATAGCAACTGGTTGGATGAAGAGTACTGGAATGACTAAGGAGGAGGTGAGTGGGTTCACATGAAACCTGAAACTAGACTACCCGCATTCAGTAATTTTAACGACGCAAAACCTTTGCGTCAAGTTGAATGAATTATCACGTCTGACCCTAGTGCGGCTGTTCCCTCAATTCAACCGCAACGCTGGTGGGTTAGTGAAACAAAATTATGGAAACCAACACTCACCTTCTTGACCTTGTTAGTTCCATTATTAGTTCGAATTAACCTTCGTACGATACCGTGATTGACCTCAGCATTGAGGGCCGGGTAGGATAATTATTATTCTAGGTCCTAATTAAAAGTTGTCCCTATAAGTAATTAATCGTCATTACCGCTTAGGGCGGTTTTACTGCGAACTATCCTCCTAGGAAATTGTCAGTTAGATATCTGGTTTGAGGGATGGGCCAACTGAGATCCACGTTCCTACTCCATTCGGTCTTATGTTACAGTTATTCGAAACATACCCTACCTATTTGGCATTCATCCCGTTGTGTTTACATCACATTTCTGCTTTTGGTTTATCATTTTCAATAATGAACCTTTGGAATCGACCAAAGGGAACAAATTTAACCCCCCCCCCCTTCCACCATTAAAATTTGTTGGTTTACGTTTCGAGGTACGTAGAATACGAAAATGATGGCGTCCGCCTCAGTTACCATGGACAAATTTGGATGAAATTGGGTATTTGGGCTCATTTTGGCTTCTAGTTGTGCCTCGAAGATTATTGATTGATGTCAGTCACTTCTAAGGGTTGAAAAATAAGAGCTGAAATTTTGAAAACGCCTTAGATCAAAGAATTTGTATATTAAGGAATTGTTTTTTCTTCAATTTGAAATAATACTGATTTTTTAGAATCGAATGAAACCACCCACAGCTCTGTAGGACAAATAGCTCGCTCCCTATAAGAACTTGAGTATTGGACTTTTGATAAATCAGAAACACGAGTGTGAATCGCAAAAGAGGCCTAATCTCCATTCAAATATTAGAGCTGACCAAAACGCGATCGTTGTTCGATCCAAGAGTAACTCTTGGATCGAACAACGATCGCGTTTTGGTCAGCTCTAATATTTGAATGGAGATTGATTACTGGCTGCTGGACGCAAAACTGAATACAACTGTTGTATTCAGTTTTGCGTCCAGCAGCCAGTAATCAAATTTTCTAATAAAGGCACCCACGACTCGGATTGAGTGTGAAACTATTTATTTATTCAAAATAAACTTGATCGTGAAGCGGAGATATGGTTGGTAGGCTGTGGCAATGGCAACGCTGTATTCACTGAAGGCGAGTGAGGTAAACAGAAGAATAATAAACCTTTGTGTAATAAATTGCAGCGCTTTTAGGCATATGTACCTCCAAGTGTAGTCAGAACTTCATGCTTTTCAGGAATATACCTATCTCTTTCAACGTGGTTCTAATGTTGGAAAGGCGTCTATCTGTACCTCTGAGAGTGAGTACATCTTTGATGCCTAAAAACGGATGTCCAGTTGAGTAAAATTTTTCGTATAGCGAATTTTAAAAGAAAACACCAACTTAAGCAACTTGTATCGTTTAGGCCATGTTGTATGACTGTTTTTTTTCAAACTAAGTATGTAATAAAAATCTGAGTCTATGAGGCAGATTGATGTCCCTTGGAGTGTAGCTTTACTTACTGTAATTATGCCAAACGGATAGGTATCTCTCCTAACGATATCATGTCCCTGCCAAAGGAGTAGGGATCTCATGGGCCTGAAGGAGAAGTGATTTCTATACGGTGTGTCATGGGATGACGATTTCTCTTTTTGGTTCCGGCTCTGCCAAAGTGGCGGACAACTTTTTTCCACTTTTCGAAGTTAAAAACAAATTCTTCAAAATCAAAATTATCGCTTTTGTTTCACGGTTTAGACCTTCCTGAACACTTCTAGTTTCGTTTCCATGTGTCATGCAATTTTGTAACAGGCAAAACGAATTTCAAGCAAAGGCGAATCTCAAACTCAGCTGAAACGATTCCTATGGAACTGATTGGATATTTTTTTCATACAGTTATTTGTATCAAAAATGATTATTATGGTTTCTGATATATTTGGAAATATATTTTCACTTTCTCAAGTCGATGTATCAACATAATCTAGTAAACTTACATCAACACCAACAGTTATTTGAAACGTTATCAGGACAACCCTCTCCAAAAGCCACGTCACAATACATACCAACAACAATAACTAAATTATGCACTGGGTATGCTTTGAAGATGTTAGGAGTCCATATTCATGTTCTACTCATAGAGTACCCACACGGCTATTGCATTTCTGGGTACAACAAATATACGCACGTATTCATTATACATATAAATAGATACATACTTTTCTTAATTTTGGACAATTTTCATTTTTGAAAAAAGCAGTAATATCAGAAATTGTGTGCTGAATCCCATACCATACATCACCATGATTTTGAAGGTAATAACCACAAAAAACGGGAAAAACCCATTTTTTGGACTTATTTTGATTTTTGGACCACTTTGGATTGTCCAAAATTGCTGGTTAACGAACTTGATCTATCGTTTGTTGTTACGAACATAGCGTACGACTGACACAAGGAACCAAATGTGACTGGAAAGGTCCAATACGTAAAATACGAATGGGAACATTGATTTTGAACCGTTTTTGGTTTATGATTTTCAATAATGAACCTTTGGAATCGACCAAGAAAAAATTTTTCTTAACACTACCTCAAAATTTGTTGGTTTACGTTTCAAGATACGTAGAATCCAAAATTCAAATACAAATTTGGCCGTCCGTCCGCCGTACGCCGCACAGTGGGGCCGGAGTGGAAAAAACTCCAGTTTTGCAAAGTGACTAAAAAAGAAATGTAATGTGGTTTTCTCAAAGTCTATTACCTGTAGAATCAGGGTGTGAAGGACCTTCAATGTTTAAAAATTGTTTTCACTGCTAGATGGGGGCTCAAACCTGATATTTCGAGATTTTAAGCACTTTGAGAGTGGAATTTGAAAATTTCCTAACACGTTCTATGTGTTTCACAAAATTTAAATAAAATTATATAATGTTAAATATATACATGTAGTATCTCTAAAAAATATTAATTATTTTTTCATAACATTCTAGCTTGAACATTAGCTCCAAATTTGGGTTTTTATAGCGAAATACAACTTTAGAGGAGTGGAAAACCCGAGCTTCGCCTTCCTTTGGTTTGGCTCATTTTTTTTCTTGAAAATCTGACCATTATCGAAAAGCTGTGAAAATTTCATAGCCGTATTTCACCGAATTTAGATGTAGTGGGTTAAAATGTGATTGAAGGTACACCAAGAACGCCGTCTCTGCCGTCACCGCAGCTTCAGCGTAAAACCCTTCTAAAGGTTGTAACTTCTACATTTTCCTCTCGAAATCGATAAAGTTTCCAGGGATTGTGAATGTTGACATGTAGATTGTCCCCTATGTGGGCTGTTAGCTACAATCACAGAGTAACGGAGACAAGTTAAGGCTACAATGATCGGATCATCTATACAATCGGGTTATGGATACTGGGAAGCTATGTGCCACACCCATTTGGCAGACATTTTTTGTTTTTATTTTTTGTTTTGCTAAGAGTCAACAAGGTTCTGTTTGAACAAACCTGGTTCTTCGGATTGGCATTCGCAGTGGTCAGTTCGTACTGTCATGACATACCGAGAACATGTCATCGTTGAAAATCTCTTATTCGGATTTAGCAAACGTTTAATTTGGATTCGTTCCAATATTCGATCGCTTACTATCCAATTTTCAGAGGTTTTTATCACTCAAAATTTTATCAAAATTAAATATATAAATATATATTTACACATATATATTTACATATATATATATATATATATATATATATTTACACACATATATAAAGAAACCTCAATTCAATCATCTTTATCGTATCCTACAACCTCTGAAACGAAGAAAAAAACAAAATAACAGACGCCCATTGCCTGTAAAACCGCTTTTCTGTTTTTTCACACGCTTTTCCACTTTGAGTAACATTATTTTTTTTCAAAATTCAAGATTTAGTACTAAAATAATAAATTAAAACGTCAGAAAACATATTTTTCTAAAGTATTTTCGTATTCGGAATCGAATGAAACCATTCCCAAGACGATCAAAAGATAATTGATGATTGATAATTGTTATCGTTCAAAAGATAATTACTTTTTTCCGCTTTTTGGTCATTTGGCCCCACTGTGCGCCGTACGGCGGAAAGTGCCGCCTACCATTGACCGATTTTGATGAAATTCAGTAAGTAGGCTCTATTTAGGGTCTAGTTGTGCCCTGAAGATTTTGGTTGATGTAGGTCACTTCGAAGAGTTGAAAAATGAATTTTGAAAGTTTGAAAACGCCCTAACTCAAAAAATTTGCATATAAATGTATTGTTTTTCCATCAATTTAAGATAGTATAGAATTTTTTGAGACCACGCGGAGCCCTGTAGAACGAACCGTTCGCTCCCTACGAGAATTCAAGGGTTGGACGTACGAAAATCAGAAACACGAGTGTGAATCGCAAAAGAGGCCTAATCTCCGTTCAAATTATAGCTGACCGAAATGCGATCGATGTTTTTCTTCATGTCGATGGTGGGTGGCTTTGCAGACGAGTGATCTATATAAAAAATAATAAACCATTGTGTAATGATTTGCAGCGTTTTAAAATTCAATCTTCGATGATTCGATTTTACGTACCTTTAAACGTGAGTCATCAAATTTCAGGGGGAGGTTGGCAATAAATATTTCTCGCTCGATTCGCAAGAATCATAATAGAAAATAATAAACCAAGAAGAAAGAAACATCAGGGGGATTTAAGCAATCAAACTCCGGTTGACACTGGACACTAATTGGATCCAATATGGCTGAGTTGTATAAATGCATTTCGGGTCGGATATTCTGACCCGGATTCTTCTTACTAGTTTATTTTCCGTTATTGAGGATTTTCTGTCGGTTTTGATGCTTCAATCGTTATCAAAACGATCCTAATCCATCGTTGTCCATAACGAAATTCTGACCGGAAACATTTCTAGCTGGTTTTGCCATTCGTATTCTCAATTAACCTCAAAATGCCGTTGGCTTTAATTTTGTGCACCTAACTCCACAGTGAATATTCTTCTTCTCCGTTTGCTTTGCCCTCCAAGAGCAATAATCTGCTGCTTATCCACAGCGATCCGAAATAGGTCTGTGGAACTGGAGACATACCACTCCTGAAGGTTCTTCAACTACGATGTCCTCCTCCGTACAGACCTCAATTTGCCGGGGACTTTCACTCATACGAATAAAATCACTCGCAAAACCCATTTTAATAAAAAACGGTGTTGAAAAGAACATTGTTCAATCCCACGAAAGTAATTACTACTTAAGTTATTACTACTTAGTAATTACTACTTAAGTTATTACTACTTAGTAATTACTACTTAAGTTATTACTACTTAGTAATTACTACTTAAGTTATTACTACTTAGTAATTACTACTTAAGTTATTACTACTTAGTAATTACTACTTAAGTTATTACTACTTAGTAATTACTACTTAAGTTATTGTAAGTAACTAAAATAAATGTATTGTTTGTTTCTAATGATGATCTACCCGTCGAAATCGATTTGACATTGTAACTCATTACTCTCGTGGAAATAGACAGCGTTCTTCTTCAGCTCGTTTTTAGGACGTCCCCCTGTGAGACATGGGCGTCCTTATGCGATCAGTATGGGGTAAAGTTGGGCGACACACTACAGAAAAAAACATATTGTTCAGTAATGCATGCATTCCAGGGGACGTCCCATTGGATAAGTATTGGATCAGTTTAACCAGTTGTTAAGCGATAAGACTGTTTCTCTCGATGTAATTTATCTATTACTTTAGGGAAGAAATAGTGACACCCCCTCCCCACCACAATTATAAACCATAACACTTCTAGCGGCATGATAGCCTCGAATCTGAAGAGCATTTTAAAATCCATGATCTACGACACCCAACATGCGAATTCGAGTTCACCCCTCCCTCCCCCCCCCTTGGTACCAGTCTGGCACCAAAGCGGAAATACGTATTAACGTTGAACTTTCATCTATTAGGTTTAGTAGGCAGTTCGTCGAATGTCACATCCGTATTCAAGGTGAAACACCAAAAAACCCAAGAAATATGAGGTTTATGGTGCCCTGGCACCATGGTGGCACCACTTTTATTTCCATGGTGGTACAGAAACTAATTCATGCGAATCCTAAGGTATAATGAGAATTTTTCTTCAATTTCAAAGCTTGGATACAATCAGTAAGCAGTAAAGGAACCGAAATATTGAAAAATTGGATATTTTGTGAATATTATCCCCCCACCCATCCCCTCCTCTTGAAAATTTTGGTACTCTGGTGAAATCATGTACAACTCGGAAGTTATTTTAGTCAAACAAAAAAAGAAACACACAAATCGGTTGGAAATTGAGGCCTGGGCAGAGTTTATAAGATTATGCCCGCAAACGTACGTTTTTTAAGCATTAACCCCCCTTTCCCCCCCTCAAAAGGCGAAATTCAAAATTACGGCGCCGTAGTGCACAACTATAGGTCGTGCACAAGAATATTGCCTTCCGACCCTGCTCTCTGACGGAGAAAGTGGAACTAATTTTTAACACGAAATTCCCTTTTTTTTTGTTTTTACCCTGTCCACTGGCATCACTGTCTCCCTGTAATCGTTTTAGCGGATTTTTGTAGAAAATCAGTTTGTCATTAAATTGAATATTGTTCGAACCAAAAGCAACCAAAAAACGTAATTTTTTTTCTTCGTTATAAAAAAAATGATAGGTACTGTGATAAAAGCCATACGTCCAAATTTACTTACTTTTTACCTTTGTACGATTATCAAAGTTGTTCAATATTCTGCCTTTGAAAATATTTTGAAGGTAGGTAGGAATAAAATGAAAGATTGGAAACAAATGTTATTTTATTATTTACTTAAGTAGGTACAAGTTACAATATTTTTCAACTTAAATAATTAATCAGAAAAATCCGAGTCCTCCTCGGAAGATAGATAGTTTTCCGCGTCGAAGAAAAAAAGAACCACGAAAATCGGTTGAGAACTAAGGCCTGGGTAGAGTACACAAGATTTTGTTACACACACACACACACACACACACACACACACACACCTATACGCGCCCGGCCCCCGTTTGTGGTCAAGGGCGCCTTATGGTCATTTTTGACATTTTGAGTTACATACACCATGATACTCCCTGATGTCTGAAACGGATAAATAACCAACCCCCACCCTTATACACTCCGACATTTATACACTCCGTTTCGGATTTCCACCGCACAACTGGTCATTAGGGGTATTTCTACCATCACTTCTGGTCATTGTGTATAAAACGCAACTGGTCCTTACACTCCGTGCTCTGAATCCCACAATCAAAGGTGGTCACTGATTTCCCGTTTCGGATTTTCACCGCGCTTCTGGTCCTTTTGAGGTGCCAACTGGTCATCAGACCTCCGAATTTGCCTCAGAGAGTGACGTCACAAGGTAATACTTTCAGGCCTTTATTTTCAAAGGGGTGTAGCACATGGCGTCCTCAATATAAACTTAATTTTTCCGTATTTGTATTGCTCTTGGTTAAATAATATTGAAACCATCTGCCAATGAAGTGGAATGTATTTATAAATATGCTAAACAGTGGGCGTAGCACATAGCTTCCTACTCTTCCGGTTTTCGAGGATTTCTCGTGTTTTTTTTCCACGTTAACATTTACGTATTATATAGGGAAGATTTTTCTGCATTTAGGGGTACTACATCATTTACCCCCACCCTAACATACAGTATGTTAGGTATGCTAGTACCTAATCCTCCACATAAAAAATCGTGTTGGTACTTTTTGGAAACGGTGATCAGGGCATTCACATTTTGGTAGAATTACATTTTTTACCCCCACTCTAACATACAGTATGTTAGGTATGCTAGTACCAAATCCTCAACATAAAAAATCGTGTAGGTACTTTTTGGAAACAGGGTGATCAGGAGATTCACATTTTGGTAGAATTACATTTTTTACCCCCACCCTAACATACAGTATGTTAGGTATGCTAGTACCAAATCCTCGACATAAAAAATCGTGTAGGTACTTTTTGGAAACAGGGTGATCAGGAGATTCACATTTTGGTAGAATTACATTTTTTACCCCCACCCTAACATACAGTATGTTAGGTATGCTAGTACCAAATCCTCGACATAAAAAATCGTGTAGGTACTTTTTGGAAACAGGGTGATCAGGAGATTCACATTTTGGTAGAATTACATTTTTTACCGCTACCCTAACATACAGTATGTTAGGTAGGTAGTTAGATCCAAATCCTCCTCATAAAAAATCGTGTAGGTACTTTTTGGAAACAGGGTGATCAGGAGATTCACATTTTGGTTGAATTACATTTTTTACCCCCACCCTAACATACAGTATGTTAAGTATGCTAGTACCAAATCCTCGACATAAAAAATCGTGTAGGTACTTTTTGGAAACAGGGTGATCAGGAGATTCACATTTTGGTTGAATTACATTTTTTACCCCCACCCTAACATACAGTATGTTAGGTATGTTAGATCCAAATCCTCCACATAAAAAATTGTGTAGGTACTTTTTGGAAACAGGGTGATCAGGAGATTCACATTTTGGTAGAATTACATTTTTACCCCCACCCTAACATACAGTATGTTAGGTATGCTAGTACCAAATCCTCGACATAAAAAATCGTGTAGGTACTTTTTGGAAATAGGGTGATCAGGAGATTCACATTTTGGTAGAATTACATTTTTTACCCCCACCCTAACATACAGTATGTTAGGCATGCTAGTACCAAATCCTCCACATAAAAAATCGTGTAGGTACATATTGGAAACAGGGTGATCAGAAGATTCACATTTTGGTAGAATGACATTTTTTACCCCCACCCTAACATACAGTATGTTAAGTATGCTAGTACCAAATCCTCGACATAAAAAATCGTGTAGGTACTTTTTGGAAACAGGGTGATCAGGAGATTCACATTTTGGTTGAATTACATTTTTTACCCCCACCCTAACATACAGTATGTTAGGTATGTTAGATCCAAATCCTCCACATAAAAAATTGTGTAGGTACTTTTTGGAAACAGGGTGATCAGGAGATTCACATTTTGGTAGAATTACATTTTTACCCCCACCCTAACATACAGTATGTTAGGTATGCTAGTACCAAATCCTCGACATAAAAAATCGTGTAGGTACTTTTTGGAAATAGGGTGATCAGGAGATTCACATTTTGGTAGAATTACATTTTTTACCCCCACCCTAACATACAGTATGTTAGGCATGCTAGTACCAAATCCTCCACATAAAAAATCGTGTAGGTACATATTGGAAACAGGGTGATCAGAAGATTCACATTTTGGTAGAATGACATTTTTTACCCCCACCCTAACATACAGTATGTTAGGTATGCTAGTACCAAATCCTCGACATAAAAAATCGTGTAGGTACGTTTTGGAAACAGGGTGATGAGGAGATTCACATTTTGGTAGAATTACATTTTTTACCCCCACCCTAACATACAGTATGTCAGGCATGCTAGTACCAAATCCTCCCCATAAAAAATCGTGTAGGTACTTTTTGGAAACAGAGTGATCAGAAGATTCAAATTTTGGTAGAATGACATTTTTTACCCCCACCCTAACATACAGTATGTTAGGTATGCTAGTACCTAATCCTCCACATAAAAAATCGTGTTGGTACTTTTTGGAAACGGTGATCAGGGCATTCACATTTTGGTAGAATTAAATTTTTTACCCCCACTCTAACATACAGTATGTTAGGTATGCTAGTACCAAATCCTCGACATAAAAAATCCTGTAGGTACTTTTTGGAAACAGGGTGATCAGGAGATTCACATTTTGGTAGAATTACATTTTTTACCCCCACCCTAACATATATTATGTTAGGTATGCTAGAACCAAATCCTCCACATAAAATCCAAATTTCCCATCTGCCAATGAAGTGGAATGTATACTACCTATTCTTAAGTATGCTAAACAGTGGGCGTAGCAAATAGCTTCAATAAAATCAATAACACATTCTTTCCAGATTATTTGAATCTGGAATTAGATCCTGTAAAAAAATGTAGAGGCAGGATGGGGTTTGTATGGGTCCCCTATGAAAATCATCACCCCCGGACTTATAGTAGCCGTTGCGCATGCGCGAACGTGAAATCTGTGTAACAGCCGTGCGTACGTCAGAACCTCAAATTCTACACTACCAACTGTCTGGCGCCCGTAGCACATGTACAGCGAGTCATTTTGGTAAGTGAGAGGTCTCGGGTACGATTCCCAGCCATGTCAAGATATTTTTGGATTTTTTGGGTAGTGACTCAAATTTTTCATCCGAATTTGATGAAATTTTCTAGGATTATCCAGATTAGCGTGTAGATGGTCCCCTATAAGGGTAGTGAAAGGTACTTAGAGATTGGTGTTTTGAGATTAACTACTATGCATCGGATCATCTATATAATCGGGTTATGGATACGAGGAAGCTATGTGCCACACCCACTTGGCAGACTTTTTTTTTTCTTTCTTTTGCTTCCGAGTCTACCAAGGTAGCGGAAGCTTTGTTTTTACTTTTCAAGGACGAAAAAAAAAGTTCTCCAAAATCAAAATTTTCACTCGCGTTTTGCGTTTTAGACCTTTTTGAACAATTTTGGTTCCGTGTCTGTCTGTCTGTGTGTCTATCTGTCTGTGTGTCTGTCATGAATTCCTTGTAACGCGCATAACTATACGAAGTTATTGTCCGATTTCGATGAAATTCTCAGGGATTGTGCGGGTTGGTGTGTAGACGGTCCCCTATAAAAATCATCATCCTCGGACTGATAGAAGCGACTGCGCATGCGCAAACGTGAATTCCTTGTAACAGCCATAACTTCCACATTTTCCATCCGATTTCAATGAAATTTTCAGGGATGTTACAGATTAGTGATTAGATGGTTCCCTATGAAAATCATCACCTTCGGACTGATAGTAGTCACTGCGCATGCGCAAACGTTAATTTTCTTGTAACGGCCGTAACTTCCACATTTTCCATCCGATTTCAATGAAATTTTCAGGGATGTTACAGATTAGTGTTCAGATGGTCCCCTATGAAAATCATCACCCCCGGACTGATAGTAACCGATGCGCATGCGGAACGTGAATTGCTTGTAACTGCCATAATTTCCACAATTTCTACCCGATTTCGATGACATTTTCAAGGATTACGCGGATTAGGTTGTAGATGGTCCCCAATGAAAATCAAGGCCTTAAAATTTACAGTAGCCTCTGCGCATGCGCAATCGTAAAATCCTTGTAACAGCCGTAACAGTTGCGTCTGAGCTGAGGATCTCAAAGCTATTCAACAAACCCCTCTGTAGATCAGTAAGCAAAGTGCTGGACTCACATTTGGGAGTTCCAGGTTCGATTCCCAGTCTTGCAATGAAATTTTTTGATTCCAATCACTACCGCACTTACATTTTTCGTCCGAGTTTGATGACATTTTCTAGGATTGTCCAGATTAGCGTGTTGATGGTACCCTATGAGGGTAGTGAAAGGTACCTACTTACAGATTGGTGTTTTCAGATTACCTAACTACTATGCATCGGATCACCTATATAATCGGGTTATGGATACGAGGAAGCTATGAGCCACACCCACTTGGCAGACTTTTTTTGGTTGCGAACAACCCGTCCAATGAGCGCGCAAACATTCGCAACCCCTGGATTGTGCCAAAATTGAGATGAAGGTAGACCCCAAGTGTGACACATGCATTTTTATCAATGTTCAACGCTGAATCACATGGTAGTTTCCATTTTTGGATTTAACTGGAATTTTTTGAAACGGTGGAGGTGTTTAGGTGGTTTGTAATAGAAAATCGCTCTTCTTCCATCCTTATGAGTTACGACGCAATTTTAATTAGTTCGGGTGGCTAGATGGAGTAGAGTTAGCCACCCGAACTAATTTAAAAGAAGGAAAAAAAGGAAAAAGAAAAACAGCATTTTTCTATTAAAAACTACCGAATTTCCACCACCGTTTCGAAAAATTCCAGTTAAATGCAAAAATGGATATCAAATGATTCAGCGTCGAAAAATAATGAAAAAACATGTGTCACACTTGGGGTCTACCTTAAATCTCAATTGTTTTACCTTAATCTCTGGACGGGTTGTGTGCAACCAAAAAAATCGGTTGAGGGGTCAAAAATTCATGAAATTTTGCGTAGAATGCGTGAAAGTGTGATAGTTGAATTTCTCAAAAAATTCTCAAAAAAAATTCGTTAAAAATTATTAAAATTTTAATTTAAGGGGAGTTACCGCTTGAAGTTTTTTCTACCCCTCAAGACAACGGAGATAGAAAGGGTGGTCCGTTACTTATGAAACACCCTGCATAGTTTTGGTTCCTTAGCAACCAGTAATCAAATTTCCCATGTGAAGCTCCCTGTTTTTCGAATCGAGTGTGAAGCTCTTAATTTGTAAATAAACTTGATTGTGAAGGTAGGTAGGTAGTAAGTACCTACGGTTGATAGGTTAAACTATTTTTTCTAAAAACAGTGACAAGGGCGCAAAGGTGTGATCTCTGCAGACGAGAGATGTCCTTTACAGGAAAATTATGTAGCTCTCTCATTTCTCGAGTAATCTCAAATGTCCAGAGACCATTGGAAGTATCGTAAAATTTTCTATCTCCTTAATGCTCAAAAAGTACAATTTTTCCAGTTGAATGTAATGGGGAATGAAGCAAACTAAAAACTGAACTTTGTAACTTTTCGTAAACTTACCGTTTTTCAATGCCCATAATGTCCTAATAATTAGAGATAATGAACTATTGCCGATAAGCCTGAAAACTGAGCCAGAATTTCAGCATAATCGAAAAATCAAAAACCATATACCTAATAACATAATCGAAAATCAAATAATCAAAAAGCGTATAATCGCATAATCAAAAAACGTTTTACGATGGAACTTTTTTTGTTTGAACACGGAAAAACGATAATTTTTTCAACAAATTCAACGTTTTGACGGAAGGATTCGGGGTTGGATAGTGGCGGCAGATGGGATACCCCCGAATCCTCCCGTCAAAATGTCGATTCCATTGAGAAGAAAAACGCTGCACAAGTTACACAAAGTTTATTATTTTTCTGAGTAGATCAATCGCCTACTAAACTCACAGCTTTGTCATTGTCACTACCTACGAACCATATTTTCCCTTCACAATCAAGTTTATTTCGAAGAAATAAACGCTTCACACTCAATGAGAAGAAATAGGGAGCACTTTTGGGAATTTCAACCCTTAATTTTCACCCCTTAGAAATGACTGACATCAACCAGAAGCTTCGGGGCACAAATCGAGCCCACATAATAAATTTCATCAAAATTAGTCCATGGTAACTAAGGGAAGTGCCGCGTACAAAGTAAAGTAAAGTTGCTAAGTTCACTTGTTAGGTTGCTTTATTATAATAACCCATAATAACGTTCAACTGAAAAAAATTGTATTTGGCATTAGGGAAACAGGAAAATTCACGATCTTTCCAACGGTCTCTTCACATTTGAGATTACTCGGGAAATGAGGGAGCTATGGCCGTTTTAATGAAGTATGGTCGATAACATGAAAAAGTGTTAAAGCGTGGGCAAGTTTTCGTTACGTTTTCTCGATTATGTGCCGATGTTAAGACATGAAATGACAATTATGAGGCACTTTATGTTGCAAATTAGTTGTAAAACCGACCTTGAAGGAATGAGATCTGCTTTGTAGTCACCCTGTGTAATCGGGGATATTGTTTCTTGGTCATTTATTATTTTTAGTTATGAACCTTAGTGGATAATATCCACTCATCTACTAATATCCACTCTCTACTAGGTTCATATTATGAACCTTAGTAGATGAGAACGGATTTTTACGTTGCAATTTTTTCCAAGTTGCTGTTACCTGGTTCCGACTAAGATCAATTACACACTTCTATTGAACTGCCCTTCTGGAAACGGAGGATTATACAGGATGTTACATTTCATAACGGTCACAGGGCAAGAGCCAATTTTACAACTCATTTCTATTTTAAAAATAAAAAAAACTCGGCGCTTTGCGCCTCGGCGGGGGGCTCCGCCCCCCTGCACCCCCCGGTTTATTTCTTTTTCCATACTCTGTATGAAATCATAGGAACACAGAATGTGTTTTTGCGATACTAGTCATCCGTTAAATAAAAAACAACAATAATAAATGTGGAGTTGACATTAACATGACAACCAATAAACATATCACCAGATGTTTTTTCTGTCGCTTTTTCGTGACGATTTTTTTTCGGTAGGTCATCGCAAAAACACATTCTGTGTTAAAAAGCCTCATAGTAATTTTTTGTAGAAGCTTCGGTTTTGAGTTATTTCACTTTTAAGATTTTTTCGTGTTTTCCACCATATGTCAGTAAAACGGCTTTAGCTCCCCGAATTTTCATGATACTTTCTGTCTGATTAGACCGTTGGAAAGAGCGTATATTTCCCTATCTTCTTGATGGAGAAAAATATTTTTTTAAATCGGGAAAACGGATAAATAAAAAATGGACCTAAACGAAAAACTGGTAAAATCTTGGAAATTTCAATATGTTTGAAAACCTCATTGGTTCTTGTAATGACCCACATATCATCAATAATTAGTTCTTAAATAAAGAAGCTACCGGGAGGATCCCTGAATGAGTCATCACCCACTGGGGGAGACGAGGTACGGGGGATACGCCAACATGACGTCACCTTTCCACCTCTCTCTCTCCCGAGCTAACGACATGTGTATAATATACATTATAAATATATTATATTATATTATAAGATCACTCAGGGATGCTCCCTTATGCCAATCTAGTCCAGTCTATCGTCTTCATCATTTCGCTCTCAAACCTTCTCTTCGAATAAGGATCTCCTCGAAGTACTAGGCTCAATAGGTAAATATCCCGTCATCCTCCTAGGTTTCTCTGAAACGCCGGGGCTGACGGGCTAGCCGCCTTCCTCAGTGCTTAGCACCACGGTATGGTTATGAACCGCCGATGCGACAGTACTGCATGTTAGGATAGGGATCTCTCTCTCTTCGTTGAGTAGGGGTTAAAGAAAAGTCAAACGCCGCAGCGAGAAGGTCAGCTCTTCACTCACCGACACGCAAACATAACAGTTCTGTAATCCGACTTGTGAATTTTCACCTTTAGGCCTAAAAGATGCGCCAAAATCTCAGCTTTCCAAAGGTTTAGTTACCTTTATTTTCAACGAAATGAACATTTCAACGTGAATTGTTTTTCAACGAAATCAGCTTTCCGACTGAGACAATCGAGCACACATTTCGTGTAATTAATCGCACAGTTCCCTGTGATTAGGAATATAATGTTATTCATACAGTGTTTATTTGTTCAATCACACTCTTATGTGTGAATACAAATTTATTCTTATTTTTAATCATGTTTGTAAACATATTTTTGTCATTATTTTATTCATATCCATCAGTAATAATTACTGTGTTAAAATTATTTTAACATCATAATTCATGAGTAGATAGGAGTTTGCCCAATTCTGCCACTCCGTCCCAACGTTCAATCCCTCTGATCGTCTCAGTCGGAAAGCTGATTTCGTTGAAGAAATTCACGTTTTTCTTCTTTCAAACACACATTTTGGTTTATTATTTTCAATAATGAACCTTTGGAATCGACCGAGAAACATTTTTTTTCAACACCCCCTCAAAATTTGATGGTTTACGTTTCAAGGTACGTAGAATCCAAAAATCGAATAAAATTTTTTCGTCCGTCCGCCGTACGCCGTGCGCCGTACGCGGCACTTTTGCCGCACTTTTTGGTTGGTGGCTTTGCAGACGAGTGATCAATATAGAAAAATAATAAACCATTGTGTAATAACTTGCAGCGTTTTTTAAAATAATTTCCCCAATGAAATAAAAGTAACTAAACCGTTGGAAAGCTGAGACTTTGGCGCATCTTTTAGACTTACAGGCAAAAATTCACAAGCCGAATTACAGAACTCCAGCTTTCCAAGATTTCACCAGTTTTTGTTTAGGTCCATTCTTTATCCGTGTCCCGATTTAAGAAAAAGTTTTACTCCATCATGGAGTTGGAAAAATTTACGCACTTTCCAACGGTATTATCAGATAAAAACGCTGCAAATCATTGCTCAAAGGTTTATTATTTTCTGCAGAGATCACCCTTCTGTATAGATCACTGGTTCTCCATCAATAGCACCTACCACCATCTGTATTCTCCCTTGACCTTCCCTCTCAAATTTCAGCTTCCTGCGTTCAATAGGATTGAAAATGGCTTCGGAGCTCACTCAGCTGATCAGTGATCTGAAGAGTGAAGAAGCCTTTGAGCAATGATTTGCAGCGTTTTTTACCCACCAACATTTTTTTTACCTACCAACTTTTGTTTACCTACCAGCTAGGTACTACCTACCACACCATACTGGCTTCACACCTTCACCATCAAGTTTATTAGAAAGAACTAAACGCTTCACACTCGATTGGAAAAATATGGAAATTTGATTACTGGTTACGCAGAAGGCAAAACTGTATACAAATCGAAGAAATGAACAGCGATCGCATTTTAGTCCGATAAAATTTGAATGGAGATTAGACCTCTTTTGCGATTCACACTCATGATTCTGTTTTATCGAAGGAAAACCTTCAAGTACTCGTAGGGACCGAACAATTTGTCCTACAGAGCTCCGGGTGGTCTCAAAAATTTTTAAAAATTCTATACTATTTAGAATTGGTGAAAAAACGCTTTATTTCGAGACTTTTCGAGCTAGGGCACTCTTGAAAATTTCAACCCTTAATTTTCACCCCTTAGAAGTGACCTACATCAACCAAAAGCTTCGCAGCACAACTAGACCTGAAATGGAGCCCATATACCAAATTTGAACCAAATCGGTCCAGTGTTGCTAAGAAAAGTGCCGCGGACGGCGGACGGGGGATGGCGGACGGCGGACGGACATTGCAAATTTGGATTCTACGCACCTTGAAACGTAAAGTGACAAAGTTTGAGGGGGGGTTATAAAAATTTTTTGCAATACGATCACATAGGCTTATTATTAGAAATAATAAACCAAAAATTAACATGAAAATTCGGGGAGTTAAAGCCATTTTTGCCGACAGAAGGTGGGGAACATGAAAAAAATCTTAAAAGTGAAATAACTCAAAAATGAAGCTTCTACAAAAAATTCCTATTAAGAATTTTTTGCTGAAAATCAGTTGTAACATCGAATCCTGCCCTGTGACCATTACAAAATGTAACACCCTGTATAACTCAAATACTCGATCAAAAATACATACACATGGTCAGAAAAAATGAAATAGAGGGCAAGAAAATGTTTGTTAACATTCTCATAATAAAAACCCACATCATAACTAGTTTAAACGTATTTTTTGTAAAGAACAAAAAATACGAACTCTGGGTAACCCTTCAGCACCACAATCTTAATACGGGTACCTACCTATTTGTGACCACTTGAATATGAATTCCTGACAGTTCATTTCAAGTAAGTTTTGATTCCGTTCTTTCAAAACAGACAGGTATACAACTACTCGACTTCTTCAAAACCTCTAGAAGATACCGCCGAAATTTCCCGGATTAGTTGCCAATGGTTTACTTCATTTCAATGTCATTCAAAGTAGAACGGAATCATAGTGTATGTAGTCTCACCTACCTGACGTGATACCTACAGAACAATAGCACCCTACACTACCAGTTCCTATTATGAGAGAACCCAATGCACCTATTGTATAAATTTTTGAACTCAACCTTCCTGTCAGAAGCGAGGATAGAGTGTATACCTTTGATTTTATTTTAGTACGTATGTTTACGGAGTGTGCCACGTTGAAAACAGTAGGGAAGAATTTTACAACTAATTCAAGTATGAAAATGCCTCTAAGCAATATTATCTAATCTTTGTGAGTCTATTTTTTTGGTTTATTATTTCTAATAATAAGCCTATGTGATCGTATCGCAAAAAATTTTTATAACCCCCCCCTCAAACTTTGTCACTTTACGTTTCAAGGTGCGTAGAATCCAAATTTGCAATGTCCATCCGCCGTCCGCGGCACTTTTCTTAGCAACACTGGACCGATTTGGTTCAAATTTGGTATATGGGCTCTATTTGGGGTCTAGTTGTGCCGCGAAGCTTTTGGTTGATGTAGGTCACTTCTAAGGGGTGAAAATTAAGGGTTGAAATTTTCAAGAGTGCCCTAGCTCGAAAACTCTCGAAATAAAGGTATCGTTTTTTCACCAATTTTAAATAGTATTGAATTTTTAAAAATTTTTGAGACCACCCGGAGCTCTCTTGGACAAACCGTTCGGTCCCTACGAGTACTTGAAGGATTTCCTTCGATAAAACAGAATCATGAGTGTGAATCGCAAAAGAGGTCTAATCTCCATTCAAATTTTATCGGACTAAAATGCGATCGCTGTTCATTTCTTCGATTTGTATACAGTTTTGCCTTCTGCGTAACCAGTAATCAAATTTCAATATGAAGCTTTCTATTTTTCCAATCGAGTGTGAATCGTTTAGTCCTTCAACAGGAGAGAAAATGGCCTTGGAGCTCACTCAGCTGATCCGAAGGTGCTGAAATTTATAGGGGACCGTCTAGGACCTAACCCGCACAATCCCTGAAAATTTCATCAAAATCGGACCACAGGTTAGTATAGTTTTGCCCGGGACAAGGATTGACCACAGACAGACAGACAGACCGACAGACAGACAGACACGGAACCAAAATTGTTCGGGAAGCTCTAAAACGCAAAAAGCAAGTGGAAATTTTGATTTTGGAGGACATTTTTTTTTTTTCACTTCTTTCATTAACAATTTATATTTGGAAAAAATACTTCACCGCTACAATTGATGGTATTGTACATAAATATTTACATCACAGTATTGTATCAGCACTTTCAGCACTCAGCAGTCATGTCCATCTGGCTGCTTGGTATCAGGGTCCGAGATCCGACCTCGGACATTGGGGTGAGGGACAAGGTTGAATCACCTTATCCCACAAATGATGGAGGGAGGATTGTGCCTCTTCTGGCTATGCCATCAGTCGACAGTTCTCCTCCCCATGGGGTTCGAGTTCAGCTCCAAGTCCCACGGAGCCCACTTGCTCGAGCCGTGGCACGCCGTCGTGTGGCCGTAGCCCTGAATTTAGACCAGATGAATGATCCTCCTGTTAGGACTCGGGTGGTCATCCACTCCAGGATAAACAGTGGGTAACCAGCCCGAATCAAATCCTTCGCTGACTTGCCATGCCATATCCCTCTCCAGGTGATCGTTGCTCCAATCACCTTTAGTTGGTTTCGCTGAATGAGAGAGAGAGAGAGAGATAAAGCATTTATTTACATACTCATTTTTTACATTCATGCATAAGTACATTTTTACATTTTTTCTATGCTCCTTTTCCTGTTTCCTTAATACAAAAAATTGTCCTTAAATCTAATACAAAATCATGCTGTTTTCCTCATTATCTTCGTTTTTATATTTACTTATTTAGGTATCTATTTATTTATGTTTGTTATTGTAATTCTTATCTCTAGCCTATTTATAGAACATTCTTTCTCAGTGAACCATCAATATAACATCTAACCTACGTTTCAATAATTCATGCATAAATGGGAATAGCTCGTATTACTCGCTTATACTGCTGGATATATCATCCGTCGCAGGGGTGTTCGTTTTGGGCATCTGATTTAACTCTCTGGGGTATTTAATTATCTTCTAACTTATTACACTCGTTGGTACTTAAATTTTTTCCGCTATTTTGTAATTGGGAAATTTTTATTCGTAGTTGAATTCCGATACAAGGAACTGCCTATACCTTCCGGCTTCTCTAAGGTACTTTACCAAATTGTTCAAGTTTTCTTGGCCATTTAATATCTTCAGAACTTCGTCTTCCGTGAGCGTTCCTCTTCCTAGGCATGAAAGTCGTAATTCGCTCAGGATTGGGCACTCTGCCAGGAAGTGCTGTGTGGTTTCGTTTACTCTCAAATTACACATCGAGCACTTATTCAATCGATCTTCTCTCCACCATCTGTAATTAACTGTTAGCATCTCCGTCCGTGCCCTAGCTAGCAGTCTTATTTTGTTCAGATCTTTCATATTTAAATATGCACGACCCTTATTTATCGTCCGATCCAGCCTGGCATATAGTGTATGATGTTGGGAGTTCACTACTTCATTCTCCAAATTAGCTTTCCACTGTTCCCGCAGACTAGTCACTAGAGCATATAGGGCTTGTTTCGACCATCCCTCCCTTACTTGGGGCATGTTACTTTTTTCCGCCAGTTTGCCGTACTCCGCGTGCCACGACACGTCCTCCGTCATTACCTTCTCAGCTATGACACGAGGAAACCTATTCAACGGATATTTTAGGACCTTATCAGTGTAGTCTATTTGTAGTTTAAGTGTGTATAAATGGAGCGGTTCGAACCCACTTTCGGATAGAAGGGCGTAGTTAGGGGTGTTACTGGGCAAGGCAAAAAGCTTTTTTAGGTAGTACCGTTGTAGAGCTTCTATCTGTTCAAATTTTTGGTGCCCCCATACCTGTGCTCCATAGCATACCATTGACCGCGTTGTAGCTCTGTAAACCTGATGTTTAACCTCCACCGGTACTTTGCGTTTTTTTATTAGGGTTCCCCAAATGGCGCCCATTGCATGTTTTGCATCAACTACCTTCTTTTCTAAATGGGTTCCCATGTTGAGTCGCGGCGTCAGGTACACACCTAGATACTTATACTCTCTTACCACCTCGAGCGGCTCCCCCCGATAACTCCATTTTTCATTGTGTGCTAGCCTGCCGCCTCCTTTGCCGAAGATCATTATTTGGGACTTGTCCCGATTTAGGTTCAGGTTCCATGCTTGCAGGTACTGCGCGACATCATTGATCATTCCTTGCAATGAGGCTGGGCTGTTTGCGATCAGGGCGATATCGTCCGCGTACATCAGGCATTTTATCGTCATATTCCCCACCTTTACACCCCCTCCTAAACAGTCCGGCAGGTCGTTTATATACATAGAAAAGGCTAGTGGGCTCAGCAAGCATCCCTGTTTCAAGCCAACCCCTGTTTCGAAATACTCGGCAATACCTCTCTCAGTCCATACACTCATCCTAGTCCCCTCATACAGATTTTCTAACATCCTGACCATCTTTGTTGAAACACCGTAACCCGTAACACCGTAACACCGTATCTTATAGAACATGGCACTTCTGGAGATGTGATCATAAGCTGCCTTCAAGTCGATGTAAAATACAATTCATTTTCCATTAGGACGATTTTGTAGTCTCTAGCTTTAGCCTCTTTTCTTAGTGCTATTATTTCCATTCTCATTTGCTCGTTTTCCTCCCTCAGCATATTATTTTCTCGTTGAATCTGTTGGATATCTTCTTTGGTTGCTAGATTTCTTATTTGAGTATTAATCGGGTCAATTTTTCGATCCATTAGTGCCCCCATCTGCACCATCAGCTCTTCCATTGTGAAGTTCATTTTCGACAGCCGTTTTGGATCACGATCTTCCTCCTCGCTCTCTAATATTCGTTCTCGTTTTCCTCCTGTCTTCGGCAAAATTTCACCCCTAGTATTGCTTGACATGTAGGTAGGTACCTGTAAGGCAAGGCTCCTCTATCTGCTCTTTGCGACCCGGTAGCGTATTATTTTACGTTCTGCCAGCGGTATTGGTTTTTCAATCAATTTCCTGCTGATCTGTGGGCCCACTGACTGTGTGCTGTCAATCGCAACCAGTATCTGGGCTTGGTTTCCCTTCCTCCGACTGATTGGTAGTGGGATTGGCTAGGTGGTGGGGCCGGTGAAGAGTAGCTCGGAGGAGGTTCCTACTATCATCCTTTCACATAAGATCAGCTTCCCCCTCCGGTCCGTCCACCTCTTCCCTCCGCCTCAAGGCCTTCCCTCTCCTTCGATTGCCTTGTTCTCCGCCTCCGCGGTTTCGCTGAATGTTTGCAAGTGCTGCTGCAGCATCTAGTAATGCGTCAACTTCATATTTTCGAATTTTGGAAGCATTGATGTCTGCGAGTGATCTCTGGCCGGAGCCAGAGACCACTGAGACATCAATAATGAAGGCTCCTCTTGGTGTTACCACCAAGAGGTCTGGACGATAACCTCGCTGTTCCAGGTTAAAGTGTGGCTCTAGCCATACTGGCCATCCTTTACGGCGAGCGTAGGCTTCCAGTAGGTTCAGGGCAGAATTGTGACGGGCACACCTGGGTCTTACCACGGCTGGGCAAATCTGGAGCACATGCGAGGCTGTTTCGGGTGTTTGACATCCCATTCGGCATAGATGGCTGCTGCCGGTACGCCTGCCTCTTGTCCTCCTCACTCCTGTTGGTAGAGAACCAGAATGGACTTTCACCATACCCAACGACCTCCATCCCCATAGTTTCGCTGAAGGGTTCCTGATCCATGCCGTGCTAGCTCCATTATCGCGTGATTTTACCAGTTCAGCTCCATCCGTAGTTTGATGGAGACGTTGTGCCCTGGCAATTCGACGGTCGATTCTTGATGTCCCATTTTGTTGTTGGAGACTCGTTCCTCCTTCAAAGAGTTGTGTGTTTGCCGCCCCTACCCTATTAGCTCTTATGGTTGGTATTTGACTGAGTAGTTCCATTACTCCAAGACCACCATCACCCACTGGTCCATGGATGTAGGCATTAGCAGAGTCAAATGGCAGGCGCAACCATTTTCTCACATATCTCCTTACAGATATATCCATCTGTTTTAGAGTTAAGAGCGTGGTACTTCCCAGCACTAGTTGGTGAGTTAGTGAGGGTATGCCGTGGTCTCGCAACATTACTAATTTCTGCAGAGGCTTCAGTGGTGCCCTGTCAATTTTCTCAAGGATTGTAGTCATTTTCATTGGCATGTTACGACATATACCCTGGGTACCAAAGGATACTCCCAGGTATATCCATCGAACATTGTGTGGTGCTGCCCTCAGGCACTGGCCATCAACATCAATGGAAGGCCTTTCAGCTGGGACCACGAGTCGACGCCCTCTTGGCATCAAAGGCAGATAGATGGATTTTCTGAGGTTGAGATTCAGTCCCACCGACTTCAAGGCATTATTGAATGCTACAATCTGAGCCACTATCCCAGCTCTAGATGTGGCAATCAGTACAACATCATCCGCAAAAGCCAGGGAAGACCAACGCTGCCCTGCATGGATGTATCCAACTCTATTAGGGAGTGCTAGCAGGACGTGATCCATAACTGCATTGAAGAGGGTTGAGGACAGGGGGTCACCCTGTCTAATGCCCCTTGCATTATACATCCATGGGCCTGCCCCAATTCGTGTAGACCCATTTTGGTAGATTGATTCAATATACTGTACCAGCTGTTTGGGCCACTGTCTCCCCTTCATGATGTTCATTATAGCAAAATGAGATACTCTATCAAATGCTTTCTCAACATCGAGAACTGCAATGTGAAGCTCTCTTTTTTTCCTGTTAGCTTCAACCAACAATTTATTGAGTGCCAATACATTCAGTGCTAGTCCATCAACGCCTTTGCGGAGACCTTTTTGTTGCTCAACATGAGTAACCGAGGATTCCAAACGCTTTCCAATGATCTTGTGAAATTGGCGTACTACTACTGATGGGACTGTGATTGGGCGGTAGTCTGCCTCTGTTTCTGGCATGTTTTTCTTTGGAATCATAGTAGTTCGAGCTTGTAAGAGGGTAGACGGCTTAGATCCCCGGCGCAAAATAGTGTTGAAAAACAACTTCCTAAGGCTGTGGGGAACCATCCTCCAAACCTCTGCCAGTAGTCCATCAGGACCACAGGCAGTCCTGGTTGGTTCCGATACCCGGATTTCGTCCTCCGTTATTGGCATCCATATGTGGTCCATCAGCTGATCTTGGGGATGACGGACTTCCTCTGCTGTCCATTCGCTGGATGGAGTTGACCACTGTCTTGCCCAGTATTGTCTCAATTGCTGGCCTGTGTGACACATTTGGGCTCTTCCATTACCAAGGATGTCCTCCGCTATTGCAGCTCTATCAGAATCCCATAACCTCCTAAACCTTGAGAATTTATCTCTCCTCGTTTCTTGTGTGGTATCATTGTTGATTATATGGTCCCTGGGTGGTCGTGGGGTTATACCAATGATATGGGATATCCACAGAAGAAGGTCATTTTGGGGGTCAAGATCCTGGACTACTGCTCTTGCACCATTTATCAACAATTGGTGGCCTTCATCCTGTTCTGATGCACGCTGAGCTATGGGAATCCCTGCAAGAGTAGCTTCATCAAGCTGTTGATGGGAGATCTCGTAGCTTCCATCTAGTTCTTCTGTCGTTCTTCGGGGTGTTTGTGTAGCATCTAGGCGTACCTGCACCAATACATTCTGATAGTGAGGCCTTGCTCGTACCGCTTCTACAGATTTAAGTGTTCTACCGACCATTTTGGAGGCAAGAGCTCTATTCATTTGGGCACCCGGTATGGTACCTTCTAATTCAAGTTCAACAGTTGCCATGATGGTCATTTCTTCATGTGACCAGTAATTGCATCGTTTTGGGCCAATTTCGTCAAAAGCATACTCCTCAGGATGAGCTGATCTAGTATGTTTTGACAGCCCTATACGTGAATGAAAAGTTCTTCCGCAGTGGGTGCATTGGTGTTCCTGTGCTCTACTGGCCATAGTCGGTTATTTGAATTGCCGCCTCTTTCGCCTTGATGTACACTGTACATCGAGAATCACCTGTCACATGCTTTGCTGGTTTTTTAGCCGCCTTACAGGACATGCATTCAATTTCTGGATGTGGTTTGATGCAGGCAGCGACCTTATGTCCTTTCTCACCACAGCGTTTGCAACATTCTTCGCCAGGCTGGCATACTGTACGATCTTGCGAGCGATGACCCACTCTGGTGCATCTGTAGCATCTTAGAACTGGTACATATGGTGTTACTGGGCATCTACACCACCCTACGTACAGCTTAGGGTCTTTCATGATTGATTTGTAGAGCTCAGTCTCGACCTCTACTTCCCAACTTACAGGACGCCCCTCACCACGCCTTACTATCCTCTTCGGGTTAAAATTGGCCTTGAATCGATCAAGGTTAACATTGGGGAAATTTTGTTCCCGGACTGCCGCTTGGAGTTGTTCAGCGTTCAATGAAACCTCCCTGATACCCGAGATAATTAGAGTAGGTCTTTTCTTGGGCATTAGCTCCATTTTTAGGCCGGCACCCCCTGCGCCCGTATCTGCCATTATTTTTCTGGCTTCTTGGATGTTAGCAGCCTCGAGTATAACTCTTTTGTTCCTCCCCTTTCTAAGATTGACCAGCTGCCATCCCTTAGATTTGGGATCAACCTTCTCAGCTAATGCTTTTTTCGACATCTTCTGCCGACTCCAATGTAGTGTTGTCGTCAGTTGGCTGAACGACAACAAAGTGTCTAGGCTGTGGCTTTGTTTTTGCAGCTGAGGCATAGGTTCGTGGCTGAGGCTGAGGCGTTTGTGATCTATGGGTATCAGGTATGCCCCTTGATGCTGCTGAAGTTGATGCTTCAGTGGCGTTCGTCGTTGGTTGAGTTGCATTCAGAGCACCAGTCTGAATTGCAGCTGCAATCTGACGCAGTACTTGCGTCAGATCCTGATTTTGTTTGTCCACCACGTCGCTTCTGGACGCCTCACGGCCCTCCAGGGTCTTAATCTTCAGGTCCATGTGTACAACTCTTCTTAGAACAGCCGAAACAACCTCCCCTACTGGTTTTAATGCTTCCAGTCCTTTTTCCTGGCCCAATTTCATATCTTTGCACAACCTGAGGAAGCTGGTAGATGCTGCGTCCCACATTTCAAGGAGATCCAGAGCAGCGTCTGAATCGCCTGTGTCAACTGGGGATCTAGTAGTCCCCGCGTATTGCTCCTCTGCTCGTGATGGGATGTCATCAGCCATCCCTCCTCGCATCCTGAGTGGGGTGTGGGTCCCCCCTGGGCTGTAAGGGGGCAGAGTCTCGTCTGAAAAACACCCCTCTTCGCAGCCAACAGGCTCTTGGCACACTCTAGGTGCGCTTGGCATCGGCGTTTGAGGCGAATTCATGTAACTTGATGGTACCCACCTCGATCTATCCTTAGGTTTCGTAAGGAACCCAGGGTCTGATGGCCCAAGTTCGTCAGTTTTCATTGTCGTCGGAGAATGAATATGACTTTTCCAGTTGGCCTGGGTCCATCCTTTTCTTTCCTCCATTTCTTCTAATCTAACATTTTGATATTTGTCATTTGGTCTCTTTCGACCGATGACATCACAAAATGCATTTTTGACAACTGCAACCGAGCGCTGGTGTTGTTCTTTTGCACCTCGGTTGCGTTCGTCTATGTACTCACGGTACACTTCAGGTGCCACCTGACTATGGTGCGTCATGCGCACGGTACTATTTTCGTCTTGTAGAGTTACTAACTCCCTTATTATCGGCTCACGAGGCTCGTGGGGGTCCCTATCAGGAAAGTAGTCAGATACCCTCTGAGGGTAAATTACTCCAGTCAGGGACTCGACGGCATATTTAGTGCCGATCCCTACAGCCCCTACAGCTGAGTGCCAGTTGTTATTGGCAATGGCATCCGCCGAAAATGCCATTATAGCGGCCTGATCCGCTGTACGGATCTCTTGAGCTGTAGTTGCCGTATGGTAGGCAATATCATGCTCCTCGGCAATTCGGTCGTCGTAGTCAACTGGTGAGCCATTATTAATGGGTCCATTTGGGCCTAAGTACCTATGCCCGGGAAGATGGAATCCTCTTTTAGCCATTATTTAAGATAAGTTGATAAACCGAACAAAGAGAGAGAGAAAAAAAGCGTTTTTTACCTCTCGATGATATTTTCGAGGGGCCCTCGGCGGGGCCTCGCGAAGACTGCGCAGTCAGCAGAAACCGCGGTGAGTCGAACGCAGGTGAATGACCAACACCTCGTGTACTCCGGACGGCACTTAAATTGCGTAATAACGCCCTTAGAAGGGCACGACCCTTAATTTCATGCCGAAATTATGGTTCCCGGGACAAAACAGATTTGTTGAGTACCACTTTTAGTTAAAACTTAGGGAAAAAACCCGAGGTAATTCGTCAAATTAACACGGAGCGTTGGCATTAGCTCTTGACACCGTGAGAACTAGAACCGAACTGCCAGACCGGACAGACAGACAGACAGACAGACAGACACGGAACCAAAATTGTTCGGGAAGCTCTAAAACGCAAAAAGCAAGTGGAAACTTTGATTTTGGAGGACATTTTTTTTTTTCACTTCTTTCACGAATACAAAGCTTCCCTACCTTCGGTAGTGAGGAAGCAATATATTTTTTCACCAACGCTATGTGCTATTTATGTCTGCAAAATAACTGAAATTTGTTTATTGCCTGAATGCTAAGTCATCATACCGTATTATAATCTTGTCATTAAATGAGTAATGAGAGCTACCAATTTTTCTGAGCTATATGATAAATTTATGTATATACTGCATACGCGCATTGCTTTTGGTTTACTATTTTCAATAATAAGCCTTTGGAATCGAGCAAGAAAAAATTTTTTTTAACCCCCCCTCAAAATTTGATGTTTTACGTTTCAAGGTACGTAGAATCCGAAAATCGAATAAAAAAATTTCCGTCCGTCCGCCGTACGCCGTCCGCCGTACGCGGCACTTTTCTTAGCAACACTGGACCGATTTGGTTCAAATTTGGTATATGGGCTCCATTTGGGGTCTAGTTGTGCCGCAAAGCTTTTGGTTGATGTAGGTCACTTATAAGGGGTGAAAATTAAGGGTTGAAATTTTCAAGAGTGCCCTAGCTCGAAAACTCTCGAAATAAAGGTATCGTTTTTTCACCAACTTTAAATAGTATAGAATTTTTAAAACTTTTTGAGACCACCCGGAGCTCTGTAGGACAAACCGTTCGGTCCCTACGAGTACTTGAAGGTTTTCCTTCGATAAAACAGAATCATGAGTGTGAATCGCAAAAGAGGTCTAATCGCCGTTCAAATTTTATCTGACTAAAATGCGATCGCTGTTCATTTCTTCGATTTGTATACAGTTTTGCCTTCTGCGTAACCAGTAATCAAATTTCCATATCAAGCTTTCTATTTTTCGAATCGAGTGTGAAGCGTTTAGTTCTTTCTAATAAACTTGATTGTGAAGGTGTGAAGCCATTATATTTAGTGTGGTAGGTAGTACCTACCAATAGTTGGTAGGTAAAAAAAGTTGGTAGGTAAAACAATGTTTGTAGGTAAAAAACGCTGCAAATCATTGCTCACTGATCAGATCACTGATCAGCTGAGTGAGCTCCGCAGCCATTTTCAATGCTATTGAATGGAAGTGCTCTTCCAGGCGTCTCCAGCATTCGAGGATATCTTCTTCACTCCTCACATCACTGATCAGCTGAGTGAGCTCCAAAGCCATTTTCAATCCTATTGAATGGAGGTGCTCTTCCAGGCGTCTCCAGCATTCGAGGAGATCTTCTTCACTCCTCACATCACTGATCAGCTGAGTGAGCTCCAAAGCCATTTTCAATCCTATTGAATGGAGGTGCTCTTCCAGGCGTCTCCAGCATTCGAGGAGATCTTCTTAACTCTTCAGATCACTGATCTGCTGAGTGAGCTCCGAAGCCATTTTCAATCCTATTGAACGCAGGAGCTGAAATTTGAGAGGGAAGGTCAAGGGAGAATACAGATGGTGGTAGGTGCTATTGATGGAGAACCAGTGATCTATACAGAAAATAATAAACCTTTGAGCAATGATTTGCAGCGTTTTGATATAACCCCCCCCCCCCCCCCCAACATTTTGTTAGTAAACTATCTGAGAGTAAACATACGGGATTTCAGGTCGGTAGGACGAATAATAGCAGAGTTATAATGGAAAATGTACAAAAAAAACAGGGCCTGGGACATAAAACAATTTTTATATATTTTATTAAACATTTTTTAATAGACCCCCACTCATATATTTTGTCATTCAACAATCTGAGAGTATACATACGAAGTCGTAGGTCGATAGGACAAATAATAACGGAGTTATTGCAAATATTGTACGAGAAAACGTGACTTGAGCACAGCACTCAGGTATCACCTCCAACCCTCGTTTAAGGGTGATCACCTCTCGCGGGTTAAGGAGATAGAAAACTCCCTAAGCCCTCCAAAAACAGGCCAGAATGAGAGAATTGATTAGTTCGAAAAATTAACGTCGAGCAGCACACAACGAGCTTTGGAAAAATAGAGGGGGAAGTGACTGACTGACCAGTTGTAACGCGCCAGTACGCGTATGACACACAAACTGAATGCAGTATTTCACTATCACAACTGGTCATTTGGTTTGGTTTGGTTTTCTAATTAAATTAAATAGTTTGCGGTAATTATGTTGGTTTTTTCTTTTTGAAACATGTTCTCTAATGATCGTAGAAGGAGATAAAATTATTTTTAAAAAAATTCTGGGTCGTTTTCGATTTTTTGGGGGCCGCTAAAGTTGACCTACACAACTGGTCATTGGAAAAAGGACCACAATGCACCTCAATGACCAGGTATGCGGTGGCTATACGCAGCAAATGACCAGGAAGCGCCATGTACGATACCACACACACACACACACACACACAGACATACACCTATGGTTTTTTTCGCGGATTTGGATTCAGAATGGTCTAAAACGGATTAATGTGTGGTTATTTTTTTTTCTGTTGAGTGTTGTCCTCCTTCACCCCAGATCGATCGCATAAGGACGCCCAAGTCTTACTGTGGGACGTCCTAAAAAACCACAAAATAATCCGTTTTAGACCATTCGGAATCCAAATCCGCAAAAAAACCATGGGTGTATGTGTGTGTGACGAAATCTTTCGTACTCAGCCCTGCCCTTAGTTTTCAACCGATTTCCGTATTTCTTTTTTTTTTTTTTTTTTAGACGTGGAAACCTATCTTGTGCACCTAGTTGTGCACTACTTCGCCATAATATTGAATTTTGCCTTCAAAGGCGGGAAAGGGGGGTTAATGCTTAAAAAACGTGCATTTTCGGGCTTAATCTTACACTGCACTAGCCTCAATTTTCAACCAATTCGCGTGTTTAATTTTTTGTTCGACTCAGATAACTTCCAACTTTCACACTATTTCGTCAGAGTATAAAAATTAGCAAGGGGAGGGGGCGATTGGGGGATTATTTACAAAACATCCGATTTTCCGATATTTTGGTTCCCTTATAGCTTACTAAATTGTACCGAAACTTCCTTCCTTCCTTCTTTTATTGAGGGAAAATTCTCAATAAACCTCTGGATGATCATGTTTTATTCTTTTTATCACTATAGAACTAATTAAAGGTGTCACCATGGCGCCTGGGCACCAGAAACCCCATATTTCGTGAATTGTTGTGTATTTCACCTTAAATACGGGTGTAAACTACTACGGACTGCCTACCAAAACTAACAAATGAAAGTTCATCGTTACTTATAACCGCTTTAGTGACAGACTGGCACCATTGTATGAGTGGGAGGGGGGTGAACTCGAATTCGCATGGTGGTTAAGAGTTGGGGGGGGGGGGGGTTCACTTTTTAAAACTCAAAATACCAACTAAATTACATTAGGTGAAACTGTTTTGCGTAGATGGAAGTTAGACAAAAATACTTGTGGTTTTTCGCCTACCAACAGGTTTAAATTTGTTGTTGTTTTCCCACTGTTACATTCCCTGGAATGTATGCATTACTAAACAATATATTTTATTGTTTTATATCAATTTTATTTTATTACAATCACTCCCTGGATAATCACTAGCAATAATACATAATTCAGTCACCCAGACAACTCAAGGTATTCTAAGCATACACGATATGCCCACGTTACAAAAGCCTGGAGTTTATTCTCTCCTAACCATAATAAAGGTAGCTGAACAAACATATCAGAATCCGTAAGCGGAGAAGCAAGTTAAATAAAAGAGCGATTGATGAGCGCACTCCTCATTTTCACACACACACAAAAAAAACTCGCTTACTTTATACGACGTCGAACTTCCCCAGAACAATCTCACTTGTCGAGCGAGCATCCGAGATATCTGTAAATTGATATTCGACCCACCTCGTCCTTATCAACGAGGTGAATAATTCATACTATCGATGAATCCGTGTCTCTTTTTGAAATTACTATCCATTTCTTTTTCATTAAGTTTTCGTAGACTACCCACAAGTGAATTATAATTGAATAAGTGAATTATAATTTATTTGATCTATTTTCTGTTCTCATGTGATACCAAGATAGTGTGCTCATGCTCAAGGTATGTTTTAAAAATGTTAGTTTTCCACACTCATATTCGTCCATTTAAAACTTATTGAAATATACCTTGTAGTAACATGACATGTTCCTACAAGGTATATTTCAATAAGCTTTAAATTGTTGTAAAAGTCTTTAAAACATACCCTGCGCATACAGCATGTTGTTATGGTAGGTATACAGAAAAAAAAACCATATACCTATCTGTGGCTAGTTAATGAGATAGGAGAGACTGACGAATATGAGTTGGGACCACTAACATTTTTAAAACATACCCTGAGCATGAGCATACACTATCTTGGTATCATATGAGAACAGTAAATAGATCAAATAAATCATACATAATTTATTTATTTATTGTCTAATACATTGTATTAGACAATATTTTTGAAAATCCTTACAAAAAACGCTGCAAATTATTACACAAAGGTTTATTATTTTTCTATATAGATCACCCATCTGCAAAGAACACGGCTTTGCCATTGTTACCACCAACCAACAGGAAGAAACACATCGATCGCATTTCGGTCAGCTAAAATTTGAACGGAGAATAGTGCAGTAATAGTGCTGCAATTCACACTCGTGTTTCTGAATTATCGTAAGACCAACCCTCAAGTTCGCGTAGAGAGCGAACGGTTGGTCCTACAGGCGCTGGGTGGTCTCTAAGAATTCTAAAAATTCAATACTATCTTAAATTGATGGAAAAACAATACCTTTGTATGAAATTTCTCGAGTTAGGGCGTTTTCAAAATGTCAACCCTTAGAAGTGACCTACATCAACCAAAATCATTGGGGCACAACTAGATCCCAAATGGAGCCTACATACCATTAACAATTTATATTTGGAAAAAATACTTCACCGCTACAATTGATGGTATTGTACATAAATAATTACACCACAGTATTGTATCAGCACTCAGCAGTCATGTCCATCTGGCTGCTTGTTATCAGGGTCCGAGATCCGACCTCGGACATTGGGGTGAGGGACAAGGTTGAATCACCTTATCCCACAAATAATGGAGGGAGGATTGTGCCTCTTCTGGCTATGCCATCAGTCGACGCTTCTCCTCCCCATGGGTTTCGAGTTCAGCTCCAAGTCCCACGGGGCCCACTTGCTCGAGCCGTGGCACGCCGTCGTGTGGCCGTAGCCCTGAATTAAGACCAGATGAATGATCATCCTGTTAGGACTCGGGTGGTCTCGGGTGGTTGGTCCTACAGGCGCTGGGTGGCCCCTAAGAGTTCTAAAAATTCAATACTATCTTAAATTGATGGAAAAACAATACCTTTGTATGAAATTTCTCGAGTTAGGGCGTTTTCAAAATGTCAACCCTTAGAAGTGACCTACATCAACCAAAATCATTGGGGCACAACTAGATCCCAAATGGAGCCTACATACTAAATTTCATCAAAATCGGTGAATGCTGAGTGAGGAAAGTGCCGCTTACGGCGGACGGACGGAAGAAATTTTTATTCGATTTTTGGATTCAACGTACCTTGAAATGTAAACCAAAAAATTTTGAGGGGGGGGGGGGTGGTTTTCTAAGGTGATGTAACAGTTATAAACAAAAACCCATATTTCCAGATTAGAGACAAGGCAGATTAGCATTTTCCATATTTTTTAATATCAGTATAATCATACAAAGTCTTCATCATTACCTGCATGTAAAGATAATTATGATAAGTAGGAACTTTAAAATTCGGTAGGTACTTAATTTTAATGCGCCTATTTCACCAGACTAGTGTAGGCTCCATCGGTCCATGGTGACTTAGGAAAGTGCTGCGAAAAGGCATACGGCGGACAGCGGACGGCGGACGGAGGGAAAATTTTGGTTTATTATTTTCAATAATGAACCTTTGAAATCGACCAATTAAAAAATGTTTAACCCCCCCCCCCCCTCAAAATTTGTTCAAGGTACGTAGAATCCAAAAATCGAATAAAAATTTGGTCGTCCGTTTGCCGTACGCCGTACGCGGCACTTTCCCCACTTACCTTTGACCGATTGTTATATAAAGGTATTGTTTTTCCATTAATTTAACAGATACGATAAAAATGTTCACGGGTGGGAGGTATATTTCATTGATTTTGTAGCTACTCTACTATAAACCAAGTTTAATATATTTCAAGACTAATAATTATCTTGCATAAAAACATACACAATTTATCTTGTTTTTTCCATGAAAATTCTACTTTAATCAATTACCTATTTAATTTTCCGATGTCAAAAAAAAAATTAAATAGTCTAAAAGAAGAAACAAATTAAATAGGATGTAGAAAAAAATCTACTCACCAAATTTTAATATATAGAAGCATTATGCCAACATAAAACAGGATTTCACGATTTCATTGAGCTTTCCCAAGACTCATAGAATCATCCTTCCATCTATTCAACAAGGTTGTGGACAACGTTACACCTAGATCATATCTTGAGGGGTTTTCCCTGTAGCAGTTAATTCCACCGCACAAAAGAGCAGAGCTGCACAGCTCTTCTCGAGGCCCTTCTATCTCTCCCGAGGTATTTCTTCTTCTTTCATTCTCAGCTCTCCAGACGATTCTAACTGAGAGTAAGTTAATGATGGTTGAGAAAACCAGGAGAATCCAGCAAAGGGGAAGGGCTATGAGCGACGAGAATAAGGGCACTCCAGCTGTACAACACTAGTTTAAAGAAGAATTGCCGTCCCGTTGGGGAAACAATGGGAAGAAATGGGTTCCTTTTGACTCGTAGACCAACTCGCCCCAACACTTTTTGAGCAGTTCCGGTTTCCCTCACTCACTCGAGTTATGAAAAGTTACGCCTCCACCGAGAAGTTACGTCTTATCCGACGTCACTGCTCTTTATTTCTGTTCCGTTCGTACTACCAACGGAGTCCTTCATAGACTACAAAATGACGATGATTTTACGAGTATATTGTAGCAAGAGAGAAGAGACTGTGGAGGGTTCTGAATTCACGAAAACCAGGTGCTGCTCCTTAATATGTTGATCCAATCGCGATAATACGAAATCATCTTTAGGTCCAATCGTAATAAAAAAAATCGGAAACCACAGCAATTCATAATACAAACTCGAAACCCACTGATAAAGTATTTAGGTACTTACGCCAATGATTTTTCAACGTGTTGAATAAATATAGCAACTTTAAAACGACTGATACATAGCGCTCATTTTAGAACAGTGTCATTTAACTCAAATTTATGTACAGTTTATTTTTTAACCAAATCAAATTTTAACCTCCTCCTTTAATTTTGATGTTTTTCTTTCTAAAATACTGCTGTAGAACCCAAAAATCTAGAGAAAAAAGTGCCGTCGCTCTGCCCTCCAAGTTATTTTTGCCGTATTAACATTAACGAAAATCCATGAAAATTGACACATTTATGTGGTCCATTAGGGGTCTAGTTGTGCGAAAAACTATTGGTTATCGTCAAATTGGAAATCATCAAAATTTGGTAGGTAGGTGTATAGTCTCTATTAGTGGTCTAGTAGTGGAGGAAACTTTTGGTTGTTCTCAGTCATTCCAAGGGGATGAAAAAAAAAGGATGAACGTTCCAAATTATTTATATTAGGTATATGGCGTATAAATTATGTACATGGGCTCTAATTCTGCCGTGCTAAGCCAGAAAGTCGTGAAGTGAAAATTTGACCAAATTGAGTTATTGGTACCCGGGGTTTTGGGGGTCGATTTCTATCGATTTTCGAAGTTTCAGAGTCGTATCTCGACTAGAAATGCCTCAAACAAGCCTCCCGATTTTTGCGTTAAGGCATATTAACTTGATTATGCTAAGCAACTAGTCGTATCAGAGCGAATCAGAAGAAGAAAACTCGTATCTTGACACAGTTACGAGAATCGGCCTTAGTATTTCGACGATACGACTTCTTGCATTCTGATTCGGCATGATACGACTTTTTGCCTCTGAAAACTCAGCATTTAGTGGTGACTTTAGGAACCTTCTTACTGTTACATACCTGAATACTGCCGTGCTAAGCCAGAAAGTCGTATCTTGGCTTCAACCAACTTTCAGGAAAACGACCTAATAGGTTTCGTGGTGAAGTAACTCTTCCACGGGATTATTTTTCCTCCTTTTACCGCAACTAAAAGTTTTTCTCATAGGAAATTAGTTGCTGAATCGATTTTTGAGGTCAAAATTAAACATTATTAAGTTATATTGTCAAAAAACTGTATACAATTTTTCCATTCTTATTGCTTCCGAGTCTACCAAGGTAGCGGAAGCTTTGTTTTCACTTTTCAAGGACGAAAAAAAAAAAAAATTTCTCCAAAATCAAAATTTCCACTCGCGTTTTGCGTTTTAGACCTTTCTGAACAATTTTGGTTCCGTGTCTGTCTGTCTGTGTGTCTGTCATGAAATCCTTGTAACGGGCATAACTATACGAAGTTATTGTCCGATTTCTATGAAATTTTCAGGGATTGTGCGGGTTAGTGTGTAGACAGCCCCCTATGAAAATAATCATCCCCGGACTGATAGAAGCGACTGCGCATGCGCAAACGTGAATTCCTTCTAACGGCCATAACTTCTATATTTCTCATCCGAATTCGATGAAATTTTCAGGGATGTTACAGATTAGTATTTAAATGGTCCCCTACGAAAATCACCACCTTCGGACCGATAGTAGCCACTGCGCATGCGCAAACGTGAATTCCTTGTAACGTCCATAACTTCCACATTTTCCATCCGATTTCAATGAAATTTTCAGGGATGTTACAAATTAGTATTTAGATGGTCCCCTATGAAAATCACCATTTTCGGACTGATAGAAGCCACTGCGCTTGCGCAAACGTGAATTCTAGATCGAGATACGACTTCAGGCTTAGTATATCTGACCTAAATGTAAGTAAAATAAGAATAGGAAAATGTTGTACAGTTTTTTGACAATATACACCAAAAAAATTTTAATTTTGACCTCAGAAATCGATTCAGCAACTAATTTCCTATAAGAAAAACTTTTAGTTGAGGTAAAAGGAGGAAAAATAATCCCGTGAAAGAGTTATTTCACCACGAAACCTATTAGGCCGTTTTCCCGAAAGTTGGGTGAAGCAAAGATACGACTTTCTGGCTTAGCACGGCAGAATAGGGATCTAGTTGTGAGGACAACTTTTGGTTATTGCCTTGCACTCCTAGGGAATGCAAAATAGGGGATGAAATATCCTAAATCAGTACGAAAACACTCAAAATAGGGCCCATTTTTTATTCCGATTTACAACGAATCTAAATTTTCAGAATCGAATGAAACCACGCAGATCCAATGCAACCCACCGTTCGCTCCCCTTATAAGGACTCGGAGGTTTTACGAAAACAAAAAGAGCAAAACATGACTATGATTCGTCATGTCCATGAGTTACAATTGATCGGGTGAGACGATCCGATAAGCTGATCGCATGTCACCTCCTCATTTTTCAACAATCTTCTGCGGACTACTAACTAATCCACGCGGTTTATTTATATTTTCATGGGTTACAAAAGTATTATGTTTAAAGTCAGCTAATTTTATGATATCGAATCTCTATTGGCAACATCAATGCTCCTCGGAAATAACGTATATTCAGGCAGATAGCATCAAACATAATATATTCTTTTGGAATAATTTTCATCGTTTTTCATTATCCTACGCACACCATGGAAATTTTAACAACTCACCTTTTACACGATTCACCGTAACTGCCTGTGAACTCCCACTCCATGAGGATGTCACTAACCTCTTTGCTGTTCATTTTGTCGTTGAGTGATTTGTGTCTGACGATGCCTTGAAATTAAAGCGGGAACAAGTGATGAGTTTTCTTTCAAACGGGCTTATATCCACTTCGAATGTTTTGTGGGAAATTGAGAAAAACTAATTTCATGGCGATGGATGCTGTCTAGGGTTCCCAAATTTTCCAAATACTTTGTTCATGGAACTTTTGATTGTAAGACCGAATTTCGAAATTTTGGCATGTGTTTTGAGGGAATTACGGCCATTTCTTATTTCTATATAAACCCATTTGATGAAAAACAATGGATATGAGCCACTTTGGAAAAAAGGTAGTTTTTGGTTGTGCGAATAAAAGTCTAATTTTCATTTTCTTTTATTTGTTCACCCATTATTTTCAATAATGAACCTTCGGAATCGAGCATGAAAAAAATATTCTAACGCCCCTCAAAATTTGATGGTTTACGTTTAAAAATAATATCTACATATTATGTAGAATCCGAATTTTAAAAAAGTGTTTATAGAAAACAACGGGATGGATATAAGCCGTTTTGTCGGAAAACTCGATTTTGGTTTAATATTTTCAATAATGAACCTTTGGAATCGACCAGGAAAATTTTTTCTAACCCCCTCCCCCCATTAAATTGGTTGGTTTACGTTTCAAGGTACGTAGAATCCGAAAATCGAACGAAAAATTTTCCGTCCGTTCGCCGAACGAGGCACTATCCTCACTTTGCAATGACTGATTTTTGATGAAATTTGGTATGTAGGCTTCATTTGAGTTTAGTTGTGCTCCGAAGATTTTGGTTGATGTAGGTCACTTCTAAGGGTTGAGAAACAAGTGTTGAAATTTCAAAAAATTGTTGTATAAAGGTATTGTTTTTCCATCAATTCAAGATAGTATAGCATTTTTAGAATTGTTTGAGACCACGCGGAGCCCTGTAGGACAAACCGTTCGCTCCCTACGAGAATGTAAGGGAGAATCTGTCCCTTCAATTCATTCCCTTGGGTCAGGTTCGATAGGAGAAGCTTAAACTATCTAACTTTTTATATGGGACTCGCTGGTGTAGTGGTAGCGCATGATATTTACGTCCTAGCAATCCGGGTTCAAATCATACCCTCGTTGAGAAGTTTTTGGATCTCATCACTTCGACTGTTGGTTAATTATATATCTACTTGCAATCGACGTTTTTCTTCATGTTGGTTGGTGGTAACAATGGCAAAGCCGTGTTCTTTGCAGATGAGTGATCTATATAGAAAAATGATAAACCATTGTGTAACAATTTGCAGCCTCTTTAGCATGCTTTTAAAGCGGTATACAAACCGTTTCGGAAGGAATTCAACTCGTGAGGTGATAAGCCTAATCCCAAAGATTGATAATCCGTGAAAAAAACAAAAGTGTAAGAAATTGATAAGCCCGTTTGAAATAAAACTCTTCAAGTCCACTTAAGAGCAGTGTTTATCAGTATTCTAATCATTGTAGCTCTTGCCAAGGGCAGAAACTATACAACTTCACAATTTTCACCTTCAAAGTAGGTAAGTATGCTTTACAATTCCCTGACCCCAAAACTGTGTTATATGTCCTAGAAGGGTATCCCTTTCGTTTAAAGCAGTCATTTCAAATAACGATAGAGCCCTTCGGTTTTCCAATATTATACTTTAGGTTACATTATGAGTATAGAAGTTGCATTACTTTGTATAGATTTTTTTTTGAATTCTTGCTCGTATTCACCCTACATATTATGAAGTGCTGTTGTTCTAGATCCAATTTTGTCGTATCCAAACATATTAAAGTCTATCAGTCGGTAGGGAGTGTTTTGAGAGTAGATCTTTACACTAAGTTTATGTTAATTCCGTTGTCGGTAAACGATACTATGCTGATGAGGTACAAATATTGGTCTGAGTTCCTAATATGCCATACTGGGAAGAATTATTCTACACCACGCCATGTTGGGAAGAGAATGATGACATTCTGAAGGAAAAAATGAAAACAGTGTACTCGACTTGAGAGCTATGTTGAACTACCATTATTGTATGAATATACCCTAATACCTGAACATGAACGTTTCTTTAACAAATCAAAAACATCCAAGGACCGAACATTTGGGATATAAGACATTATCGCACAAGAAACTCTGATTTTAAAAACATCTTTTTACTAGGAATCGTGTCGTTTGCAAGGACGGGAAATCGGTCAGATAGCGACGAGATCAACAAGTGGATGATCGGTAGCCGATTGCCTTATTCACGGAGTCGCCTCAACGAACAGCTCAGCCGTCAACTGCATTACGGTAATCCTATGTTTACGACGTCCTTCATCGGATCGTCTTTGAGTTGTAACAACATTTCTAAGCGATTGGAATATAAACAGCGAATCTAAGTAAAAATGAAAGGGTAAACGAATGACGTTAATGTCACCCACATAGATAAGTATAGTTACTTTTTCATTCCCATAATTAACGCAGACGTTTATCTTTTGGTTTATTATTTGCAATGATGAACCTTTGGAATCGACCAAGAAAAACAAATTTTAACTCCCTCTCAAAATTGTTTTGGTTTACGTTTCAAGGTACGTAAAATCCAAAAATCGAATGAAAAATTTTCCGTCCGTCCGCCGTACGCCGCGCCGTACTTCCCTTAGTTCCCATGAATCGGTTTGGATGAAATTTGTTACATGGGCTCCATTTGAGGTCTAGTTATCCCCCGAAGCATTTGGTTGATTTCGGTCTCTTCTAAGGGTTAAAATTTGAAAACGCCCTAACTCAAAAAATTTCGATATAAAGGTATTGTTTTTTCATCAATTAAAGATAGTATTGAATTTTTGGAATTTTTAGAGACCACGGCAGCTCAACAAATTTTGTGGTGTGGGGGGTTGGGGGGGTTAAATTTTGTTTATTGGTGATTATAAACGATCATTATTGAAAATAATGAACCAAAATAAAATACCTTTGTGTAATAATTTGCAGCGTTTTTGTTTTGCTTACAAGTCTACCAAGGTAGTGGAAGCGTTTTTTCACTTTTAAAGGTTTTGAAAAATGTTCTCTTGAATCAAAATATCAACTCAAATTTTACGTTCAAGACCTTCTTGCACACTTTCAGTACCGTGGTTGTATGTCCGTATGAGTGTCTAGATTGGTGGGTGTGCCTGTGATACTGTCATCAAATCCCTTTAAAAAAACTATACGAAGTTATAGCCCGATTCTGAAGAAATTTTCTGGGATTGGGCAGGTTGTAGTGTCGAAGGCTCTTTATTAAAATCATTGCCTTTGGATTGACATGTGTAGCTTCCGAGCATACACATGAACATCTTATATCAGCCAGAAAATTCAAATTCTCCACCCGAATGGGGAATTTTCACCAAATTTCCTGAATAGTTAATGGTGTGGGATAGATGAAAATCAGGTCGATTTCGGAAAATAAGTCTTCTGCTATTTTTGGGAGACAATCAAAATTTGTGATTTCAAAAATAATAACCGGGAAAACGGACCTTTTCAACGCGAAGCGGAAACGCTCGCTGATTGGCTGTTTGGATCGCCGTTTCCTGCCAGTGTTGCCCGCTGGTACGACGAAATCGTGTTATCTAAGAGGGAAGTTATCAAACAAAAACAGGGGAAACCTAATTTTCCCCATCTTGCTTTTTATATTTTTTTCTTCAGTTTTTCGATTTCGATCTTTACTGGTTTTGTGAAATGTTGAATCTGAGGACTACAGATTTCACGATCTCAGCGCTTCAAGCGGCCGTACATGAACTATTCCAGGTTGACGTCATCTTTTTTTAAACGTTCATATTTTCTACACTGTTTTTTTTTATCCGTAAATTTGGAAGTACGGGCTGAAAGTTTGCCTTAGTAGGTTTTTCGAGGTGCTAAATTCGATTTTGGGGTCAAAAATAGGAAATTCCGACATGGTGAAATTCCTCATTTGGTGAAATTTTCCGAAATTTTGCGCGTAGGTGTACGGTTGGTCCACTATGAGGGTTGTGTAAGATACTTGAAGATTGACGTTTTGGGATTAGTCACTATTCGTCGGATCACCTATAATCGGGTTATGGATACTAGGGTGCCACTCCCTTGACAGACTTTTTTGATGCACCCAAATTTGATGCACCTGTTCTCGAGGAAAAGTTTTTGTTCTGACTATTTGGATGGTGTGGATCTATTTGGATGGTTCTTGTGGACTATTTGGATGGTGACTATTGATTTCAATGTGGTAACGGGATTAACAAGGGCTAGATCTGGTTCTACTCGCGGAACGAATTCTTGTTTTCAAACTGTCTTGTGCTAATAGTCGGCGCTAGAGAGCAACCGATGCCCTCATTATTCCGCTCACTATGAAAGAGATGGAGTGTGAGACAGGCAGTTATCGAGGTATGTCCTTTTCATATACCTGTGGTAAGTGCTCAACATGAAATCATACTATTTAATGAGCCCGTGCCTCTATCAAACAGATATTCTTAGTTTAATTCAGTGTGCCTTATTTTCTCATATTTGAACAGTCTCTTCACTTTATAAAGTGACCCAACGAGGGCACAACAACGTATTTTTTCAAAAATCCATGGAATTTGCCATACATGCACTCATAAAAGTTGGAAAATGTGCACATTGTTACCAACTGTAGGCTTTTACAAAGGAACAAAAAAGTTTCGTTTATCTCAATATCTGGACAAGAGTTTCATAAGATTGAAAACTTTAAAGTTGACCTTTCGAAAGTACTATTAGCTATTACGACAAGTGTCCCTTTCATTTAGTAGTGAATTGTAGGCGAGGACTCGCACCAGTTCCCCTTTTTGGTTCCAATAGATAAAAACCTGGTGTTGATTCATTTCTTTTTTCCAGTCTGTGGATAAGTTTCACTATTCATGAACTAAGCCAGACGGTTACATTAAAATAAATTATGGTGGTAGGTTCTTCTTGTTCCAATTCTTTTGGAAATTCACCGCATTGAGACTTGGTATAGCTCCGTTATCAGGTAAGCTATGCCACAAAAAGTAAAAGTTCATGAGTGGTTATATTAAACTAGGAAAGCTTTGGTCTATCAGAGGAGTTTTTTTAATCGTGTAATTTACATAAATAGGTGATTGATAATAAAATACGTCATAAAGCTTGACACGAGAAATGTATAATTAGATCTAGGAAGAATCATGTTGTCTTTATTCTCTTATTCTGGGTGAGAACCATGAGTTGGAACAGGACCAAATCTGAGTCAATTTTCTGATGGGGTTACACTTTTTTTTAAACCCCAAACAATTGAACAAAAAATTGCTTCATTGTTGATCCGCCAAGGCAGTGGTTCCTGACTGGTTCACTTGGAAACTAACTCCTTTATAGTCCCTTGGCTCGCAAATCCTACCCCACCAAATCCTCTCAACAGTTCAAACAGAATCACATAGTGACCTGCATCCATGGTGTTCACTTCATAGGAAAAGGGAATCGACCATCTCCGTTGAGCTTTATTTTCGGACCAGAGATTGAGAAGACCTATGAGAGATAATCAGGGAAGGGTTCGCGAGAGATCCTGAAACCATTCAACATTACTATCGCGACAAGCTGAAACCAAAACAGGTCGATAACTGAACTTTCTCGAGCGCTTAGGCACGTAAATTTCCCATGCATGTCGCCTGAGGCCTTTCCATTCAGGACCTCCACCTTCCCCGTACTGTCTCAGACCTCCGACGTATCTTTCAATTATTTACCTAGTCCTTGGAGTTTTTCTGTATACAGTCCAAGCACTCCAGCCGATCCTAGAGTTTATGTCAGCACCCAACCACCACAAACAAGTAAGTTTGACATCATAAGTTGTAAAAAAGTGAGACCAGATGTCATTGGGACCTTATCACGACCGTGTGCCGTGTTACAACTCGGAAAATGTTTTTAAAGGTTTTTATATTATTGGTTGTTATTAACATTGGTTTTATTTATGTTATTATAGGTTGTTATATTGTTAGGTTTATATCTAGGAAAAAGGAATTTTAAACTTATTAATTTTAAACGTGTTGAAAAATGAAGTGTTTTTCGGCCTTTTGTAAGCTAGAACTCATACGTTTTGATGGGAAGTAGATGTTATTTGATGATTTTGTCTGCTAAATTCTGACGTTTGAGGAATTCGTTTAGTTTAAAATTCCTATAGACCAGACATTTGAACTTCACCGGACTGCCTACCAAATCTAAGTTCAACCTACCAAGATGGAAATTCAACGTTGATGACTGAGTTGCACCATTGGCTGATGAGGAGGGGGGGGGTGCTCAAATTCGCATGCTGGTCATGGATTTAATGCTCTTCACATTTTATCACTTACCTACCTACTTGTTAAAATTGATCTAATGCTTATCCAATGGGACGTCCCCTAGGATGCATGCTTTACAAAATGTTTCAAAATTCCTCGTATTCCAGGATAGTCATGAATTCACGCCAGAGTTTCAATTATTCAAAATGTGGCTGGAAGATTATTGCGGAATCAGGTAGAGCGGTAATGCAGGTGCTCGTTTCCGAGGAATAAAGTCGAAACCCGAATTCAGGCAAGGAGCTATAAAGAAGACAACGCCAAGCGGAAATACCCATAATTTCTCTCAATGTATTCCGTTATTATATTGAATTATTCATTGCTTCAAGCAAGTGCATAAATTTAGGCCTCCTTGGTGGCTCACCCTTATCAAGAAGACGGACGTAGAAGCTTGTTAGGGGTCATAACCTGCGTTTCAGGACTCGGCATTTGAAACGACCATTGCGGGAGAAGACCTAACTGCCTCGTCCGACCCCCCGCGCAGCCCGTTGCTTCCTCAACTTAGTTCATTAGCTGTGCGTGTTTGCCGTTGTGCCTTCCTCCGCTGACTTGAGACTATTAGTAGGTATTACTAACTGCTAACTAGTTGCCGATTTAACGGAGTAAGGATTCCCCTTGCTACCTGCAATGTACAATAGAAACTTAGGTGAAGCCGTAGGTAAATTTTTCGATATGTTAATTCGGGTAGGGTGTAGTGAGATGAAATTTGAATTCCCACTACGTGTGACTACCGCGTGATAGGTGCTTGTCACCAAAGCGCAACCCACATATTCTTTTCATAGTCCATGCATCCAACTCTGTAAAATTTACATAATTGTTGTGAATTTTGCTCTGAAAAAATTTGACATTAACTATTGACATGGATTTGTCTTGTAAAGAAAATCTCCAGTGGTGCGTTTTAGTGCTGGCATTCATTCTTTCGGTGGACTAGATGGTACACCAATTTCCCATCTGGGTCTCGAGCAAAGTTTCTGTAGATGGCTAGACCTCATCTTCCTTAAGCCGTGTTTTCCTGCCGACGGGTTATATTCCGTCGCGTCGAACGGAGTACGCCGGCGGGATCCCGTCGGGCGGAGAGTGACGTACCTCGCAGCGTGATAGTGTTTTCCTTTGAGCGTGTTACAACCGATGTCACGCGGCGGGACAACCGTTTTCACTTTAGCTGTCTAGAAGTCAAAAACTCAACCATGTCTTTCCGCGGTGAAAAATGATTTTGTTGGCCATCATAGACCAATTAAATTGTGTTCATGATGGAGAAGATATAATAATTGTTGCTGAACTCCTCCGACGGAAGCCTACGGATCAAATGTTCCTAGAAAGAGGAGAAGAATGAGCATACAACACTCTCATCTCTCAACACCTACTAGACAATGGAGTTAGAGATTCGAAGAATATTGTCGGTTCACGCATGTTCAATTCTCCTTCTCAATTTCCCTGATACGAGAAGAGTCCCTTTCGGTAGAGTAGCAAAACCAATATCACCCTGGGGTATGTTCATTAAATCAAAAAATATAATTTGGTGGTAATAAAGTTCATTGGTTGGTACATATGCGTACATATGGTACATATGCTAGATAATAATATTATAAAGATTAAATAAAGATTAAATATTGTAAAGATTAATATATAAAGATTGATTTTATTTGTAAACAGATTAACTCTATTTGGAAATACTATATATTATATAGTATTAATATAGTATAACAGATTAATTCTATTTGGAAATACTATATATTATATAGTATTTCCAAATAGAGTTAATCTTTTTACAAATAAAATTAATCTTTTTGAAAATAAAATTCAACTTTTTACAAGTAAATTTATTTTTTTTTTACACATACTCAGACCTTTTTTAAATGAAATTAATCTTTTTGCGAATGAACTCAAACTTTTTGACAGTAAAAAAATAGGAAGTGTCAGATGCGCATGCGAATCCCGCAGCGTCGAGCGTCATAGACACCTCCTGAAGCACTCGAGCGTCTTACGTCGACGGAACACGCCAGCGGAAGACGTACTCCGCTCGACAGGAAAACGGTTGCCTTCTTTTCCCATTGAAGGAGTGGTCGACGTGACCCCGCCAGCGTACTCCGCTCGACGCGACGGGATATAACCCGTCGGCAGGAAAACACGGCTTTAGGAGCGATAGACACCAACTTCCTGCTGATGGCTAGTTTGGGAGCACCCTGTGGTGAGGTAACTGCCATCGGTGTCCTGTGCCACTGCTTACTTCAGGGTCAAGACCTAACTTCCATCTGAGGAATCGACTCAAATTCCTTTGGAAACATTGGTCCCCAACGTCCCTTCGACTACTAAACCCACAAATTCCCACTTTCCAAAACAAAATACTGCGAATTAAGGTTGGAGCACCTAGGTATATGAGGAATGACGGTATTCATCGAAATCTACGAGTGGGAACAGTCGATGAGACTATAGTCAACCAAACAAACCTCTGGATTTGAGGATGCTGTGCAATTAGTGTTAGTGCAAACATTGACAACCAGTGATATTGTCCCTGAAAAAACATGGGCTAGTTGTTGCTGTAAAATCTTGTTTCATTCGCAATAAAGACGAAAAATAAAACTGGTTTGACCAAATAGGTAAACATGTAAAGACTAATAGAGGACCCGATATTGGCAAACATAAGTGAAGAACCGTTAATCACGAACGTGAGCGAATCTGAAATTACCCTCGGAGAATATTCCAATAATACTGGAAAACCCCTTTATTTTGATACTGTTCGCACTCGTTCACTCATGTAAACGAGTCTACCTATTGATCACAGAACTTACTCTTTCAAGAAGTTATTATTTTCTGTCACTTTTGCATTTTTGAAGGATAACAGTCTCATGATATTGTAGTCGCACGTCACTATTTGATTTTGGTTTATTATTTTCAATAATGAACCTTTGAAATCAATCAAGAAAAAAATACACCCCCTCCTCCCCCCTTGAAAATTCGTTGGTTTGCGTTTCGAGGTACGTAGAATCCGAAAATCGAATGAAACTTTTTCCGTCCGTTCGCCGTACACCGTACGCGGAAGTTTCCTTAGTTCCTATGAACCGATTTTGATGAAATGTGGTATATGGGCTCCATTTGGGGTCTAGTTCTTTTGGTTGATGTCGGTTACTTCTAAGGTTTGAAATTTTGTAAACGCCTTAGCTCAAAAAATTTGGATATAAAGGTATTGTTGCTTCCGAGTCTACCAAGGTAGCGAAAGCTTTGTTTTCACTTTTCAAGGTCGAAAAAAAAAGTTCTCCAAAATCAAAATTTTTCACTCGCGTTTTGCGTTTTAGACCTTCCTGAACAATTTTGGTTCGGTGTCTGTGTGTCTGTCTGTCTGTCATGAATTCCTTGTAACGCGCATAACTATACGAAGTTATTGTCCGATTTCAATGAAATTTTCAGGGATTGTGCGGGTTGGTGTGTAGACGGTCCCCTATGAAAATCATCATCCCCGGACTGATAGAAGTGACTGCGCATGCGCAAACGTGAATTCCTTGTAACGGCCATAACTTCTACATTTTCCATCCGATTTCAATGAAATTTTCAGGGATGTTGCAGATTAGTATTTAGATGGTCCCCTATGAAAATCATCACCTTCGGACTGATAGTAGTCACTGCGCATGCGCAAACGTGAATTCCTTGTAACGGCCATAACTTCTACATTTTCCATCCGATTTCAATGAAATTTTCAGGGATGTTACAGATTAACTTGTTTTGATGTTTTGAGATTAACTACTATGTATCGGATCATCTATACAATCGGGTTATGGATACGAGGAAGCTATGTGCCACACCCACTTGGCAGACGTTTTTTCCATTAATTTAACTCTGCAACGCCGAGACTTTTTTTCGTCTGCGGATTTTAAAATCCTCATGATTTTCTGACCATTCAGCTTCTAAATGAGCCCAGAAAAATAATGTTAAAAATTCCCAAAGCTTCTGGGCGTCGTAAAGGGCCGTGTCCATTTGAACACGTTCGGCGTTATACAGTCCAAATGAAATTAAGTATCGAAACGAAGATTGACTCACTTCCAGCAATGGATGTTCTTCCATCATCGAGTGTTGACTGTATGTAATTCACCAAGAATGGCGGCAAACCCCTACTTCCCATAAGCAGCACCAGGGCAGACTGATTTGCTGAGTCATACGCCTTTTCCATGTCAAGGTAACACATATGCAATTCCCAATTCTTTCTATGAGCCTCTTTCATGATCATGTCCAGGAGGCACACCGATTGTCCTCGGCACCTGATTGTCCTCTGCTTCGGGATCAGCATAGTCCTGGCAAGAAGGAACACACCCGGCATCGTTCCTCTCCTCATAATTAGATTGTAGAATAGGCGCCTGTGCTGAACTCCAATGGCTTTCCATCTATCAGCTGATACACCATCAGGTCCACTTACTGTCCGCCCCAAGTTACTATCCTTTATTTCCATTACTCTGATTGGCTTCCACATTTCTTCAAATGATTTATCCTTGGGATGTCCAAAGTGGCCACCTGACCACGGTTGTGGTTCAGTTGACCATTTCTCTTTCCAATAGTTTGCCATCTGAACCCAGAATGTATCACCCTCCTTCTGCAGTTTCTGTATTCTTTGCCTTGAACATTGCTGCCGATCTTTCCGCCGGTTTCTTTGGGCTCGTATTACTGACCTCTGATCAGTTTGAGATTGAAGCGTCTGATGCATTTGATCTTCTGTTAATATGTTCTCAACCCATGCCAACAAAGCAGTCACCGGTTCTGAACCAGAAAGGGCCATCAAAGCAGCGTCTTCTAACATACGGCTACCCTCTGAGTAGCTAGACTCCTTTTTCGCCACAGCATTGCCTCTCCGAATTTCAGTTTCAAGCTCTTGAGGCCTCCATTCTCCAATATGTTGTTCTTCTGTGGACCCTCATTCCTGCCTATTCTCCTGATCCTCATCAACCAAAGCTACTGTTTCCCCGTATTAGTCTGTATGGAGCTCGTGAGCGTGTTGACTTGACCATGTATTTAGTTCTGCCAGGCATTATCTCGGTCAATTTAGAAACTAGTTGCCTTTGAGGAACCCCCTTTGCAACCAGCTCTAGCTCTTTAATGCCATAATCTTCAGCTCTACTTCTGACCAGAATACATTTATGGAGGGTCGTGCTGGGTTAGCATACCTCAGATGCTGGGTAAGTCCCACCTTAGTTGTGAACGTCCTGGAACATTCCGTACAATTGAATTGGTTAGCAGTCATAGTCGGTTATAGAAATCATCTGTTCAGGGGCCCTCTGATAATCCCAATACTCTTTAGATACGACTGATTGCTTTGCATCTTTACCTGCATCTTTGCACGCACTGCAACTAAGCTGCTCAGATTCCACTGCACATTCAGATATTTTGTGCCCACGTCCTCCACATCTGAGGCAGCACTGTTCCCCTTTTGGACAATTGGAGCAATTCTTCGCCACATGTCCGAGTCTGCCACATCTGAAGCATCTGAGAACCTCGACAAACTCAACAACTCTGCATCGCTGCCAGGCAACGAATATGTAACCAGTGGCGTTTATTCATGCAAAAAGCTTTGGGGCAACTTCAAATATAAAATCTTGAGTCTTTGACTTACTTTTTTTGACTTTACGGATTAAAGAGATGTTCTTTACAAATTCTTCCCTATCAATATTCTCCAGATTCTGCTTCCATAAGGCTTCCACAAATGCTGCATCATTTATACTCTCATTGACACCATAGACAATGGCCCTCGGACGTCTTTTTGCCAGAAACTGCGCTTCAAGCCCCGCCATTTCAGCATCAACATCTGTGCATCACCCCTGGATGGCATCTCCATTACAACCTCTTTACCTCTACGAAGGCGAGCACTTGATATGTTCCACTTCTTTTGAACCGGATCAATCTTGGATTGAAGAACTTTCTTGATCTTTTCTGTAGTGTCCGGAACCTCAACACCCTCTTTAAGTCGTACCACTACAAGCGTCTTGGGTTTAGACTGGCCCCCACGGGCTATAGCATCCGAGTAGGAAGATGGCACATTCACTGCAGATGTACTTCCGTTCCTATCATCCAGTCTGCTTTCAATTGAATTCAATCTACTCGCAGTTTCCGTGAAAACAGCCTTAAGATCCACTGTCATAGCAGCTTCATCTGCTAGTCTGAGTGCAGCTTCTAGCAGGTTGACTCTAGTCTCAAGTTGCATCATCTGACGAGCCAACTCCCTCATGAAGTCTGTCACTGGTTTGCAACACTCCTTGGCAAGTAGTGTAGTTGAGGGCCTGGTAGATCTTGCCTAATCCACAAATTTATTTGCCTAATCACCCTATGGTTCCAGGACCTTCACAGCCATCATGGAAGATTTAACAGCTCCCAAATCTGCCAGGACATCAGTTTGTACGTCAGACGACATCCTGATCTGATACAACAGGGGAGTTGTCAAAAGAAAGACAACAACACCTCCAGTTGTCACCCAATGTCAGCTGATGTTTTGTAAACACAACCCCAGATGATAAGGAACGCCAACAGACCAGAGGATTACAGTATCTATTCTCTTATGACAGATAAGATAAGCGCGGGTCAGGGAAACCAGATTACTTGATGTTAACAACAGACCAACCGATACCTGTCCTTCACTTTCCACCAAACTCAGACCACCCAATTGGGCAAAAACGCGTTAAAAAAAACGTTAAAATCCAAGATTAAGCAATACAAGGTCGTTCCAGATAGTCAAGTCAATATCAAAGCCAAAATCACGAACCGAATTTTACCAAAAACCTCCAAATTATCATACGGCCTCTATTGAAATTGCTAATCTCATAATTTGAATATGGCGCGCTGATCCTTATCATGTGTTATCAACCCGTTGGGGTTCCCTCCTGGAGTTCGCTCGCTCGATTCCGATTTTGTTCAGTGTCAATAAAAGTTATTCGAAAGCTAATTGTTCGCGTTTTAATTTAAAGTAAAACCTCTATGATTATCATTCCTTCATCGACGATTATCATACGGCCTTATCATAAACTACCGACCAGTGATCTGTACGGGAAAATAATAAACCTTTGTGAAATAATTTGTGTTTTTTTTTTTTTTTTTACTAAATGGTCTTGTACAGTGTTACACGATGTCGTTGAAAGTTGATTTCGGCACAGCATGACGTCTTTATTCCGCTTGCTTTTCCCATTTACCAATCTGATAGAATCATGGACACTATCCAGACCGTGAATGACATGACATTTGCTATTATCAGTTTCTCGGGTCACAAAGGTGAGAGATCCGGTTGCCTCGGGAACTAATAATTTTGGATAATTGATGTTGAGAGCTAGACGGACGGGATAAAATCTTGATGTAGCACCGGAGTGGATTCCTTCCGTTGAGAAGGGAGGAGGCAGGAAGGAGCCGAAACTGTTGGAATCGAGACCTCCACTCAACACGCGTCGCCAATTTGAGGTGAACCTAAAGCGCTCCCCACAACCTCCGACTCTGCTACTCGCTCTAATTGATTTACGCTCGCCGGATGTCTGTGAATATGCACTTTAGTGGGATATTAAACTCCCTGAAATGTTTGAGCAGCTGGAAGACGAGCATTTACACCTCCTGGCTACTGAATATCTCATGAACGACTTCCATCGTCACTCGAACGGTTAATGAAATGTCGCGTTCGAACGGAACGGCCGATTTAATCATGGAAGTTCGTTACATAACTCGTATACCACTACAATGGATTGTGGGCATCATTGACAGTCACTTTCTAACTTTAACTTCGTTCACCAAGGATCCCCAACAATAACCTGCAGATTCACTGATAGTATTTTCCAGACGATAGTTAATTTTTGCTTCCGAGTCTACCAAGGTAGCGGAAGCTTTGTTTTCACTTTTCAAGGATGAAAAAAAAAAGTTCTCCAAAATCAAAATTTTCACTCGCGTTATGCGTTTTAGACCTTTCTGAACAACTTTGGTTCCGATTTCTATGAAATTTTCAGGGATTGTGCGGGTTAGTGTGTAGACGGTTTCCTATGAAAATCATAATCCTCGGACTGATAGAAGCGAACGCGCAAGCGCAAACGTGAATTCCTTGTAACGGCCATAACTTCCACATTTCCTATCTGATTTCAATGAAATTTTCAGGGATTATGCAGATTGGGTTGTAGATAGTCCCCTATGAAAATCATCACCCCCGGACTGATAGTAGTTGCTGCGCATGCGCAAACGTGAATTCCTTGTAACAGCCATAACTTCCACATTTTCCGTCCGATTTCGATGAAATTTTCAGGGATGTTACAGATTAGTATTTGAATGGTCCTATATGAAAATTACCACCTTCGAAATGACAGTAGCCACCGCGCATGCGCAAACGTGAATTTCCCTGTATCGGCCATAACTTCCACATTTTCCACCTGATTTCGATGCAACTTTCAGTGATTATGCAGATTAGGCTGTAAATTGTCTGCTATGAAAATCATCACCCCCGGACTGATAGTAGCCACTGGGCATGCGCAAACGTGGATTCCTCGTACCAGCCAAGCCACACACATCCACAGCTTCCACATTTTCTACCCGATTTCGATGACATTTTTGGGATTACGCGGCATAGGTTGTAGATGGTTCCCAATGAAAATCAAGGCCTTAAAATTTACAGAAACCTCTGTGCATGCGTATACGTAAAATCCTTGTAACAGCCATAACATTTACATTTTTCATCCGAATTAGTTGAAATTTTCTAGGAGTGCCCAGATTAGCGTGTAGATGGTCCCCTATGAGGATAGTGAAAGGTACTTAGAGATTGGTGTTTTGAGATTAACTACTATGCATCGGATCATCTATGTAATCGGGTTATGGATACGAGGAAGCTATGTGCCACACCCACTTGGCAGAGGTTTTTCATCTTGTATTCAGAAATTGGAATACATTTTGAATCACGTCAAGATGAGAGCTCAAATATGATGTTTTGTAATACTTGCATTCCTCGAGACGTCCCATTATTAGTTCAATTTCAACCAGTAAGCGATTGAACATAGATTTTTATTTAGATATCTCCTACACAGAACTGTTTCACTCAATGTAATTCAGTTAGTATTTTGAGTCAGAAATAGTAAAAAAAGTTAATAAATTGATGAAAATGGTTCAAAAACGTGGTTTTGGTTCCTGTACGAATGGTGTGCAAGTAACTTCCCCTGTATCATTCTACTGATTCGTTGACAGACCATTTGTATCGATGATGCTTCTTTTAGGGGGGGTTATATATAGTGGGTTATTTTTGCACGACCTCACTAAGCCTCATCAAACGGCATTGAACGTGCCCTACTAAATATGTGACACTCAAACAATGTGTGAAATTCTTTGAGGTAGGGCGTTTTGAAAAATTCATCCTTTATTTTCCAACCCTTAGAATTGACTGACATCAAGCAAAAGCTTTGGGGCACAACTTGACCCCAAATGGAGCCCATATACCGAATTTCATCAAAATCGGTCCATGGTAACTGAGGAAAGTGCCGCGTACGTAGGACGGACGGCCAAATTTGTATTAAATTTTCGGATTCTACGTACCTTGAAAAGTAAACCAACAAATTTTGATGGTGGGGGGGGGGGGTCCATTGTTTTTCTTGGTCGATTCCAAAGGTTCATTATTGAAAATAATAAACCAAATACGGTGTATGTAGTAAGCATATCACTAACGAGACATTTGATGTCGTGTTTTAGGTTACGTACGATGAAGAGTTGCGACTAAGCGCGGAGGGAGGAAAGCACCTCAAAGATGTTGGTTCAATAAGAGAGAAACGGCATCACCACTTCCAACGCCATTAAGACTGTGGAAGACGGAAATTTTCCGTCTTTATCTTTTCTGTTCCGTCTTTTATACGAGGCGGACCCGAGTTTTTCAACCCTTTTATATCCCCCACGCAGTGATAACTCACCGATTTTCTTGAAGGCGTTAAAAATGAGCCAAGTTATCGGCCTGTCTATACTCCATCAACGATCAACGACGGAATCATTACATCGAGTCTGACCACAGTCATGACGGCTCATTTAATTTAAGAGGGTTTCATAAGTGGCGCAATTATTCAATGGAGCCTCAATAAAAGATACGCTTAATTTATCAACCTGCTCATAACCCTCATCCGCTCGTGCATTTTGGCGTCATTCTTAGTCCATTTTAAAAGAGTTTCCACAATTAATAAATTTGAGGCGTTTTTTTTCGAAAATAAATTGGAAAACGGACCTGCATAAATACTAAATAATACATATTTGATTGGGATTCACAATATCTCTGCTGAAATGGTAATAAGAGGTGCGACCGCAAACATGCGACCGTTGTTCGATATTGAATGATGAAGTTATATCCAAACACTTCCACAATTTTTTTTTCAGCTGATTTTCGTCGAAACTTAGTATGTAGATAAAATTGTTGACGAGATGAAGTGTCGGTTCATAATTGGTGGCTCTCATAGTTCTTCGCGTTTCATTCTAGAGCACAAAACGTAAGTAATTACTGAAATTCTTGATGACCGATGGAGATCATTGGGAATAATTCAGAGAAGAAAGATCAGCTTTATAGGCGCCAAAACCCACTTCTCTTCGATTGTTTGTCCAAACAATATTCTCCTACATTTCATGCTTGCTTTCACAAAACTTGGACCAAAGGTTATGTTTGATGAGCTGAAGTTCTCAAGCGTTTCCATAAGCTGGATGAGTGGCAGAGGCAACAAAATATCGTTACTTCTCGGAAATTACCTATTGTACAAAGATTACAAAAGATTATTATCGTAGATTACACATAGGGATTGGGAGTGAGTTAGGAAAATCACATCAGCTATGTGAGCGATAAAGCCTATTTTTCTCCCGTTCTGAACACTGAAACCAGGCACTGATATTCCTTCAGTTCATCCTACAGCTTGTTAGAGACCACTAAAAGAGGTAGGAACAATCTCAGGAATATAAGGGCTGCGTTATCAATGGGATAAAAAAAAAAAAAAATTCCTCCCATTTTCAATTGTGATCAAGAAATCTCTAGTATAGAGAAACATTCCTATATCAACGCTTAATCATATTCATAAGACACTAGAACCAGATCAGAGATATTTATAGAACAGGCAGAACGTACTTGAAGCATACTGTGTCTGACACCGACGTACTTCTCTTGTAAAGATGAGTCGAAGAGCTTATTTTCCTACAAGCCTAAACACGTGGTAGTTCAGAAGAGATTCAACATTGCAGGAAACAAGAATAAGGATGAATATATGAATTTTTTGGTTTATTACTTTTGACCGACTTCAATCGCGTCGGAGCCGCGCCGAAGGAAGGAGGTACCTATACAGTTCAGTGTGTCATGGGACGATTTTTTTTTCTTTTTGTATGTTTGTACCACTAGCATTTTCTTATTCGGGTACCAATCTGCCTGATTATTTTCAAAATGTGTTCAACAAGTATCCATAGTGGTCCCGTTTCAATCGGATTTCATTTTGCTTTGTTAAAAGTGTCGAAAATTTGTGAAAATAGTTCAAATAACGTGATTTTCGTTGACTTCGGGAAGACTCCCGTATTCTCTCTCCCCCCCTCCCCCGGCAGAAACCTGGAAGCCACCCACCGGACCGTTTGTGTACATTCAAATTAAAGGTCCGATTCTAAGCTCCACAAAAATGAGATGCTTTATAAGGGTCCAATAACCAGCAAATTCCGGTAGACTACCAAGTGGGTCTAGCACATAGCTCGTCATCCGAAACATGTTGCAGCGGGCTAAACTATGATGTTTCCTCCTCTGATTGTTGGAACTGTTACCACTGGACGTGAGTTTTTCCTCGACATAGCATGAGTTCTTGTTAGGTGGAGATGTAATCCAGACTCGATTCATGATAGATTATTACGATTTAATTTATATTGTTTTATTTTACTGTTATTGATTTACTTTATAATAGATTATTCGTAGTATTTTTATCTAAAATTTAAATAATTTTTAGATTTTTGAAATTTGCTTTTTAAACATCGTTATCAACCCCATGCACAATTGTTGGCAAGCATTGCTACGTATATTGAGGCTTGTATACATTTTATACACTTTGCCAATAATTATGAAATTGTTTTATTTGACTTGAAAAAACTTGAATTTGGTTTGGAATAGGTAGAATTTGGAAAAAAAGTTTAATTTGACTTGGGAGAGGATGAATTTGAGATGGAAAGGGTGTAACTATTTCAGATTGAAACTTTGTTTGGAGAACTCGCAAATAGAATGCGAGAAAAGGTAGAAAAAATATGTAATGAGAGAAGAGATGAGGGAGACAGGAAGCTGGAATGAAGTTATAAGTCAAGACTCGTGCTGGTTGGAAGGGGGCGGTTGGTTAGGCAGTGGTTCGGCGGAAGAGAGGTTTAAAAGTAAATGTGCAATATTTCAAACCAGACGTGAGCCGTGTAAACTTGAGTTATGGAAGTCAAATTAATTCTCGGTTGTAAGGTTTGTTACTGACGTCGTGAAGACGACAGAATGAAGGCGCGACTTTGTGATTTAGCTGTAGCAACTACCTTCGCCAGGTGAGGAAAGAGAGGACGAGAGAGGAAGAGGGTGTGAGAGAGAAAGAGAGAGAGAAGGTAAAAGAGCAATCAGAGAAAGTGAGATATAATGTTGTGTAGTGTAGTTTGGGGAGTGGGTAGAGAATAACGTCAAGGCATTATGACTTTACTTTCTACATTCGTTCGAGTGGCGGACATTCTTAACGTGGACTTCTATTTCCTACAAATCCCAGCAAGCTTCTAAGGAACTCTTAATGTGGACCGACGACTGTATTGAAGTATTTAATCGATCAAACATTTTCATACTGTACAACATGATTGGAAAGAAGGATTTTGGTACCGCTGGTGGATTTTTCACTTTTCAAGGTTGAAAAAAAAAGTTCTCCAAAATCAAAATTTCCACTCGCGTTTTTCGTTTTAGACCTTCCTGAACAAGTTTGGTTCCGTGCCTGTCTGTCTCTCATGAAATCCTTACCACAGCCATAACTTCTACATTTTCCATCTAATGTCGATGAAATGTTCAGGGATTGTGCGGATTGGCGTGTAGATGGTCCCCTATAAAAATCATTACACCCGGACCGACTGCGCATGCGCAAACGTGTATTTCTTTGTTACAACCATGACTTCTACATTTTCCATCTAATTTTGATGAAATGTTCAGGGATTGTGTGGGCAGACAGTCAGTGGCCACTGCGCATGCGCAAACGTGAAATCCTTGTAACAACCATAACTTCCACATTATCCAACAATATTCAGAGATTGTGCCGGTTGATGTTTAGAGTCACCTATGAGGGTAGTGCTAGGTACATAGTGATCGATGTTTTGATATCAGCTAATATGCATCGAATCATCTCGCTCATATCCTAGAAGAGGGGTACAAGTCCAAAAATGTGATTTTCGGGAAATCGCTTTCAAAGTTTTACACTCAAACAAATAGCTATATCTCCATAACAACACGTTTAATGTTAATGATATTTGAGGAAAATGTTCCCGTACTAATGCTTCTACAGCTCATGGACCGAAATTATTCTTTTCGCTAGTGAAGAAGGAGTGGGGGGAATATTTTTGTCAAAAATCTTCGATTTTTGGTGTTGTTCCCTTTTTTCGTGGACAATATTTCTTTATTTCAGAGATGTCACTTTTTTCCATGGACGATTTTTATTCTTTCCCAAATGATTAATTTGGTTTTAAATAGGAATAATCATGACTTGAGGTGTATAAAACGAGAGTTTATAGATAACCAACGTGTGATTTCGAGTTCAATCCCCCCCCCCCCCTCACACCATTCCTTCTTCAACGGTTTCAGTACAACCAGTACAACTTTCATCGGTAGTTTCGGTAGGTAGTCCTTAGGAGTAGACATTCAAGGTGAAACACACCAGTAGCACCACTAATTTGTTCTATGGTGTCAAAATTTATAGTTCATAAAAATACAAAGGTTTATTCATAAAGATTCAAAGCATTAATAAGCCCTAAATGAACCAAAATATCGAAAAATCGCAATTTTGTGAATATTATCCATCCACTTGCCTCTTCCTAATGAGAATTTCAGTACTCTGGCGACTTAATGTTAGTCAGTTAGTTATCTGAGTCGGAAAAAAGAAACACGCGAATCGGTTGAAATTGAGGAGTAGGTAGCGCGCTCAACGTGCTGTCATAATGAGCCTTACTTTCACTAAATAACCCCTCGTTCCTCCTCCGTTTACTCTAACCTCAAAATTCCAGCGATGTAATGCAAAACTAGATAGATTTCCACGTCGAACAAAAAAGAAACACTCAAAGCAGTTGGAAATTGAGGTTTGGGCGAAATAGACAAGATTATGCTTTAAAAAAAAAACAAATTTTAAGAGTTTCTACTCTTCCCCTTCTCCAAGGCAAAATTTAATGTGGATGACGTAGTCCACAGCGCTAGATAAATTTTAGCGTTGAACAATGGAGGAACCACGCGAATCGGTTGGGGAATAATGCCTGGACAAACACAAGAGACACAGACTGATGGATTTTCTTCCGTGGATTTGGGTTTTGAAGGGACTAAAACGGATTACTATCTGGTTATTTTGTTTTCCGTTGAGTGTTGTCCGCCTTTAACCCAGATTAATCGCATATTCAAGGATGCCCAAGTCTCACAACGTCCTAGAAACACAAGTAGGTAACCATCTACCTACCTGCTGTTAAATAGCCACAGCATGATGGATGAAATAATTAGGAAACCGTGTAAATTATTATAATTGTGATTATTATTGCAATTATCATTTTTCTGTAAAGGTCACTAGTCAACTACCTTCTTGGGACAAGGTCAGGAGGGGGGTCCTTTGGGCTAGGCTCGAGGGAACGAAGTGTTCTGATAAATTGCACAATAAACATGCATTTATCATTGTTGATCGTCTTGACTGTGATAGTAGTTTTCAAAAAAATAACACTAGGTTCCTTTAATTGAGGAAATCACTTAATAGAGGCGATACGTCCACTTTAGAGGGTAGCACTGGGCTTTGTGCCTGTCTTCTGCAAACGTAGGTGGCTCGCCCCGTCCATCGAACAAAGAACTTTCAGCATTCAGGCGGAGGGGGAATGAGCTAGGCTCAAGTTTGTCTTCTAGGGATGAAAAACAGCACTTCCACTACCCAAAACTGTTCATAACTCAAAAATGACGTTTTTGGACTTGTACCCCTCTTCTAGGATATGAGCGATCTATTCAATCGGGTTATGAATACGTGTTAGCTCCTTCCAATGGTCTGATGAAAGGCAGCTGGATTGGGTGGATAAGGTTATTTATAATTCTCGTTACACCTCATTTTTCATTCATCAAGAATTGGAGGGTCATCAACATGAAATTCAGAAACCAATACTTTAAATCTTCGATTCTCGATCGGCTTGTTTTGGAAGGATTTTAATTTGTCAATGTTTTGCACCGCGCTATCGAGTATGCACGCGCAACGGGCATCAAATTTTTTTTTTTCAAAAATAGAAACCCACCTTTTTCATTGCAGATTAGGAACCTGTATTGTCTCATTTCAATAGTTTTAAACTCCTTCGCCGATTTTTTTTTTTTTTTTTTTTTTTTTGATCTACAACGCGTCCACTGAGCGCTCAATCACCAAATTGATCGAAAAAGACTTTGGGAAACTCAAGTGTGGAATATGAAATTATACAATTTTTCAACATTGATTCTCGAGGTCCTATCCGTTTTTCGATTCTGCTGGTTTTAATCTAAATTACTGCTGCCTTATTACATCAAATTTTATTACCAACTCGGCCTAATTTCCATTACCAATCTCCTGATGACCATAACTCTTTGTATCCCCGTAGCGGTATCATCTGGAAACAAGTTGCGCATGTGAACTGATTCTTTCGCTACATTGGTTCAGTCAAGTTTTTCATGTGATTTTGCACACTGACATTAAGGTAGTCATCTGAATCCTTCTTATTTATTAATGATTAAAACGTTTGTCATGAGGGTGTGGCACATAGCTTCCTTGTATCCATACCACCTATATCCATATATAGGTAGTAGTGGCTAATCTCATAACACCAATCTGTTGGTTATACTTGAGCTACCCTCATAGGGGAGCATTTACACGCCAACCCGAAAAATCTCTGAAAACTTCATCAAAATCGAGTGGAAAAGGTCGAATTGAGGCTGCTGGAAGGTGGTTGGACGTTGGCGCATGCGCAGCGGTTACTGTCAATCCGGTTTCAATGATTTTCATAGGAGACCATCTACATCCCCATCCACAATAAACAAACCCTGAAATTATCATCACGATCGAGTGGACAATTTGAAAGGTTATGATTGTTAAAAGCATTTTACTTTTGGGCATGTGTAGCGGCTACTATAGATCCGGGGGCTATGATTTTCATAGGTGACCATTTCTACGTAAATCCACACAATCCCTGAAAACTTCATCGAAATAAAGTGGAAAATTTCGAAGTTATGGCTGTTAAAATGTTTTTACGTTTGGGTGTGTAGTGGCTACTATAAAGCCGGAGGCTTGTAGACTACTATAAATCTTGTAGGCGCATTTCCATGCGCCTTTCTTAACTGTCATTAAGACTTACCTTTCGGAAATAACTCAATATCGCTACAGGGTCTGATGTAACATAGGTCTGCTGTACAGGGTTTTCGTAAGACGAGGCACTCTTAGTTCTGAAATTGTTGCGTTTCCAGATTTCACAAACCCAATTCCAGCTGGTTGTTACTACTCTCGTAACCATATCTGCAAATTCAGGTTTCAGTCCCAACAGCACTTCTCCGACTGACGCTAGGTCTTCCTCCACTGCTATTATCAAATCTCCTAGCATGATTCTGGAATATTACTTTCGCCCACATGTGTCTTCCTTCCAGCTTTCCAACGATATCCTTCTTACTGGTAGATGACCTATCAGAACCCACCGCCAAACCTGGCAGCTCAGTCACAACTCATGTTCACCACATTACCAGCTTTAATCTTTGCATCTGCTAAGTCAATTTGAACATGATCGACAAAACAGGAAATCGACTATACTGCCCTCCTTAGTAAAAACGTCCTATGTCCATTTTTCAAGTTTCGAGAAAATCGCGTTTTAGTTTCGGCTTCTGCGCCACCCAAACCATTGAAGCTTGAGATTTTGTTTTGGTCAGCTTGAGGTGATGGTCAAAAAACGAAATCTCAAGCTTCAATGGTTTGGGTGGCGCAGAAGCCGAAACTAAAACGCGATTTTCTCGAAACTTGAAAAATGGACATAGGACGTTTTTACTGAGGAGGGCAGTATAGGTCAGCGGTGTCAACCATCATCAAACATTTATGGATGATTTTCAAACATTTTCCTGCCGTGTCAATGAGACAAATTGCTGTTACATGTTAATATTGCAAACTCGTAAAAATGAATATTTATATAAACTAAATCAAAAAACAAATAGGTTCTCGCAATATTTGAATGACTGACTGTATAGAAAATTTGGAATTGGTAAATAAAAAATTATGATCAAAATTGCAACATTTCTAGCTGGAAATCCCTTCCACGAGTTTCCCATTCGGCAATTCTTTTGGAGGGAGCGGAAAAAATGTTGCCACCCAAATTGAAGCTTTCGTTGTCTAGGTATCTCAGATGGGTAAATACTGCCCAGAAATTACTTGAAAGATCATAGGAATAAGTAATTGAGCATAAAAGCGGCTGCATGTCTCACGTGTTATAAGACTGAATTGAACTGACAAGAATTGCATGTCACACATGCCATACGACCGCAAAAGGTTATGAGTTATTTGTGATATGATTTTTTTGGAGATTAATGAATACAGCAAAGGAACATACGGAAACATTTCCTTACTGTGTTGGAATTCGGCTCCCCCACTCCAGCATGACACACATTTTTCGCATCCGAGTATAAACTTGAAACTATTTGAACAACTCTGTCGATTCAATCCAATTAATCTTTCAATTTCGGATGAGAGTTGAGGGCCTGACAAGCATCGGTGAGAACAGTATTTTAACAGTATATTCATAAAAATTCACAAGGAGTCTGAGGTCGGAGATCTTTATAGATTACAGCTTTATAGCGCGCTCGGTGTCATCCAGGGCATCCGGATGAGGTCATAAACCCTCCTCCCTAGACCACATCTCACCCTTATCTCTATCGCGCTCGTCCGCCTTCCGTAAATAGGTAAAGAGATTTGAATCGATATAATATATGTAATAGGTGAAACCAATCCACTTCCAACCCCTCTTTTCGGGATTTACCGCCCAAATTACTCAACCGTCTTTACTCCTCCTTCCGTCTGATCGCTGACCCCAGCGGACCACCTACCCAGAACATTTGGAAGATTCTTCGCGACATTAACACGTAACATAAATTTGTCCCATTGACACGGCAGAAGAAGTTTTGAAAATCATCCATGAAGGTTTGATGATGGTTGACACCGCTGAACTACAGTCTCTTTTGTGTTATGTCGATCATGTTCAAATTGACTCAGCAGATGCAAAGATTAAAGCTGACAATGAGTTGAGACTGAGCTGCCGGGTTTGGCAGTGGGTCCTGATCGGTCATCCTACCAGTAAGGAGGATACCGTTGCAAAGCTTTCTCGTTGACATGTAATATTACCCGATGAAGATGGCGCACGGCTTGTCGTATGATGGCATCGTTGACAGTTTTGATTTAGATCTCATGGTGGAGACGCTCTTTTCGAAAAAACCATGGCGCGTTGAATATATTTCTCAACACAGTATTTTTAAAAATTCGGATGATTTCTCGATTTTATTGAGCAGTACAGCCCCAAAGCTGCGCTACGTATGTCCATACTTGGCTTTAGAACCTGATTGTACAGTGTTAGCTTATTCTGGATAGAGAGTTTTGAGGGTCAACCAATAACCCAGTACTTTTTTGAGTTTTAGTACAAGATTTTCCTTCGTTTTCTTGCGTCATACCAAGGTACTTGGCCCCAATAGCGTAGGGAACTAATTTGTCATCGAGAAAAGCTAGTACGTATTACATTCTTTTGTTATTGAAATCGTCATATACCGACTTACTCTCGTTCATTTTGATTCTCCATTTATCTGTATATTGCTGAATGCGGGAGATTGAACGATTTAACTTCGTGACTGATTCATTGTTACTTTATCCAATTGCCAGCACCACTCCATCATCTACAAACGTGCGTCTCTTGGTTTGTCTTCCCATACTTTTCCAGCCTCGCTACCTTTCTTCAGTCGTCACTACCTGTTACGTTCTCCCTGTCTAGGTATCATCCACATGAAACCTTTCGAAGGTTCCCCGGTGGTTGGTAGCGATGGGTGTTGTTAATTGCCTGGAGTAATTCATCCACGCCCATTGTTGGTGGCTTTCTGGGCTGGAGACGTAAAGGTGTTATTAAGTAATTTTCCCAGAAAGGGCCAATCGCTGTCCCCGAAAGATTCTGAAGCCCTCTTACCAGATGGGTTCTTAAAAAAAAAACCTCAAATTATGTCATTTTACTTGCTCTATCGACAATACAGAGTATTACTAAAATAAATGTAAGTTTACATGGTTGAATTTCAATTTGAACTGTCGAAATGTCCTTCCCCCGCCATGTCGCCACCTGCGTTTCCCAACTTCACACTTGTCTACAAACCCCCTCAATCACGATTCTTGGAATTTTCACGGGGTGGTAGGTACTGTTCAAAAACATCCCCAGTATTGATTGTGGGGCGTGCCATATTTTTAGAAACAAGATCATTTCATTGAGAGAACGGGGAAGGCTTGTCCCCAGGTTTTGTGTCTTTCCCCTGCCAACTGTGTTTTTTCGTATTTTGGAGGTTTGGAATCCGTTCTAGCTGACTTCTGCTGCCATTCTAAAATAGAGGAACATCTCAGGTAACGGTTCGTGCAGCAGCAATTCGTTTTCAGCAACTTCAGGACCGTCAGTGTGAAAACAACTGAGTCGCGGCGTGGTGAGTCATACAACCCTGTCTTTCCCCCGCCTGCATTTTACTTGTGTAAGCGTTTGGTCGGGTGTTTCCGTTAAGTTACTGCTTGTTATTGCTACTGATGTTAAACTGAAGAGTATCGGGAACTTACGATACGTTAGAATTGAATGGTACTTATCTGTTCTGGTAGTGGTAGCGGTAGCGATACTCCCTGAGCGGTTGAGAGAAGAGGCGAAGTCAATACAGCTGCGTACCTCTGTTATACTTTGCAAAATTAAACCTGAAGGGTGTTACTGGTATCGATACTGTTTGAAAATAAAATATACTGAAGTTACATGGTGTTTCTATTAAATGAACCCTAATTCGATACACTTGTTACACTTGAATACCTTCAGAACCAAGGGGTGTGGGTAGTTGATAAGTAAAAATAATTGTGAATCAAAATGCTATGTTTAACGACCAGAATGAGTGATACACTCGATCCAGTGATTCGGGAGCCAGAAGGGCTATACGGAACAAAACTAGGAGTTTGAGTTGAATGTTATTCAAAATAGAGAATCAGTCTTAGTTCTTGTGAAGAGAACGATACAGTTCTCTTAGGGATAGATTAGACTAGGTCGATACAGGTTCGCAATACAGTTATTCAAAGTTAGTTAAAGTTATACTTAGTTTCTGAGTTCACTTCTCACTTATCTACCTAATTGGCCAATTATGAGGAGATATTAGTCAATACACTCATGTGGTAGGTTATTGTGGCGAGCCCACACGGAGATGCGTTGTTGAAGATACAGGGGAGAGCCGGGAAAGGACTGGAGGTCCTTGACGTCTGCAGATCCTCTTGAAACAGGGTTTAGGTTCCAGGGGGTTCGTTTAGGTTCCAGGAGGGCGAGATACACTTCAAAATACGTATCGCGATAAAGGGGAGAGCGCTTCACGACAGGGGACAAGAGAGCTTCAAAGGCAAGCTGGCAAGGCTGTTGGTAGGGGCATGGAAGAAGTATTACTTAGTTAATACTTATTCCATGGTAGGGGACAGAAGACTGAAGACTTTATGGTTTGCGATCAGGACTTACTCAACTTGCTGAGCGGCAGCTCACATTAAATGTTTGGTTTACCAAATTTTGGTAAGAAATAATATTTAATTTTTTCATTAAGCTTTTTGCTTCAAGCTTCTAAATCTCATTGAGACGTTTCAGACGAGCTATCATTTTGGGAAAAAGCATCAATATTTAAGTAGCAAACGATGAAAAACATGATGAACGTACAAGATCAGGTGTCTTTCCCCCAATCACTTCAGTAGTCGGAGGGAGGACATAGTGGGCGGGGGAAAGACTGTGTATTCATGAAATTCGTGAGTACACAATAATTAATTGCGGCCTTTTTCGTATATTCAACTGGAAAAATCACTTTATAAGATCTGCCTTACCCAGTAACTGTCGGTTCGCTAGGGAAATAGGCATAATAGTAAAGAAGCTTCCGCTATCTTGGTAGACTCGGAAGCAAAATCTAGGCTGTAGTATTAGCCCATGCAAATTAGTACTGAAAATTTCTCGAGGGCTAGAAATCATTTTAAACTCTTTTGGGGGTCCTGAATTACGGGTATCTGAGTTTGCGACGATTTCTAGGTTGTGCTTAAGATTTGAGAGCCTAATACGTTTTTCACTGTTTTCCTTATAACTCGAAAATGACGCATCCTACAGAGGATTTTACTGAATTCTTTTTCAAGGAACATTAAATTTTGCGTCAAATGGCGTTGAAACATTGAAATTGGTTAACCCGAACAGCCACAATCGACAGTCAAAAATAGCCAATTTTTACAAACTTGTTCTAATTGTGCTAAACGTTCAACTTTTAACGCCTGTAGGTCGAAAAAGACCACACCAATAAAAAAATGTCATTGGACCAAACTTGTAGGAAAATTAATTTTGAATTAGATGGTTTTCAAAGTGTGCCCACTCCAGTGCAGAGACATGAACTTTAAACGATGCCGTTGCGTCAAACTACCGCTAATGCAGTCCAACGCAGGAAACTTCGTCTGAACTCAAAACTAATCAACTCATAATGTAACAATTTAAATATGAGAAAATGACCCCGATTTTCGAGAAAGTTTTAGGATTCACAGCACTAATTTGCCAGGGCTATATTGTTTTTGTAAGCTCCCTCGGACGTTGGCAAGTTTGTATGTAACTTGTCTGTATTACGTAATATTTTCTTGGAAGTTTTGTTGACAATAAGTTTTTATTTTTATTAAGTGTCCAGTTTTGCTCAGAATTAGAGATGACACCAAAACAGCATGATGGGTCACGAAGAGAGAAAACAAATGAAGGATGCTCGAGATCAGCCTGATACGTGGAAAATGACGAAGATCTCGTCAAATATTTGGAAAAATTAAGGCAAAAGTGAGAGAAAAGAAGGAGTATAATAAAGTTTAGTCCACTAAATTAGTCTAAAGACGTTTAAAACTGGTGTTGTGATGAGTACACTATAAATTTTACGTTCTCAATATTTTGATAGCGATTTTCTATGACTCAGGCAGGTGATCTATACAGTAAAAAAATGAACCGCTGCTTGATAATTTGCAGAATTGTTTCGTCCACTGAAGTTAAAAACACGGCATTATAATATTATCAAAGTCGTACCAATTTTGGTTTATTATTTTCAATAATGAACCTTTGGAATCGACCAAGAAAAAAAAAATTTTAACACCCCCTCAAAATTTGATGGTTTACGTTTCAAGGTACGTAGATTCCAAAAATCGAATAAAAATTTGGCCGTCCGTCCGCCGTACGCCGTACGCCGTACGCCGTACGCGGCACTTTTGCCACTTAGCATTGACCGATTTTGATGAAATTTGGTATGTAGGCTCCATTTGGGGTCTAGTTGTGCCCCGAAGCTTTTGGTTGATGTAGGTCACTCCTAAGGGTTCCAAAATCAATTTTGAAATTTTGAAAACGCCCTAACTCAAAAAATTTCGATGTAAAGGTATTGTTTTTCCTTCAAATTAAGATTCTATAGAATTTTTAGAATTTTTTGAGACCACGAGGAGCTCTGTAGGACAAACCGTTCGCTCCCTACGAAAATTCAAGGGTTTATATTGAAATATATATATATATAAATCCAAACACGAGTGTGAATCGCAAAAGAGGCCTAATCTCCGTTCAAATTAGAGCTGACCAAAATGCAATCAATGGTTGGTGATTTTGATTTTTTTTTTGATTTTTTTTCGATTTTTTTTTTTTTTTTTTTTTTTTTTTTTCTTCATATTGGATGGTTGGTGATTTTGTAGACGAGTGATCTATATAAAAATAATAAACCGTTGTGTAATAATTTGCAGCGTTTTTGTTATAAAAGTATTATTTTTGTTTACAATTTTTTAAATGCATATATATTTGTATTTTTTTAAATACCTATATAAAATATAATATTAATATTATTAATGAAGGACGGTCATTTTTGTCACCCAAATGAGTGATATTCAAACACCGACAAGCGAGTTTTCTACCCTGGCAGCCATGATGTCCTTCCCCCGCCTCAGGTGTCTTTCCCCCGCATGGTATGATTTATTCTTTATTAGTAATTAATTAACGAAGCCTGCTCATGAAAGACCTCCTATTGAAAAACAATCAGTGCTATGTGACGAACATCCCTGATTTTTTTGGGATGATAATTCGACTCTTCCAAATTCCCAGGTACGGATTGGCTCTTTCTGGGGAAATGACCCTATCCAGCCTTTTTAGGTGGTGTCCATAATCCCACTGAGTCGCAGCACACAGTACCTATCAAGTTTGTAAGTCTATGGTAGGTAGGAGAAGCATAATATGTCAGAAATGTCATGGGTAAAAAAGTCTTTCTTCCTCACTTTGCGTTACAGACCTCCCAGGACTATTTCGGTTTCTCGTCTGTCCGTCTCTGTACCCACAAACCCTTGTTAAGGGGTTAACAATACTGCATTATCACCAAAATCTGAAGAAATTCCTAGGTATTGTGTTAATTGGCCCCTGGTGGTCTTCTATGTACATACAGCATAGTTTATGGATAGGTTGGAACCCGTGCGCATGAGGAAAAGTAAAATCTTCCTCACCTCATTATTTCGAAAATCCTGGTCTCCCAAATCCTGGAAGGATTCTTATACTTGAATGGATAGGGTCTGGTTTATTATCAGGTCATATTCCCTGCAAAAGTAGTGAGAGAAAGATTGAGTCAGTTCACCTTATAATGCTGCCATACAACACACCAATGACACAACCTTCCAGTGGGAAAATCGTGAAGTAGAGACTCACAAAATATGATTTGACAAAAAACTCAATGATAATATCATATGTAACGGTTTAACTGTAACCTTTTTATTCTATGGTCTCTTGTACTGATACTTCTTCTCACCTCGCATGATTCTGTGAGAAAAACACCTCGAAAATCATTAGTCAGATCGTCATTAAGGAAGGGGGGGAGGGGGCACTTAGGAGGAGAGGAGGAAAAGCCCCTGTAAAAAGAATACTGAATCCCCTCTTTAAAGAAAATAAATTAATTCCCATCTTTTCACGCAGTTTGCTTTTCTCGAGAATCTGATAACATTCAGCCCCTTTTTTGACCGCCCCGTTCTTTCCTACCACACAACTCCAGGCAAACCGCTCGGTGAGCAGAGCGTGTCTGAAAAGCTGGCAGGAAAGGACAGCGTAGCGAAAAGGCCACGTTGAATTCAGTGATTTAATTTCATGGAGGTCTGGAGCATCAAGAGAGAAATTTGAATATTTTAATAAGATAGGAAGTGGCTCGTCGGTTCGCGGCTCTTGAAAAAAAAAGGCGAAGGCGATGTGGCTTGCTCGAGTGTCTTTGATCGAAGCACCTTGTTCAATTTCCATGATAATGAGTGAAAGAACGGTGAAACATATTTCTAGGAATGCGTCCGCAATGATGATTATCATAATATCGTAGTTACAAAGCGATTCTGGAAGTCCTGTCGAATATAGCGATCCACAAATTATGGATTTTCCGAGGTGACAACTTGTAACTTCTCAGTCCCAAAACTCCGAGGAAGTACAAAATACTCGATAGGTTCCTTTTCCCAACAACAACCGCTTCAAATTAATACACAACGGTTATTATCATCATCAGGGCGTCGAGAGAGCGTAAAGGTCCCAATGATAAATGATCCCATTTATATCGTCTGGGTGAAGGGAAGGTGAAATGATTAGAAAGGATCAGACCACGTGGTCAAAGGTTGTTTGTCTGTCTTGCCGAGAGGGAGATGTAAGATCAGCCTATTGGCTAATTGTACCGTTAAGTAAATTAACAACTAACACGTGAAAGACCAAGTGGTTAGCAACCACGTAAGTTAGATAGATAAATACATTTGTGTTTATTTGGCGCCATCTTGTACACTTTTACAATAGTATAAATGCATGAAGGGATTCGATTTGCTCAATTTCAAACCTTATTTTTCAATTTCAAACCTTATTTTTCAACCCTTAGAAGTGACCTACATTAACCAAAATCTCCCTACATACTAAATTTAATCAAAATCGGTCAATACTAAGTGGGGAAAGTGCCGCATACGGTGTACGGCGGACGGACGGCCAAATTTTCATTCGATTTTTGGATTCTACGTACCTTGAAACGTGAACCAACACATTTTGAGAGGGTGTTGAAATTTATTTTTCTTGGTCGATTCCAAAGGTTCATTATTGAAATTTATAAACCAAAATTGTACCTAAAATCGAAACTTTCAAGGATTTTTGAAATTAATCTAGTAGTGCATGGGTATAAGGATATGAAACACTAAAAGATTGCGCTGAAATCATCAAAATTGAACAATAAATGCCGACAATAAATGGAAACATATTGTTCAGTAATGCATGCATTCCAGGGGACGTCCCATTGGATAAGTATTGGATCAGTTTAACCAGTTGTTAAGCGATAAGACTGTTTCTCTCGATGTAATTTATTTATTACTTTAGGGAAGAAATAGTGACCCCCCCCCCCCCCAACCACCATTATAAACCATAACACTTCTAGCGGCATGATAGCCTCGAATCTGAAGAGCATTTTAAAATCCATGATCTACGACACCCAACATGTGAATTCGAGTTCACCCCCCCCCCCCCCACCGCCACCACCAATGGTGCCAGTCTGGCACCAAAGCAGAAATACGTCGTAACATTGAACTTTCATCCATTAGGTTTAGTAGGCAGTCCGTCGAATGTCACATCCGTATTCAAGGTGAAACACCAAAAAACCCAAGAAATATGAGGTTTATGGTGCCCTGGCACCATGGTGGCACCACTTTTATTTCCATGGTGGTACAGAAAGTAATTCATACAAATCCTAAGGTATAATGAAAATTTTTCCTCAATTTCAAAGCTTGTATACAATTAGTAAGCAGTAAAGGAACCGAAATATTGAAAAATTGGATATTTTGTGAATATTATCCCCCCACCCATCCCCTCCTCTTGCAAATTTTGGTACTCTGGTGAAATCATGTACAACTCGGAAGTTATTTTAGTCAAACAAAAAAAGAAACACACAAATCGGTTGGAAATTGAGGCCTGGGAAGCGTTTATAAGATTATGCCCGCAAACGTACGTTTTTTAAGCATTAACCCCCCCTTTCCCCCCCTTAAAAGGCGAAATTCGAAATTCTGGCGCCGTAGTGCACAACTAGATAGTTTTCCGCGTCGAACAAAAAAAGAACCAGGAAAATCGGTTGAGAACTAAGGCCTGGGTAGAGTACACAAGATTTTGTTACACACACACACACACACACATACACACACACACACACACACACACACACACACACACACACACACACACACAGACATACACCTATGGTTTTTTTCGCGGATTTGGATCCAGAATGGTCTAAAACGGATTACTGTGTGGTTATTTTTTTTTTCTGTCGAGTGTTGTCCAACTTTACCCCAGATCGATCGCATAAGGACGCCCAAGTCTTACTGTGGGACGTCCTAAAAACCCGTTTATTCAGTTAAGTTTTTCCATATTCCGCCGGTACTTATTGATGGATTTTTATTATTCCAACGGCTATCTTTTAGTTTTTTAATTCCCTATGCAGATGCACTGATAAATTTCGAAAGTCCTTGAAATTTCAAATTAAGGTACAACTTTTAAAGTTTGTGAGCTGGCAATTGAGGGAAATACTAATCCAGAACGAGGTACGAATGGCGACCAACTGAGATCCTTTCAAGAATTTTTGTGATCAACGCATGCTTCTGTTCGTAGTTAGATGAAACAAAGAAAAAGGAAACGGATGTCGGACGATTTACTGTTATTTGGTGATTTGGTAGGTCGGATGTCGGCTCACTATTTTTAAATCTTTCGATTAAAACTGCTTGATGTTGAGAATCGATAGTCAAGTTGATGGATTCTTTCTTAACGTCATCAATTTGGTCACTGCGCAGCTGAAACATTTATTCTCTTGACGAGTTTCTGAAACCGTGGAGTACGAGGAGGACCCGAGTTTCTTGGCACACGTCCCCAGAGTAGGGTTACTTTTGTGGTTTAGTGCGGGGACTTACGAGGACGGCATGGAAGGGGGGTAAGAGATGGTGTGGGAGGTCACTGGTGATGAAGGGAGGACTGGGAGTTCCTCCGGTGAAAAACGGGGATCGTGGTACATGCGTTATCGACCTGAGAACAATGAACTCTGCCCGGACACTCCACAGCTCACAATGGATTCTTCAGATGTGGATTTTTCGGAACAATCAATTTTGACAAGGCACCTAGATTTTGGCGGTTATCGGACGATTCTAGCGTCCTAGAATCTGTTACGCTCAAAGTCCAACATTGTACAACCAAATTGTCTCTTGTCAAATTGTCTCTTTTTCAAAATGCAGATTGAACACATTTTGTGTTCAAAGTCTAAAATGTCCATAATTGTACGTAATGTTCCGTACAGTCTGCGAATTGTACAACGTGCTATTAGAAGTCGATCCTGGCATCATTTCTGTGGAAACTCTATCGCGAACATATCTTTTAGTAATGCAGGCATTCCAGGGGACGTCCCATTGGATAAGCACTGGGTCAATTTAAACCAGTTGATGACTGCTAAAACACGCATTTCTATTTACCTTCCCCCTGCACATAACTGTTTCACTCAATGTACATAATTTGGTTAGTTTTGAATTAGAAATAGATGACCCTCCCTCCCCCCCACAGTTCCATAACATTTCTAGCTGTTTGCCCCAAATTTGATGAGGATTTCAAAAAATTCGATTTTCCATCCGATTTCAATGAAATTTTCAGGGGTGTTACATATTAGTATTTAGATGGTCCCCTATGAAAATCACTACATTCAGACAGATAGTAGCCACTGCGCATGCGCAAACGTGAATTTCCTTGTAACGGCCATAACTTCCACATTTTTTACCCGATTTCGATGACATTTTCAGGGATTACACGGATTAGGTTTTTGATGGTCCCCAATAAAGAACAAGGCCTTAAAATTCACAGAAGCCTCTGCGCATGCGCAAACGTAAAATCCTTGTAACAGCCATAATACTTACATTTTTCATCCGAAGTTGATGAAATTTTCTAGGATTGTCCAGATTAGCGTGTAGATGGTCCCCTATGATGGTAGTGGAAGGTACTCAGAGATTGGTGCTTTGAGATTAACTACTATGCATCAGATCATCTATATAATCGGGTTATGGATACGAGGAAGCTATGTGCCACACCAACTTGGCAGACTGATTTAGTATTCTAGGTGGATACAATCTAGTGACCTCCCACTAAATATATAATAAATTATTCTCTTCTGGTTCATGAATCCTAGTCGTACACTAATATAAGCGAAATGGGACCAACCCTACCACCCCCCCCCCCCCACAAAAAGTTTTAAATGTTCTCTTGTCTTCACGCATTAGAGTTTATCATTATAGAGTCACGCTCAGTTAGGAATATTATTATCCTTATCTTCTGGTTACTACTTACCTTTTCTATTTGTGTTATCTACACTATATGAGTATACAGGGTGTCTACACTTTCGATGAGCATAACTTCAGGGTTCAATTCTACAAGATATTTCCAACAAAAAATGTCTCATAGTAATTTTCTTTTAACCCACTCAAAATTCCTTTTTTTTCACTTTAAAGTTTTTCTTCGCGTTTTCGACCTTACGGCACTGATATGGTCATAACTCCCTTATTTCTCCTGAAAATTCAAATCTGACTACACCGTTAGAAAGAGCGTTACATTTCTAAGGTACCTAGTGCAAAATCAAAATATTTCGGCAATGAAATAGTTCCAAAAAATCAAGTCAAAAAGCCAACTTTAAAAATTTTTGAAACTTGACTTTCTTCGACCGAAGTTTTTACTGTGAATCCCTGACCATTTCGATGGGCGCTCTTCGGAGAAAACATGCTCAAATTGGCAGCTTTTCAACGGTAGGTATATCAATTTTTCTTTTTAACATTCAAATTGGAAGAGTAAATTAAGTTTGAATGCCAGAAAACGTGTGTTTTACAAGCAAATCCAGCGTTTTAAGCGGTTCATGGTCCCCCTCGACCTCAAGATGGCTTTACGATTTTGGTATCATTTCCTATGTAATTTTTTAGGCTGAATTAAATAGTGATACTACTTCCGAATTGTTCCGACTGCTACAAAGTGGATTTTTTGAAGAAAACCTTCGGTTTTCGTACATAAAATACGCATTATTCGTAGACATGGAAGATAAAGTAATACCTTTGAACTCAACAAAAACTTCAATCAGCTAGAAATTCGGTGTTTTTATTGAGTAGAAAGGTGTTACTTTATGCTCACTACCATATCTACGAATAATGCGTATTTTATGTACGAAAAACGAAGGTTTTCTTCGAAAAATCCACTTTGTAGCAGTCGGAACCATTCGGAAGTATCACTATTTGATTCAGCGTAAAAAATACATAGGAAATGATACCAAAATCGTCAAGCCATCTTGAGGTCGAGGGGGACCATGAACCGCTTAAAACGCTGGATTTGCTTGTAAAACACACGTTTTCTGGCATTCAAACTTAATTTACTCTTCCAATTTGGATGTTAAAAAGAAAAATTGATATATCGTTGAAAAGCTGACAATTTGAGCATGTTTTCTCCGAAGAGCGCCCATCGAAATGTGCAGGGATTCACAGTGAAAACTTCGGTCGAAGAAAGTCAAGTTTCAAAATTTTTTTAAAGTTGGCTTTTTGACTTGATTTTTTGGAACTATTTTATAGCTGAAATATTTTGATTTTGCACTAGGTACCTTAGGAATTTACCGCTTTTTCTAACGGTGTAGTCAGATTTGAATTTTCAGGAGAAATAAGGGAGTTATGACCATATCAGTGCCGTGAGGTCGAAAACGCGAAGAAAAACTTTAAAGTGAAAAAAAGGAATTTTGAGTGGGTTAAAAGAAAATTGCTAGGAGACATTTTTTGTTGAAAATACCTTGTAAAATCGAATCCTGAAGTTATGCTCATCGAAAGTGTAGACACCCTGTGTTGCTAAATGGTTGCATTCAATAGAACACATTTCCAGGTTGAATGAAATGAGAGAGCATATTCTCATGTCTACCTAGTAAATCTCTTAGAATTGATAGTGAAAAATGGCTTATTTACATGTATTGGTAAATCTGAGTGGAATTATTGCAGAACATAATTTCAAAAGCCAAAAAGAAACGTAAGTACCTATCACGGATGAACTTGAGGTAGAAAGAGAGAGATGGTGAAGGTACGTCCCTTCTTCCTTCGCCATATCCTAACACTCCCCTCGTGTATTGTATAATATTTTACCCGACCCCAGCAATACATAGCAAGTCATAGCATTAGTTTAGAAACACATCATTCCAGTGTAGAAGTGTAGAATTATCGGCCTTCTTATCTCTACTTTTCCTACGATCCACAACTAATCGGAACACCCATTTGTTTTCATAACTAAACGCTTCCGAGATTTTCAATTCATACACTTTTCACCGATCGCAACAGCTCCCTGAGAGTGTTGTAGAAAAATTTGGTAAGGAACCGTTTGAAGAAGATACTTACAGGTCTACTGGTAAGGAGGTGAAAAAGAAGTGTAGTGTGATCGATGAGTGTGACGGCGGTGGTGGGGGGGAAGGGTGGTAGGTAATAAAGAGCAAAATACACTTCAGTGTTACTTCCATCGAAGAGGGAGAAAACTAGGGGAAAATACCTTTAGGATGGTATGAAATTGAGGATGAACGTACAGAACCCATTCATGCCCAGTGTTCCCATTTGGGAACACGCGACTATATAGATTCTGACCATGGAAATCTTCATTTTCCCACCCAACTAATCATAAAAGAACATTGGAAACCGTTTTATACAGCTTTTTTTGAGGAATCCAGAAAATAAACATATTGTTTAGTAATGCATGCATTCCAGGGGACGTCCCATTGGATAAGCATTAGGTAAGTTTAACCAGTTGGTAAGCGATAAAACTGTTTCACTCGATGTAATTTATTTATTGGACTTTTCAAGTCCAGTTCAAGGTGTTAACACACCACTCTCAAAGGCCGGTGTGGCGATGTATACCAGGATAGCCTGAGAAGATGGCCCCAAAATATTATAGTCAAAATGCCGTTTCAAGTAGGCGGAATCTCGACGTCGAAATGCCGGCTTTTGCAGGTCTACTACCTAGATCTGACACCAATGATAAATGGCGACGTTGAAATAACACCTTTGTAGAGCTCCAAGTTCAGGGGGTTACACGCCACTCGCAAAGGCCGGTGTGGCAACGTTGTAACGCCGGCCTTTGTGGCGGCGAGGCTGGACCCCCCTTAAGGCACTTTTTGCCCCTTCAACCCCCCCCCCCCCCACTGCACAGGGGTTCATGGTGGTAGAGGGGGAGGGGAAGGGAGGCAAAAAGTCCCTTATTATTATTATTAATGCAAGCTGATCAAATGCGATCTTCCCAAAATAATTCAAGTGTTGTGTAATAATTTCAAGCGTTTCTCATTCAATTTTTTATGATGATGATCGTAACGCCAAGAACAGGTAATTAATACCTATTTATAGCAAGCAAATGACTGAACAGTTTTACATCCCGTTTCTCGAGTTTTTTTTTTTTTTTTTTTCATTGCGTTTGAGGATCGGTTGATCTATGAGGTTACCTGAGTTTCTCCTTTATTGGATTTATCAGGAGTGTCAGTTACCAAATAATCAAGGCGCGAACTAATTAAGTTGCCGTTTCACTCAATAGATCGTTTAAAGTGAGGCGATGGTTTGAATGGCGCTTCATTGAGGCACCGAAGGATGGCGGAGTGAGGATTTTAAGAGGTTCAAAGAGAGAGGGAAAAACCCTAGTCATTAACGTGAGTTAAAAAACCGCTTTTCACACAACTCGCTAATTGATGATATTGGTCAATTAGCAGCTAGAAACTGGGATAAATCTTGCAAATGTCTCTTTTTTCTACTTTTCCTATTTGACCTAATTAGTTAAAAAAACCGTGAAGTATTTGATTATTTCGGAAAAAGTCCCAATTCATAGAATTGGTAGGTAGTGAGTAACGAGTGAGGAATACCACATTATAATTAAAATTGAACGAAGATTTTTTTGTGAGACGGTATGAAAAAAATTGAAATTTACAGAGGGAGGAGAAACACATTTTAATCTTCTTCTCCCCTCCTCAAAAAATCGAATGGTTCACGTTTCAAGGTACGTAGAATCCAAAAATCTGTAAAGAAAAAGAGTCTGCCAAGTGGGTGAGGCACATAGCTTCATCGTATCCATAACCCGATTGTATAGAAGATCCGATACATGGTAGTAAATCTCAAAACACCAATCTCTAAGTACCTTGCAATACCCTAATAAGGGACCATCTACGCATCATCCCACACAACCTCTGAGTATTTCTTCTAAAACGTATGCAAAATGTAGATGTTATGGCTGTTACAAAGAATTAACATTTGCGCATGCGCCATGGGTACTGATTTAGTCTGGTGCAATGATTTACGCGCCAATTAAGTAGAACAATTTTACAAAATTTCATCAAATTCGGAAAAATATGTAGGTGTTATAGCTGTTACTGGGATTTTACATTTGCGCGTGCCCAGAAGCTATACTGTCAATTGGGGGGCCGTGATTTTCATAGGGGACCATTTACACCCCAATCCACATGATCCCTTAAAATTTCATCGAAGTTGGATGGAAAATGTGGAAGTTATGGGTTTTATTTACATTACATCACATTTTTACTCATTTCCACTCAACTTGTTCATTTTAGAGCATTTTAAATGATTTGTTGTCGCGGCAAAACTGGGAAATTATGGACTGGTTTTGATGGAAATTCATAATTTTACTCGGATTTCGCTTTTCAGACGTTATTCATTCATCCCTAGCCTGTTTGTGGTCAATCTCTCCACTTGTAGAATACTTCAAAATCGTATAATGTTTACAGTTTTTCATGATTTGAAGAAAGTTCCGTTCAACCTCAGCAACCGAAAATGTAAACAGAACAAACTATGTAATCTACCATGTACTTATAAAGAATGTACGCCCTAGCGAAATATCAAAGACAGCTGGTGGCGAGGCAGTCGGGACTCGGGTGACGTCACGTTTCCCCCACCGGAGAGCGTGAGCACACCTTCTCTCTACTCACCTTGGGTCATAACATACACATTCAACATTTTTCACGAGAGTACGCAACAAATTAATTAAAATTGAGTAATTTGTCAAATTCAACTTTTCAACCACATTACGTTTTCCGCTTTTGAACGCCGTTTTCTCAGAAATATAAGCAAATATAGAACTTCTGCCGAATGGGTGTGGCATATAGCTTCCTCGTATCCATTACCGATTGCATAGATTATTCGATGCAAAGTTGTTTATCTGAAAACATCAATCTCCAAGAACCTTCCACTACCTTCATAGGGGACCATCTACTCGCTAATCTGAACAATTCTGAGAAATTTCGTCGAAATCGGATGGAAAAATGTAGAAGTTATGGCCGTTACAAGGAATTCACGTTTGCGCATAAGCAGCAACTAGTATTAGTCAGGGGGAAATGATTTTCAAAGGGGACCATCTACTATATACCGTTGTCTTGATCCATGCTCGTACCAACCACCTCGAACCTTTATCTTTTTCCATTTACCTATTTAAAACATTGTATCTTTATATCACGCAACTTTTCCTTGTATGTATGTAACCTCGGGCATTCCGCAATTTCGTCACGAGTTGCATCCGCATCATTCTCAATATCCTGTTTGGATATTATACATCGAAGTGCCATTGGAAGGGCTGTTCAGCCGGTGAAGACGCTCGTATCTGCTCTACACTTCTCGATTGAGATATGATGGAATCAGTTTATTGCAAGATGATGTTGCCTGAGGATTGACGTTTCAAGAGTTCCCGGCAAACGCAAATACAGGTGGATGGTCTTGGTTCTCTCAACTTTTGGGTGAGTTGCATGTCCAATAATGTACTTACCTTGGATACCTGTTGGCCGAGATCAACCTGAGGAAACAGGTACTCATTAGTATCAAGAAAATACCTTCCCTTTTGGACTTCTGACACCAACACTTCTTCTATCCAGCCGTTTACCTTCAGTTACCTACTAGTCGAAAGAACATTTGAATTTCACAGCATCCAAACTGAATAGGTCAACTCATGTTTGTTTGTTTTAAGTCCTCACCTATAATTCATTCTTCTCCACGGCCGTTTAGGTAGGACCTAGAAACCCTGAGAATAACTTATTATACAGAGTTGAACAGTATTTACCATTTAACCCTTTGTTATCATTTTGTATCAACCTGCAACCCTTTTTTCTTTTCATACAAAATACTTACACTAGATACTATTACTTCAGTGTCTCCAAACACTTAATTTTGGAGTAGTCCTTCTGAGCTATCACTATTTACGATACCTTAGGTATTCATTTATTTGTTTGGCTATTTTTATCACTCACCCTGAAAACAGGATTTGAATAATTGGCATTGGACATTTACCTTCCAAGCCCCATTCAGCCTTTTCATACTTTATAATAGTTCGTTGATAATAATCATAATGTGAGCTTATATTTAACATATTTAACCTAATTTAACCTATTTGACATAATTGACTATTTTTAAAAAATTACATAAATGGTGTATTGGAATAAATATGAGTCAAATGGATGGATAATGAATTTTTAGTTTTTCTACGGACACTATGGTCAATTTTTTGTGGGAGTCGAAACGCCGTAATTAAAAGAAGTAATCCAAGACAACACTGGTCATTCAACACCCTGAATTATATTATTATATAATAGTACATTGTAATATTTCCACGGATTTAATAAGCAATCACAACACACAGTAGTTACTATAATACCTTTTGATAAACTCCCTAACAGGTTTTCGATCAGTTTCTCTTCGGTTCTTAGAACAGTTTCCTGAGAGATATTGATCTATTTCAATTCAATCTTCGGATCAGGTTCCTTAGGTTTTGGTTGGTTTCTATATTGTGCATCAGTTATTCCAACGGTATTTCGATCAGTTTCTGAACTGTCTTTGAGAAACGACAGTTTCAACGCTTCCGGAAGTAGTTAAAATTATAATATGTCCACAGATTTAATAAACAATCACGACACAGCAAATTACACACATAGCAATTTCCTGTTACTTTTAAATCAGTTCCCGTACACCAGTTTCCCTTTGGTTCTTGGACCAGTTTCCAGATATCAATTTCAATTCAATATTTGAATCAGGTTCCCTAATTTCTGAATGATTTATATATTGAGGAGTTTGATTCCAAAAGGTACTATATCCATTTTGGTCAAATAAGAAAAACGCGAAAAACCTTAGCGATCTTAAAAACGTGCTATGAACCAATGATGTTATTTTTTATATATTTTTAAATTATAATAAATATTTTTGGAAAAAAAGTAAATTAGTTCAAAGTTTAAAATAATTTTGAACGAGATAATATCTCGTTAGTACTATATTACAGTACTTTTTGAAACAAAACGGAGGAGAGACCGCCATTGTGCTGGATATAGAACCTTTGGAAATTAAACGGAATATTCACCGTAGTTTTTCAAGGGAATAGATTATCTTTTGCCCCAAAACGATCGCATTTTTGGAAGAACTACCCTCCTAAAACCAGAGAAGTGTTGAGTCAATTTAGAAAAACATGGTCTTTAGTACCTTCTGGAATCAAACTCCTCTAGTGGATCAGTTAATCCAACAGTATTCCGATCAGTTTCTCAACTGTCTTTGAAGATAGATCTAATCAGTACCAGAAAAAACGTCTGCCAAGTGGGTGTGGCACATAGCTTCCTCGTATCCATAACCCGATTATATAGATGATCTGATGCATAGTAGTTAATCTCAAAACACCAATCTCTAAGTACCTTTCACTACTCTCATAGGAGACCATCTACACGCTAATCTGAACAATCCTAGAAAATTTGATCAAATTCGGATGAAAAATGTAAGTGTTATGGCTGTTACAAGGATTTTACGTTTGCGCGTGCGCGTCATTGGGGACCATCTAAAACTTAATCTGCATATTCCCTGAAAATGTAATCAAAATCGGATAGAAAATGTGGAAGTTATGGCTGTTACAAGGAATTCACGTTCGCGCAAGCGCAGCGGCTACTATCAGTCCGGGGGTGATGATTGTAATAGGGGACCGTCTACACACCAACCCGCACAATCCCTGAAAATTTCATAGAAATCGGACAATACCTTCGCTTAGTTATGTCGGTTACAAGGATTTCATGAAAGACACACAGACAGACACGGAACCAAAATTGTTCAGAAAGGTCTGAAACGTAAAACGCGAGTGGAAAATTTGATTTCGGAGAACTTTGTTTTTTCAACCTCGAATAGTGAAAACAAAGCTTCCGCTACCTTAGGTAGACTCGAAAGCAATTAGAAACGTTTGAGAATGGGTGAACTTATCGTACTTAACAAAATTTTCACTTTTTGCGTAATTTTTTACGTACTTATCGCACGTGAATTATTTTTATGGCGTAATGACCATAAAGGAAATTAAATGCTCTCCCCATTGAAATTTCCAATGCAATCTAAGGTAGTAACCATCATTTTCACAAATTAAGATCGAAAACACGGAATGAATTAAAATTAAGAAAGTTAGGTTGGATGAAGTTTTAGGTAAAATGTTGTTGCAAAATAGTTTCAGAATCAGTCCCCGAAGTTCGGATCAATAATTATGAGACACCTTGTCTGTATATTAGATCGGATAAACCAATAGAGAACTATCGTGGATGAAGCTATGGAAACAACGAAGCGACGTATAATGAACACATTCGAGAGGAGATTAGTTAGCGTGCTTTAGTGCTTTTCGCAGTCAATGTCAATTTTGCCATCACGCAATTGTATCTCTGCGGGTTTAGTTCGACAGAGATAGATTTGTGTGAGCCGTTCATATAGTTGAAATTAGGCTTTGAAATTACTAATAGCGTAATTCACTAATTGAATTTATTGAAATTCCTTACATACCATTTTTTCAAAGTTTTGCTACACAATTTAGGAATCAATTTGAGATTAATTATATAAATAATAAATCCTAAAACCAATAATAAGGAGAGGAAACATCGAATAAGTCATCAACAGTATTTATTTATTCTTTCAATTAAATAAATAATATTGATGACTTATTCGTTGTTTTTTCTCTTCATAGTCGGTTTCCTCAACTTAACGATCTTTTGGTATAATATTTTCAGACTTATTCAAATATTTTGACACATGAAATTTAAATCCATATTTTCAGTGAATTCTTTTCCATATAAAACAAAATATACCACTTTTTTTCTTTTTCGATTTCCTTTATTTTATTTCATTTGAGAGCATCAATTTTTAACCAGCTCCCTAGGCCGAGAAAGTGCACACAATCTCGGGCTTCATTTCAGAACTTGATTTGGCCAAGGTTTATATAAACAGCTGGTGTTTATACGACGCAGTTCGATTGGTGTTTGGTCAAGAGAAGATAATAAGAGGGTGAGATATCGGAACAACCTGACGGCTAGGAGAGAGCTATTACACAACCACAACGATACTTGAGAGGTTCGAACTCGAAAATTAACTCTCTCGCTCAATCTGTGGTGAGTTGTCTGTAATGTTATTGAGCGGATATCAAAAACTAGCAGGCCCGCATGATTTACTCTCTCATCCAGGTGAGTTGATAGATCGCGTACTAAGCAAAACTTGCCAACTATGGAGAACTTGTGTGAAATCAGCCTGAAGCACATATTTCAGGCGCGTCTAGACTGGCCCGCAACACTTCCCGACTCCCGTAGCCTCCTCGTTCTGTTGCAATGGAACTTCTCATTCTCTAACTTCTCAAATCTACCCCAAAACCACTATCTTCCACAATTGGCTTCAGCCTGTGACACAACTCCCTGTATACTAACAATTTTCATAACTAATAATTCATGCATTTAAGTAGGTAGGTACGTACGGCTATACAATCGAAATGGTGAATTGAACAAATTGTTATCAATCACTTTTTCTCCGTAAAATTCCCACCCACCTCATTCTTGTAAGTTATTAAGGAGGGGTTTGGTTTGGGTTGAGTTGTTGTAGGTTGTTACCGAGTGTTTTTTTTTTTTTGTTTTGTTTACAGAACATATACTTACCAGAGTCTTATGGACGTGTGTTTTTAGATAACAGGTGATTTTAGTTGAGATTCCGAATAGAAGTTAGATGATTAGAAGATCTTTTGTAACGGAAAGAGGCAGCCATAAGACTCGGGAAGTGTTGCAGTTATGTTTAGACACGCCTGGAAAAAATGGCTGATTTCACACAGGTCTGAATCGAGCAGCCGAGGTGGACACATAGCCCAATGCAGTAAATACACAATTTGAACCATTATGCCGCAATCGGTTCTGTTCAGGAAGACACAAGATGATGAAATTTATGTTTGAATATGGTTCAATGTAAAAAAAAAAAAAAAAATTCTTGGAATGTGAAAAAAATATAATGAAAATGTTCCTCTATGACTCGACTGTATAATATAATCATAAACTCGTGAAAAAATGTTGAAAAATTGGTCCTAAGAAAGAAACCAGTTAGAAGATGGGTTCGTGGTGTAGTTACTTCGTCAACGATGAAGTAACAACAATGTTATGATGTGACCGGTATCGTACTTGCACGACTTTCGTATCTCTTGAAATCCATCATAAAGTAGGATCACTTTGTGACTAATGACGGCAATCGATGCTCAAAGTTCTTTGTGACTCATTTGTAAAAGTATACGCTTTGATCAGCACCAGTCTTCGGTCCGAACTGAATATAGACCATATAAAAAAGAAGGGGTGAAAACAAGGGTTTAGTGAACCCATCGGATAGTTTGAGAGGAGTGGGGATGGCTTTAGGGTTTTCTGATTGGGTTTTCTGGCCTTCTTCTCTTTTGTTATATTGGCCCTCAAGACACGGTCAGGCCCTATTGCATCTCCACAAGTGGGGGCACGCCCGACAACTTACGAGCTCTCCTATCGACTACCACTACTCCTCAATCTCTTTTACCGGCAAGATCAACCTTCTTTTGGCTCCTGAAAGGTGACTAACTGTCTGAATTAAAGAACCCAGACCTGAAAAGCTTGGAACAGTTGTTAGCTGCGAAGGATTATTCATCAGGTGTCATCACTAGTGTGACTGCAGTAGTGGCATCATCCCTTTAACCCATTTAATTAAGCCATTCAACATTAATATAATGAGTTCACCTTACCATTATCTTAATCTATAATATCGAGGGTGAAGTTGCAACATGATCGACTTGAAATTGGGCTGGACAATACGACCTATCTGAGATGGTGCAAAACAACATGACCTAAGTGTTTTTTTTGCAATTTTTCAGGAGACGCAAACAACTGTTTGTATTTGGAGAAATATGTCGATACAGCAATGGACAACATAGCCTATCTACATTGAACTTTTTCAGACTGTGTTACACCTGCATTCAGCATTCCTGACAAGAAAAAAATTATCGGACACTGCAATACAGGTTTTATACTTCATAGTAAGCATACATTTCAATGAAAAAGGGAAAATTTCATTGTTTACTCACCAATAATCAGAACGAATGCGTCAACAGCTAACCTCAACTCACTCGAACCACGATGAAACAAGTCAGATAGGTCATGTTATCTAATAGGCTGTGTTGGTTCTCTTGGTGATTTCAGCGCTAACCTTGGTCAACCAAGAAACTTCTCATTACCAACAGGTAGCGCTGGAAATTGTGAATCCAACGATATCAAAAACTCAAAATCCCGAGAATGCTAGTTAGGTCATGTTGTTTTGCACAATTTCAGATAGGTCGTGTTATCCAGCCCTATCTCAAGTAGGTCATGTTGCCACATCACCCTCGATATCGTACTCTGAACATAATATTATTCTACATACCCATTACTTACTCTTGTTTATGTGAACGGTTTTTTTCTGGATTTCTAGAAATTTTTTATTGAAATTGTACCTAGGAGATGCCAATAGTCGGAAAAAAAGTCCTCGTCATAGATTGCATCCCTAGAACGCCTAGAATCATTGTTCCTCTCAGAAGGCCTGCAGGAGAATACAGTTGAGATGGCCGGGGGTAAGTAGTACCACAATAAACGCCAAAACACAACTCTATTTGACATGATTATATTATAATGACGAGCACATAAGAAATTCTTGAAATGCAAACTAGGTAGTTTAGGTACATTATAACATCATTACACAGGTAGGTATATGAAAACAAAATTATGATAGAGGTTATTTACGGCAAGCGGTGTCGGAGCTAAAAGGAGTGGAACCCAATTACATCAGGTTAATGTCTGCGACCTTGTCGTGGCGCGGGGTGTGGTGCGGGAAAAGTGCCGTGGAGTTGCGTGAGTTGGGCATCTCAGTAGGCGTACTCTGTGGTAACATCACCCGTGTCCTGCTCGCCCATATTTGAAGTGGCGGTCGTTTTATAGAGGCACTTCCCTTCATCCCTCTCCCTACCTTCCTCATCTTCCCTCAACCCTAGGGCCGGCGTCGGGTCCTGGGCGTCCTCCCCATTACATTTGGTTTATTTATTTTTATTTATGGTGTGCCCCCTGCGTCGTTTAGAGGAGTTTTTCAGAAAAAAAATGAAAAATAAAAATATTGGTCGGTACATCAGTAGAAGATTCGTAGAAGTGGTAATGTTATTACATGAAAAAATGCCAAAAATGTGTATAAATGTGGTCGCTCAGCACTAATTATGAGTCATGATTTACCTCCCCATGCACTTCCCTAATATTAGGTTTTCATATGGTACGCTATAAAACATGAAACATGCAGACCGCGGTCATATTTTATACACATTGTTGTGCATTTTTTGTTGCAATTGACACACTTCGCTTGCTTCTTTTTCCTCTAACACATATCCACGGGCAGATCCGCTACAAAATGGTCCATCCCATCATATCTCGCATCATTTTTAATCTTTTTTGAGCACCTCCCCTTACGTGTAGCATTCCTTGAGTTGGATTCCAAAACAGAAGTGGCAATGCTCCTTCTGAAGGACAAATTATCAAGTTTCCCCCCATCATTCTTATTCAATCGCCAAGCATTGTGCTAAGCCAAATCCATCATCTGCGCAATAAGTGGAATATACCATTTTTCTCCTCTTATTGAAATTCTATACAGGGAAATCTTCTGGTCTGCTCGGTCAATTCCACCCATTCCACCGTTGTACGAGTGGAAAAGAGGCTGGTTCACAGCAATAATCCGTTTGTTTCCCGTGGAGAATCGGCTGACATTATTCAGACGAGTGACGGAGTCAAAGTTGGTAGCTAAAGAGACCACACTGTTGAATTGCCTGAAAATCAAACTCAAATGGATTATCCTGTAGGCCTTCTGGAAGGACCGGCAACTTTTCAACATCCACATGCCCAGTCTCATTATTGAAATAATCCCAACCCTTCAAATTCATCTCACAAATGATCTCAAAGGGTGAAACACCTAAAAACTTACATGAAAACTACTTAAATACGAATTGAATACTCACCCATCCAGGCGAACATCTGTCAGCTCATCCATCGCGAAATCTTGATCTCGGACAATGATGATTTCTCAACAGTAAACAATAACCACGTGGACGTTTGACAATATAATGTGAACAATGGATGGTAACACTGATGTGAGGATGATGAACAGACCGAAAAAGTACCAACAACCATCAAAGTAGAGCCTAAAGGGACAATAGGTATTTGGTCCTTCTGGAAGGCCCACAGGAGAATCTTGGTTAACCCAGATTAACCCAGGTTAACCCAGGGAAATGATCGACTGAAATTCGGACTTTACCAACACGCAAGTCGGAGATGTAGCACTAGACTACAGTCATGCTAGCTACAAAAAAAGTCTGCCAAGTCTTTTTTTTTTGGCACATAGCTTCTCGTATCTATAACCCGATAGATGTTCCGATGCGATGTAGTTAATCTCAAAACATCAATCTCTATGTACTACTCTATTTACTATCAATGTAGAACATCATTTGAATAAGAGAACTAACTATTACAGAAAATTAAATTAAATTATGATACTCATAAGGAGCTGTTAGGGGGAAGCAAGAAAATATAGTTACAGATTGAAAAGTGAATTCAAGTTAACTGGAAAAGAATACACACTTTTAAAAGGTTACACATTTGCGCGGTTGCATGAGCATAAGCTACTATCTACCCGAGGGCGATAATTTTCAAAGAGGACCATCGACAAGCCAATCCACAGAATCCCTGAAAATTTCATCGAAATCAGGTAGAAAATGTGCAAGTTATGGCGGTGGCAAGGATTTCATGTTTGGGCATGCGCAGCGGCTAATATTAGTCCGGTGGTGATGATTTTCATAGGGGACCATCTGCATGCCAACTCGAACAATCCTTGAGAATTTCTTCAGAATCAGGTGAGAATTTTAGAAGTGAAGGCTATGAGGAGGGTTTCACGTTTGCGCATGCGCAGCTGCTACTATCAATCCAGCGGTGTTGATTTTAGTAGGGGACCATCTACATGCCAACCCGCACAATATAGGTACCTATATTATTGTGTAAAAATCGCGGTCCTCGCGAAAACTGATCTGGTTCCCTGGAAAAACATGCACTGATAAAATTTAGTGGCCTGGTGCAAGATCATCACGATTGTATTCAGAAGTGAGTTGCTTCGATCGTTCGTAGTCTCTTCCTCCTAGATTTTTTTTGAAATAATTTGGAAGTTAAACAAGTGTGTTGGTAGTTGCCTTGCTGAAGAAAATTCTGGGAATACACAATTTGTCAAATGTTTATTTGGATGTAGAAATTGAAGTCAGGCAGCTGCTTGATCATGTTATTTTATACAAAACGGTCGGAGATGTGAACTCAATGTGATCACGTTTCATCTCTGAGCCCCAAGGGCCGAATCGATGGAAAGGTGAACGCGGTCGGAATACGTTCTATTCTGGATTTTCTGACAAAAAAAACTTCCTGGGCATCTGGTTTGCATCCAATAGCAGTGTTCCTCCATAAAAACGCAAATCCCTCGTATATTCTGTCCCTCAACATATAACTTGGATAGGTTCAAAAGTTTGTAGCACCACGTATGAAGTCATTAACTTGCCAAGCCGCGAGTGGGGTGCACACAGACCACACACAACGCTGACCACTCAGATCACTTTTACAACGCTGAGACTAGCAGTTGGTCGACGCTGGAAGATAATTCGGCCAATTTGAAATCTCTGGCGGATGCGATCAATTCATTTCGAGTCCCCAGGAGCAACATTGTACAACATGAAACAAATAGTTCAGCGATTCATGAAATACATGCGAAGTTCTGTGATGAGTTACGAGGCCAACTAACGAACATTATTTACGATTCCACCTCGAACTCCAAAAACGTTGACCAGCAGTTTTCAGCAAACAATCGATTAAGCGCAACAATATTCGCAATCCTTGACATACTATTTTGTAATAATGAGAATTTGATGCCCAGTAGTGCGTCACAGATGTCCCATTGGGAAAGACGACTGCTGAATAAAAAAAAAGTGATTTTTGGACTCCACAAGTGTACTCAATTATGATGGAAGTGGGCAACTTCCCGTACTTGGTACTTGATCTGCTGACCTTAAAGTTTGTCTGAATAGGCAGTGGCTCGACTCGTGTCTTGAAGTAGTTGTTTTGATGACACAACAATAATTATTGTCTTCAGAGAATCCTGAGGACACCTTTCAGGTACGTTTTTACTGCGCCACATTGTTGTGTCATAAAAAATTAACTTCCCTTGACTGGGGTTCGATCTCCTTTTTCTGATTAAACTCTAGTCATTCCTGAGTCGGAGCTCTTACCACTGAACTAGCGTTTGTCTTGCGTAATTTTTGAAATTTTTTATCATCGATATGTTCTTGCAACTTCATTGGACTCCGAATCAATACTCAACTACTTATTATTATTGCAGAGTGTTGACTGGGATATATTCAACCTGTCGTGAAAAAACCCACAGAATGTTACCGTCTGAACATTTCATCGAGTTCTTCGATTTGAAAAGAACCGTACCTCACGACCCTTCCCATTGTTCCCTTTGGCTATCCCATATTTTTCCTCTTCCCTCTCCCACAACTCCTAGACCTTCTTTTTAAGAGGATGAGTTGAATCGTCCCTGCGGGCAAACTCAATCTGCCCTCGTTTCTAACGAACGCCGACGAAAGGATTTTTGATGAAGAGGGGACAAGAGAACAATGCGGTTGTTGCAACAAAAGCGAGAAAACCCCATAGAGTAGAGACGACGAAGACGTGGATGAGAGAAGAGAAGATTGTAGGTGGTATTAGGTACCATGGCGGAGGAGGACGGAAGGAGGAAGGAATAGGACCACGACCGGCGCGGCAGAAACTGGGCACGTACAAAACACATCATTATTACTTCACGTTTTCTCACTAAGGTTTCATAAGTTGTTTTCTCCTTCCTTACCAGATGTTTCTGAAAAACTCTTCCATATCTTAAAGCCTCTTGTTACATTACCCCATTATTTCTCTCTCTTGTTCCCAACGAGCTGCACGGCCGTATCATGTTATTCTTCTCTCAGTCCAGACCGGGACAACTGGATTGAGTTCAGCACAGAACCTCTATTTTCCAGTCGAGGAATCTCGGAGTAACTGTATCCTTCTTCATTCGGATAATTTCCATCTAACAGATGGAAGGGGGATGAAAGTATACAATCTCCATCAAGTGAAATGTTGTGAAGGTTGTTCAATATGTACGCTGAGTACGACTAGCTCTACCTTTGTCAATGTTGAATATGAATATGTCGTCGCTTAAGAAGCATATCCAATTCTTGGATGTAAGGATCGCACATTTAAGGAGAGCTACGGAACTGATTTGTACTCGAACTACAAGAGTTTTTCCATTGTTCCTCTTCATGCTAATTCAATTCATAGCGTTGCAATGAACTTTTGAAATACGTTGACAATTAATGTACCTAATAATATAAAACATATTGTTTGGCAATGCATGTATTTGAAAGGAAGTCCCATTCGATAAGGCATAGTTCAATTTCAATCAGTAAGCGATAAAACATCCATGTTTATTGACCGACTTCAACGCGCCGAAGGCGCGCGAAAGAGGAGGTACTCAATTCGGGTTGTCGTGGGACGACGATTTTTTTTTTTTTTTTTTGTATGTCTGAACACCTTGCATTTCTTTATTCTGGTACTAATCTGTCTGATTCTTCTTGAAATGTGTTCTACCAGTATCCGTGGTGGTCCCATTTCAAACAGATTTCATTTTACTTTGTTAAAAGTATCGAAAATTTGTGAAAGAAGTTGAAAAACGTGGGTCCCGTTTTCGGGAATATTGGTCCGCATTCACTCTTCGTGCCCTGTGACTTCCGACTGAGTCGATGGAGGACCATTTGTGTATAGTCAAATTAAAGGTCTGATTGTAAGCTTTAAAATGATATGCTATATGAGGGGGGTTCCGATAACTAAAAGGTGCTGCGGGGGATGAGAAACGGGGAAATTATAGTGGCTTTTAGGTCAGAACCTGCATGAGCCATATCAAACGTGTCTACGAATGCTCAAGTATGTGAGTTTTCATACCTAGTATGAGTGATAATTATAGTACTGTTAGTAAGGTTTTCTACCAAGTGGGTGTAGCACATAGCTCCCTCGTCATTCATAATATAGTTGGATAGGTAATGGTATAGAAGATCGTCAGAACTGAATAGTGCTGTACCAAATATGAGATATGTAGTACAATTTGGTGATAAGAGGGTATTTTACCAAGTGGGTGTAGCACATAGCCCCTCATCACCGATAACATGATTAGGTAGGTAATAGTAGAGGGCATAGTCAGAACTGCATAGTGACCAACTAAATATGAGGTATGTAATTGTACAGTTATAGTTAGTTGGAGAGTATTCTACCAAGTGGGTGTAGCACATAGCTTCCTAGTCATCCATAATATAGTTGGGTATGTAATGGTATAGAAGGTTGTCGGAACTGAATAGTGCAGTCCCAAATATGAGGTAGGCATATTATATGCCTATATACTATAATAGTACAATTAGGTGATGAGAGGGTATTCTACCAAGTGGGTGTAGCACATAGCTTCCTCGTCATCCTTAATATAGTTGGGTAGGTAACAGTACAGTAGACAGTAGATCGTCTTAACTTCATAGTGCCGTACCAACTATGAGGGATATATGGCAGTTAGTTGATGAGTATTCTATCAAGTGGGTGTAGCACATAGCTTCCTCGTCATCCATAACATAGTCGGGTAGGAGGGAGGATGCCTTATAGAAGATTGTCGGAATTGAATAGTGCCGTACCAAATATGAGGTACATAGTACAACTCGGTGATGAGAGGGTATTCTACCAAGTGGGTGTAGCACATAGCTTCCTCGTCATCCATAATATAGTTGGGTAGGTAATAGTAGAGTAGACAGTAGATCGTCATAACTTCATAGTGCCGTACCAACTATGAGGGATATATGGCAGTTAGTTGATGAGTATTTTTATGATCAGCTAGGGGCACAAATACAATACAATACCAGAAAGATGAAAGACACAAGTAGCCACGAAATATTCAGAACAGAAACTAAACTTTTTATTGAAACTCTGTAAACAATGTCGCTAAGATGTTTGTAATGAAATGGTCTAGCAACCCACAACATTATCCCCCTCCTCCTTCTCAGAGTTCGTGCAGGGTACCAGCTTGTCCGCATGGACGACAAACCATTTTCGTCCTCTCGCTCCTTTGGGTGTTCGTATTCGGAAGATAACGTCAGATATCGCTTTTACAATTTCGCATGGGCCCATCCATGATGACTGTAACTTTGGAGAGAATCCCACTTTGCGACGAGGTCGAAAATACCACACAAGGTCCCCTATCTGATACCGAGGCCTCTCAGCTCTCACGTCATAATTTCTTTTTACGGCATCTGCAGCTTGCACAATCCGCTTTCGTGCCAATTCATGTACTTGGATCAGTTGTTCTTTCAGCATCTGTGCATAGGCTGTCTGAGGGGATGTTCCTGGGGTAGGTCCCACTAACAGGTGCATAGAAAGGGTCAGCTCGCGTCCCATAACCAACTTAGCTGGTGAATTTCCTGTAATCGAGTGTTCAGTTGCCCGATATGCCAAAAGGACACAAGGGAGTCTCAGATCCCAGTCGCGTTGGTTGCTGCCCACTACCTTAGCCAATGCTGCCCACAACGTGCGATTGAACCGCTCCACCAACCCCGAGCTCTGTGGATGAAGTGGTGTAGCACGAGTCTTGTGCATGTTCAAGAGAGTGGTTATTTCCTTGAACACAGAGGATTCGAAGTTCGTCCCTTGGTCAGAGTGGATCTCTCGAGGCACTCCGAAGCGAGAAATGACATTAGCAAAGAGTCCTTGAGCCACGGTCCCTGCCTTAATGTCTGGAACTGCGAATGCCTCCGGCCATTTTGTAAAATAGTCCACTACGACTACTAACTGAGCCCAAAGAGCCTTCGAGTGGCTACCAAGGAATGACACATCCTGCCATTGAGGTCTGCACTTTTTAAACACCCAATCGTAGACGGGCCCAATCAGGCCATCTGACATCTGTTCCTCTTTCCACTTTTCTTCGTCTAGCCCAACCAACCCTACCCACTGCGCATTTACATGAATGGTCTGCTTCTGCTCTTGTCTCACACAGTTTTTACATCCTTGTTCAATGCAAGGACGTCGCGACATGCCATCTGCATTGAGGTGTTTGCTCCCTGATCTGTGTTAACAGGGACGTAAAACAATGGGACTAGCCCAAGGGCTTTGTGAGGCTTCCACAACTCCATTGTCCTCCATCTCTCGAATCATCACATCCACTTCTTCCAGTCTGTGAGGTGGTATTCGTCGAGGGGACTGTCTGATTGGATGATGATCACCCACATCGACCCAGTGCGTTGTGCCTAAGATCCTACCCAAATCCTTTCCATTCCTTGCAAATACGTCAGCAAACTCAATAAGCAAAGATTCAAACTCCTTCCTTTGATGTGATGTTAAATTTCCAACTGATTCGTTCACCAGGTTTTTTAGATGAGCAGGCAACCCATCATGATCGTCATCCTCTTGAACATTTGCAGCATCGAAGGGTGTTAACTCTTGCAGACTCAGCTCTTCATCGTCAGTAACTTCCACTTGAAATACATCGCCTACAGTAGAATCCTCCTTCCCTAAGCGGCTTCCATCAACCAACACTGAATGGTTGGCAGGGTCTATCAAACAATGGTGCTGTCTGAGGAAGTCAAGGCCTAGGATACATTCTTCGTGGATGGATGCTACCAATGCCCCATGCTGGCGCTGAGTACTATCACCAAGATCTATCTCCACTCTGGCTTCACCCTGGAAAGGGATTAATTCTCCCGAAATTGACCGAAGGGACATCATACCAACTGGAAGCACTGGTATACCTGCTTTTTCAGCAACTTTGGAGTTCAGAATCGTTCGTGTGGCTCCTGTATCTACCACCATAGAGCAGCGAACCCCCCTATGGTCCCCCATAAAATCAAGGATTTGTCAGGCGCGGACCTGTACAGCAGTCACATTCCGTCCTATGGGGCGTATCTTTCTTAGCCGGTCTGTGCCCCTTCAATCCGACTGAGGCCAGTTTCCCTGGCGCTCGTCGATGTTGTAAGGGGTGAGAATTGGGTTGCTGCTGCCTATGTTCGTTTTGTGGCTGATATTGTGAAGCAGAACTCCAATTCTGCTGTTCCTGAGGGTATTGACTTGAAGTACCATTGATTGGAGGATATGGGCAGGCTAGGGCAACATGTCCGGGTGCTGCACATCTCCAGCAGTAAATCTGTCTTGTGCGCCACTCTCTCAATGGGTAAGGGGCCCTACCTCGGCCTGGCATTTGTGATTGCACCCTTTGAGCGTACACAGGCTGAGATTGATCCACTTTTTCTCTTGATAAAACAGAGGGTGTTCCACTGCAAATATCATCTGCTACCCCTTCCGCTATCCTTGCTGGGGCTGTCTTCGTTAGAGCTATTGTTTCGAATCTTAAAGCTACCTCCAAGACTTCATTGAGAGTCTTAGGCCAGAGACCCATCACTCGATCCCTCAAAGTCGCATCTCTGAGCCCATTCATGAAGTGATATACCACCAGTTCCTCGAGTTCGCTTGTCATTGAGACACCAGGCCAAGCCTTCTGTGCCAAGGTACGAAATTGCAGATGATACTCACTGACACTTTCTTTACAGAACTGCACCCGAGAAACCAGTTGTGTCATATATCGCTGGGCATGTTGTCTGGACCCAAATCTCTTTTCCAATGTGTCTTTCAGCTTTTGGTACGTGCGTGGAGGTACAATTTCAATCAGTATGTCCAAGGCTGGACCTGTCAAGGCGGACTCCAAGGCACTCATCTTCATGGATTCGTCCCACCCATTTCTTTCAGAGATGTCCTCAAATTGTACGAGGTAGGCATCCCAATTAACACTTCTGTCAAAGTTTTTCACTTTGAGATAGGGTTTCTGGGCTATGCTGGAAGAAGCAGGAATTTGGAATTCTCCCCGACTTTCAGCAACATCTTTTGACCTGTTTCCAGCCATATCCTCTCGCCAGACACGCCTCATTTCCCCTAGAAATCCACTCCATTCGTTTCTTATACTTTCAGCCAGTACCCTTTGTTCATCTTCAAGAGTTTGTTGAACTTCCTGTCTTAGCATGGCCCTTTCTCTAATCCATAGGTTTTCAAAACGTACCATCAGATCCTCATGTTGCTCTTCGTTCCGTTGGGAACCCCCAGGCTCTGGATCATCATCAGCTATGTCGTACACTTCTGCATCATGTACTCCAATAAGGTTTCCAGACCTCACTGTCGATCGAGTGTTCATTTTCCTCACAGAGTGTCTATGGCACTGATTTCACAAGAAAGACAAAAGAAACAAACACTTCTATGTTCGTTTAGCTAATCCCACCGCTGCCACCAGTTTTATGGTCAGCTAGGGGCACAAATACAATACAATACCAGAAAGATGAAAGACACAAGTAGCCACGAAATATTCAGAACAGAAACTAAACTTTTTATTGAAACTCTGTAAACAATGTCGCTAAGATATTTGTAATGAAATGGTCTAGCAACCCACAACAGTATTCTATCATGTGGGTGTAGCACATAGCTTCCTCCTCATCCATAATATAGTTGGGTAGGTAATGGTATAGGAGATCGTCAGAACTGCATAGTGCAGTACCAAATATGAGGTATGTAATACAACTCAGTGATGAGAGGGTGTACTACCAAGTGGGTGTAGCACATAGCCCCCTCATCACCGATAACATGATTAGATAGGTAATAGTAGTGGGCATTGTCAGAACTGCATAGTGCTGTACCAAATATGAGGTGTATAGTACAGTTAGGTGATGAGGGAGTATTCTACCAAGTGGGTGTAGCACATAGCTTCCTAGTCATCCATAATATAGTTGGGTAGGTAATGGTATAGAAGATCGTCAGAAATGCATAGTCCAGTACCAAATATGAGGTATATAATACAACTCGTTAATGAGAGGGTGTACTACCAAGTGGGTGTAGCACATAGCTTCCTCGTCATCTATAATATAGTTGGGTAGGTAATGGTATAGAAGATCGTCAGAACTGCATAGTGCTGTACCAAATATGAGGTATATAATACAACTCGGTGATGAGAGGGTAATCTACCAAGTGGGTGTAACACATAGCTTCCTCGTCATCCATAATATAGTTGGGTAGGTAATGGTATAGAAGATCGTCAGAACTGCATAGTGCTGTACCAAATATGAGGTATATAATACAACTCGGTGATGAGAGGGTGTACTATCAAGTGGGTGTAGCACATAGCTTCCTCGTCATCCATAATATAGTTGGGTAGGTAATGGTATAGGAGATCGTCAGAGCTGCATAGTGCAGTACCAAATATGAGGTATATAATACAACTCGGTAATGAGAGGGTGTACTACCAAGTGGGTGTAGCACATAGCCCCTCATCACCGATAACATGATTAGGTAGGTAATAGTAGAGGGCATAGTCAGAACTGCATAGTGCTGTACCAAATATGAGGTGTATAGTACAGTTAGGTGATGAGGGAGTATTCTACCAAGTGGGTGTAGCACATAGCTTCCTAGTCATCCATAATATAGTTGGGTAGGTAATGGTATAGAAGATCGTCAGAAATGCATAGTCCAGTACCAAATATGAGGTATATAATACAACTCGTTAATGAGAGGGTGTACTACCAAGTGGGTGTAGCACATAGCTTCCTCGTCATCTATAATATAGTTGGGTAGGTAATGGTATAGAAGATCGTCAGAACTGCATAGTGCTGTACCAAATATGAGGTATATAATACAACTCGGTGATGAGAGGGTAATCTACCAAGTGGGTGTAACACATAGCTTCCTCGTCATCCATAATATAGTTGGGTAGGTAATGGTATAGGAGATCGTCAGAGCTGCATAGTGCAGTACCAAATATGAGGTATATAATACAACTCGGTAATGAGAGGGTGTACTACCAAGTGGGTGTAGCACATAGCCCCTCATCACCGATAACATGATTAGGTAGGTAATAGTAGAGGGCATAGTCAGAACTGCATAGTGCTGTACCAAATGTGAGGTATATAATACAACTCGGTAATGAGAGGGTATTCTACCAAGTGGGTGTAGCACATAGCTTCCTCGTCATCCATAATATAGTTGGGTAGGTAATGGTATAGGAGATCAGAACTGAATAGTGCAGTACCAAATATGAGGTAGGTATATAGCGCAATTAGGTGATGAGAGGATTTTCTACCAAGTGGATGTAGCACATAGCTCCTTCGTCAATCATGTCATGGTTGAATTGTGTTGTAAGAACTACCAAGTACCTAGCAATTATGAAAACAAAGTCTACCAGTTAGGGGATAACAGAGTAGATTGGCAAGTAGGCAAGTGAACCAAATACCCCCTGAAACTGATCCTAAAACGGAAACTCATCTATATATATGGAGTATATGGAAACTGATCTGGATTACAGAATGTGGTCCACTCTACGGCTTCTGGTTCACCTTACTGAAATGATTCACAGTATTACTAAAACTGTTCGAAAAACTGCGGGTAAATTAATTTCAAAGTTATATAGAGGACCACTAAAAAGTGAAAAATAAAAAATAATATAAAATGGAAAAATAATAATATAAAAACCTTTTTAACAAAAAAATGGACCGACCTCAAAAATGATGTCTGTGAACACCAAAAAGGGAAAAATAATAATCTCAGCGAATACATACTTGATGTAGTAGGTTGTTGGACATAGATATCTAGTCAACAGATGGTATGTTGGAATACCAACAATTGTTTCAAGTGGGATTCACACTTATTGTCACACTCATATCATCCATCATACGATAGCAGTGACATACTGCCCAATAGTTTTGGAACACTTATATCTACTCGTATTCATGTTGCACGATCGACGCATGTTGTGATACTCACCAGATCATGTGAGTAGAACTTAAAAACCATAGCGTATCCAGATAGGTAGGTAGGTACGCATTGAAGTCGCCGCCGTGCCCATCTGTAGACACAAACATCTACTAGATCTTCTACTTACCAACATATTATTCTTTTTCGCAAATATACATACCTCTCATACATACTACGAACATGCTCCCACACTGAGTATGAATGTAAATATCTATTCGCTTGAGATTGGGGGAGGTTTTGAACGTTAATTAGGTAACAACGCTTCCGAAGGTATGTAGTTACATTATAATATGTCCACCAATATAATAATAAAGTCTCATATAATAATAAAGTCCCAAAATACTCGTCACGACCATTCCTAGGGAGGTTCATACTTACTATCGTACTCATATGGCAGTATGACAGCAGAGACGTACTAGGGACCTGAAAGTTTGGGGAGCACATTTTAGGTCAATGGTAACCAGATCATCGAATAATTAATCGGTAGTTAGTTTGTGTTTACAGATGGGCACGGCGGCGACTTCAATGCGTACCCACCTACCTATCTGGATACGCTATGGTTTTTAAGTTCTACTCACATGATCTGGTGAGTATCACAACATGCGTCGATCGTGCAACATGAATACGAGTAGATATAAGTGTTCCAAAACTATTGGGCAGTATGTCACTGCTATCGTATGATGGATGATATGAGTGTGACAATAAGTGTTAATCCCACTTGAAACAATTGTTGGTATTCCAACATACCATCTGTTGACTAGATATCTATGTCCAACAACCTACTACATCAAGTATGTATTCGCTGAGATTATTATTTTTCCCTTTTTGGTGTTCACAGACATCATTTTTGAGGTCGGTCCATTTTTTTGTTAAAAAGGTATTTATATTATTATTTTTCCATTTTATATTATTTTTTTTTACCTCTGTAGATTCCCACTGCACAAAACTGTCTCACTCCACGTGATTTAGTTAGTATCATGAGTCAGGAATAGTGGACTCCCCCTACCTTAGCCATCATAACATTTCATTCGCGCCTCAAATTTGAACAGTATTTCTCTAATACATGATCAATACGAATAAAATCACTCGCGATGAGATTGTAGGAAACCATTTCAATAAAATTGAGAAAAAAACTTGTAACTCACTGTTTTCGTGGAAATAGACAACGTTTTTCTCAACTCCGTTTATATCCATGATCAACGAAGCACAAGATGCGAATTCGAATTCATCCCCCCCCCCCCCTCTAATGATGCCAGTCTGGCACCACTGCGGTAATACGTCGTAACGTTAGCTTTTATCTGTTTACATTTGAAGTCATTTTGTTTTTGGTATAGGTGCCATTCTGGTAAACTATTTCAGACAGTAAAAGATATCTTAATAAAATAACCACGATGCAAATAATGGCAAAACTATACCATATATCGTCAAAATTATCACACAATAAAAATATAAGACAAATTATTGACCCAAAAGAAATTATTCAAAATTCAGGGTCTTCATAAAAAAAAAAAAAAAAAAAAAAATTCATCGAGGGAAAAATCGGGATTACCCACAAGCCACAAGACAAGGTCGGAGTAGCCATCGTCTGATGAGTCGAAATAGCATGATCCAACAGCATCTACTGGTACCAGGTAGTGATGACTGGGGTTGAACATAAGGTATGAGAGTGGACGAGTCGGATCGACGCGAAATAATTGAATAGATGAGTGTAGAAACCACTTCAGTCACAAAAATTCGAAGATTCGTTTTTCAATGGAAACCAGCTCAGGAAGGCTTAGTGCGTATTGAGTGCAAAGAACCACGTCAATCAGGTAAGTAGTTCGAAAGATACGAGGCCTCTTTTCTGAACGTCGAGCGCAAAAACAACTCAAGTCAAGTGACTGGCGCGGTTTCTGCTCTCAACGACATTCTCCTCGCTCGAGCATGCGCCGTGCGTTTCAGTCTCAACACCAGCTGTTTTTCTGAGTTTCACATTTCTCAGTTTGGAGTCCTCTATGTTCACTCTTCGTGGTATATCATTGGTCTTTTCTTTTTTCTTTCGTTGGTTTCAAACGTTTAAATTTTGATGGTTGGTGGAAGGACTTCCACAAATAAAAACCCTTTAGCCAGAGAGTGTCGAGGGAAAAGTGTGCAAAATTAAGAAAAATTTACGTTTGCTCCCACTCGATACAAAGAGTTTTATTATAACTCTAAAGATAAAGGCGTTATCACAGCGCTCACTTTCATTGATGGAGTGCGGAAACTCAGCCATCAGCTGTTGAAACCTACTTCCCAAGACGTGGACTTTCCTTAAAATCAAGCCTACCCATCAGGGAACGTCCCAATAAAAATAAAGAAAATTGAAGACATCAAGAAGATGATTGCTCATATTCCCGAAAACTTCTATGTTTTTCATGATGAACTGGCCAACCACTGCACAAGATAAAGATACAGTAGGTGAAAATGACCTCGTATAAGAACTGTATTCTTTTTTCAATTTCCTTTTTTATAGGTACCTACTGATTTTGCAACCACCACTCAATATTTCTTTGTTATAACGTTCCATTTCTGAATACTGTAAAGTTTTCAAATTCCTGTTCTATAGGTAATGGTTATGTAATTTTTAAAATGATGTTTTGTGAATTTGAAGATGAGCCTAATAGTTTTTTTTTAAGATTTACTCGTTTCAAGATAAAGCAACCGTTATGTACGTACCTACTCCATTTCTGATGTGAATTTGAATAAACTTGTACTTTTAATATAGGTATGATAAGAAAAAAACACAACATAAGTCCAAATTACATTTTAAATTTTCCTGAGCCCAATTTAACGGAAAATAGGTAATTTTTGCATGGCAGCAACATAAACGCATTTAATGACAAATGAAATAAAAAATTGTTCAATTGTTGAAAAGTTGTTGAAGTTTTATCTCTCTCCTGTAAAATTTGAGATTCTTGACTTGAATGGTTTCTGCACTCACCGATTCAATTTTAATTATCATCAAAAATTATATCTTCAACGAAATTCGGGAATTCGGGGTCATCTAAGATGATTTTTCGTGTCATCTCAAAGAGGAAAATACAAAGAGTGGGGCGAATACGGCCGGGGACGTCCGACGGACTCCGCGCTCTGGACGGACGGTGACGTCCAAGGGATTCCTCTTTCTCGGAAAAATGGTTGCGGGGGAGACAAAAAACCGAAAAAACTCGACGCAAACAGAAGTGGCATAACCATCTTCTTCCAAGAGGGTACTGAAAGCGGAAGCTGCTCATCTTCCCTTTAAACCCCCTCCTCACGAAATATAGGATTTATTCCAATGTGCACTCTTCACAGAGGTAGGTTGGTTTTTAGATTGTAGGACATTTGAAAATCAACGAAATCGAATCCTTTTGTAGGGTTTCATATCATGATAATGTGCAGATTATTGTAGCTTGGACAATTTCTTTTCTTTTAGCTGTAGTTCTCTCGGGTGTGACGAGTTGTTTACATTGCAACCACTCTCACCTCATCTGCGTGCAATTGGCATGCAATAGTATGTCAATGGAACTTCATTTGATGATTCTAACAGTATTCTATCAAGTCCAGTGTGTTGAGCAGTGCACATTCTACACCGGGGTAGAATAAAAAGTAGTGTTTAACAAGTCGTAAAAATTCCTTACAAAAATAACCATATTAGCTACTAACAACTTTGGTTTCCCAGTCGTTAAGGTAATTAGTTTACAGTTTCGAATATTATTGGAGTTGACAGTTGTCATCCAACTTTACCTGCCCACCCGTCGAACGCCGCGGTCCGTTTTTCTGAGTAAACATATTGTTTAGTAATGCATGCATTCCAGGGGACGTCCCATTGGATAAGCATTAGATCAGTTTAACCAGTTGGTAAGCGATAAAACTGTTTCACTCGATGTAATTTGGTTTATCACTTTAGGCAAGAAATAGTGGTCTCCCCTCCCCCCCCCCCCCCGCGGCAACGCCATTATCCACCATAACATTTCTAGCGGCATGAGAGGATCCAATCTGAAGAGCCTTTCAAAATCCATGATCTACGACACCCAACATGCGAATTCGAGTCCCCCCCCCATCCTATCACCACCACCACCAATGGTGTCAGTCTGGCACCAAAGCGGAAATACGTCGTAACGTTGAACTCTCATCTACTAGTTTTAGTAAGTAGTCCGTCGAGGTTCACATCCGTATTCAAGGTGAATCACGAAATATGCGGTTTATGGTGTCCTGGCACCATGGTGGCACAACTATCAGTTCCATGGTGGTACTAATGGTAATCTCGAGGTACAATGAGAATTTTTCCTCAATTTCAAAGCTTGTGTACAATTAGTAAGCAGTAAAGGAACCGAAATATTGACAAATCGGATATTTTGTGAAAATTATCCCCCCACTCACCCCTTCCCCTTGCGAATTTTGATACTCTGGTGAAGTCATGTACAACTCGGAAAATATTATTCATTCAAAAAAAAGAAACAATCAAAACAGTTGGAAATTGAGGCCTGGGCAGATTTTACAGGATTATGACCGCAAACGCACGTTTTTTTTTAGCATAAACCCCCCTTTCCCCCCCTTAAAATTTAAAATTCGGAATTCCGGTGACGTAGTGCACAACTAGACAGTTTTCCGTGTCGAACAAAAAAAAAAAAAAAGAAAAACCACGAAAATCGGTTAAGAACTGAGGCTTGGGCATAATACACAAGATAATGCCCGAAAACGCACGTTTTATGAGCATTAACCCCCCCCCCCCCCTTTCCCGCCCATGAAAAGCTAAATTCAAAATTCTGGCGACGTGTTGCACAACTAGATAGTTTTCCGCGTTGAAAAAAAACCACGAAAATCGGTTGAGAACTAAGGCCTGGGCGGACGACACAAGATTAAGCCCATTAACGCACGTTCTTTGAGCATTAACCCCCCCCCCCCTTCCACCCCTTGAAAAGCAAAATTCGAAATTCTGGCGCCGTAGTGCACAACTAGATAGTTTTCCGCGTTGAACAAAAATAAAACCACGAAAATCGGTTGAGAACTAAGGCCTGGGCAGACGACACAAGATTTTGTCACACACACACATATACATACACCCATGGTTTTTTTTCGCGGATTTGGATTCAGAATGGTCTAAAACGGATTACTGTGTGGTTTTTTTTCTGTTGTGTCCGTGCAACGAAGGTAATCGGCTGGTAACTCAATAAGACCCAATCGTGCTGTCAGATCAAGCTGGATTTGATTTGTTTAAGATAAAACGCAACAAATTACAGCAGTTGGTTACAAAGTGGGGGGTTCCTCGTTGGGAGCGTGAGTTCTTCGTTGCGTGACCATACGTACTTGCGTGGTCTTACCTCGAGACCGTTAATGCTAATGTAATATCAGCTTAAATTAATTTTCTCGTTACATACAAATAATATTCAAGCCCAGCGCATCAGTGATTATTATCTTTTTTTTCTCGAGAAGTCACCTTTATGTTTTCATTAAGATCGACAATCTCAAAGGTACTTACATGCACTCGACATTCTATTTTACGTAGCTCCGTGTTTCGATTTTCTTCTTAATGAGCGTGCGAAGAACGCCTATTGTAGCTGGAAGTAGTTTACACGCAATAAACAGTTTTCGAAGAACCGTTCTTGGCACAAACAAGTGCAGGTAGGGAGAACGCGTGGGATTAGTGTTTATTTTGTTATTTCCCTTCCCAACGTTTTATGTTTCTCTACCTGCTAGAATGGCTTCTTAGAATTATAGTTCTTAGAATAAGTCGGGAATATGCTCAAAGGCTGAGATCGAATGTGAATACACTTCTCAACCTCCGTCGTGATTGCCAACGCTTCAAAATACCTGCTCCGATCATTTCCACAAAGAGTCAATTTATTGATTGGGCCATCATAAGCATTACTGTGTTGGCAAAAAAGAATTGACCCCTAAAGGGTTAACGGTCCTGAGTGTAGACACCCTGTAGAAAACCTGTAAATTACATCATCAAAGTTACCAAACATGTTTATTTTGACAGGAAGTACTCATAAGTTGCAGTAACATCAATCAAAACACTACGTAGAAAATGACAAAAAAAAACACATTCAATTAATTTACCTTTGAATAGAGCTTTGGCTCTTTTCCAGCAGTTATCATTCATTTATGATTTCCTTTTCTATGTCTGATTAATTTCTCTTCCAACCCTTAAGTCCTCATAGGGGGCGAAGGTCTCTTTCGATCGTTAAATTCATTAGTATTTTGGAATGATGTGAAAATACCACTTGTAGAGGATCGTGCTGGTGTAACAGCTCAGGGACAATGGACTGTAGTAGAGAATTTAATGATTAATATTCAAGGCAAAAGGGTTGTAAATTTATACTGCTTAAAAACGGGAATGAGAGTGGTACTCACAGGTGTTGGAGCGCTCCGAGACGACGCCGGCCGGCGGTGAAGACGATGATAAGTCCAGGACGACGGAAAAACTCGTTATAAGCAGTTTTGAGGGGTTTTATGAAGTTAAGAGGAAAATTAGACAGCCGAAAGAACTTATTTTAAACTATTAAGTACAAAACGTGATGGCACAGAAGAGAGAGGGATTCGATAGCGAACAAGCGTGATGGCGAACTGAAACTCTCTTGGAAGGGGGGTAAGAATCAAAGGTTGTCACCTGAGCCTACAGGTGGCACCACCTTCCAGAGGTACCTATTTTTAAAGAGTAAGTAACTGAGTGAGAGGCCTTTACACCGCCCACCCAAAATTGTATATTTTGTGACCCACTTTCCCCCCATGACAGGCTGCAGCATCGGTCAAGAGTCCGTTGGTGCATGGAGCAACTTGGCAAGCTTTGCCACCAGCCGTAGGTAGGATCGAGTTGCCGTTCGAACACGAGCAGATTGCGAGATCCCATCTGCTCCAGGAAGAAGCTCCTCTACAAGAGCAACAGGCCATTCCAGGGGTGGAAGCTTCTGGTTAAGGATGACAACCACATCTCCGACGAGTAGAGGCTCACGATCCAGGGTCCACTTCTGTCGTCCAATGAGGGTTTGCAGGTATTCAGTCTTCCATTTTGTCCAAAATTCCTGGGAGGCACGTCGGACCAGCTGCCAGCGAGAGAGATGAGACACGGGAACCTCGAGAAGACAAGGTTGTGGAGTGCAGAGCAGTGGTTCTCCAATGAGGAAGTGACCTGGTGTCAGATAGGTCAAAGCTCCCTCTGGATCACTTGGTACAGAGCAAAGAGGGCGACTATTGAGGATAGCCTCAATACGAGCCAGGAGGGTGGACATCTCCTCAAAGGTCAATGAGCGGTGCGCAGTAACATGCTGGAGATGGCGCTTCGCAGACTTGATTGCGGCTTCCCACAGACCACCCATCCATGGTGCATCTGGTGGGTTGAAATGGTAGGACACATTTCGAGATGAAAGGGCGTCTTCCAGTGTGGATTCTGTCTCACGAAGGAATTGCCTGATCGTGCGTTGCTCCTCGGCTGCTCCAACAAAGTTGAGACCATTAGCGCAATATATGTCAGTGCACAAGCCTCGTCTAGCCATCAATCGCTCCAGAGCTCCCTGGTATGATGCGGCGGACAAATCCCCGACCAACTCAATATGGCAGGCCTTCGTGGCCATGCACACAAACATGGCTATGTAGGCTTTGTGTGTACGTGCATTGTGGTGAGTGCTCATTTTCACCAAGAGTGGACCAGCCATGTCCACAGCAGTCTTGGAGAAGGGTCGACAAGGAGTGGTGCGAACTTCAGGGAGGTCTCCCATACGAGGATGTGTCATGGTAAGACGAGCACGCTTGCAGGAAATACACTGATGTATACAATGACGCAGGAGAGAACGAAGTCCAGGAATCCAATATGTTCTCTGAATAGCTGCCTGCACGGCTTGAGGTCCACCATGAAACTGCCACTCGTGGTAGTGCCGACACAATAGTTTGGCGAGGGGAGCATCCTTGTGTAGCAACAGTGGGTGTTTGCTATGTGCAGGTAGAACAGATCTGCCAAGCCTGCCGCCCACCCTGAGAAGTCCATCCTCATCGATAAATGGAGTGAGAGCTTGCAATGCCTTGCGACAAGCACGACCCTTTGAGATAGCACGAAGTTCTGGGGCAAAGAAGTGAGTCTGTGTGAACCTCACACAGAGCTGCGAAGCACGTGAGAGTTCACTGACTTTGAGAGCACCACGAATACGAGTAACTCCTCGTTGGACATTATGCCGAAAACGAAGAATCCAGGCCAGGACCCGACGGACTCTGGTGAATGAAGAGAAGCGGCTAATGAGGTCCAACACAACTTGTCCCTGGGGAGAAGAGGCCGTGAGTAATGTAGTGACAGGCAATGACTTTGGCTTGAACTCTTCAAAGCCTGAGAGTGGTGGCAAGTACGTTCTAGCAGAGGGCCATTCAATGTCTGCAGCATGCAAAAATGAGGGTCCCGACCACCAGAGAGAGAAATCTAGAAGAGACGATGGTTCCAGGCCACGAGATGCACAGTCAGCAGCGTTGAGATGAGAGGGAACATGGTGCCATTGCGAGAGATGTGTGTGGTTCAGTACTTCGACTACCCGGTTTGCCACAAATGTCTTGAGAAGATGTGGAGAGGTATGTAGCGAAGACAAAACAGTAGTAGCGTCGGTGCAAAGGTGGACTTCTTCTATACCTAAACGTTCACGAATCAGCTTCATTGAGTATAGAAGCTTGGCCAGCAACACAGCACCACACAACTCAAGGCGTGGGATAGTCTGGACTTGCAGCGGCGCAACCTTAGTTTTTGCCTTGAGCAACTGCACAGACACTTGACCATCATCAGAGACTGAACGCAGGTAGATGGCAGCTGCATAACCAGGCTGGATGCATCAGAAAATCCAATGAGTTGGTGAGAAGTGGCATGTGGAAGAGAGCACAGTCGGGGCAATTTAATGTTAGAAAGCGACGAGAGTTGACCAGCGAAGGCCGCCCACCGTGAAGAAAATCGCTCAGGTAGAGGAACATCCCAGTCCAGCTTCTCACACCACAGCTCTCTGAGAAAGACTTCGGCCCAAAAAATGACGGGAGCCAACCAGCCTAGCGGGTCAAACACCGAAGCAACCTGAGACAATATGGCACGCTTAGTTGAAGCTTCACAAGAAGGGGCGATGTTGTAAGAGAAAACATCCAACGTAGGATCCCAAAATACACCCAGGATATGAAGACAAGGCGCTCTGTCAGCTCGTATCTGCAAGGAGGAAGCTCTGTGTTCAATTGGAACATCACCGAGTACTTCAATGTGGCTTGACGCCCACTTGCGTAATTCAAATCCTCCACAATGAAGTAAATCAATCAGCTCCTGTTTGAGCTGATTAGCAGCTGCGACAGTCTCCACAGAAGCACAACAATCATCCATGTACGTTGAATCTCGCAGAACCTGAGAAGCTAAGGGGTAGTTGGCTCCATGATCCTCCACCAGTTGTAGCAAGAATGGAGCACAATTGGTGCCATACGTTACAGTCTGTAGCTGAAACTCCTGAACAGGTTGGTCCTCAGCGGGGCGCCAGAGTATGTGCTGGTAGAGACAGTCTTCCTCTGCAACTCGGATCTGCCAGTACATCATCCGAATATCCGTGGTCAATGCAACTGGTTGGAGACGAAAAAGGGTGAGTACATCAGAGATATCTTTCTGCAACGGTGGACCAGTGAGCAAACGATCGTTTAGAGAATGTCCCGAGGTATCATGGCAAGAGGCGTCAAATACCACTCGAACTGGGCTGGTGGTAGAGTTGCGTTCAATAGCAAAATGCGGGATGAAACAGAGGCCTGGAGAAGGCGCTGGGCGCATATGTCCCAAAGACAGGTATTCTTGCAGGAATGAATGATAAGCGATGCGAAGTGGTTCATTCTTGCGAAGTTTGGCCTCAAGATTATACCAACGTTTGAGTGCAATGTCGCGTGATTCACCCAAAGGTGGAAGAGAAGATGGGTCTTTGAAAGGCAACCCCACCGAGTAGGTCCCTGATGGCAGGCGAGAGAGATGAGTTCGAAAGTGACTTTCTGCTACTTGGTGGAGAGGATCTGATGGCACCTCCGAGGCAACCTCCTCCGCCTCCCAGAATCTCTGGACTAACTCGTTGAGAGACATGGCACTAGTCAACATGCACAAACTGGCTGGTGTTTGGCTAGGCGCAGGAATTTTTCCAACTATGGCCCAACCAAAGATGGTACGAATAGCAGCGGGTCTTCCATGGATGACCTCACCACCTCCCCGCAACACTTCATCCATCAGCTCCGCTCCAATGAGGAAATCAATCTTCCCTGGCTCATGAATGGCTCGATCAGCAAGTTCTAAGTGTGCGAAACGCTCGTATACTTCCTTAGAAAGTGCTATCTTTGGCTGATCGTGACATATGTGCGATACAACAGCTGCTTGTGTGGGTATGCGGGTAAGACGTGACAGGCGAGAGGACAGCATACAAGAAACAATACCGACTGAAGCACCTACTGGTTGCTGCATCGCACCACAAAGCTCCTGCCGGTATGGTGTCACTGCAAGACCAAGACGCTGGTTGCAGTCACCGGTGATCATATTGATCTCAGAGCCTGGATCCAGAATGCAATGAATTGGAACCCACTGGTTGAAGCGATTGAGAATGAGCGCCTGAATGGTGGCAAGGACTACTACTGGTCGCTCGACAGGAGGCTGATTTGCACCTGTTAGCAAGGAATGAATGGGAGATCTAGAGACTGAGACTGGAGGTGGAATACTGTTCGGAGTGGCTTGGGTGGCATTAGAAGTACCAGCTAGAGTGGAGTCCTTAGCAATGTGCAGAGAAGAATGATGTGAAGAACTTTTGCAAGTACCACAGCGACCACGAGACTTACACTGGGAAGAGGTATGAGTACCCAAGCACTTGAAGCACCGCTTCTTTGCCACTAACCAAGCGCGCTTATCAGCATACGACGAGTTACAGTACACCGGACAGTCGTAAATCCTATGGGTGGTTTCTGCACAGCGAGGACATGTCGATGACGACTGAGAGCTAACACTAACAACTGGCTGCGAGGGGGAATCACTGGCCGAAGGTGAAACATGAAGGGCCTGAACCTCGGCAGAAGTGGAGAGAACTGATTTGCGCACAGCCGAAAATTTGGCGGGAGAAGCGGGTTTTACAGGTTTAGCTGAGGTTTGAGTCATGATTTCCTTGATGCGTACTTGTTCTCGAACGAATGAAAGCAGTTCCTCAAAGGTGGGCACATCACTATCACTATCACCCAACGAACGTTCAAACAAACTGCGTATACTGGTAGGTAAACATCGAAACCCTAAACTAAACATTATGAAATCGTGCGCATCACAATATTCAAATTGAGAAAGGCTTGCCAATTGGTGCCAAAAATATCCAAAAAGGATTGATGATCCGAAATACCCTCACTAGAGAGGGATGCAAAAGAAAACAATTTATTTGAATGATGGGTAGCGCGAATCCTGACATTATTATAATTATCGCAAATAGTTTTGTATGCTATTTCATAATCTGCGTCCGTAATATTCAAATTTTCAATGAGCTTACGTGGAGTACCTGTGAGTAATGACCTCAAATATGTCAATTTTACGGCCCCTGGGTATGAACTAGAATGGATCGCAGCATTGTAAAGTGCAAAGAAATTATTAAAGGTGTCAGGATCGCCATTCCAAACGGGAACCTCTAATTTAGGTAACCTAATCTGTGGTCTATTTTCCACAGTTGTAGAGGTTGAATTATTTAGAGAGTCAGTTACACGTTTTACTGAGTTTTCAATGGCGCGAATATGATACACCATTTCATTGAATGAGGAACATACAGAAGATACAGACAATTGATCTTCCCTACTGGCGTCTAAATTTAGTTCAATAATTTCGTTCTGAATACTATCAAACTGTTTCCTAATAGTATCTATATCCGCACAGCTAGCCAAAAATATATTGGTAACACCAGGTTTAACCGTTGTAGTATCGGTGAAACTCTTAATTTGCTGCAATTGAGCAAATACGCTCTCGCGTTTACGCTTGAGCAGGCGAAGTGAACGAAGGACGTCAGGAGACGTAGTGGGCCCAGCAGGGGTGTCGCCCGTCATTCTAAAAGTAGGCAGGTAGATAATACGAAGTCTCAAACGTAAACAAACGCTCGAACAAACTCGAAGCTTTGCGAAAGAGAACGGAACAAGAATTATCACAGTCAGGTAGGTTGAAGAAACGAGACGTGTGAAACGACCTTCTACCAAGGTCTCAATAACTGAATCAAGATCGTGCAATAAAGAATGGGAAAGGAAGGTACAAAGAAAGACTCCAAGCAATAAGTTAAGGCATAAAAATAAGAGTATTTTAACGCATAACAATACGTTATTAGAAGATATAAGAACCAACAACGCAAACATATACAACTATTAAATAATCAACAAAATTGCACAAGTTATTAAGAGAACAGCCAACAACTTATTGCACGGATAACCTACCTACGAACTATTGCACGAGTTCCGTTTTATTCACTGTAATTTATTAATAATATTGACACCCTACCTAATTTTAACAAATTCAGTAAATTGCTGACTCTCACTAACAAATATATAGAAAAATGTTTCGACTGTCTAATCACGGCTAAAAACGACTAAATTACGATCCAGTACGAAATCGGACCACTTGCAGAGGATCGTGCTGGTGTAACAGCTCAGGGACAATGGACTGTAGTAGAGAATTTAATGATTAATATTCAAGGCAAAAGGGTTGTAAATTTATACTGCTTAAAAACGGGAATGAGAGTGGTACTCACAGGTGTTGGAGCGCTCCGAGACGACGCCGGCCGGCGGTGAAGACGATGATAAGTCCAGGACGAAAACTCGTTATAAGCAGTTTTGAGGGTTTTATGAAGTTAAGAGGAAAATTAGATAGCCGAAAGAATTTATTTTAAACTATTAAGTACAAAACGTGATGGCACAGAAGAGAGAGGGATTCGATAGCGAACAAGCGTGATGGCGAACTGAAACTCTCTTGGAAGGGGGGTAAGAATCAAAGGTTGTCACCTGAGCCTACAGGTGGCACCACCTTCCAGAGGTACCTATTTTTAAAGAGTAAGTAACAGAGTGAGAGGCCTTTACACCACTATATCGGAAGTTCCTATCTGGGGTGTTTGGAAAATATTGTCCCAAATTTCTCACTCTTTAGAAGTGACTGACAATACGAAAACCCTCGGTGAATGACTAGACTTAAAAAGATACCCATGCCTACACTAAATTCCATCAATTTGATAAATTTTGATATACTGTCCATACAAAATGAGTAGTAGCTAATACAAAGTTTTATTTAGATTTCACATTCACGCCAGGTAACCGAGTTCAGGCCTTCTACCACGGATGAAACGTTTACCATCTAAAACAAGGACTCATGTTATTTCAAGTGGCCCACTATGCTTACCCTATCTTTCTCACAAAATACACTCAATCAAAACTCCCTCTTTGAGCTTGCTGCAGAGTAATATGGATGTCTACCGAATGAGATCATCTGAATGTATAAGTTTGCTGGTCCTCGAACAGTAATTTTTCAAGAATTTGAATACAATTCCACTCCTTCAGTGTTCTCAGTTTGAAGTGGTAAAGGCAAAAACTCTTGCTGGAGGTTTGGGTGATATGTCTATTGAACCGCAAGACTTCTTGTGGAAGAGTGGATAAGGAGGAAGGGAGAAAACTTGGGACATGTGTCACCCCGTATTTAGGTGAATTGGCGCCTTTTGTGGCGGAGGCGGGTACAAAGAGATTCGCCGATATCTTATCAACAACCTTATGGAAAAAGAGGCGAAAACGAGTAGGCGAGGAGAAGCGTAGCGTAGTGGAAGAGAATAAATAACGGAGCCCTGCTTCGTATGGGAATCAACCGCCTAAACAAAAATAATGTTTTCTGCGCCCTCTGCCGGCTCCTGGGTCAACTGCTGGAGTCACTTAGCATTCACTCCCCGGGCACCCATTATCTTTTAACCTCCGTTTCCCTTCGTTCAACGTTCCTAAAGGAAAAATGTGCGAGATCCTCTTTCTCTTTTCGTCATCCATTTGCCTTTGTAAATAGTGAATGAAGGGAAAAGCAGATATTTTTGTCATTGTTTTTCAAAATTCAAAATTTCCGACGTCCAGCATGGTAATTTTAGGCTCACTTATTCGGATTACGGTAGTTACGTACATCTTAATCAGGAGAATCACTTCCAAATAAATTTCCTTACGGGACTCCGTCAGATGGAGTTTGGGTAGTGATTAGCTAAGTTATGCTTCAGCGAGACCTTGAGAAAAGTAAAGAATTGTTTAAAACAATTTTCCTAGGATACCATTGTGATCTGCTTTAAAACATAATATTTGTTATCTAAACAACGTTCGACAACTTTTCGATAATTCCTATTACGGTCTTACCTATTTGTTCGTAACGAACTTGCAAAACGCTTGGAACTGAACTGACCACCTTTAATGTGGTAGATAAATCAAACAACTTCATAAGATTATTCTACTTTTTGAAGTTTCAAAGTTGGGTAAAAATGTACAAATGACTGCACACTCAACGACTGCTCAGGTCAACAATATTTTGTTCTGTACATTGAATCCTTTGAGGTGAAGGTAGTATATAACGTACTATTTTTTCTACAAAATGTAATTTGCAAAATTACAGTTGGCATGCAAATTTATGAGAATGGTCAAATAACCTTTTGATACATGAGTATTAGTATGTGCTGTGAAGACACAGTGCAAAAAACAATAATACAGTCATTTTTGAAGAAAAGTTAGAAAGTGAAAAATTCAAAACATTGGGTAGGACACCTCCGTAAATATAATTATACGTGATATATTCGAAATCATCTCAAAATTGCCTATACAAATTTAGTACTATATAAATTGCCTACCTATAATTTTTTAAACAGGTTTAGGGTGAGGGGGGGATATGTGTCCACAAATATCTCCTGAAAGAAAATCCTGATCCATAAAACTGCCAGGAACCAGGAATATGAAGGCGATCCACGACGTGTGGACACAGATGTTGTGGAGTCCGAGGGAGAATCTTCGGAAGTATCTCAGTGTATTGTACAGCGTGTTGTAAAGACTAAAATTGAATGCATTTTTGAGATAGTAGTTTAACTAGACAGGGTGTTTCACGAAAAGGTTACACCCCCCTTCATTTCCGCAAAATACAGCGTAAGAAATTCCAATCAACGCAATTCTTCATGATTTTTTGTGAGGATATCAGGAAAAATACTTTGGCGCAAAAAAGTTGCGCGAAATTGTGCGCAATTGACACTAACTTCATTTTTTCAGATAGAACCCCACTTTTTTTTATTACATATTCGGATTCTACGTCAAATTTCACTAAAAATTCATACCCGAATCGATTTGTTCTATCGCGCGCAACCTGGCTTTTTGAACGCTCTAAGTTGCGCAACTCCACAATTGCGCAAAAATTAGGTTTTGGAGAACCCTTAGTGTGGCACATGTTTTTCCATCATTTTTCGACGCTGAATCACAGGGTGTCATCCGTTTTGAGGAAGACCAAGATTTAAGAGGAAAAATTAACATTTCTTTCAAAAAAACATCAGTTTTGTGGTCGAAATCGTGTTAATTTTTTATTTTTTCACCTCCTTTTGAACCATGGGCTTGGGGCCGTCTACAGTGGAGTTAAAAACTAAAACTGGCAACACGATCATGCTTGAACTGAATAAGATTGCTTAAAAACTATAACGATTTAAAAAGAGCGATTGTTTCACTAACAACAACCAAATTGTTGGCCGCCATTTAGAAAACTTCCAGTCAAATTGAAAAACAGATGACACCCTGTGATTCAGCGTCAAAAAACGATGAAAAAACATGAGCCACACTTAGGGTTCTTCAAAACCTGATTTTTGTGCGCAACTTAGAGCGTTCAAAAAGCCAGGTTGCGCGCAATAAAAAAATCGGTGCGGGTATGAATTTTTCATGAATTTTGGGGAGTTCTATTTGAAAAAATGAATTTAGTGTCAATTGCGCACGATTGCGTGCAATTTTTTGCGCAAAAGTATTTTTCCTGAGATCCTCACAAAAAATCATGAAGAATTGCGTTGGTCGGAATTTTTTACGCTGAATATTGCGAAAATGAAAAGGGGGTGTAATCTTTTTGCTGTATTTTGCAAAAATGAAGGGGGGTGTCATCTTTTCGTGAAACACCCTGTATACGAAATTATGAGGTTTTGTCCAAGAGCGATGCTGACGAGTAGGTTACCAAAGAGGAACTAGATAGCATGAAAGACTGCCTTCCAAGTAGGGCATCTGGGTGGGGGGTGCAGTTCAATAACAGGATACCTGAGTTCACAAAAACAACTTATTGTGTTCCGCTATCAATAGGTGTCTGGCCGCTAAATGAGTGCTATACAATATATAGGAGATGAAATGCTACCCCAGATTTTTTGACAAGCAACGAAAACCATTATTTTTCAAGGGAAACATAAAAACGCTGCAAATTATTACACAATGGTTTATTATTTTGCTATGTAGATCACTCGTCTACAAAGCCACCAACCATCCAACATGAAGTAAAACATCGATCGCATTTCGGTCAGCTTTAATTTGAATGGAGATTAGGACATAGAACAAAATAGGGGCATATTATACCCCTTTTTAGGGGTATATTATTAACAGCAATGGAGAAGAGTAGATGTTCATCTTATGATTTTATCTATTCATATTGTTTTCCAGATTTATCGAGGTAGGATATTGTAATAACCCTTTCAGGGTTACGGTAAGAGAGGGCCCTAAGGCCCTATGTAACCCTGATTTAATAAAAAAAAACTTCAATCAATCAATCAATCTTTTGCGATTCACACTCATGTTTCTGATTTATCGTACCTAAAACCCTTAAATTCTCGTAGGGAGCGACGGTTTGTCCTACAGGGCTCCGCGTGGTCTCAAAAAATTCAAAAATTCTATAAAATCCTAAATTTAAGGAAAAACAATATCTTTTCATCTAAATTTTTGAGTTAGGGCGTTCTCAAAATTTCAAAATTCATTTTGGAACCCTTGAAACCACTGGGCTGAAAGCAAAATTTGGGAGCCCGAGAAGCGTTTCAAAATTTAAAAAATTTATAATTTTGAACCCTTAGAACTGACCTACATCAACCAAAATCTTCGGGGCACAATTAGACCCCGAATGGAGCCTACATACCAAATTTCATCAAAATCGGTCAATGCTAAGTGGCAAAAGTGCCGCGTACGGCGGACGGACGGCCAAATTTTTATTCGATTTTTGGATTCTACGTACCTTGAAACGTAAACCATCAAATTTTGAGGGGTGTTAAACTTTTTTTTTCTTGCTCGATTCCAAAGGTTCATCATTGAAAATAATAAACCAAAATCAACAGCCGCTCTTGTAGGTCTGAGCTTTTAAACTAGTTAGGGATGAATACCTAAAATATCAAATTTCATAACGTATATTCAAACTAGGACTACCTAGTATGAAGACATAAGAAACGTAAAAATGTTTCCCAAAATAAAAGGATTTTCTGAACCATTTTGGTTGCGTGTCTGTCCGTCGGTGAGTCCGTCATAAAATCCTCGTAACGGGTGAAACTTCACGAAGGTATTGTCCGATTTCGATGAAATGTCCAAGGATTGCGCCGGTTGGCATGTAGATTTTTCCTATGGAAATCGTCACCCTCGGATCGAAAGTAGCCTCTGCGCATGCGCAAGCCATATAACATGTAAAATCCATATAACATCCATAATTTTAACAATTTCCATCCGAATCCGATGATATGATATGATAATTGCCAGGGTTAAAGTATGGGCCTCCTACACCATACATCACGAAAATTTCCTACTATGAACGTGGATTCCAGGGGACGTCCCATTGGATAAGCATTAAATAAGTTTAACCAGTTGGTAAGCGATAAAACTGTTTCACTCGATGTAATTTATTTAGTATTTTAGGTAAGAAATAGTGGTCCCTGTGGGAGCCACCCTATATTGTATATTTATTCACAATAAAAACGCGCTCAGTGGGTCACTCACCTAGACGGGAATTCCCCAGGAAACGGTTAACACCTCCCTCGCCGGACAGCCCTTTGTTGAGGGAAGGCTCCGGAGTAGGAAAACCTCTCTTAAATATCGGATAGTCAGGTTAGGGACCTACTGAGAAGCTATTGCTCACAAGTAAAAACCTTGTCTTATTCAAAAAACCATCTACCCTTTAAAAACTTCACCTCCACAAATTTCTTCAAAATGTATACAACGGTCAGTTTAGGGAGCCTCCATTTAGATCTCAAATCTTCAAGTAGTCAAGTGGTGAGGGAGGATACCTATCCGAGAACAACCACTTAAGTAATTGAAAATGTGTGCTAATCAATTATTGTTCCGTAAGGGCAGCCTAGCTGGGAACGACAGAACAATATTTGCTGACCTCTTCTTGTCATCCCCTCATCGGCAAGGCGGGCAGATCAGCGATCTGGGAACACTTGCCGAGAGTCCTTATCCTACGACCTGGAGGGCTGAGAGTTACACCTCAGAGAACTCAGGTCTTTCCTTCTATCACCTACGAATTTAGAAGATCACAGCTAGTACCTACACGAGTAGGAAAAGCAAAATGAGTAAAGTAACGTCCTTTACAGTCCCCCTTATCTAGCGGCATGCGAGCCTCGAATTTGAAGAGTATTTTAAAATCCATGGTCTACGATACCCAACATGCGAATTCGAGTTTCCCCTCCCCACCCCCCAATAGTGCCAGTCTGGCACCAAAGCGGTAAAACGTCGTAACGTTGAATTTTCATCATCAGTTTGTGTAGGCAGTCCGTCGTAGTTCACATCCGTATTCGAGGTGAAACAAGAAAAAAATATTTAAAAAACATTAATTTTCAATTTTAAAGCTTGGGTACAACTAGTTAGCTACCAAGGAACCGAAATATTGAAAAATCGGATATGGTGTGAATATTATTTCCCTACTGACCCCCTTCTCATCCTAATTTCGATACTCTGGTGAAATAATCTGCAGGTCGAAGGTTATCTGAGTCGAACAGAAAAGGAACATGAAAATCGGATGGAAATTGGAGCCTGGACAGAGTACACAAGATTATGCCCGAAAACGAACGTTTTAAAGAATCAACCCCCTCTTCACCCCTTAACAGGCAAAGTTCGAAATTCCAGTGACGTAGTTTACAACTAGACAGTTTCCCGGATCGAAAAACACATATTTTTTAGCGGATTTTGATTCAGACTGGTCTAAAACGGATTAGTGTGTTGTTATTTTTATTCTGTTGAGTATTGTCCAACTTTACCCCAGATCAATCGCATGAGGACTCCCAAGTCTTTCTGTGGGACGTCCTAAAACGCTGCAAATTATTACACAATGGTTTATTATTTTCTATATAGATCACTCGTCTACAAAATCACAATCCATCCAATATAAAAAAAAAATCAAAAAAAAAAAATCAAAAAAAAATCGAAAAAAATCAAAAAAAAAAAAATCCAAATCACCAACCATCGATCGCATTTTGGGCAGCTCTAATTTGAACGGAGATTAGGCCTCTTTTGCGTTTCTCACTCGTGTTTTGATTTATATATATATATTTCAATTTAAACCCTTAAATTTTCGTAGGGAGCGAACGGTTTGTCCTACAGATCTCCGCGTGGTCTCAAAAAATTCTAAAAATTCTATAGAATCCTAAATTGCAGGAAAAACAATACCTTTATATCAAAATTTTTTGAGTTAGGGCGTTTTCAAAATTTCAAAATTGATTTTGGAACCCTTAGAAGTGACCTACATCAACCAAAAGCTTCGGGGCACAACTAGACCCCAAATGGAGCCTACATACCAAATTTCATCGAAATCGGTCAATGCTAAGTGGCTAAAGTGCCGCGTACGGCGTACGGCGTACGGACGGCCAAATTTTAATTCGATTTTTGGATTCTACGTACCTTGAAACGTAAACCATCAAATTTTGAGGGGTTGTTAAATTTTTTTTTTCTTGGTCGATTCCAAAGGTTCATTATTGAAAATAATAAACCAAAAGCAGCAAGTTATCGTGCAGCGGTTTACTACTTTTCTATATATGTATGTCACCGATTTGCAAATAAGGTTTCTATGCATTGGTCAATACAGTCATTGAATAAACTCCGCTCCCACTCTTTTAAATAAGCCAAATACCATTTTAAGATTTTAATCCCCAGTAATATCATATTCTAGAATTATGTTGTAGAATGAAATCATATAGACATGAATAAGAATCAGTCATAAGGTATGAGTATTTGGAAAGATATCATTTAGTTGAAATAAAAACACTAATGATTGAGCTGGACAACTAGAGATAGGGGATTATCCAGAGATGAAGAGGGGATTATCCAACCCCTCAAAACGTTGCGGAGGATGTACAGAAGGAGGTCACGGAACTGCGAAAGTTACGCTTATTACGGATTTCAGTGGCACAGTGGCTGCCAATGGTCTGACCACAATGAAATCGATAAGGGACTTCCTTGTGTCTTGTTTGGAACTTCTCCCAAAGCTGTGTAGTTTCATCATTCAACATCGTTGCAACATCATGGCATCGTTGCCGTCAAGCCCGACCAGCCTTGCATTATCCTGGATGTCTCAGTTGTCAATGGCAGCTTGGGAATGGAGCAGACTTGGCGGGCTAAGATAAGGAAATATGACACAAATTATTTACAGGGTGATGGCTGCAACCTTATCGCAGCGCGGGGTGTGGTGCGGGAAAAGTGCCGCGGAGTTGCGCGAGTTGGGCATCTCAGTAGGCGTACTCCGTCGTATCACCACCCGTGTCCTGCTCGGCTCATATTTGTGCTGGTGGTCCTTTTATAGAGGCACTTCCCTTCATCCCTCTCTCCCACTCCCACCTTCCTCATCTTCCCTCATCCCTAGGGCCGGCGGCGTCGGGTGAGTCCTAGGCATCCTTTCCATTTTATTTGATTTATTTAAATTTATGGCGTGACCCCTGCGTCTTTCAGAAGAGTTTATTTTTTTAAAAATAATAATAATAACAGACCAGGTGGAAAATGCGATGCTATCAGCAGCTTATGACGTTTTAGGGATGATTTGGTGATCTTCTATAAATTAGTCACATAAATTAGCCCCCAGTGTCCCTCTCTGTTTTCCAAGATAAATCTAAACAATTCGAGCTACACCACGCATCGTAGCCCTTAATTTCATGTTCCACTCACCTCCTCGGAACTTTACACCACGTATGGCTGAAACTATCCTTCATGAAAATGACTTTGATTTATTTTTCGATGATCTGCCCTTTCGAGGTGAAGATTGAAGTCATGCCTCCAGCCTTACATCAGTTGCAATATTCGTTTTGGGATTCATTTTTGATTTTTTGCATTTTCATTAATTGTGTCAGTGGCTCATATAATTTCAAACGTATTTCCAGTTTAACATCATTCTCAAATTTTCATTGGGTACCTATGTTGTGCTGCTGGAAACCTTTACCTTTGTAATCGGCTGTGTAATCAAATAAATAAATAAACACCCATAACTTCTACTTTCTTCATTGGATTTCGATAAAATGTTCAGGAATTATGCCGGATTAGGGTGTTGATGGTCCTACATGGAAAACATTGCCCCCGTACTGATGGTAGCTGATGTCTATGCGCAAAAGTGGATTTCCTCGTGACATACATAACTTCTACATGTTCTAACCGAATTCGATGATATTTTCATATTTGGCGAGTGGTTTCCTAAAAGAGTATTGCAAGGAACTCTGATATAGTTGTTTTGAAATTAGCTACTGTGTATTTGATCATTTATACAATCGGGTTATTGGTACGTGGAGGCGATGTGCCAAACTCACTTGGCGGACTTTTTTACACATTATTTTTTGGTCGATTTTTAAGGTTTATCAATGAAAAAGTCTGTCAAGGGGGTGAAGCACATATCCTTCTCGTGTCGTAATCATGTTGTATCGATGATCCGATGAATAGTAGCAAATTTCAAAACATTATTCTAACAATTATTAGTAACAAGTCGTTGTTGTACTACCCCAATAGGAGACCATATACATGGCAACCCTCACAATCTCTGACAATTTCATCAAAATCGGAAAATGTAGAAGTTATGGATGTTTATTCAACAAGGAATAATTCTAAAGGAAATTTGCGTTTCCGTATGCGTAATAGTAGCTAGTACCACTCTGACAGCTATGGAACCATGTACACCACAATCCTCATAATCCCTGAAAATGCCATTCAATTCGGATGGAAATTGTAGAATTTATGGCTGACAAAGAATTCACATTTGCGCATGCAGTGAGGCTACCATTGATCCGGAAACAATGATTTTCATAGGGGACCATCTACAGTCAAATCTGCAGAAAAAGTAAAAAAAAATCAGATGCACAGTAGTTAATCTCAAAACACGAATCTCTAAGTACCTTCCACTACCCTCATAGGGGACCATCTACACGCTAATCTGGACAATCCTAGAAAATTTTATCAAATTCGGATGAAAAATTAAGTGAGTAGATGAATGTGATTGGATCAAAAAAATACTTAGGCACGGCTGGGATTCGAACCCGCGACCCCTGGGGGGACAATTGAAGTTACGGCTGTTACAAGTAATTCACGTTTGCGGATGCGCAGTCGCTTCTATCAGACCGGGGATGATGATTTTTATAGGGGACTATCTACAACCTAATCCACATAATCCCTGAAAATTTCATCGAAATCGGGTGGAAAATGTGGAAGTTATGACCGTTACAAGGAAATTCACGTTTGCGCATGCGCAGTGGCTACTATCAGTCCGAAGGTGATGATTTTCATAGGGGATCATCTAAATACTAGTCTGTAACATCCCTGAAAATTTCATTGAAATCGGATGGAAAATGTAGATGTTATGGCCGTTACAAGGAATTCACGTTTGCGCATGCGCAGTCGCTTCTATCAGTCCGGGGATGATGATTTTCATAGGGGACCGTCTACACACCAACCCGCACAATCCCTGAAAATTTCATAGAAATCGGACAATAACTTCGTATAGTTATGCGCGTTACAAGGAATGCATGACAGACAGACAGACAGACAGACAGACAGACAGACAGACAGACAGACACGGAACCAAAATTGTTCAGAAAGGTCTAAAACGCAAAACGCGAGTGGAAATTTTGATTTTGGAGAACTTTTTTTTTTCGTCCTTGAAGTGAGAAAACAAAGCTTCCGCTACCTTGGTAGACTCGGAAGCAAAATAAAGTAAACAACCATTTCAGGTTGGATTTTCGTCCGACTGCCATTCCTGGCGTCGCGGACGTCATCAGCTGTCTTCCTAAGGGAAGAATTTGTTCTGATAATTTCGCTCATGGCTTCCCATTGGCCTCACCGCCTTGGGTTGTCAGGAGGGGGGCGATGAGAGCCCTGGCCGCCGAAAAACGCACGCTGCCGGCGATGAGCCTTGAACCCACGATCCCCGCAGAGGTCGGTCCAAAGTTCACCCCCAAATCTGCAGAATCCCAGCAACTTTCAACGAAATCGGGCAATAACTTTGTATAATCTTGCCCTTCACAAGAATTCATGACATACCCAGAACAAAAATTATTCGAAAGGTCTGAAACGTGAAACGCGAGTGGAAATTTTAATTCTCGGGAACATCTTTTTTTCAACCCTGTTCCGCTACTTTGGTTGACACGGAAGCATAAGACATGACATAATTAAACTGATCAAACTTGTCGTCTACCAGTACTTGATATGTCATCTTATGTGATATGAATCTTCATTAGCTTTTCGGGCTCGAAACTTGTGCTTACTTCCACCTCTTTCTTGGAATTCAACGAGACGATTAAAAAAAAAAAAAAGAGAAATCATATCGCATAATTAAGCTTTATCACATTAACCGGGCAGCTGGAAAATTTATGGAGGACTCTGGCGCCACGCAGCAGAATAAATAGATTAGGTCCGTCTAGATTGCATATTTATCCTCTCGAAGTTGCTCTGGGGTGGGGGAAAATGAATAGAGATTGGTAGTGATAGCCCAAGAAGAATGAAGGGGAGGGTTGAGTTGGCAATAGGGGGGCAACCGCGACCTTCCTGTAGACCCCTTGCAATGTAATGGTGCGAAAGGATGGTGATTCTGGAAGGGGTGAAGGGGGGTCGATATTTATTAGAATACCGGAGAGGGTTGCAATCTGCAGATGAATTAGCCGTTATTTACTGAGACTGGCGCGGGTAGTGGGGGAATTTGGCAGTTTGGTAGGATCCGCCGATGGAGGAGAATGAGAAAGTAGGTACTGCAGTGGGCTGTTTCATTGTGTCAAACTCATATATATTTATGCTACGGGAATTATGAGATGTAAATTCTAGCCCACATCCAGCAGCAGATTTCTTAGTCGGCTCCTTCCGGCTGTTTTATTTGTTCTTCTTCAGTTCAATTGAAAACGATCCTCGGCATATTTGCTTTGCATACCGACACAATACCCAGGATTTTATATCTATGTACATTGTGCAGAGTGTTGCACGATTTATCCCATTAGTAACAATGGATTTGATTAAAAATCTCAGTTCTGAAATTCCTATTAGCTTTTCCTGCCATCACATTTATTAATTTCGACAAGAAGCCCGATCATCATCAATACATTTACAGTTTCGGGATTTCAATGACATTTTCAGGGATTGTGCGGGTTGGCATGTCAATGGGCCGCAGTGGAAATCAACACCGGATTAAGAGTAGCCTCAGCGCATGCGCAAACGTAAAAATCCTAGTAACAGCCATAACTTCTACATATTCCTCCTGAATTCGATGACATTTTCAGAGATTGACAAGTTGACAAGTTCACAAGCTGACAAGCTCTTTAGCAATAAAGTGATTGGAAACGACAAAGGACTTTCATTGTCGAAAAAATCCCCATTAACTTGAGATTAGCTACTATGCATCGGATCATCCATACAAACAGGTTATGGATACGAGGAAGCTATGTGCCACTCTCATTTGGCAGACTTACTCTCTCGTCTGTTTGGAAGGATTTCCAAATATAAGTACGAACAAAACTATAGAACGCGGATTCCAAAGCCAGAATGAATTTTATTCCACGTTGCTATGACAACCTAACACAACTGGTGATAGAATAATTATCAAGTGAGATCCTACAGCAGACTTACTCTTTCGTTTGCCAACTGAGTGTAGCGACGGAAGATGAGCGTGCCCCAGGCGGCACAGCGAGCATGTTCCCAAAAAAACACTATTCCTGCCCATGCAGGTCGGAATCCTTCGTCGCCGACCCTATTGATTGGTTCAGGAATATCCCTTTCATCTGTCTGATGCAATAATCTGTCGAGTACAGTTAGCATTTACTTTTTTCCTCATTTTAAAATGTCTGAATTTTTCGACATGGATCCCGCATTGGGGTAAGTGAAATAATATTTTATTGCATGGATTTTTTCCATTTTTTTGACCGCATTTATTATATCTTAGATAATTTCCCTACTGTTTACATTAGCTTTTATTCTTCCCCATCACGTCGCCTGAGTACAAACTGCTGACAAAGGCCATATTTTGCATGCTCGTCCCTCATGGGGACTTTTTCGGAACTTCCTCACTTTTCAGTAATTTCTCCCGCCCCATCTGTAACTCTACTTTTTCCATATATTTTTACCCATTTCTTCTTGCTCCATTCTTCCCTCTTCATACCCTCAACAGATTCTACCCTCAAACCCGATTTCAAGAGGCAAATTGCTCTGACTTTTTTTGATTCGAGGCTTTTTTGCTGGTGGTACTGCCGTGAGGGAAAGACCTCAGCGAGTCGTTTCAGACATCAGGTTTGACGGGAAAGATCACCTTTTTGGGCCCGATTGGAGAAAAGAAGAAACAGAGTATGCACCAGCCGACTGTTCATTGCCCGCTGAAAGAGTGTTGTGGGCATGTGGTTCCAATATAATGTCGCATATCCCACGATACAAGCGAAAACAATAAGAATTTCCATAGCTAGCAGTGTGTTATTGTTAGGAAGATACCTCAAAATTATATCTAGTCTTATGTCTTTGACAGTTATTTGAATTTTTCTCTAGTCTTGGTTGGTCTGCGCTTTTTTTAATGAGATGGATGTTTTGTGTTTATCTCAGCAATTCTCGTCTGTACTAATCATCATTTCGATTGTTTTATGTTTTCAATAGGTGTTTCTAGAGGTTTTTTGGTGTTTTAGTCAACATATATGAACAACTATGTCAGTTTTTCATCTCGTATTTTTCCTGAGTTGAAAATTGAAAATTGCTCCTGGTAGAGATGGGCGGGTCATATAAAGCACGCCTTGTTGGTGACTGGGGTGGGGAAGAATTTTTTGATATATATATATTTTTTCAGGATACTTCTAAGATCCAGTGACGAAAAAAACACACAAAAATTCCATATATTCCATATTCCGAGATATTTTCTTTCCGTCCTAGGTGGGTTAACGTACAGCCGATGTATCTTGAGCTTCGATGATCAGTTACGTTGTACACTTCAGAACCAGGATTAGTGCCAAGGCGTCATTAATTTACACGTTGGTCTTTTATAAAAGACCAACGAAAAACCATGAGAAAAACCAGGAATTATTTTGTGACTTTCAAAAAAATGTATTGTTCAAAGGAAGTTTCTTTGGAAGTTTCAAAGGAAGATTCGAACTGAGATTCCTTCTCTTTGTTTGGGATGTATTGAGGTCGGTGTGTAGTACAATGTATTGTACAGCCAATGTATTAGCATAGTGTAGTACAACTTATCTGATACATAGAACGGGTTTCTGGCGTGGATGCATCTCGGATCCAGGATAAAAATTAAATACGCGGATCAGGATTCTGATCGTTCCACTAAATATTTTCATTGGTGGATTAAGAGAACGTAACGTGTTTTCAATATGGCGACAGCTTTCGATTTGAAGATAATCACCTGCGAGTTAAACCACGTGGAAGGGCGGTTTCAATCATGAGGAAGCTTCGATGATTCGTGATAACGCGCTCATTCATTCTCAGTCGAAGACCATCTCTAATTAATCCGCATTGGTAATTGTGGCCCATATTAATTCTTCTTATAATACAATATCGAGTTACTGCGTCAATAAACTTCTTGTTGAATGATTCTTGTTTGTTACTGATGATGATCCAAACGTCGAACTCAATTAAACCTTGTCAGTCATTACTTTCGTAGAAATATACAACGTTATTTTTCAATTATTATATTTTATTTTCGTTTAGCATCACGTTGATGAAAAAACTCTAAAAACAACTAGAGTGTGTTAATTACTGCTAATCAGTTTATTAACAATTTCCAGTTCCACCAAATATGCGCTCCTGCGGTGACAAGTTGAGAGAGAAGAGAAGGGAGGTTGTTTCGGGGATTGTATGTAGGAATAAAGGAGCTTATTGTGAAGTTCTCCTCCTCCTGAAAATCGGGGATGAGGAAATCGTTCTGACGCTCATCTTAATACAACGCGTCTGCAGTCGTCGCATTCGTGTCAAGTATAGATAAATCACCTGGCACGCAGTTCGAGGGCCATTGTAAGGAGTGTTGTTTGCTGCAGAGGCTTAACTATAGTTCCCAAAATAAGGCAGTCAAGGCACCATGTTCAGTTTCTGTCAGGTTTGGGGTTGGGTAATTCATGCGGCTGTAAGCCTTCAAGGTACTGTCGTAGCTGTGGGAGTAGGAACTTGATACTGAATTGATTACGAGACGTCCCTCCTTCTTTGTCGCCCCTCTCTTTCTCACCTCCTTCGTCGTCACCCCTTTGTTCCTCCCTCTCTGAGCCTGGAACTCACCTCTGTTAACCCCGTAGACCCTTGTTCAGAATCGGGGTCCAGTTTGTGAATCATTATGTTATTAAAACGATCTAAGAAGAGACAGGGCAACGGAATGACCAGAAATATAGTACCCCAGAAAATTTTTTTTGACTTTTTTCTTTTTTGGTCTTAAAAAAAACTAGATTCAATTCTGAAAAGAATGGTATATTTAACAATATTAAAAGTTCAAAGAAACATATTGAAATTAGGCTTAGAAGGCCGCCCGCCTTTTAGTCTGGCTCGCCTTCCTCTTCCAACTCGCCTTCCAGCCTTCCGCCGATAATAAAGGAAAAACAAGCTCGATACCGATAAAAAGACTGATAACACTATGGAAGACACGATCAACCGATAACAGCATGGAAGACACAATTATCTGCTAACACCATGGAATAACTTCCACTTTTTTCAAGAATTTAGTTCATTAGAACGACGAGAAAACGCTAGATTCGTTACGTTTCTGTTTTTCGGCTCTCCTTGAAAATTGCATTTTTTTGACGCATCTGACCCATTATCTCGAGAACCACTGAACCGATTTTCATTTTCTTTTTTATAAAGATTTGTCTATTCAAGATGCAAAAATATGCGGAAACAGTTTATAGAAATGATGTGTTAGATAGTTCGGGCATGAGTGAACAAAGTGACGCCAAACCGCCACTAAAACGTAAGGTTTGATAATTTATTGTGGTTCACCTAATTCAAATTTTCCAAATCTGTTTCCGCAGATTTGTAGATCTCACCTAGGCCTAAATTATTTTTAAAAAATCATCAAATCGGACAGCGGGTTGCTGAGATAATGGGTCACGAAATTCGCCATTTTTGGGGGGTACAATATGCCCTTAATTCCTCCCGAGTCTACCACGGTAACGGTGGCATTGTTTTCACTTTTCAAGGTTGGAAAAAAATGATCTCCAAAATCGAAATTTTCACTTGCGTTTTGCGATTTTGACCTTCCTAACAATTTTGGTTTCTTGTCCGTGTGTCTGTCATGAAATCCTTGTAACGGGCATAACTATAATATAAAGTTATTGTCCGATTTCGATGAAAATTTCGATGAAAGGGATTGCGCGGGTTGGCGGCATTCAGACGGTCCCCTATGAAGATCATCATCCCTGAACTGATAGAAGCAACTGCGCATGCGCAATTGTGAATTCCTTGTAACAGCCATAACTTCTACATTTTCCATCCGATTTCGATGAAATGTTCATAGATGACCCGGTTTGTCGAGTTGGCGGTTCTCCAATACGGCAGTGCAACTGATGTCTTGAGATAAACTACTGTGCATCGGATCATCTATACAATCGGGTTATGGATACGAGTAAGCTATGTGCCACACCCCACTTGGTAGACGTTTTAGTTTTGTATCTGTCATGCAATCCTTGTTACAAGCGAATTATTGTCCAATTTGATGAAATTTTCAAGGATTGTGCAAATTGGCTTGTGGATGGTCCCCTATGAAAATCATTGCTCCAAAAATTAAAGGATCCACTGCGCATGCGCAAACGTAACAGCCTCCCACAGCCAAAACTTTTACATTTTGTATACCTACCTTCGATTTGAACGAGACCGTGGAAGATAAAACCGCAGTGAAATTCATCGATAGTCGAAACCTACATCTACCCTCATACATAAAGGTTTTTTTAATACATTTTGCAGCGAATAATAGCAGTTAACTGAGCGTTAATACAGGATTGTAAATAGATGAAGGAAAGCAGATGGATTGGAAGCTTTACTGGGTTATCAGGAGATAAGGTGATTTCTTGGGTAGCTCGAAATCGCTTAAAAGTTGAATGTTCTGTGGGCCGTGTTCAGATGAAAATATATGAGATCTGAGAAAATTATGGATGCTGGGATGGCGTATCTCTAGGTTGGTATGTGACTGGGGCAGAAATCGAAGATGCGACATTGTTGATTTCGGTTCTGCTTATCTTTCCTAGAAACATCCAATCATGGAATGTGAAGCTGGCATGCGCCAGGTGGTTCTATTATCATGTTTATTTGGCATGTGGCAGCCTCTCGAACTACTTAGATTGGTACTTATGTTGAACTAGATGTCTGGGAAAAGAATATGGATACTATCCGATAACTAGATGTAGCCATCCTGCCTTGGGATGCAGCTGACCGCCGATCATTATAAGGACCAACGAGGCATACTGGAGACCCAGAATTTTCATAAACAAGGGGAAACGAATGACTTCCCGATTCTGGCCGCGTGACTTCGGAAACGGTGTTGTGACATATAATTTGCAGTCATAGACACTTTGTCATATTGTCGACTTCAGTTTAACCTTTTCGCGCCCGGATTCTCGAGAGCCTTCTGTCACTCACAGCCCCCCCGGCGGCCCCCTGTGTCCCCTCAGTACCGCATTATTTTGGCAACTCGGTGGTTCGTCCGAAATTGTTTCCTTGCATACCTATTTTATTGTACTATTTTTTCGCGTGATATTTTCTGTTATGAGTTCATGAGAATTATTGAGATTATGTGCATTATTTATTCATTTGCTAGCCAGTTAAACATAATGGAAATAATGAAATTAATGTAGAATATTATTATACCTCATGACTCGCTCTGATTTCTATTAAATTCATTCAATATAATTTATTGTTTCCCACTTTCGTTCTGTTTAGGAAAATTCCTACAATTTTATAACTCTTCATAGTGAGGAAAACCAAAAGTGGGAAGAGGGACAAAACATTTTTGCGAATATTCAAAACGTGAAATATCTGAAAAGCGGCAATATCTTTGATAGGCCTACCGCCAAAGTACCGAAATAGAATTAGAAGGGTTGAAAAAAAAAAAAAAAACAAGAAGAAGACAGTGACCAAATCGGCGAAGATCAAAGAGAACCATCTGTTTGAGGTGCCGCTGCGTCAGAACATACCTACTGGATCAAGGATAAATTGCAAACCAAAAAACGCCGACAAACAATGATATTAGAGAAAAAAAACACTTAAATTGTTCAAGGAATATATACACTGTTCCATGAATGCAATATCATGAGGTTTGTAATGGACATACACTCTGGAAGATCGTAGTTACAAGCAAAAGAGCTCAAGTTCCAGAACGGCTATTATCGGCGGCGGGCAGCAACGGAAAGGCCGAGCCGCCCCATATATGGGTCATTTCAAATTTGGGGTTATTCTCGTCACGCAGCTTTTGTGAACACTCTATTTGTCTTGGAAATTCAGAAGTTTTTCAGGGAGATACAGCAGGTTGGTGTCTACAAAGATCACATAGAATGAATTTCACTAATCAATTAACTCAGATAATTAAAAATCATTAATGATCCCAATTCTCTCTCCCTACACCTGTCACAGAGGGTAGGTTGGGACTTTGAAAATTTTTGGAGAACTCTATATTCATATTTTAATTAAGTAAAAAACGTTATTGGTCCAGGATACTCTCCTCTTCAGGAATAAATGAAACGAACGAAAATTCCATAAATTGGAAGGTTTTTGCTATGTTTTGATGCTGTCACAAGGTTTACTCTCTCTCCCTACAATTTTTTTGAAATGCCTGCCCACTCCTGGAAAACGATTATTTTGTGACATGAAAAACAAAGTGAACACTGCTGCAAGATGGCTTCCGAAGGTACTGAAGTTTGTTGAATTTCCAAGCTCCCAGTTGTGTGGGTTATGTTGTGAAGTGTTGAGCTTTGAGAGTAGGTAAATACTTTCTCTCTCCCTACAACCACCTCA